>CM061546.1:63858463-64478463 GCA_030864215.1 Capsicum pubescens | reverse complement strand
GAATACCAGTTAAACTTAAGGGATCACCCTCCAAATGATTCAAGAGACAAACTAAAAGACCTTAATGCACTGGGGTGTCGACTAAACTCTATGGAACCTAAGCTGGACTACACCCCTTGTCTGATAATTATCCTTGGAATACATAATCTCAGGCTTGGGAGAGGCCTCTCTAGCATGTCCTTAACAGGGGAAGCTCCTCATGCTCGTACCTTTGGGACCACAACCCCTGCCTCATCCTCGAATCGAGGCTCCCATATTGGGTGTCATCTCAGCATCTCTAGTTTCTCTGGACCTAATCCTTAATATTTGCACAGAAAAATAGATTACAAGTTTAGAATGTTGGGTATGAACAACCCGTACGACATGGAATAAAATTAGAGAAGTTTTTCCTAAAGATATCGTATAGCCTCTCAAAGATAGATACATAGGTCTATGTACCGACCTGCAAAACTTTATTAGGCCTCCTACTTTACACTTATGAGATTGATGAAACTGTCGCTCTGATACTAATTTTCACAACCCAAAATGAGGCCATGATAACACTTATCGTGGCTTAACCTTGACAAATAATCCCATTCCAAAAATTTAAAAGAAAATATCAACTTAATAAGAAATAAGGCAAGACGAAATTTCAAGAATGAACTAAGGCTAGCACAAAACATAAATAAAGTGAAAGTCCGAAGAATGATATAAAACCCCAAAATCTAGCGTCATAAATGTAAGAGCATCTAATACATAATACTATCTAAAGATACAAAGTCTATCTCTAGAAATGACATAAAGACATAAATAAAGATAGGATGAGGTCCCGAAAGAACAACTCTAAACTCTAGAGCTCTCCAGTACCTCTAAAAATCATCAACTCAATAGCACGAACTCAACCTCTATATGTTGTACTCGAGCTAGGATCTGCACCGAAATGGTACAACAGGAGTGAGTATGAGCCACTTGTACTTAGTAGTTGTCATAGGGTGAATGAGTAAAGAAGAAGAAAATATAAGTAAAGAAAACTATGAGCACGTCACCTATAAATAAAAAGTTTCCAAATGGTAGTTCACACTGTCACCACTAATAGTTCTAATGCAAATGCTAAAATGAAACAACACAAATATACCGAAAAAGTATACAAAACTAAAGTTAATTCCACAAAAACTAAAAGAATCATGAATGATTGCAATAAAATGCAATGATGATGGGATGAATAGTGAAAGTCATCACATGACTTTCTGTATACACTTATTGAGCTCACAGTTCCTAAGATAGGATCCATGGGGGGTTCAAAACCCGTATACTATAACTCATATCACAAATCTCAATCCACCTCTCTGGCTCATGTTCTCGAAGAGTTTTTTTTATAAAAATGTCTCATTTTGTTTCAAAAATAGTGTTCCTCAATGGTACCAGTATCTCATGAATGTATATTTATGGAATAAGGATGCAATGGTCATAATCAAATCAGTATGAAGCTATACAATCCATTCAATATGTATATAAGTGAGTCCAATAACCAACTTAATAAGTCCACAATGCAATATTATCACTCTAATTAGGCACCATTGGATAAGTATGCATGTAAGTTATCATTAATATCATATCAACCCCGAACTCGGGCATTTATATTATGATAAAGAGTATATCATTAATATCATATCAACCAAGATTAAATAGTATTTTGATGACATAAATCAATGAAAAGTAAGGTTTTGGAGCTTATCCAAGCACAAATGGTGATGTAAACCCTAAAAATTTCCCAAACCCAAAGCTCAAAGTCCAAAAATAGTGAAAAAATTGGGAAAAGAGGCTTATATACTGCTTAAGAAGCTAAATGGACACTTAAGAGGCTACCGCTAAAGCAATATCAGGCCGCTAAAGTGGCTACCACTTAAGCGAGTTCTAGCAACTAAAGCAGATATCGCTTAAACGAGGTCTAGCAACTAAAGCAACTACTATTATGTGGTTTTGGGATGCTAAAGCGGCTGCACAGATATCAACAAATCCTGATTTTGGTGCATGCCTACCAAGATCTTAACAGACCCTTGAGATTTGATTGGTACCCCACAAAGAGAACATATGTGCTACAAGGCTAATTTCACATTCCAAATTCAAGAGCAATGTTAGGTTTTTAAATAAAGATCATTTTCAACAAATTAACCCCAAGAACCTTTTAAGGCATATTTCATTAGTTTTTTAAAAAGAGGGTCAAAATGCAAACTAAAGACTCAGAACCTAAATTAACCCCACTACTAACACAAAATTGACATTTCATACTTAATGAAACTGTCTAAATTGACATCCGACAGTTAAAACATCAAATGTTGATCAAAGTCAACTATGAAACTTTTAAAGCCTCTAAAAATTACAAACTCTCCCAACTCACTTACAACCACACTGGGAATCATGTCAATTATCCCTACATCTCAAAATCAATATGTAGCAGCTACGGGGAGGGGAAAAAGGTCAAAACTCATTAAAAGTTAAATTTCCTACTTCAGTTTATTACACATACTCAACTACACAATCCTATTAGGTTAGTAAAAATTGACACATATTAGTAAACTTAATAACAAATCACAGATAGTCAACAAGAAAAAACAGTTAAAGAGAGTCAATGTCACGACCCAAACTACTGGACCGTGCAGGCACCTACGCTATTCTAAGCAACTAAGAGAACCCTTATTACCTAACTAAAAATATGCAAAAGACTTCTATTTTTAAGAAAATATAAAGTAAATTAAATACTACTAAATAAATTTTTAAAAAACTTCTTACAAATGTCCTTCACTATCCCAAGACTTGGCCAGAAATGTACAAGAGCTATCTACTACAGCATAGACTGCTAATAAAATAAATAATACAAAGACTCTAACATTTGCCAGGAAGAAAGTGCAGAAGTTAGTGCTGAATATCTTTATCCATCTAGTAACTGCAAACTAACCTACATCAAGTCTACACTCCAAGAAGGAATATAGAAGAGTAGGGTCAGTACACCCACACGTACTGGTAGGCATCATCAGCTGACTGTGTTAGTTCATATAATCATAAAATAGAATTAAGGAAAATAAATCATGGCATCTTGAATGGAATATAATTCAAGTAAGGTTGTAATAATATTATTTCTTTACCTATATAAGTTACATTATCCAACTACTCTTCCAACTCCATCAATATTATATTCGATACTAACATACCCTAGCCTCATTAATTCACACCATCAACCACAATCCAACCTAATACATCACTATTCCTCTTTATTCACCTTATTTTTTTCATTATTCATATTCACAGGAACAAACCCGTAATCATAAACAACCCACACTAAACTGTCGGGCTAACAACAACTATTTTTTTATAATATTAAAGAATGATAACTAGCCATTCTGGTAAGCTACAATTAAAACACGTATAAATGAAGCAAGTCAACCAGCATATAATTAAGTACAAAAATTTACTTTTTCAATACATATCACACAATCAAATACCCAATGAATCAACAATGCAACAATAACAGATCAAACAATGCTCACAAACAAGCCACATAACCATCAAGAGTATCAACCATACCGTAAACATCCACAAACTCAACACAAATATGCACACACATGCTATGAGACTTATTTTTTTCCAAGTAGTCATGACCTGCAGGGAATAATCTATGTTCATGTACCGTACCAGCATGATACCCGATCCAACATATACATATTCGTATCGGCGTGGTACCCGATCTAACATATACATATCCATACCGGCATGGTACCCAATCCATCAGATACATATCCATACCAGCGTGGTACCCGATCCAACATATACATATCCATACCGGCGTAGTACCCGATCCAACATATACATATCCATACCGGCGTGGTACCTGATCCAACATATACATATCTATACCAGCGTGGTACCTAATCCAACATATACATATCCTTACCGGCGTGGTACCTAATCCAACATATACATATCCATACCGGCGTGGTACCCAATCCAACATATACATATCCGTACCCGCATGGTACCTGATCCAACATATACAAATCCGTACCGGCGTGGTACCCAATCCAACATATACATATCCGTACCAGCGTGGTACTCGATCCAACAAAACCTACTATATACATTTTATTAAATTCACACTATCTTTCGGGATGTAATACGACGTACTAAATCTATAAGTGTACATAAAATCATAAAGAAATTCGATCAAGTACTTTCTTTTATCAATATTTTATCCCTCTCACAGGCATTATTTCAATAATTCATCGTGATTATCCACAAGCCATTCATAGTTTTACTCTAAGGAGTTATCGTTATCAAACAAGCCATTCATAGGCACAATTCAATAAACCATCATTATTACCAATTTAGCCTCTCATGGACATCCAATAGATATAGTATTTTTATCAATACCAACACAAGAATATCATAAAATAAAAGATAATTTAATGCTTAAGCATACAAGTACTATTGGATCCTTAATTACTCATTAATTATTAAAAGTATCATTACCTTCTTAAATACCGCAACTTGGGTTCTAACCTCACCACCTATAACTAGCATATTCACGTGTATCATTATCCTCTGCCTCTTTTTACATAATACAATCATTACACTAATTCAAGTCATCTATTCCTAGATATTACTATGCTCATCAATATTCGATCTTAGCATAATTCTCCTCATCATATTAATGCACCATACATACAACTAAATACCATTACAACTCAACTAGGTTCATCACTAGAACAACTAAAAAAACATCATGTTCATATATTACTTTTGCAAAAATCTCCTTTCGGGCACATAATATCATAAATATCACATAATCATGGTTTTTGGGATTAAAGTTAAGATCTCGTGTCTTTACCCACCTCAACTCCATGCCTGCAGGCCTAGATATGCTTTCTCCCATCAATTCTAAATTATGAAAATATAAAATAATACAATCTTCTACTCATTAAACCTAGCTTACCTGGACGCCAAGCTTTTGGAAGAAACTAGCTGCAACAAAGATGCTTTTTCCTTTTCTTCATGCCTTGGAATAATCAATCATCTAAAAATCAAGCAACTATAAGAGTAATAAGTAATTACTCTTCAATCAAATATCTTAGGGATTCAAACCCACTAATTCTACCCTTCATTCAAGGTCTATATCACCCCCCAAATTCAATTAATCATTAATTAACTCTTTCAAGCTTAACCCATCTCCATTAATGGAGTTTTTATACTAAAGGTCTCATCTTTACGGAATTCAAGGTTCCTAACCATCAAAATAATAATCTAATTTTTGAAATTTATATTTGGAATCTTTAATTTATAGTTTAGAATCAACTCTAGGTCATATTAAAAACACCCATGAGTATTTTTCAAAAGAATTCCACCATTAAAAATCCTAAGATGTTAAAGGATTAAAAGACGAAGAAAATAATGAAAAAACTTACCTCAACAAAGGAATTTCACCTTAAGCCTTGGGAAATCACCTCTCTAGGGTTGGAGAATGAAATTTGGGGGTTTTCAACCTCAAAAAGCGCTGGAGCTGATTTAAATACAACCAGAATTTTCGCTACAGCGAAATCCCGTTTCAGCCTGGACAGTACTTGGTAAAAAAGTCATAACTTCTTACTCCGAATTCGGATTGAGGAATAGTTTGTTGCGTTGTAAAGAGAGCTCAGTGATCTTTTATTTGATAGGTAATAGACCCCCTAAATCCTTATATTGTAAGAGATATGGTCATTTGAAGTTAGCCCTAATAGAAACTCATATTGAAACTGTATCGGAAAGAAAGTTATAAACTTAACTATGTGCTAGGGATATTGTACGACCTTAATTCATCCTAAAAGAACTTTAAAACTAAAGTATTGATATTAGAACTTATGAATAATTAAATTCATTGAGCTTGCGTCTATCTAGATACATCCGAAGGTTAAAATCTTTTCCGAAAAATTAGAGGTGAAATAACAAATAAACTATTGGATATTTTGGACCCAAGTTAATATTGAGGAATGAAAATTAAGAATTTTCATGAATTTATAATGAATAATTTAGTAATGACGAAATGGGTTGTTACGATCAGATACCAATTTACCATCCGTTCATCCCTGAATAGGCATTCAGTGAAGAAAAACACGAGGTTGGATTTAGAGAGACATTACTAATAGAGTCGCTTATACTGCACCCTATTCGCTCACTCGATATCCTTATCGATCGACCCACATTCTATACTCAATCATTCTATCAAAGCTTTTCAAAATACAAATATGTGGAGCCATATATTTACACACGAATCACTTATTCTCCTTTCAATGTCCTAAGTCTTAAACCTGAGTTTTACGGAAGCAAGATAAAGATGGTTAAAAGATTTACCTTGAAGAAGATAGATATTCATAAATACCTTCTTTTTTTTACTGAAGCTCTAGAGCCCCAAATTGTATTTTGAAAAGTGCTACGAGGTGCTACATATATGAATCTACTACTCAAATTGTCAATATTATATAAGTCACATCTAATCCACCCAACACACAAGCTCGCTCCGAGATACCTGACTCGGTTTCTAGACAAGACTACTCTATGGAGAATCTATATTTGATCATATTTAAGACACCACACTACTTACAAGTCACATAACTTAGATATCTGCATGAACTCAATCAAGACTATTAAATTTATTCTATAAAGCTCGCTTGAACATTTCACAAAGACTATTGTTTTCACCTCAAGATTACCCACGGTTCAAGCTTAGTATTTACTACTATACATATATGACAACATAACCTCTCACTCATTACACATGCTTACAACAATTTGGCCATAAAAATCCCAAAGAACTATAGACTACAACACATTCTCCTCCATAACATCGTTAATATTCATCTAATCATCATACCTTAATCACTCAACAAGCAATATCCACCAATTATCACCCAAGGAAAGATCAATCACACCATTAATAATTCACTTATTCTCCTTTCAGGATCATTCTTAATTATGTTATGATGTAACTAAGCGATTTGATTTTGCATTGCCACCATTATGGGAATTATTATCCTCTAAAAGTGTCATATATTAGCTAACTCTGTGGGATATGTAAATGCATAATTCAGCCACAAGGTTAAGTCAATAATAATTTATCTTCTCAAAATTTTTTCTAATGCATAAATCCACAGCTATAACTTATGTCCAGACAATCACTAACTCAATATTTTTCAACGACCAACACTTCATGGTCAAGCCAAACCACTTTTATATCACTAACACTAATTTAAGATATACAGAGTCATTCTTATTTTTACCTAATAATATTTTATTACGAACTTCACTTAACTCTTAATCACCTCAAGAGTGGTCCCCACACCACTAGCAC
Organism: Capsicum pubescens; assembly: GCA_030864215.1. Taxonomy (NCBI): domain Eukaryota; kingdom Viridiplantae; phylum Streptophyta; class Magnoliopsida; order Solanales; family Solanaceae; genus Capsicum; species Capsicum pubescens. The sequence continues at coordinate 64,471,109 of CM061546.1, read as the reverse complement.
ACAAGCAGGGTAAAACAAAATAAACCGATTACAGGCCATTAACAGTCTCATCACCAATATCCCATTCCAGACAAGTTATCAATCAAATTTTGTAGGTATCAACAACCTCTACTAGTTTTTGTCACTTTTATTTAAAACTCATTATTTGCCAAGCATTAAGAATTTGTTCACATAAGGAGCTCAAAGATAATGTCACTTAGCTAGTACTCACAAGGAACCCATTATAATTTCAATAATAGAACTGCACAAAATTCTAAATACAGTCTCAATGACCGGACCACACAAGGATCCACAAATAATATCAAATAATCGAACTACACAAGGATCCATCCACAACATCATTAACAATAACCTCTCATTACGGAAAACACATATCACTTTAGTCTTTTATTCATGTCACTTTTCACCATCTTTTCTTAACATCATGTTCCCATATCATCCTTTCAATTCTCATACCATAAATTTCATCAGTATAATAGTACCAAAAATATGTAAGCATCATAGAATTGCTAGTTTCACAATAACAAAAAGTCAAATAATCCGACCATAATTATCAACAAAATTAACTCAGTCAGTTTTCATCACTTAAATTCAAACAAAAATAATTCACGACAATGACAAAAATTTAGCAACATAAGTTTAGCCAAATATCAAACACAAATAATCAATAAGTTCATAACTTTCACTAGTCTTTACCTATTAACAATAACTTTTAGACCTTATTAACAAATACCAATTGAAATTTCCTAGATTTCTATTCAAAATTACTAAGATACCAATTGGAATCAACTACATTTCAGTTGAGCTCTGTTAAGATACCCATTAGAATTTTCTAGATACCAATTGGATTCAACCCAATAGTTGAAGATTAGGATAGCACGATGGAGAGAAAGAAAGGAAAATAACTTTTAAATGCCTCATAGCTTTTCGAAGATTGGGTGTGGGGCCCTACACACCAATCTATGAAACTTTACTTGACATTGCTCTTGTACTTGTGGGACCGGTGAACCTAACACTCTGATACCAACTGTCACGACCCAAACCACTAGACCGTGCTGGCACTATGCTATTCTAAGTAGCTAGGAGAACCCTTATTACCCAACTAAAAATATGCGAAAGACTTCTATTTTTAAGGAAATATAAAGTAAATTAAATACTAATAAATAAACTTTTTCAAAAAATTCTTACAAATTTCCTTCACTATCCCAAGACTTAGCCAAACATGTACAAGAGCTATCTACTACAACATAGACTGAGAATAAAAGAAATAATACAAAGACTCTAACATCTGTCAGGAAGAAAGTGCAGAAGTTAGTGCTGAATATCTTTATCCATCTAGTAACTGGAAACTAACCTGCATCCAATCTACACCCCAAGAAGGAATGTAGAAGAGTAGGGTCAGTACAACCACACGTATTGGTAGGCATCATCAGCTGATCGTGTTAGTTCATATAATCATAAAATAGAATTAAGGAAAATAAATCATGACATCTTGAATGCAGTGGCGGACCCAGAAATTCAAGATTGTGGGTGCTCAATTTTTTTTATAAAAAATAGTATGTAGCTGTAGGGATTCGAACCTGGAAAACTGGACATGAGAGTCACATCCTCAAGCCACTGCACCCAACCATATGTTTGTTCTCTGGGTGCTTTTTAATAAATTATACCATTTATTCTGTGTTTCTTATATAATTATACCTAATCTACGTTGAATTTAGTGGGTGCCGGAGCACCCCAAAATTACACATGGGTCCGCCCCTACTTGAATGGAATATAATTCAACTAAGGTTGTAATAATATTATTACTTTAGCTATATAAGTTACATCATCCAGCTACTCTTCTAACTCCATCAAATATTATATTCGCTACTAACATACCCTAGCCTCATTAATTCACACCATCAACCACAATCCAACCTAATACATCACTATTCCTCTTTATTCACCTTACCTTTTTCATTATCCATATTCACAGGAACAAACCCATAATCATAGACAACCCATGCTAAACTCTCGGGCTAACAACCAAATGTTCTCTTATAATATTAAAGAATGATAACTAGCCATTCTGGTAAGCTATAATTAAAACACATATAAATGAAGCAAGTCAACCAACATATAAGTAAGTACAAAATTTTACTTTTTCAAATACATATCAGACAATCAAATACCCAATGAATCAACAATACAACAATAACAGATCAAACAGTGCTCACATACAAGCCACATAACCATTAAGAGTATCAACCATACCGTAAACATCCATAGACTCAACACAAATATGTACACACATGCTATGAGACTTATTTTTACTCAAATAGTCATGACCTGCAGGGAATAATCTATGTTCATGTACTGTACTGGCGTGGTACCCGATCTAATATATACATATCTGTACCGCCATGGTACCCAATCCAACATATACATATCCATACCGGCGTGGTACCCGATCCATCATATACATATTTGTACCAATGTGGTACCCGATCCAACACATATATATCCATACCGACGTGGTACACGATCCAATATATACATATCCATACCGGTGTGGTACCCAATCCAACATATACATATCCGCACCGGCGTGTTACCCCATCCAACATATACATATCCGTACCGGTGTGGTACCCGATCCAAGATATACATATCCGTACCGGCGTGGTACCCGATCCAACATATACATATCCGTCCGACGTGGTACCCGATCCAACATATACATATCCGTACCGACGTGGTACCCTATCCAATATATACATATCCGTACTGACGTGGTACCCGATCGAAAATATACATATTCGTACCAGCGTGGTACCCGATCCAACATATTCATATTCTTACCGGCGTGGTACCCGATCCAACATATACATATTCGTACCGTCATGGTACTTGATCAAACATATACAAGTAATATCAATATCAAATTTACACAATCTCACAGCATACAATATGATGTACCAAGTTTACAAGTACACTTAAAGTCATAGGACAATTCCATCAAGTAAATTTTAATAATTATTTATACACGCATCAACAATCAAAACATCAACAAATTCAAGCATGTCCGAATACCAATCAACAAGTATTCAATTTAGGAGCATACACATAATTAAGTCGAGTCTAAAATCCAATTAAACCGTAACCTACTATATACATTTTATTAAATTCACACTATCTTTCGGGATGCAATATGATGTACTAAATCTATAAGTGTACTTAAAATCATAAAGAAATTTAATCAAGTACTTTCATTTATCAATATTTTTTCCCTCTCACGGGCATTATTTCAATAATTCATCACGATTATCCACAAGACATTCATAGTATTACTTTACGGAGTTATCATTATCAAACAAGCCATTCATATGCACAATTCAAGAAACCATCATTATCACCAATTTAACCTCTCATGGGCATCCGATAGATATAGTATTTTTATCAATACCAACACAAGAATATCATAAAATAAATCACAATTTAATGCTTAAGCATACAAGTCACTATTGGAACCTTAATTACTCATTAATTATTAAAAGTATCACTATCTTCTTAAATACCGCAACTTGGGTTCTAACCTCACCACCTATAACTAGTACATTCACGTGTATCATTATCATCTGCCTCTTTTTACATAATACAATCATTAAACTAATTCAATTCATCTATCCCTTAGATATTACTATGCTCATTAATATTCGATCTTAACATAATTCTCCTCATCATATTAATGAACCATACATACAACTAAATACCATTACAACTCAACTAGGTTCGTCACTAGAACAACTAAAAAAAATATCACGTTCATATAGTTACGTTTTCAATAATCTCCTTTCGGGCACATAACACATAATATCATAAATATCACATAATCATGATTTTTGGGATTAAAGTTAAGTTCTCGTGTCTTTATCCACCTCAACTCCATGCCCGCAGACCTAAACATGCTTTCTCCCATCAATTCTAAATTATGAAAATATAAAATAACACAATCTTATACTCATTAAATCTAGCCTACCTGTACGCCAAACATTTGGAAGAAACAAGCTACAACAAAGATGCTTTTTCCTTTCCCTCATTCCTTTGAATAATCAATCATCTAAAAATAAAGCAATTATAAGAGTAATAAGTAATTACTCTTCAATCAAATATCTTGGAAATTCAAACCCACTAATTCTACCCTTCATTCAAGGTCTATATCATCCTCCAAATTCAATTAATTATTAATTAGCTCTTTCAAGCTTAATCCATCTCCATTAATGAGTTTTTATACTAAAGGTCTCATCTTTACGAAATTCAAGGTTCCTAACCATCAAAATTCATAATCTAATTTATGAAATTCATGTTAGGAATCTTTAATTTATAGTTTAAATTCAGCTCTAGGTCATATTAAAAACACCCATAAGTGTTTTCCAAAAGAATTCCACCATTAAAGGTCCTAAGATGTTAAAGGATTAAAAGACGAAGAAAATAATGGAAAAACTTACCTCAGCAAAGGAATTTCACCTTAAGCCTTGGGAAATCACCTCTATAGGGTTAGGAAATGAAATTTGGGATTTTTCTACCTCTTCAGCGAAATCCCATTTCAGCCTGGACAGTGCTCAGTAAAACAATCATAACTTTTTAATTCGAATTCGGATTGAGGAATGGTTTGTTGCGTTGTAAAGAAGAATCAGAGATATTTTATTTGATAGGTAATGTACCCCATAAATCCTTATATTGTAAGATATATGGTCGTTTGAAGTTATCCCTAATAGAAACCCATATTGAAACTGTATCGGAAAGAATGTTATAAACTTAACTATGCGCTAGGGATATTGTACGACCTTAATTCATCCTAAAAGAACTTTAAAACTAAAGTATTGATATTAGAACTCATGAATAATTAAATTCATCGAGCTTGAGTCTATCTAGACATATCCAAAGGCTAAAATCTTCGTCGAAAAATTGAAGGTGACATAACAAATAAAATATTGGATATTTTGGACCCAAGTTAATATTGAGGAATGAAAATTAAGAATTTTCTTGAATTTATTATGAATAATTTAGTAACAATGAAATGGGTTGTTACAGTCAACAAGTAGGGGTGGGCGTTTGGTATTCGATTAGTATTTTATAAAATTGGGTTTGATAATTCGGTAGTCGGTATTTGAAAGTAGATACCATGTACCATACTTTTAATTTTTTTTGATAATTCCATAATTGTTAAATTAAACTTTGATTTGATACGATATTTGGTAATACCATATTCCTATTTTGTCTAACTACAAATGTATTCAAGTGAATAGGGTTAGTCCGATTGGAGATTTTGACTAATGCTCTTGTAAAGAAGAAATGGAGAACTAAGGGTGGACCTTTTGAACTTTGGGTTTTGGGTTGACAATGGGACGATTAGATACAACAACAACAATAACAACAATAGCAAAAACAACATACTTTGTGTATTCCCACAAAGTGGGGTCTGGGGAGGGTAAGATGTACGCAGCCCATACCACTACCTTGGTTGATTAGATAATTATATATATATGGCTGAACCTTTATTTAATTAATAATTTGATGCTTGGTAAATAATGAATTCCAAACTATATTAATATCTTATACCAAACCCAAACCTGAATATCATGATTGTGAATTTTACTCTCAAATATTGTACCAAATATCGAATTACCGAATACAAAATATCAATTTTTTTTTATTTGATAATTAGATTTTGGTATTTTATACCTTGACCGATCAACAAGGATGACAAATCAATCAAATAAGCCAACCAACAAGACTAAAGTCAACAATATATACAATCCCCGATTCATTCATGGAATCGTCAAACTAATTTATACCTTGTACACACAGATTAAGGGTCTTATGATCTCCCACTAGTCATGACCTATAGGGCACGAGCTCTGTCTATGTACCATATCTCAGACACAAGTGCCTGTCAGCCTTATTCCATTTAATCTCGTGAAAATATTCATATACCGACACATCCCACAAATAAACAATATAATATCATAACAATCACAAAACAATGATATCAACATCTACACTTGAAATACCAATAAGATTTACATATAACTTCATTGAAAATATGATCACACTTACATAATCCAACAACTTTTTATCTTTTTTGTATTCCTTAACAACATCCATCAACAAGCAATACTAAGAGACAGTTAATATGCACACATAAGACAAATTGGATTAAACTACATAATCATTGTCTACCTTAATCCAAGCTTGACCCACTCAACTAAGCTTGAGTCTTGCCTTTTCGTACAAATTTCCCTTGATTTGGTCTAGCAACATAAATAAACCACACAATCAATCCAATGAACAATAATATTGAGAATTGCACCCAATCCCAACTCCTAAGGCCAAGTTAATGATCATTCCTCTCCCATTCTAGGGCTTTTTTGTTTTTACTATAATTCATCTAAAATCTACCAATTCGTGGTTATTTTAGTGAATTAATAACATGCAGGCATAAATGAATAATAATCCACCAAAAACCAAAGGGTTTTCATCTAATTTACTCCCTTGCACCCGAAAATCAGCTAATACAAGTCAAAACCATCCCCAAAAAACATAAACTAGTAATTCTAAGGTTAATTAACCTAAATACGAGTTAATAGAGATAAATTACTTACTTTAACGACAAAATACAATTAAAAAAATGCCTCTCATTGACCTAAAATATGTTTTAGAAGAGTGAATGTTTTTGGAGATTTTTCTAAATTAACAATACTTTGCGTTGCTATGGAGACCTACGTCATTATAGCGACTTGCTATATTAACATATGTCCTTGTAGCAACATTTGACATTGCTATAACAGGAATTATTCCACTTTAGAGAAAGTCACTATAGCAACATACATGTTGCTATAGTGATATAGACAAGGCAGAATGTCAAGCTTCCTTTCATATTTTCTTTTTTCACAACACACCTTCAATCAAGATATTTCAGATCAACCCCTTTACGTCGAGATCAATTTTGAGAGTTCTACTTACCCGAATTAAGTTCCAAAAAGTGATATGAGTTCTCTATCATCTTAGCTAACATAAAATCAAATTCAACACTTTCACATTTACCCAATCCATTTCCTAATTTCCCTAGATCATAACTCGCATAGATTTTATCCGAGACTAGTCTGTCCTAAAATTTTAAACTTCAAATCCAAGAAAAATCTTAATCTTAAATTTTTTGGACGAGGAACTTATTTGTAACAACGGAAAGGATTGTTACAGTTGTAGTGCTATTTTCTCCCACTTTTTAGTGACTTAAAGAACTTATTAATTTTGGAATTTATATTTAAAGTAATCTCTGTAGGAAAAGTCTCATTCTAGGAGAATTTGAAGCAAAAATGCAAGTAGTCAATACAATTATTGTTTGAAAGACTACGAGGATGGAAAGCTAACTACACTAACACAACTTGTTAGAATTTGGATCAACTGGATGACTAAGTTGTGACTAAGAATATAACAACTCCTGCTCTCAGTAATGATAATTTAATTTATTCTTCAAGCTCTAATGAAGCAAACTCACAAGTGAAAGAAGAGTGCTTACTTGTCCAGATTAGAGGTTAAAAGTAATTTCGTATTGGAGTTGATTATTTTGTTTTATTCATTATTATTTTTTATTATTACTTTCTCTTAAAGTTAATTGCTTGTTAAAATGATAATACTTTGATCGAAAAAGTTACAACTCAAAAGATGCAACCACATCGAGTTTGAAACTTAGAAAAAAATGAAAAGATTATGGTGGAACACAATGATGATGGACAAGGAAGAGATAATGGTTCAAACTTGGTTGTGTGATTTCTTGACACTTTCTCAAAAGTTGGTACTTTGTTCCATATCAGTTGTAAGATGAGATAGGATGCCACACGCGAAAAGACAACTACTGTGACAACTTATTGGGGTGACTAGTGATGAATATAAATTATTCATGTATTTTAATAAATAAAAATAATAATTTTAAATAAAAGGCATATATAAATATATTAAATTCTCCTACATTTTCTAACAAATATTGCGGGGAGAAAAATGCATGAGAAATGAGAAAAAGAAAGAAAGAAGATATAAAGCAAAGAAGGAAGATCCATCTGCTACAAATTCATCAAAGACTAAACAAGGAGAAGAAAGATAAAATCATGAACGTTCTCATGAAGGCTTTTGGATTTCTCAACAAAGTTACATGATAAATGTCATGCCAAACTATTTTCAAATTTCACTTCTCTTACCTTATTGTCTGTATATTCTTTCTATTAGATTTGACATGCTATGATCTTTTCTATAGGAACCCTACCTTTTCCATCAAATCCTTGAGTATGTCAGTGCCCTAAGGTCTCACTTTTAATACATCAAACCATCTAATTGTAGACCTACACCTTCTACCATATAAAGCCCTAAGAAGAGACATATCAATACTAGAGTGATAACTATTATTGTATTAAAATTCACACAATGGTAAGTATTAGTACCACTAATCCTTGAAGTCCATAACACAAGACTGAAGCATTCACTCAAACATTTGGATAGTTCTGTGACTGACCGTTGGTCTAAGGATGGAAAACTGTGCTTAGGTCTAACCCAGAACCCAATTATGACTGAAATCCCTCCCAAAAATTAGAGGTGAACTGAGTACCTTTATATGACACAATTGAAATCGGTACCCTATGCAACCTTACAATCTCCATCACATAGATCTTGTCCAGCTTAGCTGCATTATAATCTACTCTTACCGAAATAAAGTAAGCCGAATTAGTTGACCAATATACAATAATCCTTATAGAGTCACACTTCCTTAATGTTATAGGAAATCATACCACAAAGTCCATGGTTATGCTCTCCTATTTCCATTCTGAAATAGGCATTATATGAAAAGTACCACCAGTTTTTTGGTGTTTATATTTGACCTGCTAGCAATTTTGACACTTGGTTACAAAATCAACAATGTCACACTTCATTCTTTGTCACACATAATATTGCCTCAAGTTAATGTACGTCTTGCTGGCACCTGGATATATAGAGTACTTGGAGTTATGAGCCTCTATTAAAATCATTGAAATCAAATTGCCTACTTAGGGCATAAAACACCTTGGGTTCTAGAACTTTAAAAATTTCCTGAGTCTTGAACCTTTTGACCATCAAACAACTCATACCTTGACTTATATGGTATGGTTACAGTCAAGGGATCCTAGTCATTAGGAGTCCAGAGAGTAGTGTGGGGTTTCTGGGGTGGATACAGTTAGGTGGGAATGGGTCATATGGTTGGTGATGGGTTGGTCCTTTATTTAATATGAAATTTAGTAACTTGACTTATCTTTGAGTACAAGTGGCTCACTAAGATTCATGATGATAGGGTACGAGTGGTAAGGTATAGTCATATATTGTCCAGTGTCGATCCTCTTGGATTTTTCCTAAGGTGACTCACACCATACTTGTTATATGATGATGGTACGATTTGGGCAAGAGAAGTCGTATGATGGGAAATGTGTGATGTATAACATTCTGTCTAGGGTATAAGTGGTAGGTACCACTCGCATGCTGTGGGTATGATTTGGGAGGAGGTAGTCGTATCCTCCAGTGGAATTTTTGCGGAATTTTTACAATTTAAGCCGGGGGTATTTTGGAAATTCCCCCTAATAACTCCTTGGGACCCCACAACTTGAAACACCTTTCGAGGCTTCATTAACCTATTATTCTCATCAAAACACTCCTACATTAATCTCAAATCTCTCTCAAGGATCTTAGTTCAAGAAAGGCTAGGGTTTCTTCAAAGCAAGCAATTAAGACTCCTAAGGGGTGGTTTCTTTATTGTCTAAGGCATACTAATCCTACCTCATTGTTATTTTAACTAAATGCATGCTTTAATGAATTATTTTTCATGGTATTATTAGGGCATTGATTTAGGGTTTTGAAATATATGTTTGGGTTTTTGGTTGTTCTTTGTTGAATAATGTTTTAAGTATAGTTTTAATGTTATATTTATGATTTTGAACATGTGATGGTATGGGAATGGTCAATTGGTACTTGGTTTTGGTTTTGTAAACTATATTCCCTCAACATATTTGTTTAAATACCTAAGAGAATGATTTTTTCAAATAGTTTGACTATTATTGAAAACTTTGCATTGCATAATATGGTAATGAAACTTAAATTAATTTGGTCGATTCTAAATGGTTTGGAAAGGCCTTGATGGCGATGGTTTTGGTTAAATAGAAACTTGAGAGTCAATTTGGTTTAGTGGTTTTGGTATATGTAACGCCCCAAAAATGGGTCCCGAGATGTCACACGGTGCTCAAGACTATGAGTAGCCTTAAGCTAACCCTGTAAGCCTTCTACTAAATTTGGATACTTATCATAAAGAAATATAGATATATATAGTCAAAGCTAAAATGCGGAACTCTGTATGAGCTAACATGAAACCGTTTGAATATAATATCTGAAAATACTAGACTCAAGAGTCTGATAGATCAATACTGGAAATCTGAATCATATCTAGCAGTCTGACAAGCCTCTACTACTAATAACTAGAGAGTTACTCGGACAAACCCCCAGCTGACTCTAACTGTCTGAAAATACTGAATCATCTTTACTAATAAGCTAAAAAACTGAAGGACTGGGTCCCCGAACTATGAGGACTTACCAACTGTCGAGATGCAGATAGAGATGCTCAAAATCACTCGCGCTGCTGAAACTGAGCACCTGAACCTACATTATGAGACAATGTATCACATAAACGTATATATGGATCAGTACTTTTGGATTATACTGAATTCATAAATAAAACAATATCTCAATATTAGTGTAAATTTGCAAAAGAATGCATGCTAAGTGTAGATGACTCACAATAGCTTGAATAACTGAAAACTGAGAATCATGATCATGAGTGAGAAAACATGCTATATAAATCTAGTGAGTCATAACACTTAGTTCTAAAAGCTGTACTTGTATTCTATATTGAAATCATACTGTCTATGTGTAAAAATGACTTACTTTTATATCTGTAAACTGAAAGCTGAGATCTAGTAGCTAATGAACAATATCTGAATAAAATCATGAACCTTTACACTTAGTTTCTAAACCTTTTCTGTTATTCTTTACTCTTTTTGTAAACTGTAGGGAGGTTCTTCTAATTGACATACTCTATGTGAGCTATCATAGTGTCCAACGTCTATTTCCCTTATGGGAAAACCTCACGTTGGGGGAGAGGTGTCATACTCTTGCCAAAGAGTATAACCTAATCTAAGTGATCACATCTGTAACTGTAATCCATATAGAAATGAGAATAATCTGATAATCTATACCTACGTTGGCTCGTAGTTCTAGGACATGTAAACATACCCAACTCGGTGCTAAATACTACCCCCTTTAATATATGTGATCATTCTATAGGAAATCTACTTTAAAACTAGTGTAATGGTTTATAATGAAAACCAACTGTATATCTATTAATTTAAACTGTAACTGAAACTGTAAAGTGGATTCTATGTCTAAGCTGAGATCAAAATATCAAATCTTTATTAAAATCTGAAAATCACTAGTCTTGGGATGCTTAAAGCATAGTCATTCTTGAAATATCAATATTCAAACTAGGGCTTAATAGCCCATGCATCAAATTCATGTCAAATCATAATAAAGTTCATGCTTGATAATGAAAATATTGATAATTCAATTCTAAATCTGGAAATTTATATCTTATGCATGAAATTACAAAAATAGCCATGCAATTCATCATCTAAATCACTTAAAATATCATAATCTTCATATAGCAATAATTGGATATGAACCCTAATTCAAAACTCATGTAAATTCATGTAAAATTAACTTCAAAAACTAATTTTGGGCATAAGGATGAAATAATTATCCTTGTTGAATGATGGAATTTGGATTTCTTGGGGATTAAGACTTAGTGTTCTAGGGTTTCTTGGAGAGAAATTTTGTGAAAAACATTGCATAATATGCTTAGAATAGGCTAGATGCTTGGGGAAATGACTAGATTGCCCTTTGTAAAATCTAACTCGAAATTGGAAAAATCCCGATTCTGGGCCTCATCGCGACGCGGTACAATCGTAGTGGCTCACTGTAAAAAGGACGAGCGTCATTTTGACCTCTGGCATGATGCGGTGAGATCGCGTTGCGTCACTGAAAAAGGACGAGTGCCATTTTTCACTCCACCGCGATGTGGTGTCTGTCCAATTGGGAATTTTGATGCGATACAGGCAAATTGCATTGAGCTACTAGAAAAGGGACGAATGAGAAATGGAACTTCTCTGCTATGTGAGCTAATCATGGTGCTCCACTGGAAATCGGATAACTGCTAATTTGTCCTTCACCGTGACGCAGTGCTTATTGCGATGCCCTACTGCTTTCACTAAACTCGCCATAACTCCTTAATCAAGTATCAGATTAAGGCAAAATTGGTATTATTGGAAAGCTAATTCAATTATCTCTACATTGTTGGGTCTAAATCTGGAAAATTCTATATGCATCAAGAGTTATATGCTTTTGAAGTTTATCCTTGACACACTAAGAGCTAAACTGAGTTAAGAAAAGTATGGGGTATTATAGTATGACATAAAAGGATAGAATTGCAAGCTCTAATTTTGGTAGGATGATTAAAATGATTAATGCCTAAACAAAAGACTCCTTGACAAATGGTTGGAATGTGTAAATAGTTTTATTTGCTCTTAAAGGGGATTGAGTAGCAAATTCGTAGAAGGTAGGGGTCCCGGGGGGATCACCATTGGAACCTCATGTTTGCCGATGTGAGGGTGGTCTTGGTGACCGTGTGCATTGCATCACACTTTATATTTTGGGAGATGTACTAGTCATCCCAGGATTTTTCTTCATTTGTGCGGCTAACACGTACTAGGGCCCTTTCAGTAGGGGGATCTGAACCCATATAGCCCATGGGTGGTTTTAGGATGGCTAAGCTACATAACCCAGGTTAAAGGTTTTAAATGCATGCGAAACCCAGTTCCCTTCCTAGGTATGATATATGTATATATGTATGTATGTGATTGCATATGGTTAACTACTTTGGTTTTGAATAATGGCATTATTTTATCCTTATCCTAAGTTTATGCTAGATTTCCCCCACTAACCCGTATTCAGGCCCTATATCCCCACGTGATGTAGGAATCGGCCATTCTACTCCTCCTGCTCAGTGACTTAGATTCAGGGACAACTTTGAGTCAGATTAAAGTGGTGAGACTCCATACTCTAGAAGGCTCCATTTCATGATATGGTCTTCTCTACATACTTTGGTTATTTATTAGACTTTAGTTTTGGCTATGGTCGGGGGCATGTCCTAACCATATATTTTTTTGATTTTAGATAGAGACTTTGTGAGACTACTATCGGTTGGTATGGGCAGTGTCGGTATTGGTGTCAGCCTTAACATTAGTATTGGTACTGGGGATGACATCGTTTGACTGTATTTAATTTTTGATTATTTAATTTTGTTATGTTATATCTATTTAGAATTCATTCAACTTTATGGTTTAGGGTGGTAAGGGTTAGGGGTGGTATCTGGTCCCGGGCGGGGCTTGAGACACCCAACACGATTAGGCCCTAGTTTGAGTTATGTCAGATTGGTATCAAAGCCCTAGGTTCATGGTCAATTGGGAGTCCACAAAGCCGTATCGAGTGGAGTCTCTTTTAAGTGTGTGTAGCATGCCACACTAATAAGGGAAAGGCTACAAGACATTTAGGAATATTTCTTTTTTTTGTGTTTTGTTTCCAAGCTGCAGAGTCTAAGGCCTGGAATTCTCCTCTAACTCCTGTTTGTTCACTTTTTAGATCATGCCTCCTTGATAATCTGAAGATCAAGGAAACTTCTTTGTCCCACATGGGGACAATTCTAATAGGACCCATCCTGCTTGTAGGTCCAGACCCGATCTAAGGGTCCAGTTCTGTATTTTTCTGGAGTTCCATGGTTTTCTCTAGTCCATCTCAGACATCTTAGGCTGAAGTAACGAATGCTGAGTTTCATCAGTCCATTCATATATTGGCACAGTTAGTAGCTTCTCAGTCTGAGGGTGGTATTTTTTTTACTCTATCTTTTGAGGCCACAAGGGTTGGCCAGTTTATGAGGTGAACCCTCCGACCTTTACTGGTGTTATGGTTGAGAAGGACCCTCAAGGGTTTATTGATAAGATGGAAAATATCTTTTGCGTCATGCATGCTACCAACATAGAGGGTGTGGAATTTTCTTCCTACCAATTGAAAAATATAACATACCAATGGTATGAGGAATGGGAAGAAGGCAAGGGGTGACAATACTGAGCCCATGGGATGATTTCTTAAGTGCTTTTCTGGACTGCTTCTTTCCTTAGGAGTTGATGGAACAAAAGGCAAAAATGTTTGTTAATTTGAAGCAAAGCAATATGTCAGTTAAGGATTATGCCTTGAAGTTTCACCAACTATCTCGATATGATCTAGAGTTAGTATCTAGTATGAGGTCTTGAAGGAGGAAGTTTATTTCTAGGTTGTCTTGAGAGTTGATATTGGAGAGTAAGGCTGCCTTTTTTAATAAAGACATGGATATATCTAGGTTCATTATGTACATGCAACAAGTAGAGAAAGAGAAGAAGAATCAGGCTGAAATTGGAGAGAGGCAGAAAAATAAGTTTGATTTTTTGAGCATGGTGGTGGCCAACAAAAGAGTGACTGGGATGGTGAAAAGTGGTCCAAGAGAAAGTGGGGCAATTTTGGGTCTTACTCGATGGCTAGTTCCCCTACCCAAAGTCGTTGAGAGATAAATGTTACCAAGGTGGTGGAAACTTCAGGGCATAAGGTGCCTAATCTCAAGCTAGTAGGGCCCAGTCAACTCTATTATATCCTCCTTGTAGGTTTTATGATAGATTGCATCGGGGTTACTGTGATGAAGAAAAGGAAAAACGCTTCACCTGTGGTCAGCCAGGACACATGATTAGAAATTGTCTTATTGGTAAAGTTGCTTCTGGGGTAAATAAAGTTCCTGTTGCCTCTTCTTCAGCTCTGATACCAAAGGGTTCACCATTTAGCTCTGGCACTGGTCAGATCTGACTTTATGCTCTCACTAGTTGCCAGGAGTCTGAGGCATCGCCTGATGTTGTGATTGGTATGTTGAAACTCTTTTTTCGTGATGTATATTGTTTATTTGATTTGGGGTAATCTCTCTTGTGCAACTTCATTTGTGGCTGTGTATTTTGGTTATGGTCCAGAGTATGTTTCAAATCCTTTTTCTATTTCTACCCTAGTAGGTGACTCTGTGATTGCTAGGAGAGTCTACAGGGTGTGTGTGTATCTATGGGTGGTCGGGATACTTTGGTGGATTTATTTGAATTAGATATGGTGGATTTCAATGTCATATTGGGGATGGATTGGATACACTCGTGCTATGCTTTATTAAATTGACAAACTCGTAAGGTTGTCTTCAAATTCCCAAATGAACCAGTTATTGAGTGGGAGGGTAGTTCCTTAGATCCAAAAGGAAAGTTCATATCTTATCTTAGAGCTCGAAGATTAATCTTCAAGGGGTGTCTCTATCATCTAGTTTGGGTTAAAGGTTCTAATATAGATATTCCTTTTTTTTCCCTCTGTGGTGAATGAATTTATTGAGATTTTTCTTGATGACCATCCTGGTGTTCCTCCTGATAAGGAGATTGAGTTTGGGATTGACCTTATTCTGGACACTTATCTAATTTCTATTCCTCCATATAGAATGGCTCCAGTGGAGTTGAAGGAGCTTAAGGAGGAGCTGTAGGATCTTTTAGATAAGGGTTTCATCCACCTAATATGTCTCCATGGGGCGCACTGGTGTTATTCATGCGTAAGAAAGATGGTTCTCTTCGAATGTATATTGATTACCCGCAGTTCAATAAGGTCACTGTGAAGAATTAGTACCCTCTTCCAAGGAAAGATGATTTGCTTAATCAGTTGCAGGGTGTTAAGTTTTTCTCTAAAATTGATCTTTGATCTGAGTATCAATAGTTGAATATTAGGGAGGTGGATACCCCTGAGACTACCTTTCGTACCTGGTATGGGCATTTTGAATTTCTAGTTATGTCTTTTGGGTTGACCAATGCCCGTACGACATCTATGGATTTGATGAATAGGGTCTTTTATCAGTTTTTGGATCTATTTGTCATTGTTTTTATAGATAACATTCTGGTGTACTCTAAAAGCAAGATGGATCATGCGACCTTGAAAGAGCAACAGTTGTATGCCAAATTTTTGAAATGCAAATTTTGGTTGAACGCTGTCACTTTTCTAGGTCATATCATTTCTAGTGAGGGGATCATGGTAGATCCACAGAAGGTTGCAGTGGTTAAGAAGTGGCCTAGACCTACGACTCCAACCGATATTCGGAGCTTCTTGGGTTTAGATGGTTACTACATTAGGTTTTTGGAGAGTTTTTTTTGACTATAGCTGCCCTATTGACTAAGTTGATTCAGAAGAAGGTAAAGTTCTTTTGGTTTGATTCTTGTGAGGGTAGCTTTGAGAAGTTGAAGGATAATCTAACTTCGGATCTGGTTTTGACTTTGCCTGAAGGCAGTGATGGGTTTGTGGTCTACTGTTACGCATTCTGAGTGGGACTTAGTTATGTTCTGATGTACATGATAAGGTGATAGCTTATTCCTCTAGATAGTTAAAGGTGCATGAGAGGGATTATCTGACTAATGATTTAGCATTATTAGCTATGGTGTTCACGTTTAAAATCTGGTGTCATTATTTGTATGTGATGCATGCTGATATCTTTTCTGATCATAAGATCCTGTAGTATGTGTTTACTTAGAAGGAGTGTAACCTCAGGCAAATGAGATGGCTTGAGCTTCTCAAGTATTATGATATGAGTCTTCACTACCACCTAGGTAAAGCTAATGTGGTTGCTGATTTTCTTAGCAGGTTATCCATGGAAAGTCTGACACATGTGGATGAGGGAAAATAAGTGTTGGTGAAACATCTTCATCGTCTGTCTAACCTTGGAGTTTGTCTCATGGACTCTGAGGGTGAAGGTGTGGTTGTGCAGGAGGTGGCGTAGTCATCTCTTGGTGCTAAAGTAAAGGAGAAATGGATGTTAGATCCTATCTTGATGAGGATCAAGGGTGATGTAGGTGTGAAAAAGGTGTTGGCCTTCGAGATCAGTGGTGATGTCACCTTACAGTATCAAGATAGAATATGTGTTCCTGATGTGGATGGATTGCAGGAAAGGATCTTGGCTGAGGTGCATGAGTTGCACTATGTTGTTTATCCCAATTCGACGAAAATGTATCATGACCTCAATGAAATATATTGGTGGAAAAATATAAAGCGGTATGTGGCTAGTTTTGTGGCTAAGTGCATAGTGTGCAAACAAGTGAAAGTTGAGCAAATGAGACCCGGAGGATTATATCAAGAAATCAAGTTGCCTATTTGGAAATGAGAGGTAATCAACATAGATTTTGTTATCGGTCTTCCTCGATCTCAGAATTAGTTTGATTCAATTTGGGTCATTGTGGATAGGATGACAAAGTCGGCTCACTTTTTTCCAGTAAGAACTAGTTTCTCTATTGAGGATTATGTTTGGTTGTACCTCCAAGAGATTGTGAAGTTTCACAGGGTACCCATTTCTGTATCTCTGATCAGGGACACAGTTTTTATCTCACTTTTAGTGGTCGTTCCAAAAAGTTTGGGAACTAAGTTAAGTCTGAGTACTGCTTTTCACCCGCAGTTAGATGGGAAAGCAAAAAGGACTATTCAGATGTTAAAGATATGCGTCGTGCTTGTTTGATGGACTATAATGGTAGTTGGGTTGAGCACATGCCTCTTATGGAGTTTGCTTATAATAACAGTTACCACTCTAGTATTGGGATGGATCCATTTGAAGCGCTGTATGGTAGGTTGTGTAGGTTTCCTATTTGGTGGTTTGAGGTTGGTGAGGTGGAGATATTTGGCCTAAATTTGGTTCACCAAGCGATGGAGAAGGTTAAGGTTATTCGAGATAGACTTAAGGCTTCCCGAAGATGCCAAAAGTCTTATGTGGATATGAGGCGAAGAGATTTAAGTTTGGGGATAAAGTACTCCTAAGTGTGTCTCACATGAAGGTAGTGATGCAGTTTGGAAAAAAAGGGAACTCAATCCCCAATATGTGGGTCCTTATATGATTTTCATAAGAGTTGGCAATATTGCCTATGAGTTGGAGTTGCCTTCTAGTTTAAGCTCTATTTACCCGGTATTCCATGTCTCTCTGTTGAGAAAGTGTATAGGTGATCCATCTCCAATTGTGCCTATCAAGGATATTGTTAGTTTGGATTCCCTATCTTATGAAGAGATCCCGATTGAGATCTTAGATTGTCAGGTTCGTCGGTTGTGGACCAAGGATGTGGCCTCGGTAAATGTTCTATAGAGGAACCACAAGGTGGAAGAGGCTACATGGGAAGCTAAAGTGGACAAGAAGTCCAAGTATCCGTTTATGTTCTCTTCTTTGAAAATTCATGTTGAAGGTATGTTCTCTTCATAACGTCTTTGTTTTCAAACTTTGTTAAAGGAAAGATTGATTGCTTGGTATTCTATTTTTTTGTATTAAAGGTAAGAGTAGAGATATTTGGGGGTTTAGATTGTGCTAGTCCTTCCTCGTTATATCATTCAAGGATGAATCATCCAAGTTGGGGAGAATTGAAACACCTCGGGTTCTGGTCCTTAAAAAATTTCCTGAGTCTTGAACCTTTTGACCATCCTACGACTCATACCTTGACTCGTATGGTGTGGGTACTATCAAGGGATCCTAGTCATTAGGAGTCTAGAGAGTAGTAGTGGAGTTTCTAGGGTGGATAGAGTTTGGTGGGTATACCTTACCACTTGGACCCTATAGTCGTATGTTGTCCAGTGTTGATCCTCTTGGATTCTTCCTAGGGTACGACTCACACCATAGTTTTTGTATGGTGATAGTACGATTTAGGCAAGGGAAGTCATATGTGGACAGTGTGTGTCGTCCAATATTTTGTCTAGGGTACGAGTGGTAGGTACCACTCGTATGTTGTAGGTACGGTTTGGGGGAGGGTAGTCATACTCTCTTGTAGAATTTTTACAGTTTAAGCTGGGGTATTCAGGAAATTTCCCCGTAATACCTCCTTGGGTCCCCACGACTTAAAACACCTTTGGAGGCTTCCTTAACCTATTATTCTCATCAAAACACTCCTAAATTGCTCTCAAATCTCTCTCAAGGCTCTTGGTTCAAGAAAGGCTAGGGTTTCTTCAAAGTAAGTAGTTAAGAATCGTAAGGGTTGGTTTCTCCCCATCTTTCTTGTTGTCTAAGGCATGTTACTCCTTCCTCATTGTTTGTTCAACTAAATGCATGCTTTAATGAATTATTTTTCATGATATTATTAGGGCATTGATTTGGGGTTTTGAAACATATGTTGGGAATTTTGGTTGTTCTTGGTTGAATAATGTTTTCCCATGTTTTAAATATGGTTTTCATGTTATATTTATGATTTTAAACATATAATGGTATGGGAATGGTCTATTCGTACATGGTTTTGGTTTTGGAAACTATATGCCCTCAACATGTTTGTTAAAATTCCTAAGAGAATGATTTTTTCACATAGTTTGACTATTATTGAAAAATTTGCGTTGCATAATATGGTAATGAAACTTAAATTAATTTGGTTGATTATAAATAGTTTGGAAAGGACTTGATGGCCATGGTTTTGGTTCATTGCAAACTTGGGAGTCAATTTGATTTAGTGATTTTGGTATGACATAAAAGGATAGACTTGCAAGCTCTTATTTTGGTATGACGATACCAACGATTAATGCCTAAATAGAAGACTCCTTGGTAAATAGTTGGAATGTGTAAATTGCTTTAACCTTAAAGGGTGTTGAGTAGCAAAGCCGTGGAAGGTGAGGGTCCCAATAGGATCGCCATTGGAAACTCACGTTTGCCGATGTGAGGTTGTCTTGGTGACCGTGTGCATAGCGTCACACTCTATATTTTGGAGGATGTACTAGTCATACCAGGTTCTTTTCTCTGGTTGTGCGGATAACACGCACTGGGACCCTTTAAAAAAAGGGAGCTAAGCCCATATAACCCATGGGTGGTTTTAGGATGGCTAAGCTACACAACCCTGGTTAAAGATTTTAAATGCATGCTAAACCTGGTTCCCTTCCCCGGCATAATATATGTATATATGTATGTGATTATCTATGGTTAACTACTTTGGTTTTGAATAATGACGTTATTTTATCCTTATCCTGAGTTTTTGCTAGCGTTCACCCGCTAACCCGTCTTCAGGCACTGTATCCCCACACGATGTAGTTACCGACCATTTTACTTCTCCTTCTCAGTGACTTAGATTTGGGGACAACTTTGAGTTGGATTGAAGTGGTGAGCTTTCATACTCCGAAAGGATTCTTTTCATATTATGGTCTTCTCTACATACTTTGGTTATTTCTTAGACTTTGGTTTTTGTTATGGTCGGGGACATGTCCTGATCAGAGGTTGTTTTGATTTCAGATAGAGGCTTTGTTAGACTACTATCGGTTGGTATGGACGGTGTCGGTATTCGTGTTAGCCTTGGCATTGGTATTGGTATTTGGGCTGACACCGTTTGACTGTATTTGATTTGTGATTGGACAATTTTTTATGTTATATATATATTCAGAATTCATCTGACTTATGGTGTAGGGCGGTAAGGGTTAGGGGTTGGGGGTGGTCTCTGGTCCCGGGCGGGGATTGAGGTACCCGACAAGACTAGGCCCTGGTTCAGGTTGTGTCAGGCATGCACGAGTATCCCAGAATTTTTAACACTCCTTTATCATTAAGAACAACTTCTCCAACCTTACCCTGCAATATGTTTTCCCCTAGATTGCTCCTCTTCCTGTCTTCAAATTGCCTGCTTTTGATTTGGTACAAGAATGTGGACTTGACTTCCACATGTTCTAATATTCCCTCTTTTATTGAATCTTGGAATCTTAAAAACCATTAACCAACGACTTGACTTCTTTTGGAAATGGGTGCCTTGCGACTTCTAGCCATGCTAAGCTCCATATGCTCACTAGTTTTTGGCTTAATATGTTCACCACAATATTGGCTTTATTCGGGTGATATGAAATTGATGTATCTTAATTTTTGATTAGCTCCTTCCACCTTCTCAATCTTAGGTTCAGATCCTTCTTGGTGAACACATAGTATAAGTTGCGATAGTTGATGAACACTTAAAATCTTACCTCATAGAGGTAATGTCTCCAAAACTTCAAAGCAAATACCACTGCTGCCAATTCTAAATTATTGGTGGGGTAATTTTTCTCATAAGGATTTATTTGCCTCAAAGTGTAAGCGATGACATCCTAATCCTGAATCAAAATAGTACCTAAACCTAGTTGTGAGGTATCACAATATACAATAAAAGCCTTATCTTCAACATGCAAGGTAAGAATTGAAGCCGAAGTCAACAAAATTTTAAGCTTTTGAAAGTTCTCCTCATTCTTGTCATACCACACAAATGAAATTTCCTTCTGAGTAAGAGGGGTCATATGCAAATCAATAGCGGCAAATCCCTTAAAAAATAGACAATAGTAATGGGCCAACCCCACATAACTCTAAATTTCTATCACATTCATAGGCTTAGCCTAATTCCTAATAGCTTCCACTTCTGCAGACACACCATAACCCTTTTCATATAAACCATATACCCCCCAAAAGACACTAAAGATAGCTAGAACTCATACTCAGAATATTTAACATATAGTTGCTTCTCCTTAAGCAACCCAACACTATACAAAAGTGAGCTTCATGATCATCTTTACTTTTAGAATAAACTAATATGTCATCGATGAACTCAATCATGAACAAATCCAAGAATTACTTAAACAACTCATATATTAGACTCATGAAAGTCGTCGGGGCATTGGTTAAGCCAAACATCGTAACTAGAGCTCATAGTGGCCATAACAGGTCTGTCAAGTAGTCTTTGGGATATACTCCTTCCTAATATTAAGCTAATGGTAAATCAGTCTCAAATATATTTTGGAGAATGCTGCATGTAATGCCTTGAGAGTACCGCGTGGACGTCATATGGTGCCTAAGACTACAAACAATCCCAATCTAACCCGTAATACCTACTCGGCGCTGAACTCTCATCAATGTAAGCTTAAAACATAAGAAAAACTAAGAAAACTTTAAGCGAAAACCAAACAAAATACATAATATCAACTAAAACGTTGTGGCTTAGAAATCTTCAAATATTTGAAAAACTGAAGGAAATATAACTCAACTAGTCTGAACAAGCCTCTACTCGATTGACTGAAGATCCACTAGGACAGAACCAAACTGAAAACTAAATAACTAACATAATGGTACTGAACATTTGAAAGTATCATAAACTTGGCCCTCAAACTATGAGGACTCACCAATTGTTGGGATGTAGGAAATTATGCACGCGGTCAATCATACTACTCGGGACGAATACCAAAACCTACATTATGATACAATATAGCACATAGATATAGATGTGAGTTAGTACTTCTATAATGCACTAAGTATATGAGGGTGAATGAATAGGTAAAACTGGATTAATATAAAATCTAAAAAAAAAATATGCATGCTAAGTATAGATAGACTCACCTTGTTTATGATTAGAACCGGAAGCTGTGATTATAAGCAAAATTGTAGAACAAAATATGAGTAAGGTTTGTGAGTCATTACATTTAGATTCTAAAATATTTACCTTTATCTTTCTTTGTGGGAGATTCTTCTAACCGACATAAACCATTTGAGCTATCATGGAGTCCAACATCTTACCCACGTTGGGTAGAGCTGTTCTACCCTTGCCATCAGAATAAAACTGTAACTTAAAGTGATCACTATACTCAGGCTAAGTGGGGAGAGTAAACACTCTCTAGTGAGGTACCTTAAACCTATGAAGGCACATAATTTTTGAGAAATAGGATGAGATAAACCCACATTCCCTTCTCAATGCTAAATACTACTACTAAAACATATACTATATGCCCATACTTATGAAATCCACCTTAAAATAGCATATGGGTTTATAAATTGAAAACCAACTATGCTTCTCTTAATTAAATCATACCCATAAGGAACATTATGGATTTTGAGTCTTAAATGAGACCATAAATCAAAACCAAACTTTAATAATGTTGTAATACTTATAAGTTGAACTCATGAAATTAAACTCCTTGTAACTCAATAACTTATGCTTAAACTTGAAATCATTCATTATCTCATGGAAAATATCAAACTCAATACTCAAGATCACTTTCATGGATATAAAACTTAAGTAAATATGAAATCATACACAAAATAATGTTCAATTCACGAGTAATCATCAATATTTCAAAGCATAGGAAAATAGGTATCAATTCTAGTAAATCACTTTCTTCAAAATCAGATAAAAACCAAACTTTTGGGAACAAGGATGAAAGAGTATCCTTGTTCAAACCTGACATACCTGAATTTCTTGACTTCTTGGAGGGATCTTAAATTTTGAGCCTTGGGATGTGAATTCTTAGAAGAAACCCTACCTCTTTATCTCTTGAGAATGGAGAGAAGAATATGTTTGATAATTGAGTAAGAAAAAGGGCAAATAATATCTATTTGACAAACGTACATAAGGGATTGAGAATGACTTAGGGGTGTGAAAATACCCTCATACCCTTAAACTATACTAAAAATGAAAAAATCTTGATGCACAGGAAAGGGCCCCCATCGCGGACCAAGAGTTTTGCTGTGCGACCCCTAGGGTAAACCTGGAGGTTCATGATGCAAACACCGATGGATACCTGAGGTAGTATCCTATTGCGGTCCCCTCTATGATGCAGGGTGTAAGACCCCGCAAAGTCCTAGACCATTTCAGTCCTTTATAGCATGCCAAAAAAGGTCCCAGACTTTGAAAATTTCAGCCAAGTGTTAAAACTTAGAAGCATTTTTAGCCTTCGTAATTGGATGATCTTATTTACTATCTTTCCAGCCTTAGATTGTTGATATTTAAGTTAATTCATGACCAGGGATGTCAATAGGTCATCTTGGGTGAGTTTTCGAATTTTTGAACATTGTTTGAGTTACGTTTGGATGACCAAAATAGAAAGCCAACGCGATCTCAATGCATCACATTGACATCACATCAACAACATTAACACAGTGCGTCGGCCATCGCATCGATAGCATCGATGCAGAGCGTCGCCTGCCGCATCACTGGGCCTATTTTTGTCACTTAATTCAGATTTTTCAAGGGTAATTAGGTCCTTTTCCCCTCACCCAATTCAGCCAAAACACGAAATTAAGCTTCCAAAAGGGAAAAATACATTCACTCATTCACAAAATCCTCTCAAGAAATAAACCCTAGTTTATCAAGCTCAAGATAAAGTTCCAAGAAATTCTCAACAATCTTCACAAATTTCGTCACTTAGGTATGTTAGGTGTTCATCCTTGGGTTTTCTTCCACCCTTTTCAAAACTTGAATTATGATTTCCATATTATGAATTGAATTATTCTCATGTTTGTGTTGTTATTTGAGTTTCAAAGTTAATAAAATATGAGTTTCATGTAAAATAGATCAATGGTTAAGTTGGTTGATGTAGATCTCACGTCAAACCCTTGAATTATGAATTGATTGTGGTAGTCATGATGCATTAACATGTTATTCATTCCCATTTACAAATTTATTCCTGCAAAGTGTTTGAAAAAATGTGTAAGTGAATGAATTGTGCATTGTTATCTTTTGGTTATTTTAGTATTGAAATCATACTATTACTACACGTTTAAACTATTCCCATGCTTAAGCTATGCCTTACAAGTGTTTGATAAAATGTCCATATGAGTAAATCATGCATGGTAACCTACTGTTGTGTTGTTTAAGTTGTGATATAAGTTTATCCATTATGCTATCGAGTCCTGGGGGTATTTATTACCCGAAATCTAGATGTTTACTTAGTTGTAGTAGTTATAGAATAATCCTAGTATAGGTCAAGAATAGTAGTACTTAGTTAGTTAGCAGAACTCAGTGAACTCAGTCCAATTCAGTCAGTCAACACGATCAGGGTCAGTTCAGTCAAGCTTAGTATAGTCTAATGATCAATATCTTTCAGTTGGGAGTAGGATTCAACACTGAGCGAACCCTGGGATTGGGGCATTCCTTCCAGTTATGGTTTGACCCATAGTAGCAATCCCAGAGTTATAGAACTACGTAGCCTACATAGGTTGATATATCTTTTTATAAGATAAGGGTTGACACATCTTGTATGAGTTTTTCTGCAAGTGAGGGTTGACAAAATGTCTTCCTTCCAGTGAGGGTGACTCACATCTAGTGTTAGTACTCGTGGCACGGTACTAGCACCTTTTCAACTGGGGTTACAGGTTGGACCCTGATCAGTTCACAATGGGGTATGTCGCTTAAATGATAACTCCCGCATTTACAGTTTCAATCTCAGTATTTAGTAAAGAACTAATTCAGTTCAACTGAACTATGCTATCAGTTATCAGTTACTCAACTATCATAATTCAGTACTCAGCTTCAGTATAATCTCAGATATATGATGTATACCAATATGCGCAGTATTACATATTCAATATGTTCAGTAGTTACAGTTTTACGTGTACTCTCATCCAGTTACTTCATGATGTTCATTCAGTCAGTTATAATCTCATGCATAAGAACCCATGTATATCAACCTTACCTCACTTAGCATACTAGTACATTCTACGTACTGATGCATACTCTCTTTTGTGCTATTATGTCTCTCATCATAGGTTCTGATGCTTAGGTTCCTGACCGTACTTAGCAGCTCAGGCTATCAGCAGCAGATATAGTGGTGAGTCCTCATATTTCGAGGACAAAATTTATCTATTTCAGTATTCCAGCAGTTCAGTAGTTATTTCAGTCGAAGTTAGTTAGGGGTTTATCCCATCAAATCTATATTCAGACAGTTAGAGGTTTTCAGATTAGCATAGTCAGTTATTCAGTTTTTAGATGTTATTCTCAGTTTTACTCAGTTATTATTTTAGTATTTTGAGAACCTTATGACATTTTAAGATTTCTTCCACATATATATTCCAGTATTATATTCAGTGCTCATAGAAGGTACCAGTCATGGGTTACCTTGTGGTCCTTGGGGATCGTAAGCTCCGTGTGATGCCTAGGGTGCAGTCTCGAGGCATTACAAACTTGGAATCAGAGCCTGAGGTTCTAAAGATTCTTAGGGAGTTTGAAAGACGCGTCAAGTAGAGTCTTGTGCATGGGTGTGTAGCACGCCATACTTATGGACAAGAGGCTACAAAACTTTCTTAGGAAATGTTCCCTTCTTTTAGTGTTCATATCGTGTGTGTGAGCATTAGATCAAGTTAAACTCTCTATATAATCTAACTTTCCCTTTCATTTTCCTAACATGCCTCCCAGAATGACTAATGGAAGAAGAACCGGAAATCAGCCTATACCTCCGCCCATTTAGGAAGATCCCCTGAATAAGAATGTTTCTCATGTAGATTTTAGAACTGCATTCACTACTCTAGATCACTCTATAGCAGCTCAGAATATTTGACCAGCTTCAGTCCCAGCCAACCCAGTGGCTAATACTACTGCAGCCAGGATTTGGGACTTCACCCGAATGAATCCTCCTTTCTTCTCAGGACCCAAGTCTGACGAGGATCCACAGGATTTCCTCGATATGATTCAAAAGGTGATTGATATTATGGGTGTAACACCTAGTGAGAGTGCAAATTTGGCTGCTTACCAGTTGTAGGATATAGATCACACCTGGTTTAAGTAGTAGAAAGGGGATAGAGGCAGGGCCTATATGTAAAACCCCAAACTTTTTCTAGCTTAAATTCGTTCCTAGAATGTTAAGAAATGTCTTCCAAAATGATTAATTTTTTTTCATATAGAATTTTCTATATTTCAACTTTTCATTGTGTGGGGAATTGAATAAGATTTCCATTGATACCAAATTTGCCCAAATTCGATACTCGGTGAAGAAGTTAGAGCATTTCTAAGTTGACAGTGTTTCAACTGGGCAGTCACCACATCACGGTGAAGGACAATTTCATATTTGTCACTTTTCAGTGAGCCACCGTGATGTTGGTGCGTAGCGGAGAGGTCTAAAATCCCATTTGTTAATTTTTAGTGAATCTTCGTGATATTGGCGCATCGCAGAGAGGTCTATTTTCCCAATTATCGAATTCCAGTAACCCAATGCTAGTGGCGGGTCGCGCTGATGGCCAAAATGGCACTTTTATAGGGCACCGCGATGGTGGCTCATCGTTTTGAAGTTCCAGGTCCTAATTTTAAAAATCCAGTGGGACAATGCGATAGCTCCACATCGCGAAGACCCCCAATTTCCCATTCATCAGTTTCCAGTGAGCCACCGCGAAATGGCACATCACGGTGGCCCATTAAATCGGGACCCAATTACATTTTTTTCAGTTTCGTTTAGAAGTTAAAAAGGGTATTTTGGACTATTTCCCAGCCCCCAATTCCATCCAAACATAAGATTTAAGGCTATTACAAGCATATTATGATATATTTCTCAAAATTTCTCTCAACCAAAACCCTAAGCTTCAATATTCAACCTCAAGAATCACAAGATTCCACTATCTTTTATCCAAATTAATTCAAGATTCAAGATTCCCAACACAAGAATTCCAAGAACCATCATTCAAGAGAACAAATAGAGTCTCAAAAGAAAACTTGTTGATCTAGTTCATCATCCAAGGTATGTGGGGTTTGAAAAAGGACAAATCTTTCATTCTTGTACCAAAACTTGAATTTTATTAACAATTACATGATTTGCAAGTTGAGGTTTACACCCAAATTATATTATTTTAAGTTTATGAAGTTATAAATTATTTAAGCCTTGAATTGCATGTTTATCCCACCTATTTATGCTTGAATTGAGGATTTATATCATGAATTCCACTTTCATATTGTGAATTGAGATTTTCAAGTATTTCCAAGATAATTGTTGAGAAGTAAGCTTCATTATGAAATTGTGATCATTTAAGTACATATGCTTTAAACCCAAGTATGAATTTTGATATTTCATGGAGATTATATTATTAGCATGCTTTAACAAGCAAGGATTCTGATTTTAAAGAAAGATCGATTTTCCGATCTTAAGCAAAGGTAGGAATCCACATTATTTATGACTTAAAGAAAAGAGAAGTATAATCGATTTTCATTATAAATCCTTGTGCTATTTTAAGGTGGATTTACTAAAAGTTCTGAGCAATAAGTTTGTGAGTAGTATTTAGCACCGAGTTGGGTAAGATTCCAAGGTCTTATGCCCTAGAACTACATGCCACCATAGGTTATTTGCCCACAGTTGGATAAGATAGTGATCAATCAATTTAAGGTTCTATTCTAATGGCAAGGGTAGAATAGCTCTCCTCAACATGGGCAAGACATTGGACACTATGTCAGCTCACATGGTTTATGTCGGTTAGATGAAACTCCCTGAGTCCCAAAGTCCCTAAGTCCCAAAAGTTCCAAAAATTTCTAAAGCTCTTAAAGCTTCTACGTCCTAAAAAAAAGAATAATCGAAAAGCTTTTAGAAAACTAAGTGTAGAGGCTCAGGAGTTTTTACTCTAATTAAGCTCTACAGAAAGCTATTAGTTCCAGATTTCAGATTTTGATGTGATCTCTCTCTACACTTAGATAGTATGACTTAAAAAAATGTTTAAGTACAACTTTTAGAACTAAACGTATGGCTCACTAAATTTTATAAAGTTTGAATTGCTATGCATGATTTCATATTTCAGTATTTTAGACATTCCAGCTTATGTGAGACATTCACGTTTAACATGTATCATCTTTTGTTTATAAAGTATGATGATGTTTTACTTATGCATTACATCCCTATATATTTAGTACATCCTCAAAGTACTGATCCATATATACGTCTATCTACTGCATTGTCTTATAATGTAGGTTTAGATGCTCAGTATCAGCAGCGTGGGTAGTTCGAGCATCTCTATCTACGCTCCCACAGTTGGTGAGTCCTCATGATTCAAGGGCATACTTCTTTAGATTTCCAGCTTTCATAGTAGTTGAGTTGTTATTTTCAGTTTAGTCCAAGTCAGCTGGGGGTCTGTCGCAATGGCTCTCTAGTTCATTAATAGTAGAGGGTTATCAGACGATTAATTGATTTACAGACTTTCAGTATTTGTTATTTAGACAGTATTTACAGTTTATTCAGTTCAGTTTTTGTATCATACAATGTTATTTCTTGACTAGATCATATTAAATTAAGGTTCAAACCTAGCAACAGGCTCAAAGGGTTAACTTGGGGCTACTTGTAGCCTTGAGCACCGTGTGACGTCTCGAGATCAGATTTTAGGGCGTTACAAACTTGGTATCATAGCTTAAGGTTTAAAGAGTCCTAGAGAGTTAGACAATCCGCGTTACGTAAATTCTTGATCATGGGTGTGAAATACACCACATCTATGAGCAAGAGGCTATGAAGCATTTTAGGAAAATCCTCCCTTTCTTTTATAATCTATCGTGATTACAATAATATGTACCTTCTATTAACTCATGCTCTTTCATGATAGAATATTCCTTCTCGTAGAGCTAATACCCATAGGAATGATAACCAGCCACCCAACCTATTGATCCCCTGAATAAGAATGCGTTGCATGCCAAATTTTGAGCTGCCTTTCAGACGCTAGCCCAAGCCATAACCGAAAATGTTTAGGCCAATAATCATGCTATAGTTCCACATCAATAATAAGGTGATTTAGCTACAGCCAGACTCTGTGACTTTATAAGGATGAATCCGCCTGAATTCTTTGGGTCAAAAGTAGGTGAGGACCCACAGTTATATCTTGATGAGGTAAGAAAGATCACCTAAGTTATGCATGCTACTGAAGAGGAGAGCGTAGAATTGGCTTCTTATAGGTGGAAAGATGTTGCTTACGATTGGGTTGTCATGTGGAAGAAAGGTAGGGGTGAAAATGCAACCCCCATGAGCTGGCAGATATTCCAAGATGCTTTTTTAGACAGATTCTTTCCACGTGAGTTGCGGGAAGCCAAAGTTAAGGAGTTCATGAACTTGAGGCAGGGCTCAATGATAGTGCAAGAGTACTGCCTTAAGTTCAACCAGTTATCTTAGTATGCTCCTGAGTTGATAGCTGACACCAGATCTAGTATGAGTAAGTTCATTACTGGAGCATCAGTATTGGTAGTTAAGGAGTGCAGGACTACCCTGCTTATCGAATATATGGATCTTGCTATGTTGATAACTCATGCTCAGCAGACCGAGGAAGAGAAGTTAAAGGGAAGAGAAAGAAGAAATAAAAAAACTAGAACAGGAAAGTTTGACTATGACCAGAACTGATATCATGGAGTGAATTATTTGTAGTTTTAGAGCTGTATGCCTTTGCCAGCACCCTCTTCAGCTAGTGCCCCCACACCCAGAACCAAGCAAGAGCAGTAGAGGTAAGTCCTCTATGTCCAGGTCCCAGAATAGTATGAGTGGTAAGACCAATTATCCTCTATGTGCTAAGTGTGGTAGAACTCATCCTGGTGAGTGCTTGGCTAGACAAAAGGGTTGTTTTGGTTGTGGCAAGTTAGGTCATGGAATTAGAGAGTTCCCATATGCTAAGCAGGGAGACAGAGATGTTCGTCCTCATACAGAAGCTACCAGTGCACCAGCTCCTACAGCTCGCCCAGCCCCTCCTCATGGCGCATCATCTAATACTAGTGGCAGTCAGTGCCAGAATCGGTTCTATGCTTTACCATCCCATCAGGACCAGGAAGACTCACCCGATGTTGTGACTGGTATACTTCATGTCTTTCATTTTGATGTTTATGTATTGTTAGACCCTGAGTTGAGTTTCTTTTATGTGACCCTATTGGTTGCTGAGAATTTTGAGATAAGTTTTGAAAAGATCCCCGAGCCCTTCTTGGTGTCTACTCTAGTAGGTGAGTCAATTATTGCCAAATAGATTTATAAAAGTGTCCTATTACTGTCCTTCATAAAGTCATGTTAGCAGACCTGATAGAGTTAGCCATGGTTGATTTTGACCTTATTCTTGGTATGGATTATCTTCAGTCTTATTATGAATACATGGATTGTATCACCCGAGTGGTGAAGTTTCAGTTTCCCAATGGGCAGGTAATTCAGTGTCTCCCAAAAGTCATTTCATATCCTATCTTAAAGCCAGAAAGCTGATCTCTAAAGGGTGTATCTATCATCTTGTTCGAGTTAAAGACACTAAGTCTGAGACTCCAATAGTTCAGTCAGTTAGTATAGTTAATGAGTTTCCTGATGTCTTTCCCAAAGATTTTCTAGGGATACCTCCTGATAGGGAAATATAATTCGGAATTAATCTTCTTTCTGATACTCAGCCTATTTCCATTCCTCCATATTGTATGGCTCCTGCCGAGCTTAAGGAGTTAAAAGAGAAACTCAAAGATCTTCTAGACAAAGTCTTCATAAGACCTAGTGTTTCTCCTTGCAGTGCTCCCATCCTATTCGTCCAGAAAAAAGATAGTTCTTTGCGTATGTGCATTGACTATTGTCAGTTGAATAAAGTCACAGTCAAGAACAAATATCCTCTTCCTAGAATTGATGACTTATTCGACCAACTTTAAGGTGTAATATACTTCTCAAAGATATACCTTAGATTCGTCTATCAACTTAAAGTACGGGAATGTGATATTCTGAAGAAAGCCTTCAGGACCCGCTATGGTTATTTTGAGTTTCTAGTCATGTCCTTTGGACTAACCAATTCCCTAACAACTTTCATGGACTTGATGAACCGAGTGTTCAAATAGTATCTGGATATGTTTGTCATAGTCTTTATCGATGATATTCTTGTCTACTCTTGTAGTGAGGATGATCATGTAGACCATCTTAGAATTCTATTGCAAACTCTTAGAGATCACCAGTTTTTCGCCAAATTTAGCAAATGTGAATTTTGGCTAAGGTTAGTTGCTTTCCTCGGTCATATTATTTCTAGTGAGGGTATTAGAGTTGATCCCAAAAGACAGAAGCCGTAAGAAACTGGCCTAGACCTATTTCTCCATCAGACATTAGGTGTTTCTTGGGTTTAGCTGTCTACTATAGATATTTTGTTAAGGGGTTTTCATCCATTGCATCTCCTATGACCCGATTGACTTAGAAGAAGGTTAAGTTTCAGTGGTCAGATTCCTGCGAAAAGAGTTTTTAAGAGTTGAAGACTCGACTCACTTCAGCCCCATTCCTAGCATTACCTGATGGTACGGATGGTTTTATTGTATATTGTGATGCCTCCAGAGTTGGTTTGGGTTGTGTTTTGATATAGAGAGGTAAGGTCATAGCCTATGCCTCTAGGCAGATTAAGCCTCATGAAAAGAATTACCCAACCCATAATCTTGAATTAGCTGTTGTGGTGTTTGCTTTGAAAATATAGAGATACTACTTGTATGGTGTGCATGTTGATGTGTTCACGGACCACAAAATCTTGTAATATGTGTTTACTCAAAGGGAGTTAAATATCCATCAGAGAAGGTGGTTAGAACTGCTGAAAGATTATGACATGAGTGTGCTGTATTATTTGGGCAAGGCCAATGTAGTGGCAAACACCCTTAGTAGATTGTCTATGGGTAGCATTGCTCATGCTAAGAATGATAAGAAAGAGTTAGCTCAGGAAGTGCACTATTTGGATAGGTTGGGTGTTAGATTGGTTGATTCGGCAGAGGGTAGCATTTGGGTGTAGAATAGTGCAGAATATTCCTTAGTTTCTGAGGTAAAGGAGAAACAAGATTAGGATCCCATCTTAGTTAAGTTGAAGGAGTCGGTTAAACACTAAAAGGTAGAGGTTTTCTCCCAAGAGAGAGATGGTGTGCTGACATATTAGTGTAGATTGTGTGTACTATATGTTGATGATTGTAGTCAGAGGATTATGACTGAAGCGCATGGTGCGCGTTACTCCATTCACCCTGGTGCTACTAAGATGTATTGAGATTTGTGGGAAATCTATTGGTAGAGTGTTATGAAGAAGGATATTGTAGAGTTCATTGCCAAATGTTTAGTTTGTCAATAGGTTAAGGTAGAGCACCAATGGCCTGGTGGTATTTTGCAAGGGTTCAATATTCCTACTTATAAGTGGGAAGATGTGAACATGGATTTTGTAACAGGGTTACCTCATTCACAACATCAACATGATTCAATTTGCGTTATTATGGATAGATTGACTAAGTCAGCATATTTCTTGCCAGTTCATACATCCTATACAGCTAAGGATTATGCTAAGTTGTATATCCGAGAGTTACTCAGATTGCATGAAATTCCCTTGTCTATCATCTCAGATAGGGGTACTCAGTTTACTTCTCAGTTTTGGAGATCTTTTCAGAAAGGTCTTGGTACCCAAATTCATCTTAGTTGCACTTTTCATCCTCAGACTGATGGTCAAGAAGAGAGGACCATTCAGACTCTAGAAGATATGTTGAGGGCATGTGTTCTTGATTTCAAAGGTATTTGGGATGAGCATTTACCGTTAATTGAGTTTGCCTACAACAACAGTTGTCATGCTAGAATTCACATGGCTCCGTTTGAGGCACTTTATGGGACGCGATTTAGATCACCTGTCGGGTGGTTTGAAGTGGGAGAGGCCACGTTATTAGGGCCATATATGGTATTAAAAGCTATGGAGAAAGTACAGTTGATTCGAGAAAGGTTGAAAATAGCTTAGAGTCATCAGAAATCATATACGGATGTAAGAAGAAGAGATCTTGAGTTTGAAGTTGATGATTTAGTCTATTTGAAAGTTTCACCCATGAAAGAGGTAAAGAGATTTGGCAAGAAAGGGAAACTTAGTCCTCGTTATATAGGTCCCTTCCAAATTTTGAGCCGTCTTGGGAATGTGGCATATGAGCTTGAGTTGCCAACAGATTTATCATCCGTACATCGCGTATTCCATGTATCTTTGTTGAAGAAGTGTGATAATGATCCGATGGTTGTACTATCCTTAGAAAGCACAGGGATTCATGATAGCCTCTCTTATGAAGAAATTTCAGTTGAGATCCTTGACCATCACACTCGTACACTAAGGAACAAAGAAGTCCCCTTAGTCAAGGTTCGTTGCCAAAATCAATTCGTCGAGGGAGCTACTTGGGAAGTAGAAGTAGATATTCTAACCAAGTACCCTTATCTTTCCACTGCAAATTCAGATTCAGTATAAGGTAACAAGTTTCCTCAGATCATCTCTTTTTTAGTCCAAGTTTCATCTTTATATAGCCATTCATTCAATAGTTTATGCATTTGCAATCAGTTTAGTCATACCTCAGTTTTTAGCATCTCAGTTTCGCTAGCCACATTCGAGGACGAATATTCCCAAGGGGGAGATATTGTAAAACCCCAAACTTTTTCTAGCTTAAATTCATTCCTAGAATATTAAGGGATGTCTTCCAAAATGATTAATATTTGTTTCATAGATAATTTTCTAGATTTCAACTTTTTATTGTGTGAAAAATTGAATAAGCTTTCCATCAATACCAAATTCGCCCTAATCCGACACTCGGTGAAGAAGTTAGAGCATTTCTAAGTTGACAGTGTGCCAACTGGGCAGTCACCGCATCGCGGTGAAGGACAATTTCATAATTGTCACTTTCCAGTGGACCACCGCAATGTTGGCGTATTGTGAAAAGGTCCAAATTCCCATTTGTTAATTTCCAGTGGACCTCCGCGATATTGGCGCATTGCGGAGAGGTCCATTTTCACAATTGTCGAATTCCAGTAGCTCAACGTGATAGTGGGGCATCACTCCGAAGGCCAAAATGGCATTTCTATAGGGCACCACGATGGTGGCGCATCGCGTTGAAGTTCCAGGTCCCAATTGTAAAATCTAGTGGGACAACGCGATAGCTGCGTATTGCGGAGACCCCCAATTTCCCATTCATCAGTTTTTAGTGAGCCACCGCGATAGTGGCGCGTTACAGTGGCCCATTAAATTGGGACCCATTTATATTTTTTCAATTTCGTTTTGAAGTTAAAAAGGGTATTTTAGACTTTTTCCCAGCCTCCAATTCCGTCCAAACACAAGATTTAAGGCTATTACAAGCATATTATGATATATTTCTCAAAACTTCTCTCAACCAAAACCCTAAGCTTCAACAGTCAACTCTAGAATCACAAGATTCCACCATTCCTTTTCCAAATTAATTCAAGATTCCTAACACAAGAATTCAAAGAACCATCATTCAAGAGCACAAATAGAATCTCAAAAGCAAACTTGTTCATCTAGTTCATCATCCCAGGTATGTGGGGTTTGAGCAAGGACAAATCTTTCATTCTTATTCCCCAAAACTTGAATTTTATTAACAATAACATGATTTGCAAGTTGGGGTTTATACCCAAAGTATCTTGTTTTAAGTTTATGAAGTTATAAATGATTTAAGCCTTGAATTTCATGTTTATACCACCTATTTATGCTTGAATTGAGGATTTATATCATGAATTGCACATCTCTATTGTGAATTGACATTTTTAATTGTTTCCAAGATAATTGTTGAGAAGTAAGCTTCATTATGAAATTGTGATCATTTAAGTACATATGATTTAAACCCAAGTATGAATTTTGATATTTCATGGAGAGTATATTATTATCATGCTTTAACAAGAAAGAATTATGATTTTTGTAACGCCCCGAAATTGGGTCCCGAGACGTCACACGGTGCTTAGGGGCACAAGTGACCCCAAGCTAACCCTCCTACTGGCATAACTCATCAAAAACTGGATAAGATGCTTAAATCTATATAAAATCAGTGAAAACATAGAACTTCTCTGAACTTGATCAATATAAACATTAACTTACAAAATTACAACTCTACTTTTACCAAACGAAACTAAAACTGAATACATCAACTTCTACTGACTATCTATGAAGCCTCTACTGATACTGACTTTAGATAGTCGGGTCATGACTCCCAACTATCTAAGCTCAATACAACTAGAATAAGAAAATATAATACTTCTCGAACTGTATAACCAACTCAAGCCCTCGAATCAAAAGGACTCGTCACCTGCTGACTGGGAGCGGCGGACTGACTGAATGCGGTATCTGCGCTACAATTTGTACCTATATTATAAGACACTGTAGCACATAAAAATATATGGGGGTCAGTACTTTAAGGAATGTACTGAGTATGTGGGGGTGCAATGCAACATTATAAATAATATCATAAATGATTATGAAAATCATGCATGCTGATGATAACGACTTTCTTTGCTTGAATTAACTGAAATATATACCTTGTAAATCATCAATAGTAATGCAAGCATTATATATCTCATAAATCATTATACTCAACTCAAACTCTTTAACTCATGACTTAGAGTGACTCGGTAACTCATAAAACTTGAACTCTTATGGACTTGGGAGTTTCTTATAACCGATATAAATCATGTGATCTTACATGGAGTCCAATGTCTTGCCTACGTTGGGGAGAGATGTTCTATCCTTGCCATCGGAGTAGAACCTTAACTTTAGTGATCACTGTCTTGGACTTTGGCCCTTAATCTTAATCCTATGGTGGCACGTAGTTCTGGGAAAGTAGGATGCACTGAACTCACACTTCATATTTGGTGCTAAATACTACTCCCAGACTTAAGCTCAGAACGCATTGGGAAATCCACCGTAATCAACTCAAGGGTCTATCATGAAGACCAAAATATAAATATATACCTCATTTGTAAATCATAATCAACTTGTGGATTCCTAACTCGACTCAATAGCAAAATAATCTTTCTCATCATCAAGTACACTTGCTTATCAAATCATATCAAGTATCAAAATCTTCAAGAAAACATCATAGAACTCATTCTTGACTCTCAAGCTCAATATCAATATATATTCAATAGACAAAATTCTCATGGAAAAAAAACATAAATCATGACACTTATCATAAATCACTTAGAAATCATCATTTCATGATAACAATATACAACTCATGGCATAAATTCTTAATTTAAGAAATAAGACAATGAAGTAGTCATATATGAAAATCTTGTAAAGCTCAAATATCATAAATCCTTAATAAATTAATTTGGGTGTAAACCCACTTTGAAAAAATTATGAAATTCAATAGAAATTAAATCTTTGGACACAAGAACAAAAGAAGTGTTCTTGTTCAAAACCCCACATACCTTGGATTATGATATTAAGATGAGCAAGCTTGATTGGAAACTCTTCTTCACACTTTTGAGCTAAGTTCTTAATGCCTTTGACTTGGAGAACTTGATTCTTGAACAACTTGGTGAAATCTTTGGAAGATTCTTGAATTTTCTTGTAGAAGATTTGATTTAGGATTTTGGAAGAAACCCTAGTTCTAGATCTTTCTTGGAAGAGAAATGAGTAAAAATAAACTTCTCTTCTCTACTTGGATATATATATATATATAGGACCAAAATGGGCAGAAATGACCAAAATGCCCTTGCAAAAATGTCCCTTAATTGATGGAAAAAAAATAGCTGATGACATCCGTGACAAGCCGTCAGGCCCGTGATAGGCCGTCACTAATTATCGTCACAAAAATGGTGGATTTTATGATTTTCGGCTTAAGGTTGACGACATTTTGTGACAAGCCGTCAAACTTGTGACAAGCCGTCACAAAAGGTTGGATTATGTGACTTTCTGCCTTAAGGTGACGACATTTTGTGACGAGCCGTCAGGCTTGTGAAAAGTCGTCACAAAAGGTCATCACGAAGTTTCCAGGCTGACATGCTGGAGTAAAATAAGCATAACTCTTTGCTCCGATATTGGATTTTGACGAAATTAGTATCTTTGGAAAGATAAATCAATTATATATACTTTGGTAGGTCATTGGATCAATTATTCATAGTATAACGAGATATATGATCATTTGAAGTTGGATATATAAAAATCCTTCCCAAGAATTCAATCGATAAGGAATGTTTTGATTCACCTAATTGCTAGGACATCTTTGAGGACTTAATACACATCACCCTTGATTATAAACCAAAAAAAGAACTATAATTTATTTCTCATGAGCTTGATTCATGGTTTCTCTATTGGTTAGAGTCTCGGGGTATTACAAAATGGCTCTAACTCCCTCACCGGGTGTCCGATTCGGGTAAATCTTATGTCGATGGAAAGCTTATCCAATTCTACACATTATAGAAAGTGGAATTTAGGGAAATAAAACATGATATAAACAACAATAACTTTGGAAGTTATCCATATTCACTCAAAAGATGAATTTAGGCTTAAGAAACGATCGGGGTATTACAATTTTAAAGAAAGATTGATATTTAGATCCTAAGCTAAGGTAGGAATCCACATTATTTATGACTTAAATCAAAGAGAAGTATAATTGATTTTCATTATAAACCCTTTTGCTGTTTTAAGGTGGATTTCTTAAAAGTTCTGAGCAATAAGTATGGGAGTAGTATTTAGCATCGAGTTGGGAATGATTTCAAGGTCTCATGCCTTAGAATTACGTGCCACTATAGGTTTTTAATTTGACCATAGTGGGATAAGATAGTGATCAGTTAAGTTAAGGTTCTATTCCGATGGCAAGGGTAGAACAACTCTCCCAACATGGGCAAGATGTTGGACTCCATGTCAGCTTACATGGTTTATGTCGGTTCGAAGAAACTCCCTTAGTCCCAAAATCCCAAAGTCCCTAAGTCCCAAAAGTTCCAAAAATTTCTAAAGCTATTAAAGTTTCTATGTCCTAAAAGAAAAGAATAACAGAAAAGATTTTAGAAAACTAAGTGTAGAGGCTCACGAGTTTTTATTCAGATTAAGTTCTACAGAAAACTATTAGTTGTAGATTTCAGATTTTGATGTGAGCTCTCTCTACACTTAGAAAGTATGACTT
This sequence comes from Capsicum pubescens, assembly GCA_030864215.1. Lineage (NCBI taxonomy): Eukaryota > Viridiplantae > Streptophyta > Magnoliopsida > Solanales > Solanaceae > Capsicum > Capsicum pubescens. The sequence continues at coordinate 64,432,305 of CM061546.1, read as the reverse complement.
AAAGAGAATGTTTAAGTACAACTTTTAGAACTAAACGAATGGCTCATTAGATTTTATAAAGTTTGAATTGTTATGCATGATTTCATATTTCAGTATTTTAGACATTCCAGCTTATGTGAGCCATTCACGTTTAGCATGCATCATTTTTTATTTATAAAGTATGATGGTGTTTTACTTATGCATTACACCACCATATACTCAGTACATCCTCAAAGTACTGATCCACATATACGTCTATGTGCTACATTTTCTTATAATGTAGGTTCAGGTGCTCAATATCAGCAGCGTGGGTAGTTCGAGTATCTCTATCTACCCTCCACAGTTGGTGAGTCCTTATGATTCGAGGGCCAACTTCTTTAGATTTCTAATTTTTATTGTATTTGAGTTGTTGTTTAGAGTATAGTCCAAGTTAGTTGGGGATCTGTCCCAATGGCTCTCTAGTTCATTAATAGTAGAGGCTTGTAAGACTATTAATTGATTTATAGATTTTTAGTATTTTTTATTCAGACAATGTTTACAGTTTATTCAGTTTAGTTTTGGTATCATACAATATTATTTCTTGACTATATCATCTTAAATTAAGGTTCAGACCTAGTAACAGGCTCAAAGGGTTAGCTTGGGGGCTACTCGTAGCCTTGAGAACCATATGACATCTCAGGATCAAATTTTGGGGCGTTACACTATAGAATGGGAGGATTTTGCTATAGCCTTCTTTGATAGATTCTTCCCTTTGGAGCGGAGAGAAGATAAGGTATTGTAGTTCATCAATATAAAGTAGGGCAACATGAGTGTAAAAGAGTATTCCCTCAAGTTCATTCCGTTAGCTAGGTATGGTCCTCATGTAGTAGCGGATAACAGGTCTAGGATGAGTACATTTGTATTCAGAGTATCTAATAATGTGGTCAAGGAGTGTAGGACCACAATGTTAATTATGGATATGGACTTGTCTAGGTTGATGGTCCATGCTCAATAGATTAAAGAGAAGAAGGTTAAGGAGAGAGAGAGGGAGAACAAGAAGGAAAGAATAGGTAGTTTCAATTTTTCTCAGTCGAGGTCAGAGGGTGGTGACCGTTCTTAAGTCATTCAGAAGTTTTTATCCCTAGCTTCATCTTCAACAAGTGTACCAGTACCAAAATTTAGGAGTGATATACGGGATGGGGTGCCAGGCTCCAAAAACCAGGGTAGTGTGAGCAGTGGTCGTACCCATCCACTTTGTGGAGAGTATGGTAGAAATTATAAGGGTGTGTGTAGAGTGGGCAGTGATGTGTCTTTTAGATATGGCGAGTCAGGAAACAGAGTCAGAGAATATCCTAAGGCTGGTCCGCGAAGTCAGCACAACCATTCTCTAGTTCTATCCAGTCGCTCGACTCAGTAGGGTATCACTTCCAGTGACACCAGTCAACGTTAGAAAAAACTTTATGTACTCCAACCCCGACATGACCAAGAAATTTCTCCCAATGCAATTTTGGGTATGTTACAGGCCTTTCATATTCTTATGTATGTTTTACTAGATTCAAAGCTTCACTTTCTCTTGTAATTCCTAATATAGCTGTCAACTTTGGTGTCAGTCCAAAATATTAGCAAATCCCTTCTCAGTGTCTACCTCAGTGGGCAAACCTATCATAGCTAGGCAGGTACACTGAAATTGCCTGATTATAGTACCCCATCAACCCACTTCAGTTGATTTCAGAAATAGAGTCGTTCAGTTTTAGTATCCCAATGAACCAGTCATTGAATGAAGGGGTAGTACCTCAGTGCTTAGGAGTCATACATATTTTTATATTCCTTCTCAGAATTCTATGATAGAATATGATCTAGAATTTGAAGCATGAAACCAGAAGTTTAGCAACAGTAGTCGAGTTGGGATGGTGTTATCTGAATTTGAGCAACTTATATATTTCATGGGACTAGCCATGTGAAAGGTGAATCAGTAGTCTTAAAGCAGTGTATACAAGAATTTATGTTTGTTGATTCAAAACATGTGTTGTGGATGTGATATTTGTAGGCTATGATGAAAGCAACATAGTTAATAAAGATTTGGGGATATCCATGTTATGTGTTAGAATCTAAGTTAGAATCTTTGAAGGTTAAACTAATAGAAAGAGGAGTTGAAAATTCAGAGTTAGTCAATCTTAAATTATTACATGATGATTGTTGGGGATATAGAGGGCTAAGAGTGGTATCTAGGAGAAGGTACTAGCAACACGTTTTATATTATCAGGTGTAGTCTTTTAAGGTGAGTTTACCAATTATGCGTGTTATTATACCCCAAATTTTAGAGTAAAGTGGTGGAAATTCAGTTTAGAGATGTTGATTAAGTGGTTACCAGACCTATAATGATGGTTTTAATCCAAGGAAGAGATGGTAGCACAAGTGACCAAGTCATTATCATTCGAGGGATGAACTATCCCAAGGGGGAGATGTAATACCCTCGAGTTTTTCATGAACTAAATCTATCATCATTTTTTCAAGAAACTAGATCCAGCTGGAGATAATGGTTACTCATAAGTTGACTTTATCATTTATATCTCAACCTTATAATCATTCTTATGTCATTGTATGTGTTCAATAAATCAGTTTAGTTCATGATATTCAATTCATGTATCATGCTTCAGACTCAGTTATGATCTCATGTTCTATTCATGCTTGTTTAGTAAAGGATCTTATATTCTTCAGTATTCTCAACTTAAGGTAGCAGTTTTCATTAGATTTACTCTATTCCATGCTTAATTTCAGTTACATATCATTCTCATATTATTCATGCATTCATGAATCAGATCAGTCATAGGTTATGTCTCCAAAATTCAGTCATGCTTCAGTTATGCATGTCAGTGTAAGTATAGTTCCTTAGTTCCTCTCTGTTTAGTCAGTCTTATTCGAGGATAAATGTTCCCAAGGGGGAGATATTATAAGATCCCGTAAAGTCCTATCCCATTTCAGTCCTTTATAGCATGCCAAAAGAGGTCCCTCCCAGACTAAGAAAATTTCAGCGAAGTGTTAAAACTTAGAAGAAATTTTAGCCTTCGTAATTGGATGATCTTATTTATAATCTTTCCGGACTTAGATTGTCAATTTTTAAGTTGACTCATGATCGGGGATGTAAATAGGTCATCTTGGGTAAGTTTTAGAATTTTTGGACATCATTTGAGTCGTTTTTGGATGACCAAAACAGCAAGCCAATGCGATCTCTCCGCGTTGCATTGGCTATTGGATCGACAACATCGACTCGGCGCGTCGGCCATCGCGTCGACACCATCAAAGTGGCGCATCACCTGCGGCATCATTGGGCATATTTTTCTCACTTAATTCCAACTTTCCAAGGGCAATTAGGTCCTTTCCCCCTTACCCTATTCAACCAAAACACAAAATTAATCTTCCAAAAGGACAAAATACATTCACTCATTCACAAAATCCTCTTAAGAAATTAACCCTAGTTTATCAAGCTTAAGATCAAGTTATAAGAAATCCCCAACAATCTTCATGAATTCCGTCACTTAGGTATGTTAGGTGTTCATCCTTGGGTTTCCTTCCACCCTTGGAGTTCAAGAAACCTTTACAAAACTTGAATTATGATTCCCATGTTATGAATTGAATTATGCTCATGTTTGTGTTGTTATTTGAGTTTCAAAGTTAAGAAAATATGAGTTTCATGTAAAATAGATCAATAGGTATGTTGGTTGATGTAGATCTCATGTCAAACCCTTGAATTGCAAATTGATTGTTGTAGTCATGATGCATTAACATGTTGTTCATTCTCATATACAAGGTTATGTCTCGTAAGTGTTTGACAAAATGTCTAAGTGAATGAATTGTCCATGTGATCTTTTGGTGTTTTTAGTATTGAAATCACGCTATTACTACATGTTTAAACTATTCCCATGCTTAAGCTATGCCTTACACGTGTTTGATAAAATGTCCATATGAGTAAATCATGCATGGTAACCTACTATTGTGTTGTTTAAGTTGTGATATGAGTTTATCCATTATGCTATCAAGTCCTAGGGGTATTTATTACCCGAAATCTAGATGTTTACTTAGTTGAAGTAGTTATAGAATAGTCCCAGTAAAGTTCAAGAACAGTAGTACTCAGTCAGTTAGCAGTACTCAATGAACTCAGTCCAGTTCAGCCAGTAAACACAATCAGGGTCAGTTTAGTCAAGCTTAGTATAGTCTAGTGATCAGTGTCTTTTAGTAGAGAGTAGGATTCAACACTGAGAGAAACTTGGGATGGGGGTATTCCTTCTTGTTAGGGGTTGACCCATAGTAGCAATCCCAGATTTACAAAACTACGTAGCCCGCATAGGTTGAGATGTCTTCCTTCCAGATAAGGGTTGACAAATCTCGTATGAGTTTTCCTACCTGTGATGGTTGAAAAAATGTCTTCCTTCCAGTTAGTGTGACTCACTACCAGTGTTAGTACCCGTGGCATAGTACTGGTACCCTTCTAACTGGGGTTACAGGTTGGACCCCGATCAATTTAGAATGGGGCATGTCGGTTAGATAATAACTCTCACAATTACAGTTTCAGTCTCAATATTTAGTAAGGAACTCAGTCAGTTCTACTGAACCATGGCTATCAGTTATCAGTTATTCAGCCATCATAATTTAGTACTCAACTTCAGTATAATCTCAGATACACACTGTATACCAATATACGCAGTATTGCATGTTCAGTATGTTCAGTAGGTATAGTTTTGCATGTACTCTCATCCAGTTACTTCATGATGTTCATTCAATAAATTATCATCTCATGCATATGAACCCACATATATCAGCCTTACCTCACTTAGCATACTAGTACATTCCACGTACTGATGCATACTCTTTTTTCAGATGCTCAGGTTCCTGACCATACTTTGCAGCTCAGGCTTTCAATAGCAGATATAGTGGTGAGTCCTTATATTTCGAGGACAGAGTTTATCTATTTCACTATTCTAGTAGTTTAGTAGTTATTTCAGTTGGAGGTAGTTGGGGGTTTGTCCCATCAACTCCATATTCAGACAGTTAGAGGCTTTCAGACTAACATAGTCAGTTATTCAGTTTTCAGATGTTATTATCAGTTTTACTCAGTTATTATTTTAGTATTTTGAGAACCTTATGGCATTTTAAGATTTCTTCCACATATATAATCCAGTATTATATTCAGCGCTCACAGCAGGTACCAGCCATGGGTTAGCTTGTGGTCCTTGGGGATCGTAAGCACCGTGTGACGCCCAGGGTGTTGTCTCGGGACATTACACAGGGATACCATAGAGTTTCCATTTTGTGATGCAAGGGTGCCAGAGTGCCACTCTACAGTTCCCTACAACTGGCCAAGTAGGCTACCTATTCTTGGTAAGGGATATTTGTTGTGAATAGTCACCTTATTCAACAGGCGGTAGTCTGTGAACATACTCATGATGCCATTCTTGTTTTTCATAAATAACATAGGCACACCTCAATGGGAAATACTTGACCGAATGAAATCCTTTTTACATAATTCTTCTAATTGAAATTTCAACTCTCTCAACTCTGCTAGTGCCATATGTTAGGAAAGACAGGTCGAGTTTCTTTCTCTAAATCTTTATAGAATTCAACCTCTTAGTCTGTAGGCATAGCTGATCTAGTATCATTAGGAAACACATCTAAGAAATCACATACCATTGGGACTGGCACTATAGAAGAAACTACAAATTTATTTTCCCAAAGGTGGGCTAAAAATGCCCTACTCCCCTTCTTTCCTAGTTTTTAGGTACAAAGAGCTAACGCTATTCTCATAGGAGTAGGCTTAAAAGTACACATCCACTAACTATTCCATTCTAGGCATCACTACAGTGGTGGTTTTAGCATAACAATTAAGAATGGAATGATAGGGAGACAACCAACTTATCCCCAAAATGATATGAAATTCCTCCATTTCTAGAATCTCTAGGTCTGGCAAGGTCATAAACCTCACAAACATAACAAGACACTCCTGATACACCTGATCAACATATACAGACACCCCAACTAGCATAGATGCATACATAAGAGTATCAATATATTTACATTCCAAGTCCCAACCCAAAGCAAACTTTACAAAAACACAAGAGAAGGTGGAACTAAGATCAAACAATACAAAATCCATAAGATCATAGACAAGAGTAGTATATGTGCTCACAACATTGGAGCTTCTACTTCAGAGTGAGAAAAAATAGTATAAAGATGAGCCATATCACCACCTGACCGCCACCTCTACTAGATTGAGTGCCATTCCTTCCAACCTATACTTCATACTAACTGGCTTGGTTACCACCCTTTACAGAAGCCTAGCCACTACACCCACCTAGTGGATGACCCATACCATTTCTCTATTACTATGACCTATCTAAATTAGAGAAATAAAAGTTGGATGCTGAGTCAACTATCCTAAAGGCAAAAAATTAGGATAATAACTTCTAATGTAGCCCAAACCCCCACACTCATGGAACCTAATATCCAAAGTAGACTTTTGGATTTATAAGGATGAAGGTGTGTAGATGTCTCTTCATGAGGGATGATAATTGGCCATAAACGGGCCCTTTGAAGACATTGTCATGGACAAATTATAAGGCTTAGAAGAACCATGCCTCTTAGACAAGTCACCCTGTCTTTCCTAACACGACTAACATGCAAAAAGGCCTATGATCTTTTCCTAACGCCTATCCTAGACCAAAAAGGATCAAGGAGAGTAAAACAACGGAAGTACTTTAAAATAGTAAGAATTAGTAAAGAAACTTACAAAGTTTTATTTAAGATGAAAACATTGAGGAAAACATTACAAGAGGAGAGTTAGGCAGGAATAAGATTTCATATGTGTGAAATTTTTTGATGCCTTCTCAGGGATTACAATGAGTCTTTAAATAGACAAGAGTGGAGAATGGAATACATCTAGAGTGTACAAGTGTAAGGATAAGATGAATTCTTAGCAGCCGACAGTCCTTTTACAACAGGCTGTAGAACGTGTTTTTGCTTTTATAAAAAACTGATTTGATTTGTCCTTTACAGGCTGTAGGATGCTTTTAATTTTAGAAAAGCTGTGGTCCTAAAGATTCCTATAGGAATAGTAGAGTTCCCTTTTGAAAAAGATAATTCCAGTTCTTTGAACCTCTATCCTTACCGAAAGGTCATTTCCTTATTCTCAGTAGGGGTCCATGTAGGCCATAGCTATTCCCGTGGGATTTAGCATATCTCCATTGTTGTCACTGCTCCCTGTGGAGGAATATTCTTTGAGAAGTTGTAATACTTCTTCTTCAGTTGTTTCTTGGCTTTCCATATCATGTAAAGCCTTTTTCAATTTTTCTTTAAGTGCCTTCTTGTTAAGTGAAGCACTGCTTGAGGGCGAAAATGATGAATTTGTTTTCCCCTTATCAGGTGTCTTTGGTGCTACTGGCTTAGGAGTCTAGCCTTTGACTTTAATATCTTTGGATAAGTATTTAATACGATCTTGCTCTCATTTAGCAAAGTTCCAGGAGATGATGTATGACATACGCTTCTTGATAAAGAACTTGCACATTTGTATGTACTCTGGGAGGGTTCTACACCCTTCTTTTGTACAGAAATAATTGAATTTATTAATGAACTGTAGAGGAAGAATCTCTTTGATTCCTCTGAAGTAAATCCACCATTCATAAAACCACCTTGGAATAATGTCTTCTACCATAGATGGACAATATTTAATAAACCAGGTGTGTCCTGGTCTGACATATAAAAAATTGAACCATGCTAATTTGTAATCATACCAATTATAAGTTTGTGGCCTGTGTGGCATTGATAATGCAATCGGAGTATGCAGGTGATCTGCGAACCAATTAAAAGGGCTTAATACCCTTTTGATAGTGAATCTAGAATAATCAATATACTCTGGATTCCTTTCATTCATAGAATGCTCGACTTTAATGGAGTCAGTGTCGACGAGGATAGCTTCATAATATCTTCTCGTTTTGAGTGGATTTTCAGTATCCACGAAGTTTTTATCGTTGTAAACTGGCTTGATCAACTGGTCTAGTGGATATCCTTCATATTCTTTGTCCAATGCGATGATTGGCATTACCTGAGTGGTAATGAATTTGAATTCCTCTTTGATTAGAGGAGTTGTTATTGCTTTGGCTGCTGAGGGGTTTACAGCTTGTGCGAAGGTCTCAAGAGCCTTCATAGCGTAACTCTCCTTTGATTGGACCGATGAACTTGGTGGTTGTCCTTTGTCAAAAGGCTTACCTGTCTTCATATAAACCAATTTAGTTGGCATTGGTGGAGGGAGCTTTGGAAATTCTGCCAAAGCTGCATATTTGTTCTGAAATGGTAACTGGAGTTCCGATTTCAATGTAGGCCTTTGGGGGACTGATGGCCTCAATGGGTTTAGTGAGGCTGATGGAGGATCAAATGGTCTAGCCATTTTGGTTTGGTCCGGCTTGTTTACTACTGGGATTTTGCCCAGCGTAGTGGGTCTCATTTCTTTCCTGTAAAAATTCTCTTGTTAGAAAATCGGGAAGGGAATTATTTTCTCCTTTGATAAAATTGATTTGAAAATCAAAGCTAGATAGGAGAGCTTGCCATCTAGCAAATATCTATTTTGAAACCAGATTTTCAACATTTTTTTTGTAGAATTTCTTTAGCAGATTTACAATCTACTCATAATAAAAATTCCTTATTAATAAGGTCATCTTGAAATTTCGTGATACATAGCACTATAGCTAAAATTTCTTTTTTAATAGTGCTATAATTCTTTTGAGCAGGATTCCATACTCCTGAAGTAAATCTAACTAATTGTTCAGAAGAATTTGTGTCTACTTTTTGCTTCAAGATACCTCCATATCCAATATCTGAAGCATCAGTTTCAATAATCATAAAGGCCTCAAGGTTAGGAATTCCTAAGCAAGGGAGCTTTTTGACCAAACCTTTTACCTTAATGACAACATTAGTTTGCTCAGAGCTCCAAGGAACATGGGTCTTTTTAAGCTTCTTGTAAAGAGTTTCACAAACCTGCCTAATGTTTGGGATGAAGTCTGCTACGTAGTTAAGACTTCCTAAAAACCTTTAAAGTTGAGTTTTATCATTAATTTCTTTAGGGAACTTTGAGGAGAACTCTATGGCTCTACAAATAGGTTTATAACCACCCTGATAAAGATCATGTCCTAAGAATCTAATAGAAGTCTGAAATAGCTTCATCTTTGTCGCACTTACGACTAGTCCATTAAGATTAACAATCTTGAAGAAAGTGTTAAGATGTTTGAAATGGGAATCAATGTTCCTTGAAAAAATAAGCACATCATCAATATAAACAATCAACATATAACTATAAGGATTGAAGATATTATTCATGATGTTTTGGAATTCAGAAGGGGCATTCTTTAGGTCAAACGGTAAGACATTCCATTCATAATGTCCAAAAGGAACATTGAAAGCAGTCTTAAATTTGTCCTTTTTAACAATTTGAATTTTCTAGAAGCCGGACTTCATATAAAACTTACTGTAAAGATTAGCCTTACCAGTTCTTTTCAAAAGATCCCTTTTGTTAGGAATCGGATGTCTAATCCATTTCAGAACTGCATTCAGAGGCTTGTAGTTTATTACTAGCCTAGTAATTCCTCGTTCCTTTTCTGCACTTTTATTTACATAGAAGGCTGAACAGCTCCACAAAGAATTTGAGGATCTGATAATCCCATTCTTTAATAAATGGTTAATCTTAGTCTTGCAGACTTCCATCATCTTTTGGTTCATTTGAATGGGCCTAGATTTAGTAGGGATGGCCTGTTCGTTGAACCCAGTAATGTAGGGAAGTTCTACAGAATGTTTTTTCCTTTCCCAAAAAGCATTTGGAAGTTCTGAACAAATTTCATTTTAGAAATTCTTTTGAAGATTGGCAATCTTACTTACCATCTCCGGGGTTTTTTAAAATTTGTTCAATTTCTTTATTTGAATTTCTTTTTTAAGAAAACAAATGTGTGAAGAAAGTCTATTAATTTTGAAAGCAGTCCTTTCTTTAATAAAGTTACCTTCTTCTTGTGAGAGGGGCCTTAATAAGGGGAAGAACAAATCTTAATTTAAAATTGTGGTGCGAATTCCATCAAAATTACTAATGTAAGGTCAAATTTGATTCACAAAAGGTATACCTAAAATGATATCTTTAGTGATACCTTCAGTAATGAAAAAATCATTGATGTTAGGCGTATTTACACGCCTAAAGCACCTTAATGTACCCATATTTTAGCTAAGTTTTGAGGACAAAATATATAATTCCTACACTTTTAGTCCTTTTTCCTGTAAGTGAGCTAACCAACGTGATTAGCAAGTTTTCAGGTATAAATGATGAAGATTTCAGCATTTTATGGACTGTTGGACGCCAAAGGAAACTTCACGTAAGAAGGAAGGCAGCTTCTGGAAGCTTGTGGACTGAGAGTGATGCAAGGAGAACTTGTCCCGGGCAAAAATAGCATTTCTAAAGACTTGGGGGATCATCAGTAACTTAGTAGGATTAGGACAAGTATGCAGTAACCCAGTAGGACTAGGACAAGGATAAAAACCCTATTTCAGTAGGACTAGGACAAGGATGTTATAAAAACCCTATTTGCTGAATTTTTCAGCAAGCTTTTTATTATTCTCACTCATTCTCTTTCAATTCATTCTTACTCTCTTCTATTCTTAAATTTGTTGTTGACATTATTCTTCATCTATTCAACTTTTAATTTTCACGACAAGAGAAACGCTACTAGCAAGGAATTCACGCCACAAGTGACGCCAATACTTCCTTATCGTGATATTGTTATTGCTTTGGTATGATAATATCCTCGTGGTTTTCCTTCACAATTATGAGTAGCTAAACTTCTCTGTTAGGGTTATGGAAGCCTTATGAGATACTATCTATTGCTATGAGTTTGTGAATTCTTGATACATATGCTGCTTATATCATTACTCTCTTCATCTTAATTGAATTCTTGTGGTTGCAAACATATAGAATACGCCAGTGTAGCATTAACTTGTTCGAAAGAAAAGTTACATGTCTGGAAAAGAGAGAATGACAAGGAAATAGGGCTACCAACCCCTGTTTAAAAGTTAGTGCCGTAACTGGATTAACCTCTTGGAGAATTCGTACCATTAGTATACGCTTTAAGCTCGAAAGAGTTAAAGTGATATAATCCTTGATGGTCGAACGACACTAGGATTTACCATAGAATACGAATCTCTATAAGCGCATGCATGTCTGAATTCCGCATAACTCATAGCCAATAGATACGTAAAACTCATAAGGTGGACATAACCCTAACTTACAATTCTCATTGATTAAAACCTACTAAACATTCCATTTTTCTTTGTTACTTTGATACTCTTAATTCATGCTACAATTAAATCCCCCCTTTTTCGTAGAATTTTTGATCAGCAGTCTACTAATTGTTACATACTTAGTGACCAAGTATTGCCTGTGGGATTCGACACCCAACCCAGTTGGGTTCTATATTTGACAACGACCGCTTACACTCTTACGAGAGCTGTAGTTTGAGCGTTATCAAATTTTGGCGCCGTTGCCGGGGAATACGGTTGTCAACTAAGTTTGTGATAGTTACTAGACCCTTTGGTTAAAGATTCTCAGATTTTACTTTTAGTTGTTGTTTTAGTTTTATTTAGGTTTGTTTGAGTGCATGCCAAACACTCGAAGTTCAGGTCAACCGTTATTACCTATCAATCCTGAACCACAACTTATTGGCAGAATGGATGCACAACGTGACATTGAAAGAAGGGCTGCTCAACAGGAGCAGGCTAGATTAGCTGCATTGGCAGCTGCTCAAGTGCATCAACAGAATATTGATAACCCAGGTCGGGCAAAAAATACTGATGATGAGGACCTGGGTGATGAGGAGTTACTTAATCCACGGCGTGCAGATGAGGTGGCAGCGCCTGTGAATAGGAGAGATCGTCAAGCTAGAATGAGACCTGAACATCGAGCTGTGCAGGCTTCTTTTGATGATGATGATGACGATCTTGATGGAGATGGTGCCACAGGGGATATTATTCCTCCGCCCTTGGCACCTGGAGCCAAGTTCAATATCACTAGCACCATGATTCAGCTATTGCAGCTCAAGGGTTTATTTGGTGGACTTGCAGGCGATGATTCGAATATGCATATGATCAACTTTATTTCAACATGCAAGTCATTCGACAATCCAGGCGTTGGACAGAATGCAATTCGGCTGTGATTATTTCCATTGTCTCTATCTGGGGAGACAACTCTATAGTTGAACGGGCTAACTCCTGATTCTATTACTAATTAGAGGCAACTGAAAGACGCTTTCCTAGAAAGATTCTTTCCGCCATCCAAGAGAGAACAATTAAGAGATAAGATCAGCAATTTCCGAAAGCTTCCAACTGAAGCTCTCCATGAAACATGGGAGAGGTTCAAGAAGAAGCTTATGCGGTGCCCAAATCATCAGATGAACAACATCCACTTGATGGAGATATTATACAGGGATTTGAACTCAGTGACTAAGCCAGTGGTTGATAATGCTACAGGTGGGTCATTCATGGACCTTACTTTTCTTGAGGCAAGTGATATGCTAGATTGTATGACAAAGAAGAGTAGATCTTGGCATACCAGGGATTCTGAGGTAGCAAGCTCTACCGTATCTATTGGCTTGACTGCAGAGAAAAGACGTAGACAAGAGGAACGTGACCAAGATATGGCTCACATGAAAACGCAGATGGATCTTCTTACCAAGCACTTATTATCAGGAAAGACCAAAAAGGTTAAGGCCGTTGTATCACAGGGAAGAGATAAATCCGAATCTGAGGAAGAAGCGAACTACTTGAATAATTAGGGGGTTTCCGAGGCAATGCCCAAGGAAACCAAGGTCGGAACTATTATGATAAATCTTAATACAAGGACCGCGATCAAGGTGGTTGGAAGAATAAGACTGACAGGATTGGTTTGTATGTTCCTCCTGGAAACCGTGAGGCTGTGGTGTCTGGCTCTGGAAAGATGTAATGGAAGATATGATGGCTAAGCTGTTGAAAGGAGTGGAGGCAACCAACATGGGTGTAACCGAGGTGAAGAATGATTTGTCTTCAATAAATCAATTGGTTGACTCGCATTCTACTGCAATAAAATAGCTGGAGCAACAATTGAGTCAATTATCAGCGACATTCAACCAAAGAAAGGCTGGCACGCTACCCAGTGACACTGTGCAAAACCCAAGGAATGAAGGATCGTGTATGGCTATTACTACTCGGAGTGGTAAAGTATTGGAAAATCCATCCAAAGGCAAGCAGGTGGTTGATGATATAGCAGAGAATGTTGATGAAACAGAGTTTGAAGATGTCGTAGAAGCTAAAGTGAGTGCTCATGATGTTACACCTAGACGTCACCAGCCTGAAAAGAGTGATAATCGGAAGCAAGATAAAAAGGAAGTGGTGGAGAAAATGATTCCTCTTCCACCACCACCTTTTCCTCAGAGACTGAAGAAGAAGGCTGATGACACTCCTGTAAAGGTTGATAGTCGAAAGCAAGATAAAAAAGAAGTGGTGGAGAAAACGATTCCCCTTCTACCACCACCTTTTCCGCAGAGACTGAAGAAGAAAACTGATGACACCAGGTTCAGTAAATTTATGTCCATGTTGAAGTAGCTGACTATTAATGTTCCATTGGTGGAGGCGCTAGAACAGATGCCTGGGTATGCTAAATTCATGAAGGACCTTTTGACAAAGAAGCGGGCAGTAAGCTATGAGCTGGCAGATAATGTTCATCATTGCAGTGCAATTGCCACGAGGTCTTTAGTACAGAAGAAGGCAGATCCTGGTGCTTTCACTATTCCTTGCACGATTGGATCATTGGATTTTGCTAAGGCGTTGTGCGATTTGGGAGCTAGCATCAATTTGATGCCGCTATTCGTGTACAGAAAGTTGGGATTGGGCGATCCTACACCAACCAATATGCGGCTTGTGATGGCAGATAGGTCGGTAAAATAGCCTGTTGGTATCTTATATGATGTGTTGGTTAAGGTTTCCACCTTCATCTTTCCTGCAGACTTTGTTATTTTGGATTGCGAGGTGGATTCTGAAGTTCCCATAATCTTGGGGCGTCCTTTCCTCGAAACTGGAAGTGTGCTTATTGATTTAAGAGCTAATGAGCTTTTATTTCGGCTGAATGATGAAGTGGTCCGTTTTGATGTATGCAAATCGATGAAACAACCTAGAGATATGGATGTGTTCTCTGTAGTTGATGTTTACTATGAGAATGAGAAAGGATTATCTGTAGAGAAGGAGCTTACTATTGAGCCATTGCCTGCTGTTCTGTTGAATTTTGAGCATGAGGATGTTAAAGAATATGAAGAAACTGTTTGTGCTCTAACAGGAATAAAGTCCTATTATCATGATACTAAGAAGCTGGACCTTGATCTTAGGAATTAACCTTCACCAACAACGAAGACTTCCATTGAAGAGCCACCAGTGCTAGAATCGAAAGAGCTCCCCCAACACCTAAGGTATGCGTTTTTGGGAAGTGGAAATACACTTCCGGTGAGTGTTGCGGCTGATTTAGGTGAACAGCACGTAGAGGCTCTCATCTCTACTCTGAAGAGGTACAAGAGAGCCATTGGTTGGTCTATTGATGATATAATTGGTATCCCACCTGGGATATATATGCATAAGATGCATCTCGAAGAAGATTGCATGCCCACAATTAAGCATCAGCGTCGTCTGAATCCATTCAGAAAATGATGCACCAAATATCTCGATGAAGTCTAAGTAATCGAGATAACTATGTCGTGCCGCGACAATAAATCAAGCGCTTGGTGGGAGGCAACCCATCGTTTTTAATTGTTTTTGTTGTTTTTGTATTCCTAGGATTTTGTCGTTCCACGACCAAAACTAAGGCGCTTGATGGGAGGCAACCCATCTTTCTAATTGTTTTTGTTGTTTTTGAATAAGTATAGGTGAAAGAGGTGTAAAAGAGGAGATTGGTTTCAAATTTTGATTTGGAAGTATTGCATGTTGAAGGTGGTAAGTTGGGAATGAAGAAGCAAAAGGCTATGAGTTAGGCATTGCCTACGAAAATCTAGGCAACGAACAAGGCAAGGCCTATGCTATGGCCTAAGCTCTCTGAATCTAGAATGCCATAGCATAGGCACCGCCTATGCC
This sequence comes from Capsicum pubescens, assembly GCA_030864215.1. Classification (NCBI taxonomy): domain Eukaryota; kingdom Viridiplantae; phylum Streptophyta; class Magnoliopsida; order Solanales; family Solanaceae; genus Capsicum; species Capsicum pubescens. Next base: position 64,417,182 of record CM061546.1, on the reverse strand, counting down.
TAACAATGCCATAGCATAGGCGCCGCTTATGCAAAAGCCTTTTGTCTCTGAATCTAGAATGCCATGGCATAGGCGCCGCCTATGCCTAACAATGCCATAGCATAGGCGCCGCCTATGCTCACTTTTTGGTCTCCTAATCCGATTCCAAACGGGTCAAAACACGACCCAAGCTTTTCCTATAAATAAAACCTTAGTCTTAGAACAAAAATGCATTGCAAATTCAACCTAAGCGCCGCCTACCTCTCCAAAATCTCTCAAAAATTTTCCTTTTGCTCTTTTAACTTTGCAAGAACATCTTCCGAGGCCATCAACCAAGTAAGTACTTCTTTGCTCTTCTTTTATATTCCGTAAAGTACTACACTACTACCCCTATAATAAATTGTTAAATCTTGAAGTAGTATTGGTGATTTGAATATGGTTGATTTGTTATGATACAACTAAGTGAGTGAAGGAATACGTAAGGATTCTCTTGACTTGTTTCCAACTTGTATTTGATTTTGATACACTGTCATACTTTTGCAGAATTGACATGGTCAAGAAAATTGCATAATCTTGTAACTATAAAGCTTACATGTTGGAATGACTTGTTCATCGAGATGAAAATCATGGTTGACTACAAACATATGATGTTGTGATTATTTCTAATGCCATAACTTGATTCAATCTCTATGTAGTAGTCTTTCTCAAAAGGTACATCAATCCAAACATGAAAGTATTGCCAAGATTTCATGAAATAGAATAAAAAAGGATAGTTAAGATGACAAGAAAAGTATGACTGCACTGATTATATTGTTGGAACATAACACCTAAACGTATGTCGATGAAGTCTGAGTAATCGACATCACTCACTTAATTAGTCTGTGCCAACAAATTAAGTGTGGGGTGGTACCGCTACTGTTTATTTTTCGATTGAATCTTCCGAGATGAAGTTTACATGACTCTATTTTAATCTCAGGTAGAATGGCCCTAAAAGGTCGACAAGGAAAAGAAAAAGCGACCACCTCACAGAAGGGACAGAAAAGGTCAAGAAAGGAGCAAGATGAGTCCTCCTCTCTACAAATACCTCGACGCAATTTTGGCATCACGTGGGGTACATTTTGAGGAAAATCTGAGGATGACGACTCTGATGATGATTCCGACGCAGGGGGTATGACCCCAGACATAGAAGAGGAGTCCGACTAATCAGGTTTTCCTTATTTATTTTCCATTGAGGGCAGTGTGTCCCATCTAAGTGTGGGGTGCTGGTATTTGTATGCTTCTTGTACTGCTTTTCCTACATTTATTATAGTTCTTGTTTGTTTTAATTAGTCGTAATTAGTTAGTTTAATTTTATATTTTTTAGATTTTGCATGAAATGGTTCTGATAGGCGGAATGGTATTATGACAAGGGTTTATGCCAAAATCATCATTACTATTGAGACGTTTAGGCTCTAAGTGTGACTCACTGTGTGATAAGTGTGTGGTTTAATTCATTCATCTGTTGGGTCAAGAGTCTATACTTCTCCCAATAAAGTTGACCATGTGCCTTGTGTGTGTGAGGTTATAGTATATTCTGTGTTGTGACTGATGCTAGAACTTGCCTGGTGTGTGTGTAAAGCGAAATAAAGAGTGTGATTTTAGGAGATGATTTAGGCATTTTTGGCAGCCTATAATTGTTTACCTTCTTTTTACCTACCTGTGTACATTATCCTAGTGAACCCCCTTTGAGCCTTTAGCTATTTTCTTTGACAGCCTCATATGTAGCCTAATCCATTTTTTTAAGACCATAATTTGATCCAAATTCCTAAGCGCTTTAAATTGTAAAGTCATGTGACAAAATAAAAGGAAATTGGGTGAGAGTGATGCCTTAAAGTGAATTGGTACTTGAATTTGTTATGAAAAAGAATGGCTATTATAGAGGTGTGTTATAAAAACAAATGAAAAAGAAAAATACAAAGTTGATTCTATTTAAAATTGAATAACAAAAGAGGTGAGAAGGGGTGGTAGATTAAAATAAAGTAGAAAGGTCATTTGAAAGAAAGTGTTAATGGCATAATGTGATGTATTAAAGCCCTTAGGGAACTTAGTCACTATTTCTGGCCAAAATAGTCCTACCCGTCCCTTAGCCTACATTACAACCTGTAAAAGACCTATTTGATCCTAATCTTAGCATTCTGATATTAGTGGAGCATTACACTAAGGGAAAGCCTATGGTCATCAGTTGCAACATATGAATTCTTTGTGAGAGTGAGAGCAAGGAGAAGCTTATACCCATGTTCTGAAAAATGCAATACTTGTGAGTGATTATGGGTAATATCTTATGTGAGACACACATGGTTGATGAGTTTTGGGTAGTCTTGTATGATTCTTTGTGCCTTAACTTTTGAATACGAATTAACCATCATCACGAGTCTATATTAGAGGTTGAATTATTTCTAGTAGTGATCAGAAAACTACTCTATGTTAATAATTGTTGTGCCTGTCTTGATGAATAGTTTGTGCTGTTACTGTGAAACCCTAAGTAGATGTTTATATGGACATGATATTTTGTTCGAGGAAAAACAAAGCTTTAAGTGTGGGGTGTTGATGTTAGGCGTATTTACACGCCTAAAGCACCTTAATGTACCCATATTTTATCTAAGTTTTGAGGACAAAATATATAATTCCTACACTTTTAGTCCTTTTTCCTGTAAGTGAGCTAACCAACGTGATTAGCAAGTTTTCAGGTATCAATGATGAAGATTTCAGCATTTTATGGACTGTTGGACGCCAAAGGAAACTTCACGTAAGAAGGAAGGCAGCTTCTGGAAGCTTGTGGACTGAAAGTGATGCATGGAGAACTTGTCCCGGGAAAAAACAACATTTCTAAAGACTTGGGGGATCAGCAGTAACTTAGTAGGATTAGGACAAGTATGCAGTAACCCAATAGGACTAGGACAAGGATAAAAACCCTATTTCAGTAGGACTAGGAAAAGGATGTTATAAAAACCCTATTTGCTGAATTTTTCAGCAAGCTTTTTATTATTCTCACTCATTCTCTTTCAATTCATTCTTACTCTCTTCTATTCTTAAATTCGTTGTTGAGATTATTCTTCATCTATTCGACTTTTAATTTTCACGACAAGAGAAACGCTAGTAGCAAGGAATTCACGCCACAAGTGACGCCAATACTTCCTTATCGTGATATTGTTATTGCTTTGGTATGATGATATCCTCGTGGTTTTCCTTCACAATTATGAGTAGCTAAACTTCTCTGTTAGGGTTATGAAAGCCTTATGAGATACTATCTATTTCTATGAGTTTGTGAATTCTTGATACATATGCTGCTTATATCATTACTCTCTTCATCTTAATTGAATTCTTGTGGTTGCAAACATATAGAATATGCCAGTGTAGCATTAACTTGTTCGAAAGAAAAGTTACATGTCTGGAAAAGAGAGAATGACAAGGAAATAGGGCTACCAACCCCTGTTTAAAAGTTAGTGCCGTAACTGGATTAACCTCTTGGAGAATTCGTACCATTAGTATATGCTTTAAGCTCGAAAGAGTTAAAGTGATATAATCCTTGATGGTCGAAAGACACTAGGATTTACCATAGAATACGAATCTCTATAAGCGCATGCATGTCTGAATTCCGCATAACTCATAGCCAATAGATACGTAAAACTCATAAGGTGGACATAACCCTAACTTGCAATTCTCATTGATTAAAACCTACTAAACATTCCGTTTTTCTTTGTTACTTTGATACTCTTAATTCACGCTACAATTAAATCCCCCCTTTTTCGTAGAATTTTGATCAACAGTCTACTAATCGTTGCATACTTAGTGACCAAGTATTCCCTGTGGGATTCGACACCCAACCTAGTTGGGTTCTATATTTGACAATGACCGCTTACACTCTTACGAGAGCTGTAGTTTGAGTGTTATCAATCATTAATAAGACAGATGCCATTGTTGCAGATATGAGCTTTAGAAAGCTTGTAATTAATTTTCATCTTTTCTGTTGTGGTGGAGTATAGACGAGAAGTGCTTTTTTGTAGATACTTGGTGGGTACAAGTCCCTTAACGATACAATTGCTATCGGCCCCAGTATCAAAAAGGGAAACTCTGTTAAGAACAAAGTCTTTGTTTATGACAATTTTAACGACGATGTGTTCGCTGTAAGCTTTTATGGCAGTGATAGATGCTCCGGAGGTGGAAGGAGAATTCGAGCCGGGGAAGGAAATTGGCTCTTTGAGGTGATCACTTTGGACAAGATCAGTGATTACTGGGGAGGCTTTAGGACATTCTGGTGGTGAGACATTCTTTAGAGAAGACACTTTCTTTAGAACTTGTTCAGTAAGAATGTTAAGTTCGACTTGATCAAGTCTGATTTTGAGATCTCTGATTTCTCCTTTAAGGGTGGAGATTTCACCTTTGAGATCAGATATTGAAGGTTCAGTAGGTTTATCAAATTGAGACATTACCTGTTTTATGCTGAAGGGCTGAATGATAGGTTTAGGGGTTCTTTGTTCTTGAGAAAGCATAAGTTTTTTGAGTTCTAGAAGATATTTATTTCTAGCCTCATCATCTTGGATATTCTCTATAATGTCAAATAGGATTTCTTTAGGATTTCTGGATATGACATTAATAGAACTCTTTGTGCAGGTACAGAAAGTGCCATTGCAGGCACAGTTTTGGCCATACTGGGATTGATCAGATTCATAAGCGGCGTTGATAAAATCTTCGTCGCTATAATCATCACTAGAAGAGCTGGTAGTGTCAGAAGAGTATGAAGAGTCGTCTTCCATTATAGAAAACAATTTTTCTTTGGTTTCTTCAGAGAGACCTAATTGGTTGATCTTGCTCTTTTTTCCAGATCGGCAATCTTTGGCCCTATGACCAGTTTTCCCATAAGTCCAACAAACATCTTTCTTGAAAGACTTTCTCCTAGCTTTTCTGCTAGTTTTGTAAGAATTAGAATCCTTTTTAGAGGATTCTTTTCTAGGTTTAGACTTTTTATGAGTCCTATAGGATTTTTTCCTATGTTTTTTACCAGACTGGGAGGACATGTTTGTAAATACGAAGTCTTGGCAAAAGGTTCCTAACCCGTATTTGGAGGAGCTATCCTTCTTAAGTTGTTTCTTAAGTTTAAGGTCTGTGCAGAGGTCAATCCCCACAGTGGTAATGAAACTTGTTAAGTCCCCATAAGTTAAGATTTCATAAGGGATTTGTCCTTCGAATCTATCCTTAATTTTGGTTCTAACCTTGTCTGCGAACAGAGGGGGAAGACCACTAATGAAACGTTCTTTCCAGAAGTCTTTATTGCAGTCAGGTCGAATCATAACCTTGAATAAAAAGGTGTTCTTATACCATCTAAAGTCTGCTAAATCTTTGCAGATGAGGTTGTTAAGGATTTCTAGACTTCTATCCTGAAATAACTTAGGTTCCCCTATAAAATGTCTAGCTATATGATATAGAAGGATGGCACAAGCGTCTTCTTTTGCAACCTGTTGAACACTTTCTTGGCCATTTTCGTCTTTGACGACGGCTGTCTCCATGGCTGTGGCCTCATAGATAAGGTTCTTAATGTCATCTACGAAATAATTGTCCCACCAGTGTTTTATCATACCAGTGAATCCTGATACGATCATGGTGGTTGCTTCTTTGTCGTAAGCCCCTCTGATTTTATAGGCCGTGATGGCCATACCCATTTCATGGAGTTTGTTATAGATTTGGTGTTCAGCCAATCCATCAACATTCCATTCAGTTATACCCCGACCATCGTGGTTTGTGGAGGTAAGATATGGATTTTCTTCAAACTGGACGTCTGGAGGAGAGGGTCGTTTGTAGTAGTTTTTCTTAGTAGAAAAACGTTCACTGGTAAGTTTAGAAAGGGAGTTTTTGTCTTTTTGGGTACTGGTGCTGGGTACATTTTTTTCCTTTTCAGAAATTTTGAATTTGGAGAGTTTCTCATTGATTTATTCCAGGATTTTTCCTGAAACTTTAAAGTCATCACTGAGAGTAGGAAATTTCTCCTTTTGGAACTCTGGAATTCTAAAGATAGGATTGGTAGTGATACTAGGTCCTGGAGTACTTTTCTCAAGAGTGGGCGAGCTAAACGGAAGTTTTGAGCTCTTAGTATCTCCTATTTGTTGGGAGATGGTATGGAGGACCTGGTTATTATAGTTGTTATGTTCAACTATTCTATCTAGGTCTCTATTGACAGGAGTTGATACAGGTCTATCGTGCTTCTTCCTGAAAGGTGAAGCATTTAGGATTTCATTGGAATGAGGAATTTTTATTCCTTTAAGGGGAGGAGTAACTGATTCAACTACTTTGTTACTCTGCGTATACCATTTATTAATGATAACTTGAACAAATTCATTTTGGTTTTCCATTCTTCCAGTGAATTCAAACTATCTAAAGAATTCGATGTCGCACCGAAGTCTTTTTATGTCAGTTATCCAGAGTCTGCCAAACTCCTTTTGCTGATCTTTAGAATAGGTACTGGTGTACCATTTTATTTTCAAAGCATCTTTAGGAAGATACCAGAGTATTTCAAGAGCTTTGAGGTCCGGGGTATATTTGTCATCGGATTTGATGACTTCTAACCCTGGGTCCATTCTAATCTTTTGTCTAGATAGATTAGGAGAGGGTTCCATGTCTGAGGCTATAGGGCTGCCTGGATCATAGATATTCTCGGATTCTAGAGGTTCGTGAACCCTAGTATATTGTTGATAATAAACTTTGAGAATAGGACCAGAGAAGTCAACTCCTCTAACTTTTCCCTTGTCTTTATCATTTTCATTTTCTTCTCCCTCTGGGTTTTTGGAGGTAGAAGTTTTGTGCGAGACAGACTTTCTAAATGAAGAGGTTTCAAAACCTAGGAACTTTAAATCAATAGATCCGTCAGGGTGTTGGATAACACGTTCGATCTGAGATTTTTCTGGGTAGGTTGGGAGAGGTTGAGTGATAGCATCGAAGTGCCAATCATTTTGATGCATAAATTCTTTCCAAATAAGAGCTTTTGGAACAAATATGTTACTTCTATCTCTGTTTGCCTCCATGAGGGTAGTAACACCTCTGGGGCTTGTGTTCTAGCTTTAGGGGCTAGAGTTGTACCCATAAGGCGATAATATACTCTGTATATTATTGCTATTTCTCTAGTATTATCCTTACTATTCATGTTCTTTGTTTTAACATTTAGTGTCAAAACATCCATGATGTTAGGATCATTGATATCTACTGAGAAATTTGGGTAACAATTAAAGTATACCGGGCCGTCGGCTAGGTTACTTTGTATGACTCCTAAGAGAGAGTCATCGAAATTCAATAGACGAGCATCTCTTAGAATAGCACAGACAGGGATATCAATACCTTGTCTAAAGAGTGGCTTAATGGCCACCTGAACAAGCCCAACATGAAGATAATTAAAATAATTTTTATATCTATTTATATCATGCTCATTTAATAGTTGAATAATTTCTAAAGAATTATTAATAGAGACAGTAGACTCAGAGGTCTTAATATTATGGTTTTTTATAAAACTAAATTTGCCTAGTTGATAAATTGTCTTAAAAGATTCTTCTGGAATACTCCAGTTTTGAAGATTATTTTCAATATTAGCAATCTGAGTTGCTTGAGAAGATATGTGAATAGTATTTTTGATATGGTTGTTAGAATCCATTTCAAATAAATACTGTCTAGAGACTAACAGCTAATCGAATATTTAAACATAAGATAGCACACAACAATAACCCTTAATGACTTAACCTATAATAAATTAAATTAAAGCATGTATGTCCTATGGGATCTAACCGATTTTAATGGCTATTACATCAATATTCTCTTAGTGTTATCTTAGCGACGGGACCACCAACAAGGTCGAACGCTTACCTTAGCTAAGACCATACTTTCAGGCTGACCAACGTCTGAAACCAGATATTAATCGGACACTTCAAACACTTCGAGAAAACGAACACCCCATACTAGCTTAAACCCCTTTATAGGACAACATCCATTAAAATAATTTATTTAGAAGTTGCATCATTAAAATATTAATTGTTATAAGTATCTTATATCAAATAGTTTTCCCATGCTCTAGACAATATATGTGCTTAGCTGCTCATGCTAAGTGCATATATTGCCAACATGGCTCTGATACCAAAAAGGAGCACTCATATTCGGAATCCCCATTGCTAGGGCTTCAAGAATTGGAATCCCCATTGCTAGTGCTTCAAGAAGCACCCATCAATCATACGTATAGCATCCCAAAAGCTAGAGATCATTCAAAAGCTTCTAATTTGAGGTACGTGGAATTTATCCTAAAAAATACATGGGCTTGTAAACACTAAATCATGATTTAAATTTTATCAATTATGAATTTTAAAGGGGTTTTTGGAATCAATGTTTTAATTATGCATTAAAAATATTTTTATGATATTGTTGATTTGGCCTTTAGGTCTTTCCCCCTTGAATTGATTTACAAGTATATGTATATGTATGAAAACAAAGATTAAAGATTGTTTGAGAGCATATATTATGAAACCCCTCTCGTATGTTGAATTAAAGATTACGATTTTATCGGAAAAGAGTTGAAATGCATGCCTTGTTATTTGAAAGTAGTTTTCAAAAATGTCATAGCAATTGAAATATGATTTAGAAATAATGAGAGGGCCACCTTGAATTCTTGAAATATTGACAAAGAGAGTTTCTTCCATATTTTTACATGAGCTTTAAGAAAGAGTTTCTTGAAATAATTTATTGATATGGTGGTCCCAGATTTAAGTTTTGAATCAGAGATTATTCTATGCTAATAATGGCTCAGAGATGTGACTCGCAAGTCAATGGTATGATGATACCATAAGTATGTATGCCATAATCGAGTATGTTTTCAGAGTTTGATTTCAGAGAATGCATGTTTTAAAGAGTTAAAACTGGGCTTAAAGAGGGTTAGATGGTGACTCGAAGAAGGTTTGAGTTCAAGTAACTCTTAGCCTAAAATCGTGATTTGCTGATTCAGGTATATTATTTTTACGCTGGCGATGGTCGTGTGGCACAGCAGAGTCCGAGACTCCAACCCTTATGGCACACTTGGGTTGGAGGCTTCCTCTCCGAGTCAATGAAGGATTCCATATAGCCCATAGAATTTCAGAGTTGTAGGGTATACCACCTAGTGCATAAGTAAAACAAAGAATGTCTCAGAGTTCAGCTGATTTTCTTTCATAGTCCTTTAGAAATGCCCATGAGATTTCTTACTATATGATATGTTTATGAACTGTTTTAAATTTCTCTCATATATGTTGAATATAAATTATTATTTTGGATTTGCTCTGCGTCCCAGTACATCTGTATTGACCCCTTACCTCCCAGGTTTGGAGGCTCAGTCTAAGGGTCTGGATAATCAGTAGAGTATTCCAGAGAGAAGTGATCTGTGCAGTAGTGAGCCTTCTTTGTTCCAGAAGGCCTGTTATTTCAAATCATGTTATTCTGTTGTTTTGGTCTACTGGGGGCCTTGTCCCAGTTTTTCAAATAGTTTTGAGATGTAGTAGAGATTTCGTAGACTCAGTCAGATCTTATTCAGATGTTTTGAATTGTAGTTTTATTTCTTATGTCTTGAAACCAAGAGTTAATGACCATGTTTTTGTATCATATTATATTTCTGCATTTTCTTTTATAATATGAATGTTTTGCATGATTACCAGATCAGATATAGTAGGTCATCTGGGCCTTCATGGTTCAGGATGTCCGTCACGGCCAGACCCTAGTTTGGGTCATGACAAACTTGGTATCAGAGCACGGTTCATGGTCCCAGGGCGTCTTCAAAATCATGTCAGGTAGAGTCTTGTTTATGGGTGTGTAGCGCGCCACACTTATAAGAAGGAGGCTACAAGGAATTTAGGAATGTCTCTCTTTCTTCATGTTCTAGGTCGTGCAATAGAGTCAGAATATTCCTCTTTCATAATCTAATTTGTGTTATGGTGTTGCCCATACGAAAGTAACAGTCATCTCAATTCTTTCCTTACTCTGATGTTCTCAGACATGTCTCATTATTTAGGTGATTCAAGTACAGAAGTTTAGAGTCTAAATGACATGGTTCTTTCTGATTGAGCCATATAAGATTTTGAAATTGTGCAAGGACTTGTGAAGAGTCCGTTAGTGCCTTAGCGTGTATTGATTCTAGTGCGAACTTTGATTCTGATGAATCATGCTTTTCATCTTGTGGTATTGAGTGTATTCAGTCTTTTTCAGAATTTATGTTGCTGACATCACACTTAAGGGGGGATGATGTGTAGCAGAATGTTGGAATTGTATTTACACCTGAGTAGTAGTATAAATTAAGTGTCGATGTCATGACCTATTGGTAGTGATGTTGGACCAAGAATTTAGTGATGTGAAGTCACAAAGTTAGAAGTCAGAGTGAAGGTGACTTTTATGTAAATAAATATTTTAGTTGAATAACCGATGTTTGAGGATAATTTACCCCTTTTTAGTGATAAACTAATGTGGTAGCTAATAGCATGTGTAGATTGTATGGTAGTCTATGGGGGAAGTATTTGACTCAGATTTTTTTTATTTATACAAAGTAAGATATGTATTCTTAGATCATAGATTATTGTGTGTCAAGTTTCTTTCTTTTGTAATCTTGTTATCATTCTGTTGTTGAAACTCAAAGTCTAGTGAAACCGTGTGAGGACTATTTTGATTCACTACAAACTTATTGTCCATCTTGTTAGTTCTTGTGTTGTAGGAACTGGGGGGTTAGAGGCGTAATGGCAAGAAAAGTGGTAAGGGCAATTTATTGAAAGTATGTATAGCCGAATCTTTTGGCATGAGATTGAGTTGGTATTAAAGTGATATGTCCTTGTGTGTTAGTTTAGTAGAAGGTAGAGAAGGAGTTATTAGCTGAGGTGAGTTTTTGTTTGCTCGAAGTATGAAAATGGCTAGATTATCCAGTAAGTTATAATTATAGACAAAAGGTTGTTTGTGGAATTTGAAGGCAGTCTAAATGTACTCTTGGGTAAGTATGTGTGATGTGAGAAAGCCGTATAAGTAGATAAGATTGTAGGGGGTTATAATATAAGATTAAGGTTGACTGATAATGCTCAAATTACACTCTTGAATGGGTGTAAGCAATCATTATCAATATAAAACCCAACTAGGTTGGGGTCGAATCCCACAGGGAATAGGGTCTGAACTTAAGTTGTTTACGATATAATTCACTGGTAGTTTACTGTTTCCTGAAATGGAGGTTTTAGTTTTGCAGAAAATTGTTTATCACATTGAACTTAATGTTTGTAACCAAGATTTTATGAGATAACCAGGATTATGTTCACTAGGGATTACGAAACATGACAGATGCTACCATTAACTCAAGGTTCTCACGGTGGTTAGGATGACAAGCTATCTTTATTGATGATATGCTCAAATGTCTCTCGACCTATTCGAGCGTCTAATTTCCTAATCCTCTCAGACTTAGGGAATCGCAACTCACTGCCTAGATTTTACCTCAGGTTAATCAACTTTGTTACAGCGCTGATTATTAAACGAAGCCTTTCTGAGTCCCTGTTGATAATTCACTTCCTACTGTTTATGATTTCTTTCTCAAGCAAACCAAAGTAGATACGCCTATTGTTTGCAACCAACAGACATAAATTCTAATCTCAGAATTACCAAGAAAACCTAACACTTATTAAAACTTGAGTAATTAATTAACACCTTATCATGACCTAACCCTAGATTCCATAATCCAGGTTAAGAGTGTTTAGTTACTCATGATGCAAGAAATAAGCACACAATTTGAATTCATAACTGGAAAGATTAACTTACAAGAATGAAGGAAATCAGAAGTGTTCTTGTAATTGAATCACAAGGCAAAACTCTAAAATATTGTTCTTAGAGAGAGAGAGAAAAAAAATTGTATATTGTCAATATGTCAATGGATAGCTGGATAGCTCGATAATTTCCTATTTATAAAAACCCTAAAACCAGGCTTTAAAAAAGTAAATCCTAAATAAGGAAATAAAATTAAAAGTTTCAGACTTTCTTTAGAATAGACGATGGCGCCCATGACGGCCTATCATGATCTTGACGGTCTATCACAGATGTCGTCAGCGTCTCTACAATTTCAACTTTTGCTGCCTAAGGTTGACGATGACGGTGACGTCCTATCAGGATCTTGACGGTGTGTCATGAAGGTCGTCATAAAGCTTCCTGCAACTCCCATCTTCTATTTAGGGTTGACGACACCCGTGACAGCCTATCACCAGGCTAACAACATATCATGGATGTCCTCAACCATACTTAGCTCTCTATCTTCTTCCGATTTCAGCCTTTTTGCTTCCTTTATTAGTGTTTCCCCCTCTTCTCTACTTTTGCTGCAAAATCAAAGTAAACTAATAAAAAATGACTAATGTTGCTCAAGACTTTGCAATTATTTAGAGTTAAAAGCTTCAAATGTGTTAGCATGGGATCACACATCAACACCCTCAAATTAAACCATTGCTTGTCCTCAAGCAACCATAACATAACTAAGAGCATACAAAGTAAAATTCGGCAGCTAACTACTCATATCAGTTCAAAATACATGCACCATCTCCAAGGTCAGTCAAAATAGAGAAATAGTGTCTATTATTGAAAACACCATGCAACTCACAAAGACCAAATATGGCAAAAATTTCAGCAATAACAACCCAGCACATACCCATATCACACTATCCGAACAAGGTAGTTATTAGTAACATACCTAGTGTGCCCTCACAACAAAGAAATCCTTTTTTCACTCATATCAGTATTTATAAACATAGGGATAAACACAAGACTCACTCTCAGAACGAAGTTCCAACATTGCACATCAAATGCCATAGGCTTGCCCTTATAGTCAATACCCAAGTCTTCAGACAGGTCAGTTAGGATCACTATAGGGCTTTTCTTAATCTTGTGATGTAGTCTAGGGGCTGGTATGATATTCATGGATATTTCAGAGTGACTAAGCCTCCTTGACACTACATTAGACTCTTGGGGTTTCAACTCTTAACCTTCTTTTCTTCCCTCTTTTATTTATCATGCATGCTCAAGATGGATGCGGTCTTTTCAATTAACTGATTATCTTTTTATCATTTTTCACATAGTTTTCTCTTTTCTTATTTCTTTTTCACTGCACCCAGCTTTTTATTCATCCTTTTTATTCTACCTCTCTTCATACACAGATTGCATCATGCACCCCTATAATAGCCACCCTCAACTTAGGTTATTTGCCTAAGTCAAGGTGCATAGTGTCCAAGGAGGACCAGGGCCAAGACAGGTTCATTGTGATATAAACGGGAAGGTGAAAGGTGTACAATAAAGAAATAGGTTATTGAGGCTCAAACAAGGATCAAGGGATATTATTCACATTGAGAAGGTTATTTAGGCTAAAATGGACTAACATGCAAAAAGGCCTATGATCTTTTCCTAACGCCTATCCTATGACTATGGCACGACTAACAGGGCAAGTTCTAGATTCAACGAACATCAAGAACTGAGTAAGATCTTACACACACATGGCACACAAGTATCTTGCATATCACTACTCATCCGGTTCATGAACTTGTTTAACATAGGTCATTCATTTTCCATACTAACACCACAAAAAGATACACAGTGGTCACAATGGATGGAATTCACAAAGTACACAATAGATCAGACCACTAGATAAGTACTCAAAAATCACAGAATAAGCTAACTGCCTCAAGTACTTGTAATACTCCTGATTATCTACAGAATATGTTACAACAAAAATTTACCCTACACCCTCAACTTAAAATAAAAAATAAGATGCACTAAGGGTTAGGGTATACCTGAAGACAGTCAAGCACGTGGATCTTGGGTCTTTGAACCTGCTATTGTATCATCTTCTGTCTCTTCACTATTAGGAGAATCTGGCTTTGTGGTGGTTGGATCCTGGATAGATGAAGCACCTGCAGCCCTAGCTCTGATGGCTGCCTCCTATTTCTCAGTATCATCCAGGGACTCTAATCTTGCTTTCTTCACCTCCTCCTTCTCAGCCTTCTTTTTTTCCTTATTTTTTGATTTTCTTTATTCCTCTCTGTATGGATTTTCTCTCTTATTGTTTCCCTTCTTTTCCCTCTTTTTCTTCTTTTTCTTTAGGGAGTCTGCAGTGAGATCAAGTATAGGAATTTCTTCCTCCAATTCTTCCACAGCCAGACCTGTTGGCATTATAATTTGGTGTTACTGTAGCACCCCAACATGTGCCTTTACTTTATTCAATACAACCCTGACTGCAGCAAGATCAACACCTGTCATCTCCTTTGCTCGGGCATTGAATCTGTTCTCCAAATCTGCAACTCTCACAGTCAATGTCACAAAGGGCTCTAGTGCAGCCTTGATTCTTTTGTCCACAACAACAACGAACTTTTTGGTAAAGACATGTAGCTGTTCCTCACACCACTTGGCTTGCTTAGCTACCTTTCTAATATCAATCAGCTGAAATGCAGAACCTGTTGTTGCTGGAGGAACTGAGGGACTGGCTTCAGTCTCAGGCACTGAAGCTTCCTGTGCTCAAGAATCCTGTACATCTACATGATGTGTTTCTCCTGCATCTGTAACAGGAGGATCCACTTCTATCTCTACACCCCTGTTAAGCCTATGTCCTGGCTGCACCTCATCAAACTGAATGGGATTGTAAGTCTTCCGAGCATGAACGTTTTCATCAACTCCTACAATCTTTGGTACCTCAGTAGCTCTGCACAATTTTGTAACAAGACAAGGAAAAGGATATGCAGTGTCGGTCCTTGACATCCTTATCTTCATCTCATTGGCAATGATTTCCCCGAAGTTCAAGGGAAGCTGCTGCACCAATCTTGGTACCAAAATAGCCCGGTCATCACCCAAAATATTATCTCTCTCAGTACGTATCTCTTTCAGTAGGCATTATCCAGAATCACACTATTTCCCAGTAAAATTTTGCCTCCTGAGTCAACGAGGACTTACAAATTCTCTCATTAGGGTTTGTCACCCAAGCCAGTTTTCCATCATCTATGATGTTGGCCAACCAAGGACGTTGTTTGTCTTTATTCTTTATTCGAGCATAAAATAATGGTGTGGTGGCCTGAGGCATGAAGGCTGGGCTTTGCAAGAATCTTGTTATGGTCCTGACCAGAACATCAACCATTATACCCCTCACTCAAACTCTATCAAAAAGAGGCTGATCTGTTACTTTCTTATCTGGTTTGCACATATTCTCCAACCTTTCTTGGTAGTTCGCATAAAACTCCCGAACTAGTGCGGGACAAAATGAACCTCCCCCTTCTGTAGTCCGTCCTAAGACATATTCCTTGAATTTCTTCTCCACTTCAGGGTATCTGCTCAACCCTTTCATGATGATCATCTTTTCTTCTTGGATTGGCCTCTTCACATTCCTTTTATAAGTTCTTTGCAGCCTAGCAATGTAGATGTCCTTAGCTCTAGGGATTTTCCATCTAGCATTGTTCCTCACTTTCGGGTTCTTACACTTGATCAAAGTCATCCGAGGTAGAGACTCTTCATCATGTTGTTTCTCAGTGGATGGGGACCCAAAATATGTTTCCTCGAACTTAGATTCTTCAGACTCTTCTTGATCCCCTTAGTCAGAGTCAGCATGTTCAGACTCATGCTGTTCAGAATCACCCTTTTCAGACCCCTCTTGCTCAGAAGCTGTGGTCAACTCAGTATCATCAGTGTCCTCCACCTCAATTAGTGGAGGTGCTGGAGTTTTCTTTGGACTTTGCTTCTTTCCCTTCCTGAGCAAGGGTTCCTCCTCCTCATAGTCAGATTCCTCGTTGAGGAGCTTACGATGTACATTATTTTTGGCTGCTTTCTTTGGTTCTGTGGGACGCTTTATTTTTGGTGCCATTTTAAAGTACCTGTAAACATTAGAAGAACATTAGTCAACCCTAAAGATCACAAACACAAGTACATTAATCATTTAAGCTCATTTATGTTTCAGGCTCCAAGTGTGACGACAATTCGTGATAAGCCGTCACGACCACGATAGATTATCATGGTTGTCTTCAACCTTAGACATAACCCAATAATTTTTTCCACTTTTTAACGACATTCATGATAGGCCATCACAATTGTGATAGCCTGTCATGAATGTCATCAGCTCTGAACAGAACCAACTTTAATTTTTTTTCTTTTTAGAGCTTGACGACATCCCTGATAGGCCGTCATGATTGTGATAGCCTGTCATGAATGTCTTCACACTTGGCAGACCCCATTTTAACTTTAACTAAATTTTTGGTCCCCATTTTTGCTCAAGATTCACTTAAATTCGAATTGAGAGCTAATTTTTCAAACCTAGGGTTCTCACCCTCATTTTCATGTTGAGCTTGGTTCAAGCATCTTGGGGAATTGGGTTGACTTTCTTTCATCATACATTACAAGAAAAGAGGATTTAGAGTAGAGTATACCTGATGGAGCTCTTAAACTAAAGTCACGCACCAAAGAAAGAGTGAAGGAGGAAGATTTTCTTGATTTTTTTAGTGTAACCCACACACAAAGGAATATTGTTTTCTTGGAGTGATTTTGCAAAGGATGGGAAATATTTTAACTAAGTAAGGAAATAACTAAATAAAAAGAAATTAAAAGTGGGGGAAATTTGAAAAGATTCGCGATTTGGGCCGGGTCGGATCTGCTTAAAGTTATGCCCAGTTTTCAGATTTTAGGCTTTGGGCTGACGATGATTTGTGATGTCTTGTCACAAGTGTGATAGTCCATCACGATCATCATCACCCTTAAGCAGAGAATTTGTCCACCCTAATATAACCGACGACAATCGTGATAGCTCGTCAAGATTGTAACGGCTTGTCACAGATGTCGTCATGACCTTCCAGCTGACCTTTTAATTTTTCCACCTTCTCTATACTAAATCCTAATTTTAAAAAATAAAAACACTTGCTTAAATATAAAGCTTTGGGTTGCCTCCCAATAGCGCCTGATTTACTGTCGCGGCACAACTGGGTCATCTTGACTACTCAGACTTCGCCAAGATAACCTGTTGATCCCCCTTTTCCATCATCATAGAAGATGTCAACAATTGAGAAGACATTCATATCATTTTGTTGCGACATGGGTTGATGCATTTTGAATTTTCCCTCTTTCTTACCGAGCCTAAATTTAAGCTCGTTCAACTCCATATCCACTATTACTCTTTCTATTGCTAAGAATGGTCTACACAAAATAATGGGTACCTTAAAGACCACATCAAAATCCAATACCACAAAATTAGCAGGAAGAATAAAGTCTGCCACTTTCACCAACACATCATGAAAAATTCCAACCGGCCGCTTTATCGACCTATCTGCTATTAAGAGTCGCATGTTAGTGGGTGTAGGAGCTTCTAAACTGAGCTTCTTATATACAACCAGTGGCATCAGGTTCACGCTGGCACCCAAATTACATAATGCCTTTGCAACATCCAGAGACCCAATTTTACACGGAATAGTGAACGCTCCTGGGTCAGCCTTCTTTTGTACTAAGAATCGTGTGGAAACCGTGCTGTAATGATGGAGATTGTCCACCTGCTCACTGCTGACCTTTATCTTCTTTGTGAAGAGGTCTTTGATGAACCTTGCATAGCCTAGAATTTAATCAAGTGCTTCAATCAAAGGCACATTAATTGTCAGTTGCTTGAGCATTGCCATGAACTTTCCAAATTTTGCATCCTCGACCATTTTTGTCAATCGTTAAGGAAAGGGAGGTGGTGGTATAGGGATAGTTTTTAACACCACTTCCTCCTCCAAATCATCAGCATAACTATCTAGCTTCTCAAACTCCACTGGATTACTTTCTTCGAGTTTATCAACTCTTACCTCATCTTCTACAGATTTGCCCACAGAAGGGCCAAGTAACAACTTACCACTCCGAGTGGTAATCACCATACATGATCCATCATTCCGCAGATTTTGAATAGTATCACTAGGTAAAGTACCACTTTTTCTCTGATTTAATGTAGCAGAAAGTTGACTCATCTGCAGCTCCAACTTCTTAAAAGAAGCAGAGTGTGAGCTAACCAACTAACTCAGGGTTGAGAATTCACTCTTCATAGTATTTAACCCCGAGTTGGTAGCTTTCACTCCTTTCAACAACTTTTCCATTATGTCCTCCATGGACATCTTTCCCGAGCTAGTTGTTGCAGCATCCCGACTTCCAAGAGGAACATAAAAACCACTCCTGTCATTATTGCTTCTCTAATGTCCCTTCTCCCTATCTTTATAATTAGGCTTGTCATAAAATTTCCGACCTTGGTTCCCTTGGATATTGCCTCAGAAACCCCCCTAATTACTCACATAGTTTCCCTCTGCATCAACACTCGTAGCCATAGTACCCTGAGATTCCACAGCCTTAACTATTTCGATCTTGCCTGAAAGCAAGTCCATCTGTGTCTTTAAGTGGGCCATGTCCTGGTCTCACTCCCCATCCCTTCTGTGCTGCTCCAAAGTCATACCACTAGAAACAGTTGGACTAGCCACCATAGAATCCCTGATGTGCCAAGACCAACTCTGCTTGGTCATTCTATTCAGCATGTCTGAAGCATCCAAAAAAGAGAGGTCAATGAATGAACCACCTATAGCATTTTCTACAATTGGCTTTGTCACAGAGTTGAAAGCTCTGTAAAAAGTCTCCATCAAGTGCAAGTCCGTCATGTTATGATTCAGAAAATAAGCCAGCTTCTTCTTAAATCTCTCCCAGGTTTCGTGTGATACTTCAGTTGGAAGCTGTCTGAAGTTACTGATTTCGTCCCTTAGCTGTACCCTCCTGGAGGGTGGAAAGAACCATTCTAGGAATGCCTCTTTCAAATGTCTCCAGTTGGTTATAGAATTAGGCTCTAGCTCATTTAACCACATTGTTGCCTCTCCAGACAGAGACAATGGAAATAATCTCAACCTGATCGCATTCTGGCTCACTCCAGAATTGTCAAAAGATTTGCAAATAGTGATGAAGTTCACTAAATGCATGTTCGGATCATCACCAGGAAAGCCTCCAAACAACCCCTTCAGATTCAGGAGTTGGATCATGGTGCTTGTTATGCTGAATTTTACACCCTGGTACCAATGGTGGAGGAATGATAGCACCCATTACACCAGCTCCTTCCATTCTTTCATCATCTTCATCAGCCTCATATTGAACAGGCTATTGACCATACCTTCCTCGAACTGGAAGATTTCTATTGACATTTCGCTGCACTGGTGCAACAATTTGCTCAGCTCGCCTTGGGTTTTGAGGATTTAGAAATTCCTCATTACCCAGGTCTTCATCATTAGGGTTCTGGTGACCTACTTTTTGACCCAAATTCTATATATTCACCTGAGCCCTGGCCAAAGTGGCTAGTCTGTCCGCCTCCTGTTGTTCAGCTATTCTCCCTATCAGCTGAGGTTCCGTATTGATTGGTACTAACTGTTCTCAGAAGCTTCTTGTTTTTGGCATAAACAACACAGTACCTACAATAGAAAAAATCAACAAATAAACATAAATCAAGGAAACTTAACTAACAAAAAATTAGCGCACATAAATTTTTAGTTTACAACTGTATTCCTCGGCAACGATGCCATTTTTTATAACACTCAAATTACACTCTTGAATGGGTGTAAGCAATCGTTGTCAATATAAAACCCAACTAGGTTGGGGTTGAATCCCACAGGGAATAGGATGTGAACTCAAGTTGTTTACGATTTAATTCACTGGTAGTTTATTGTTTCCTGAAATGGGGGTTTTAGTTTTGTAGAAAATTGTTTATCATGTTGAACATAATGTTTGTAACCAAAATTTTATGAGATAACCAGGATTATGTTCACTAGGGCTTATGAAACGTGACAGATGCTACTATTAACTCAAGGTTCTCATGGTGGTTAGGATGACAAACTATCTTTACCGATGATATGCTCAAATGTGTCTCGACCTATTCGAGCGTCTAATTTCCTAATCCTCTAGGACTTAGGGAATTGCAACTCACTGCCCAGATTTTACCTTAGGTTAATCAACCTTATTACAGCGCTGATTATTAAACGAAGCCTTTCCGAGTCCCTATTGATAATTCACTTCCTACTATTTATGATTTCTTTCTCAAACAAACCAAAGTAGGTACGCCTATTTTTTGCAATCAACAGACATAAATTCTAATCTCAGAATTACCAAGAAATCCTAACACTTATTAAACCTTGAGTAATTAATTAACACCTTATCATGACCTAACCCTAGATTCCATAATCTAAGTTAAGAGTGTTTAGTTACTCATGATGCAAGAAATAAGCACACAATTTGAATTCATAACTGGAAAGATTAACTTATAAGAATGAAGGAAAACAAAAGTGTTCTTGTAATTGAATCACAAGGCAAAACTCTAAAATATTGTTCTTAGAGAGAGAGAGAAAAAATCATATATTGTCAATAAGTCAATGGATAGCTGGATAGCTCGATAATTTCCTATTTATAAAAACCCTAAAACAAGGCTTTAAAATAGTAAATCGTGATTAAGGAAATAAAATTAAAAGTTTCAGACTTTTTTCGAAATAGACGACGGCACCTATGATGGCCAATCACAGACGTCATCAACGTCTCTACAATTTCAGCTTCTGCTGCCTAAGGTTGATGACGATGGTGACATCCTATCAGGATCTTGACGCCGTGTCATGAAGGTTGTCACAAACCTTTCTGCAACTCCCATCTTCTGTTTAGGGTTGACGACACTCGTGACAGCCTGTCACCAGGCTCACGACATGTCATGGATGTCGTCAGCCACACTTAGCTCTCTATCTGCTTCTAATTTCAGTCTTTTTGCTTCCTTTGTTAGTGTTTCCCTTTCTTCTCTACTTTTTCTGCAAAATCAAAGTAAACTAATAAAAACGATTAAAGTTTCTCAAGACTTTGCAATTATTTAGAGTTAAAATCTTCAAATGTGTTAGCATGGGCTCACACATCATTGACCATCTCTATTATGTGAATCTACCCCCTTGACCTTATTTTCGCTGGTAGTTGTAAACTTGTACTACTTGTGAGAAGGTATGTAGTAGATTTTTGAGGTATTTGGATAAAATGTCCCAATTTGATGGACTAGCATATTATGTGGCATTCTTCATTAGTGGTAGATGATTGATGCACTATAGGCTTGAATTTAAATATAGAATATGGTTGTAAAAATAGTGGCTTAAGATTAATGATATATGTTCTGTGAGAATTGTGTGTAACGCTGGGTTGTAAACCATGTTTCACACTACACATTAAGTTTGAACAGCTGATGCCCATGAAGGTGGATGTGATGATTTCTTTTTTAACAATACTAGTTATATGGAAGTGATCAAATAGGCTTGAATGGTGTATGCAAGAGCTTAAGTTTATTTGATTCATAATGAAGTATGATGTTGTATGTATGATGTAGAAGTATGTCAAAGGTGGTATGGAGTACCGACATTTTCTAAGACTATTACATGTTGCGTGTGGCTAGTAGACATAGTAGTACCGTTGAGTTTCTAGGTGGAGAAAAACTAGTTAGATAATATGTGATGACCTTGATATCTAAGTTATGGAGTTATGATTAATGATGTTGAGCCTTTTTACATAATCTTGATTCTCATAGTAGAGAGATATAAATTTGAAGTCGTGATGCTGGTAGACTATGACAGAAGTGGTGTGGTCCATCAAAGGTTTGGATATACCCATGTTTAGTGTTAGAAGAATCTGAGTTGGTGAATGTTTAAGATGTTATACAATTACTTTTGGGGGTATAGAAATGTAATACCCTGGGAAATTTTTCGTTGAAATTTTGTGCGTAAACGTTTTGGGTTCTATCTTCTAGAATGAATTATAAATTTTTCATGAGGAATGTCTTAGATTATGACCCACCATTGCGTAGAGTATCGAATAATCTTTCCAACGATATGTGTATCATCCAAAACGGACACCGGTGTCCGATCGAATCGTGAATAGTAGTGAACAGTAAAACGTGCAGGAAAAAGTACCGAGGCCTGGCGTATTTTTACTCCAACTTTAAATGATCATAACTCCTTGTACATAATGATCTGGTTAATCTACTATATATCAACAGAAATCTCTACGAGTCCTCTTTCCGATGAAATTCGTTTCATCCAATTTGTTTAACAGAGAAAAAAGTTATGGTTGATCTACTTCAGCCTATCAAAAGTGAATTTTTGGATCAACTTCAAACGATCATAACTCCTCGTACACAATGATCTGGGTGATATACTATATATCAACGGAAATATATGAGAGTTCTCTTTCTAATGAAATTGGTTTCATCCAATTTAGATATATGAGTAAAACGTTATGGTTGATCTACTTCAGACTATCAAAACAGTCCACCAAAGGACAAATTCGAGAATTATTTAATTTTTAGGAGCGTTTTGGTCATTCCCCCTCACCCAAAATCCGTCCGAACCGTATATAAAAGCCTATTAGAAGCATTATATGTTATATTTCATCAAATTCCCTTAAAAAGAAAATACTAAGATCCTACATCCAACTTAAAGAACCTCCAAAGTTCACCATTAATTCAGCAAATTTATTCAAGATTCCAAGTTCCTAGTTCAAGAACTCCAAGAACCATCATTCAAAGGCACGATTAACATCTCAAAAATGAGTATTGATCTAAAGTTCATCATTCAAGGTATGTGGGGTTTTTCAATAAGAACTCTCTTTCGTTCTTGTGCCCAAAAGTAATTTTCTTTACAAAGGCATGATTTTTATTTGATTTTTATGAATTTAAAGCATGAACCCATATCTTATGATGATTATTATAAAATCATGATGTTTATAATTTTGAAAGATGAATTTACATGTGTGGTGATATAAAGCATGAATCTTGAACGATATTTATCATGATTTTGATATTTGGATCGTGAATCCCCATTGGAAATTATATTTTTTTGAGAAAGTGTGTGTTATAAGCACGTTGATGTTGAATATTTGAGATATTTTGAATGATTTGATCTTTTGGTCTTAATGGAGTTGTTTTGAACTCGAGTGTGAAAGAAATCCACAAGTGGTTGATTTTGATAGATGGGAAGCATGATGGCTCCCGAAGTATATTTATATATTACTAAAATTGTTTTGTTGTGGATTGTCTTTGAAATGATCTGAGCTAAGTCCGGGAGAAATCTTTAGCACCGAGTGGGAGGTATAAAGTGACCTTACTTTCCTAGAACTACGTGCCCCATAGGAGTGAGCCTGAGGCTGATTTATATAGTGATCACTAGTTTGTATGGATTTGATATCGATAGTCCTACTCCGATGGCAAGGATAGGACGACTCTCCCCAACGTGGGTTGTACGTTGGACTCCATGTAGCTCACATGGTTTATGTTGGTTATAGGATCTCCTAGTGTGTGTGTGTTTCCTTGTGTCTATGGTGAATGGTGAAGTGATTTCAAAGTGGAATTATGAAAGTTATTCTTTCAAAAGATTTAAATGATATTTACATTATGAGAATTGATATTCTTGATGAACTGAAAGTGATTGACAAATTATATGATGACTCACATGTGTTATTATACTTATTTCATCCTCTCATGATTATGATGAATTTCTTCGGGCTATGTGAGTTTTTCATACATTCTGCATATTTCTTATAAATATTTATGATGATGATGTTTATACAACTACATACACCCCCATATACTCAGTTCCTTTCCATGGTACTGACCCACATATTCGGATGTGGGCTGCATTTTCTCGAAATGTAGGTTCAGGTGCTCAGTTCCAGGTTCGACAGTGATTCTTCGGGCACGCTGTTCTACATCCTCTGTTGTGGTGAGTCCTCATGTTCCGTGGACGTTATGTCTTATGTTGGTTTCACGGAATTGTTTACATTTCATAACTGAGTATGAGTCAGTTGGGGCATGTCTCAATGGCTCGCTGGTTTTATTAATTTTCTTAGAGTCTTGTCAGACTAGTATAGATGTTGGGATTTGACAAATAAGTCATATTTTGTTACCTTTCTGAAATTCTTTTATTATTGGATGATGATTACTCTGTTGATATTTGAGGGTTATTTATGGAAACCCCATTGATTTGTGTTGAACTGAATGAAAATGGCTCAAAGGGTTAGCTTGGGGCTACTCATAGACTCAAGCACCGTGTGACGCTCCGGGACCCATTTTTTGGGGCGTTACAAACTTGGTATCAGAGCCTAAGGTTTTAAGGTGTCCTAGGGAGTCTAACAAGCCGTGTTAAGTAGTGTCTTGATCATCGGTGTGTAGCACGCCACATCTATGAGCAAGAGGCTACAAGACGTTTTAGGAAAAAGTGTGATTCTTTCTTTAAGAAGTCTATCGTGCTTAAAGTGTCTCTCTTTGCTATTGATTCGTGCTCTCCTCTGTCAGAAATATGCCTCCACATCGAGCGAGAAGAAATAATGATGGTCAGCAACCTCAACCCACTGACCCATTGAATGAAAATGTGTCTCATGCTGAATTTCGGGCAGCCTTTCAGGCGTTGGCACAAGCTGTTACTACAAATGTTCAGGCCAAACCAGCCCCGACTCCACAACAGTAGGGAGGTGATTCAACTGCTGCCAGGATCCGTGACTTCATACGTATGAATTCACCGGAATTCTATGGGTCCAAGTCTGATGAGGATCCACAGTTGTTTTTAGAGGAGGTGCGGAAGATTACTCAGGTGATGCATGTATCTGAGGAACATATTGTGGAGTTGGCTAAGTATAGGTTGAAATACCTTTCTTATGACTGTGTTGTTTCCTGGAGGAAAGGTATAGGTGAGGGAGTTGTCCCTACATCTTGGCAAGAGTTCAAGAATGCATTCCTGGATAAGTTTTTCCCTTTGGAGATGAGGGAGGCGAAGGTGGAAGAGTATATGAGCCTGCGACAGGGCTCTATGACTGTTAGGGAGTACTGTCTAAAGTTCAATTAGTTGGCCAAGTATGCTCCTGACTTAGTGGCTGATAATCAGGCTAGTATGAGTAAGTTTATGACTGGAGTGTCTAGTTATGTGGTTAAGGAGTGTAGGTCTGCTATGCTGAATCGTGAGATGAATCTTTCTAGGCTGATGACTCATTCCCAACAGATTGAGGCAGATAAGATTAAGGAGAGAGATAGAATGAGAGGGTATAAGAGAGCTAGGTCCGAGCAGCACGAACAGGATTAGAATAGATCGTAGGGAGGGAGTTGCCCTCAGTATCAGGATCATTCTTCTATGCCAACACCGTCATCTACTAATGCTCCCATACCTAGAGGTAGGCAGGAGGAAGGTAGCAGGTCATATGCATCCAAGTCCCAGTACAGTGCTGGCAGTAAGCCAAATCATCCCCTGTGTCCTAAGTATGATAGGGCTCATTCGGGTGAGTGTTGGGGGTGAGAAGAGGGGTTGTTTCCAGTGTGGTGACATGTGTCACAGAGTTAGAGATTGTCCACAGGATGGACAAGGGCTTCGTGACTATAGTCCTCAGACCCAGACTCAGACTGTTAATGCTCCAGTTCTAGCGATTCGTCCAACCCCAACTCAGGGCACCTCTTCTAGCAATGCTGGCGGTAGCGCCAGAATAGATTCTATGCTTTACCATCCCTCCAAGAACAGAAGGACTCTCCCGATGTTGTTACTGGTATGCTTCGTATATTTCAGTTTGATGTGTATGCTTTGTTGGATCCTGGATCCAGTTTCTCATATGTTACACCTTTGATTGTTGTTAATTTTGAAATGAGTCCTGAGATTATTCCTGAGCCTATCCTAGTTTCTACCCCAGTAGGTGATTCAATTGTTGCCCAAAAAGTGTATAAAAAGTGTCCTGTTACCGTTCTTCATAGAGTCTTGTTGGCTGATCTGATTGAATTAGACATGGTAGATTTTGATGTGATTCTGGGTATGGACGTGTTGTATTCTTCTTATGCTTCTATTGATTGTCGGAACCGAATGGTCAAGTTTCAGTTTTCGGGTGCATCCGTGTTTGAGTGGTCTGGGAATTCTGTGTCACCTAAGAGTCATTTTAT
Source organism: Capsicum pubescens (assembly GCA_030864215.1). Taxonomy (NCBI): domain Eukaryota; kingdom Viridiplantae; phylum Streptophyta; class Magnoliopsida; order Solanales; family Solanaceae; genus Capsicum; species Capsicum pubescens. The sequence goes on along the minus strand of CM061546.1, from coordinate 64,391,225 downwards.
CTCTTACCTCAAAGCTAGAAAGCTTATTTCCAAGGGGTGTATTTACCATTTGGTTAGAGTCAAAGACACTAAGTCTGAGACTCCAACTCTCCAGTCTGTTAACATCGTCAATGAGTTTTCTGATGTCTTTCTGGATGATCTCCTAGGGATACCTCCTGATAGAGAGATAGAGTTCGGGATTGATCTTCTTCTCGATACTCAGCCCATTTCTATTCCTCCTTACCGTATGGCCCCTGCAGAACTTAAGGAGTTGAAAGAGCAACTCAAACATCTACTAGATAAGGGTTTCATAAGGCCCAGTGTTTCTCCTTGGGGTGCTCCTATGTTGTTTGTGAGAAATAAAGATGGCTCTTTGCGTATGTGCATTGATTACTGCCAACTGAATAAAGTCACCATAAAAAATAAGTACCCCCTTTCGAGAATAGATGATTTGTTTGACCAATTGCAAGGTGCAAGTTATTTCTCAAAGATAGACCTTTGTTCCGGCTATCATCAACTCAAAGTTAGGGAGTGTGACATCTCGAAAACCTCTTTCTGAACTCGTTATGACCATTTTGAGTTTCTTGTTATGTCTTTCGAGTTAACTAATGCCCCAACAGCTTTCATGGACCTCATGAATCGACTGTTCAGACCATATCTGGATATGTTTGTCATAGTGTTCATCGATGATATACTGGTGTACTCCCGTAGTGAGGATGAATATTCTGATCATCTCCGAACTGTCTTGCAAACCCTTAGAGATCACAAGTTGTTTGCCAAGTTCAGTAAGTGTGAGTTTTGGCTAAGGTCAGTTGTTTTTCTGGGTCATATCATTTTCTTTCGAGGGTATTAGAGTTGATCCCCAAAAGACCGAAGCTGTTAGAAATTGGCCTAGACCTATTTCTCCGACTGATATCCGAAGTTTCTTGGGTTTAGCTGGCTATTACCACCGTTTTGTTGAGGGTTTCTCCTCTATAGCGTCTCCTATGACTCGGTTGACCCAAAAGAAAGTGAAGTTCTTGTGGTCCGAATCTTGTGAGAAGAGTTTTCAAGAGTTGAAGACTCGACTCACTTCAGCCCTTATTTTGACTTTGCCTGATGGTGTTGATGGTTTTATGGTGTATTGTGATGCTTTGAGAGTTGGGTTGGGTTGCGTATTGATGCAGAAGGGTAAGGTGATAGATTATGCTTCTAGACAGTTGAAACCCCATGAGAAAAATTACTCCACCCATGACCTTAAGTTGGCTGCTGTTGTGTTTTCTTTGAAAATCTGGAGACACTATTTGTATGGTGTCCATGTTGATGTTTTCACTGATCATAAGAGTCTTCAGTATGTGTTTACCCAGAGAGAATTGAATCTTAAGCAGAGACGATAGTTAGAATTGTTAAAGGACTATGATATGAGTGTGCTGTACCATCTGGGAAAAGCCAATATTGTGGCGGATGCCCTAAGTAGAGTATCCATGGGTAGTGTTTCGCATGTGGTCGAAGGTAAGAAAGAGTTGTCTCATGATGTACATCATTTGGATAGATTAGGGGTTAGGTTGTTTGACTCTGCTGAAGGTAGTATAGGGGTTCAGAGTAGTTCCGAATCCTCCTTGGTTTCGGAAGTGAAGGAAAAGCAATACTTAGATGCTAGTTTGGTTAGACTGAAGGAATCAGTCAAGGACCAAAAAGTAGAGGTATTCTCCCAAGGGGGAGATAGTGTGTTGAGATTGCAGGGTAGATTGTGTGTCCCGAATGTTGATGATCTGAGATAGAGGATTATGGATAAAGCGCACGGGGCGCGATATTCTATTCATCCTGGTGCCACCAAGATGTACCGAGACTTGCGGGAAATTTATTGGTGGAGTGGCATGAAGAAAGATATAGAAGCGTTTGTAGCTAAGTGTGCAACATGCCAACAGGTTAAGGTTGAACACCAAACACCTGGTGGTATGATACAAGAGTTTAGTATTTCCACCTGGAAGTGGGAAGAGATAAATATGGACTTCGTGATTGGTTTACCTCCTTCCTGATGCCATCATGATTCCATTTGGGTTGTGGTTGATAGATTTACTAAGTCTTCTCATTTCTTACCTGTTCATACTTCATATACTGCTGAGGATTACGCTAGATTGTATATCCGAGAGCTAGTCAGACCGCATGGAGTTCCCTTGTCTATCATTTCGGATAGGGGTACTCAGTTCACTTCGCAATTTTGGAAAGCTTTTCAGAAGGGTCTTGGTACCCAAGTGCTTTTGAGTTCTGCTTTTCATCCGCAGACCGATGGTCAGGCTGAGCGGACCATCCAGACCTTAGAGGATATGTTGAGAGCTTGTGCACTTGACTTTAAGGGAAGTTGGGATGATCACTTACCGTTGATAGAGTTTGCTTACAATAACAGTTTCCACTCTAGTATTGGCATGGTTCCGTTTAAAGCCTTATATGAGAGGAAGTATAGATCACCCATAGGTTGGTTCGAGGTAGGTGAAGTGGCTGTTAGTGGTCCTGATTCGGTATTTGAGGCTATGGAAAAAGTTAAGTTGATTAGGGAAAGGTTGAAAACTGCGCAGAGTCGTCAGAAGTCATATGCGGATGTTAGAAGGAGAGACCTTGAGTTTGAAGTTGGTGAACTAGTGTATCTGAAAATTTCACCCATGAGGGGGGTGAAGAGATACGGAAAGAAGGGGAAGCTTAGTCCCCGTTATGTTGGTCCTTACAAAATTCTTAGCCGTGTTGGTAAGGTAGCTTATAAGGTCGAGTTTCCTTCCGAGCTGTCCTCTGTTCATCCAATATTCCATGTCTCCATGCTTAGAAAGCATAGTAGCGATGCTGTGGTAGTGGATTCCTCTGTTAGTGCTGACATTCAAGAAAATCTTTCTTTTGATGAGATTCCTGTTGAGATTCTTGCTTTCAGTGTCCGAAGACTAAGGAACAAAGAAGTTCCCTTGGTCAAGGTGTTCTGGTGAAACCAATATGTTGAGGGTGCAACTTGGGAAGCTGAGGCGGATATGCGATCCAAGTACCTGCACCTATTTTTCATGAACTCCGATCAACCCGAAGGTACCGTTCTTTCCTAAATCATGCACTTTTGATAAAAGTTGCAGCAGTTCAGCTGTCATTTATTATGTGTTCAGCTGTAGTTTCTTGAATTTATGCATTCTATGTTGCATTCGGAGTGAGAAACGATGTGGTGATGAGTCTAATGAATGCTTTCAGCTGTATACTCTATTCCATATCTAATCTTGGCATGTCTAGCGTCATTCGAGGATGAATGTTTCCGGGGGGGGGGGTGATGTAATACTCCGGGAAATTTTTCGTTGAAATTTTGTGCGTAAACATGTTGGGTTCTATCTTCTAGAATGAATTATAAATTTTCCATACAGAATGTCTTATATTATGATCCACCATTGAGTAGAGTATCGAATAATATTTCCAACGATATGTGGATCATCCAAAACGGACACCCGAGCGACGAGTTATGAACATTTCGATCGAACCGTGAATAGTAGTGAACAGTAAAACGTGCAGGAAAAAATACTGAGGCCTGACGTATTTTTTCTCCAACTTTAAACAATCATAACTCATTGTACATAATGATCTGGGTAATCTACTATATATCAACGGAAAGCTATGCGAGTCCTCTTTCCAATGAAATTGGTTTCATCCAATTTTTCTATTGGAGAAAAAAGTTATGGTCGATCTACTTCAGCCTATCAAAAGTGAATTTTTGGGTCAACTTCAAACGATTATAACTCCTCGTACACAATGATCTGGGTGAGATAATATATATCAATGGAAATATATGAGAGTCCTCTTTCTAATGAAATTGGTTTCATCCAATTTGGATATCGGAGTAAAACGTTATGGTTGATCTACTTCAGACTATCAAAATAGTCCACCAAAGGACAGATTCGAGAATTATTTAATTTTTAGGGGCGTTTTGGTCATTCCCCCTCACCCAAAATACGTCCAAACCCTATATTAAAGCCTATTAGAAGCATTATATATTATATTTCATCAAATTCCCTAAAAAAGAAAATCCTAAGCTCCTACATCCAACTTCAAGAACCTCCAAAGTTCACAATTAATTCTGCAAATTTATTCAAGATTCTAAGTTCCTAGTTCAAGAACTCCAAGAACCATCATTCAAAGGCACGATTAACATCTCAAAAATGAGTATCGATCTAAAGTTCATCATTCAAGGTATGTGGAGTTTTTCAACAAGAACTCTCTTTCATTCTTGTGCCCAAAAGTAATTTTCTTTACAAAGGCATGATTTTTATTTGATTTTTATGAATTTGAAGCATGAACCCACATCTTATGATGATTATTATGAAATCTTGATGTTTATGATTTTGAAAGATGAATTTACATGTGTGGTGATATAAAACATGAATCTTGAATGATATTTATCATGATTTTGATATTTGGGTCGTGAATCCGCATTGGAAATTGTGTTTTTTGAGAAAGTGTGTGTTATAAGCACGTTGATGTTGAATATTTGAGATATTTTGAATGATTTGACCTTTTGATCTTAATTGAGTTGTTTTGAACTCGATTGTGAAAGAAATCCACAAGTGGTTGATTTTGATAGATGGGAAGCATGATGGCTCCGATGTATATTTATATATTACTGAAATTGTTTTGTTGTGGATTGTCTTTGAAATGATCTGAGCTAAGTCCAGGAGAAATCTTTAGCACCGAGTGGGAGGTATAAATCGACCTTACTTTCCTAGAACTACGTGCCCCCGTAGGAGTGAGCCTGAGGCTGATTTATATAGTGATCACTAGTTTGTGTGGATTTGATATCGATAGTCCTACTCCGATGGCAAGGATAGGACGACTCTCCCCAACATGGGTTGTACGTTGGACTCCATGTAGCTCACATGATTTATGTCGGTTATAGAATCTCCCAGTGTGTGTGTGTTTCCTTGTGTTTATGGTGAATGGTGAAGTGATTTGAAAGTGGAATTGTGAAAGTTATTCTTTCGAAAGATTTAAATGATATTTACATTATGAGAATTGATATTCTTGATGAACTAAAAGTGATTGACAAATTATATGATGACTCACATGTGTTATTATACTTATTTCATCCTCTCATGATTATGATGATTTTTTCTGGCTATGTGATTCTTTCATACATCCTTCATATTTCTTATAAATATTTATGATGATAATGTTTATACAACTGCATACACCCCCATATACTCGGTTCCTTTCCATGGTACTGACCCACATCTTCGGATGTGGGCTGCATTTTCTCGGAATGTAGGTTCAGGTGCTCAGTTCTTGGTTTGACAGTGATTCTTCGGGCACGCTATTCTACATCCTCTGTTGTGGTGAGTCCTTATGTTCCGAGGAAGTGATGTATGATGTTGGTTTCATGAAATGTTTTACATTTGATAACTAAGTATGAGTCAGTTGGGGCATGTTTCAATGGCTCGCTGGTTTTATTGATTTTCTTAGGGGCTTGTCAGACTAGTATAGATGTTGGGATTTGACTAATAAGTCATATTTTGTTACCTTTCTGAAATTCTTTTGTTCTTGGATGATGATTACTCTGTTGATATTTGAGGGTTATTTATAGAAACCCCGTTGATTTGTGTTGAACTGAATGAAAATGGCTCAAAGGGTTAGCTTGGGGCTACTCATAGCCTCAAGCACCGTGTGATGCTTTGGGATCCATTTTTCGGGGCGTCACAAGAAACCTAAGGGTTGAATCTTAGAAGGAGGTATTAGGATTAGTTGTTATACATGAAGATACCACCTTACAGGGTACGTTTAGTTTCATGTGTATTGCTATATCCCCAACTCTAGAGTAAAGTGATTTCAGTTTATACCAGAGTATATATAGTGGTTCACAGACTTAGAGTAATGGCTTAAATCTAAGGGGGAGATGATAGAACGAGTAACCAAGTCATGTTTTCAGATGCTAGTAGATGTGCCAGTAAGTTGTGGAATTGTCCGTGAGAAAGAACGATGTTCAATCTATTCTTATTTCAGCGATTTACCTCAGTTATTCTGATAAATACTTATGCTTTATGTTTCAGCTTCATGATCATAGATCGTGTTCAGGCATATGATAAGGAATCATGCACTCTCCTAGTTCCTAGTATGATGAGTTCCTAATTTTTTTAGCAGTCAGAATCGCTTTCCGTAAGATATGAATTCCAAAAATTTAGATCATGCAGTTCATGACTCTTGTGCACATGTGATACTCTTAACAATCAGTGAAAATTTAGATTTATATCAGGTACGTCCTCAGATTAGATCTCTTCAATGAGTCCATGTCGTGAGTGCTCTATTCCTCACACCTCAGTAGGGTATCAAGTTGTGCTTAGTACTCCCCTCATGTTTCAGATTCCGGTATTGTAATTTTTCACTGACCTTTTTTCCTTAGGTCGAGATAGTTATAATGAACAGTTGTTTAGATGGGAGAGAGTAAATAGTTCTTGTTGATGAAAGATGGTTGTATGCTTATTTGATCTAAGGCAGTAATTGTGGAGTAAGATTGGGGTCGAGTCTTTGATACGTGTCAAGGTTAGTTGAAGTTTTATGTGTTATATTGGGGAAAAATTATTGTGCGCTTGTTTTATGTAAGTCTATAAGTTGAAATAATTTTGAGGTGAAGTTTCGTGTATGGCTTAGTTAGTTGAGGATTTTTTATGTCTATCATCTGAATAGTACAGGGAAGTTGGTATGGATAGAAGTATTAGAGAATAGGAGAAAGATGCTTTATGAGTGGTTATTTAGAAGTAAATATGTGGGCATGGAGATAGGCTTGACTTTCATGTGTGTATGCATATGGATGGATGCCTTGAGTGTTTGTAAATGTCTAATACAAAGTTGAAGGTGATTGCCGAAGTGACAATTAGAATTATGCAAGAGATGAGAAATTGTGAAATGCAGGGTGTGCTAAAATTTATGATTCAGACTAGTATTGCAGTATTATATGGTGCGTCTTGTGATTTTGAGTTAGGCTTGAAGATGATGAGGGGATTTAGTTAAGTTTAGACATTAGTAGATGGAAATATTAGCGGCCAAGTGAGAAAAATAAGTGGAATCAATGAGCATGGTGTTTAAGGGGAAAGTATAGTTGAGAGAGTACTTTTGAAGTGTGGCTAATATCGAAAGTAAGAAGTTGCATTGCCTAAGGTTTGGTAATTCTATCCTAGTTTATGAGTTATATGTCTATATTCCATGCTATAGAGTAGTGTCATTGTTGTGATTCCTTAGTTGGATGTCTTGTGTAACTCATGTTAGAGATTCTTTGCTCCCGAAGGCTGCTAGAACTTCTTTAGAAAGAGTGTTGAAGAGATACTTTAGTTAAGTATAAGTGTCCCATATAATTCAGTTTAGCAGTCAGGCTGACAAGTTACTGTGGTTTTCCACCTTTTCACCCAGTCCTAGTATCTGAAGTCCAATGCGTATGACCATCCCAAAAGATAATCTATTCCATCCGTGTAAGTTGCAAACTTAGTTCAGTCCAAGCATCATGTTTTAGATTCAGTTATTTAGTCATGACTCAGTTCAGCACATAATCTAAAATTTTTCCAGCTATTTTAGCTCAGACAGTGTAATACCTTTGTACGATCTAAATCTTGTTGCCTCATGATTCGTACTTACATAAGTTATCACTTCTTAATCCAACGTGTGTGATTTGAGCATAAACTCTTCGGGGGAAATCCTAAACTCTCAGCATGAATCAGCACCTTAAAACAAGTAAGGGCAAGTTATCTCAGAATTCAGTTTCATGATAGAAGTTTAAATGTTTCAGATTAGTTATATCTTTTCTTAGAAGACATATCAGATCTGAGTTATTCCATACCTTTAAGTTTCAATGTTCCTACCCATTATTCGGGGACGAATGATCCCAAGGGAGAGATAATGTAACACCCCGCATTTCGGGCTAGAACAAAAACCTTCATTTCTATGAATAGACGATCCAAAAGAAATAAATCCTATGCAAAGATGGCATGTTAATCATTTTAGTAGTATGGGGAATTGAATGAGATTTCTATCGATATAAGATTCACCCAAATTCTATACCCGGGCAAGAAGTTATGGCTAATTTAAGTCCTAGTTGTAAAACACCATCATTTTGGTGCTTGGCGCGTCGTGGAGGGAGTCTATTTATCAATTGTCAAATTTCAGTTGCCTAGCGCAATTGTGGCGCATCGCGCTGAAATTTTAGGTCCCAACCAGTGGGACAACACGATGGCTCCACATCGAGGTGACCTTAAAAATCCCATTCGTCAATTTCCAGTAAGCCACCGCAATAGTGATGCATTGCGGTGGCCCATTAAATTGGACTCCCAGTTATATTTTATTCCATCTCATTTAGGGTATATTGGGTATTTTCCACCTTCTCAGCCTAAACATGAGATTTAATCTCAAAGACACCAGAATACATTCACAATTATCCAAATTACTCAAGAACATTCTCTAGGGTTTCAAACTCAGAACCCAAATAACTCAAGATTCTACCGTGGGTTTTCCTTAATTCTTCAATATTCGGAATCCCCATTTCTAGGGCTTCAAGAATCACCCATCAATCGTACGTATAGTATCTCAAAATCTAGAGATCATTCAAAAGCTTCTAATTTGAGGTACGTGGGGTTTATCCTAAAAACTACATGGGCTTGTAAACACTAGATCATGATTTAAAGATTATCAAGCATGAATTTTAAAGGGGTTTTTGGAATCTATGTTTTAATTACGCATTATAAATATTTTTATGATATTGTTGTTTTGACCTTTAAGTCTGTCCCCCTTGAATTGATTTACAAATATATGTATATGTATGAAAACTGAGATTTAAGATTGTTTGAGAGAACATATTATGAAACCCCTCTCGTATGTTGAATTAAAGATTACAGTTTTGTCGGAAAAGAGTTGAAATACATGCCTTGTGATTTGAAAGTAGTTTTCTAAATGTCATAGAAATTGAAATATGATTTACAAATAATGAGAGGGTGTTTCTTGATGTTACTATGATGTTCTCGTGTTAAAGAGAAAGATATGCATGTAATTGAGAACTTTGACATGACCACCTTGAATTCTTGAAATATTGACAAAGAGAGTTTCTTGCATATGTTTACATGAGCTTTAAGAAAGAGTTTCTTGAAATGATTTATTGATATGGTGGTCCCAGATTTACATTTTGAAGCAGAGATTATTATATGCTAATAATGGCTCAGAGATGTGACTTGCAAGTCAATGGTATGACGATACCATGAGTATGTATGCTATAGCAGAGTATGTTTTTTGAGTTTGATTTTAGAGAATGCATGTTTTAAAGATTTAAAACTGGGCTTAAAGAGGGTTAGGTGGTTACCCAAAGAAGGTTTGAGTTTAGGTTTGAGTTTAAGTAACTCTTAGCCTAAAATAGTGATTTGTTAATTTGGGTATATTATTTTTTTCGCTAGGACGACCGTATGGCACAGCAGAGTCAGAGACTCCAACCCTTGCAGCACACTTGGGTTGGAGGCTTACCCGCCGAGTCAATGGCATATTCCATATAGCCCATGGAATTTTAGAGTTGTAGGGTATACCACCTAGCGCAGAAGTAAAATAAATAATGTCTCAGAGTTCAGATGATTTTCTTTCAGAGTCTTTCAGAAATGCCTACGATATTTCTTACTCTATGATATGTTTATGAACTGTTTTAAATTTCTCTCATATATGTTGAATATAAATTATTATTTGGATTTGCTCTGCGTACCAGTACATCTGTATTGACTACGTACTTTCCATGTTTGGAGGCTTAGTCTAAGGGTCTGGCTAATCAGTAGAGTATTCCAGAGAGAAGTGATGTGTGAAGTCGTGAGCCTTCTTTGTTCCAGAATGCCTGTTATTTCAAATCATGTTATTTTGTTATTTTGGTCTACTAGGGGCCTTGTCCCAATTTTCAGAACAGTTTTGAGATGTAGTAGAGATTTCGCAGACTGAGTCAGATCTTATTCAGATGTTTTGAATTGCAGTTTTCTTTCTTATGTCTTGAAACCCAGAGTTAATGACCATGTTTCCATATCAGATTATATTTCTGCATTTTCTTTTATGATATGAGTGTTGTGCATGATTACCAGATCAGATAGAGTAGGACATCTGGGACTTCATGGTTCGGAATGTCCATCACGGCCAGACCCTAGTTTGGGTCGTGACACCTGAAATCTGAATACTGCTAACACGAATTTTGTATAATTAATATACTATTAACTAGGTGACTATGTCTGACAGTCCTGATTCTAATGGAACTAGCTGAGCTGAGCGACTTTATCTGACAGTCCTGAAACTGTAGAACTGAACTGAGTTCTATTACTGAGACTGAATCCAAAACTGAGACTGTGGGAGGTTATTATCTAACTGATATTCCCCAAATCTGAACTTGTGAGGTCTAACCTGTAACCCCAGCTGGAAGGGTGTCAGTACCGTTCCATGGGTAAAGACAAGCTGTGAGTAAACCCTCTCTGACAGGGAGCTCTTCCGTCAACCCCTCCTAGTAGGAGAATCTCGGATGAGGTGTATAATCCCTAAACTTGTAGGGTATATCTCAACCTACGCTGGCTATGTAGTTCTAGAATGCAAGGATTGCTTCTAAGGATCACACCCTCTATTGGCTAACAGGTGAGTCCCCATCCTTGGGTTCACTAGGTGCTGAATCCTACTCCCAACTGAAGAGAAACTGAACTATTTTAAACTGAACTGAACTATTCCTGATAGTATTGTTTAGTTGATTTGATTAGAGTTCACTAAATTTCTGTTGATTTATAGAATACTACTGAGATCTGATAACAGACTGAGATTACTGAGGTTACTGAGATTACTGAGGGTACTAAAATTACTGAGTTTTCCTAAGTCATGTAACTGAATGAATTCTAATGACCATGGCTTGACTAAGAGTATCGTGAAAACTGACACTGGCTCTAGGCACACAACTAAATTGTCGAGTACAAGTACCCCCAAGACTCGATAGCATGAAACTGACAAGACTTGAAACTTCTTGAACACATGACCAATATCAACAACTCATAATACAATAAGTTGGGGATTTCATGAAGCACAAGGTTATCATAATGTTGTACATGGATGGAATTGCATGTAGACATGTCATACTTTCATCAACCTAATCTCATGAACATTCAATCAAATATTCATAATGCACACAATATCTTGAAAGTCATTCTTGATCATAAGGGTAAAGCATGTATTTATTATTTGAGTCACAATTTTTATCCTCTTAGGCATTTTGTCAAACATCTTACATGCACAACTTAGGGCATAGGTGCAATCATCAACTTACACATCATAAACAAATCAATTCATGAATTTCAACTTGCATGTTAACGTAGTTTCATAAAAAAAATATAAAGATTCCAACGTGGGAATCATACAAAAAGATAAACATGGTTACAAACAATCCACAATATAAATTTCATGTTTTATAATTTGAAAGAAGGTTCTTGGACTTCATGGATGAAAGGAATCCATATATCAACACTTGATATACCTTAGTTCTTGATTTTATGAATATTGACTGAGAGATTCTTGAATTTGAGTATTGAATTTGAATCCTTAATTGAAAATCCTAACTTGTTCTTAAGAGAAACTTGAGAGAGACATTATATTTTGGTTGAATTGGAGCTAAATCCTATTTTTTTGACTTATATAGGGGTGGGAAATTGACCCTTCTTCACTTAAAAATGCAAACATTTAATGACTAAAACTGGGCATCGACGCTATTATTGATGCGTCGCATCAATGACATCGATGCAATAGTCGATGTGTCACGCCATCATCTCATCGAGTCTCAGTACTTTGACCCTAGAAACATGCACCAATATCAAACAACGCGATTGGCGATGCGGCGCGCCAAGATCGCATTGATCCATTATTTTGGACTTCAAAATGTGGTCTAAACGTGGTCCAAAAAACCCAAAACTTATCCGGGACCACCTATGGACCTCTCTAATCATGAAATAACAAAAATACGAACAATTAAAGGACGTTAAGGTGGCAAAATGAGATTTCCAACTTTCAAAGGACAATAATAGGCTAAGTCTGGGAACTTAGTCAGAACCTTCTAAGTATGGGATCCCCCCATAACAAGCATAAATGGATTGAATTAAGCTTAGGATTTTGCGGGGTTTTACAATATCTCCTCCTTGGGAACATTCGTCCTCGAATGAGACTGACTGAGATGGGGGAAATGATAAGCTGAAGTATATGTTGAACATGAACATCTGGAACATGAGTACATGACTGACATCACTGATTTGCTGAGATTTGTTCTGAGCATGCATATCTGATGCATCATTTCATGACTGGCATAACTGATAAACTGAATATATTATACTGAGCATCCATATATGATGCATGAATACATGATTGATCTAACACATGAATGCATGACTAAATATACAATGGTAATTAATACCAAGTTTATTATGGAAATCTAAGCATGAAAAGGGATAAGTTCAAGGGAGACTATTTCCTTAAACTAAAAATGCTAATGAGTCTAAAATTAATTAATAGATATGCATGAGCTAAAACACATGAACTTAACTGAGTCTAAAACATGATACATGAGATGGATATCGTGTTCCAAACTGAGTACCTTGAATACGTGGTTTACGGCTGAGATCAGAGTTTGAGGTCAACTCATATGTATCCTCTTACTCCAAACTGGATTTATTACGAGAAGAGATAATGGCATGTTTTATGTCATGAGAGTTTGGGGAATTATCAAGTATCTCCCCCTTGGGACATTATGTCCCTAGAAGAATACTGACTTGACTGAGATACTGAGGAAAATTGGGACGTGATAACGCTCAAACTACACTCTTGAATGGGTGTAAGCGATCATTGTCAATATAAATCCCAACTAGTTTGGGGTTGAATCCCACAGGGAATAGGGTGTGAACTTCAATTTGTTTACGAAATATTTTACTGGTAGTTTACTGTTTCCGAAAATGGGGGTTTAAATTTTACAGAGAGTCAATTGTCACTTTCAATATTTTAGTGTTTCTAACCAAGATAAATGGGAGACCAGAGTTATGTTCACCATGGGTTTTGGGAATTGACAGATACTAGGTAATGCTTAAGACTCTTGAAGTAAGTAGAAACAACAGAATATCCCTGACGAATATACTATCTGACTTATCTCTCGACCTCACCGGACAATTTATTATCTAATTCTCTCAAACTTAAATAACTTATCTATTTCCAATAGGATTTTATCTTAGGTAAATTAATCCAGTTACGACATCAATCATTAAATAGAAGGTTGGTAGCTTTTGAGTCTCTGTTGATAATTGACGTCCTCTAGTTTATTTCTCTGTTAAAAACAAATAAGCCTAAGGCATAACCTATTTTTTGCAACCAATAGATTCAAGTTAAAGCAACAAAATTTCAAGATGTCCTACTACTCTTTGAATCCTTTAAATACCTAGAATCATATCAAACCCTAATCCATGGATCCCATAACTCGGTCTAATGGAATTAGCCGCTCATAATTTGATGAATAAAATAACAAGTTGGATTCATGATAATATAGATAAACTTACTGATGGATAAAACCCACTAAGTATTTCTTTAATTCAATCACAAGATGGAAACCCACAATAGTTGAAAGTGTTTGGAAAGAAAATAAGAAAAATATCTGATGAAAAAGATAAAGCAATTTTACATGCCACCCTCCGAGTTAATTGTCTGATAGCTTCTCCATCATAAAAATCTAAATAAAAGATGATTTAAAAACCCTAAAACAAGTCTTTAAATAGTTAATTCTAAATAAGGAAACAAAAATTAAGATTTCAGTTTTCTCTTCGGAATAGTCGACGACGATCTTGACGGCGTGTCAGACGTCTGACGACGTGTGCAAAATATCGTCAAAGATTCCAGTGAATTTTTATCTTCTGAGTCTTCTGACGGGAAATCTGACGGCGTGTCAATTAAGTGACGGCGCGTGAAAAATGTCGTCACATCTTCATTGAAAATCATCATGTTCTTCTTTGAGTTGACGTAAATTTTGACGCCTTATCACTGTTGTGATGATACTTCAAAAAGGTCATCACACGTCACTTCAATTCTTCAGATTCTGTCTACACTTGACAGTGAGTTTGACAGCCTTTCACATATCTGACGGTGCTTCAGAAATGTTGTCAGCTTTACTTTAGCTTATTTGCACCAGATTCTAACTGAATTTGTTTTTGTTTCCTTTTATTTTCTCCCCTATCACTCACATCTGCATTAACACAATAAAAACAATCAAAACTAACAAAAGTTGCTTAAGACTTTGCAATTATTCCGAGTTAAAATCCTCAAATGTGTTAGCATCTGCTCACACATCAACACCCTCAACTTAAAACAATTTCTTGTCCTCAAGCAACCAAAACATAACTAGGAGTATACAAAGTATAATTTGCCATCTAACTACTCTTATTAGGTCAGAATACATACACCATCTCCATGATCAATCAAAGTAAAATAAACTGTGTCTAGTATTTGAAAATGATAATGTAACTCACAAGTATCTAGATATGGCAAAAATCTCAGCTATAACAACCTAGCACATACCCAAATTACATTATCTGAACAAAGAAGTTATTACCGACATACCTAGTGTGCCCTCACAATAAAGGAATCCCTTTTTCACTCAGATTCACATGTATATACATAGGGATGAACATAAGACTCTCTCTCAGAATGAAGTTCCAACATTGCACATCAAATGCCATAGGCTTGCCCTTATAGTCAGTACCTAAGCCTTCAGACAAGTCGGTTAGGATCATTATAGAGATTTTCTTAAGCTTGTAACGTAGACTAGGGGTTGGTATGATATTCATGGGTATTTCATAGTGACTACACCTCCTTGGCACTACATTCAATCTTGGGGTTTCAGATTTTGACCTTCTTTTCCTCCCTCTTTTATTTGTCAACCATGCTTAAGATGGGTGATATCTGTTCAAGCATTAGATTAACTTTTTTAGTTTTTCTCTTTTCCTATTTTCTTTATCACTGCACCTAACTTGTTATTCATTTTCCTTCTTTTATCTCTCTTCATACTCATATTGTATCACACACTCCTATAGTAGACACCCTCAACTTAGGTTATTTGCCTAAGTCAAGGTGCACAGTGTCCAAGGAGAGCCGAGGCTAAAACAGGTTCATTATGATGTAATGGGAAGGTAAAAGGTGTACAAGAAAGAACAAGGCTATTTAGGCTCAAAAAGGGATCAAGGGATATTATTCACAATTGGATGGTCATTTAAGCTAAAATGGGTTAACATGCAAAAACGACCTATGATCCTTTTCTAACATGACTATGGCATGACTAACTGGGCAAGTTCTGGAATCAACGCACAACGGGAACTGAGTAAGACCTTACACACACATAGCACACAAGTATATCGCATATCACAACTCATCTGTTTCATGCATTTGTTTTATACAGGTTATTCATTTGCCATATTAATTCCACAAACAGATACACAGTGGTCAGAATGGATGCAATCCACACAGTACACAACAAATCAGACCACTAGAGAGGTACTCAAAAATCACAAAACAAGCTAACTGTCTCAAGTACTTGTACTACTCCTAATTATCTATAGAACATGTTACAACAACAGTTTCCCTACACCCTCAACTTAAAATCAAGAAATAAAAAGCATTAAGGGTTAGGATATACCCGAAGATAGTCAAGCCTGTAGATCCTGGGTCTCTGATACTTCTACTACATCATCTGATGTCTTCCCCCCACTCGTAGAATTTTCCTTTGCAGTGGCTGGAGCCTGGATCGATGAAGAACCTGCAGCCCTAGCTCTGATGGCTGCTTCCCATTTCTCCATGTCAGCCAAAGACTCCAATCTTGCCCTTTTTAAGTCTTTCTTCTCTGCCTTCTTCTTTGCTTTCTTTTTAGCTTTTCTCTTCTCTTCACTATCTGTCTTATCTCTCTTGTTCTTTCTTTTCTTTTCCCCTTTTTTTCTTCTTTTTCTTCGGGGAATCCGCAGTAAGATCAAGGATAGGAATTTCTTCCTCTACATCATGCATGGATGATCCTGTTGGCACCATAATTTGGTGCTACTGTATCATCCCAACCTCAGCCTTCACCTTGTCCGATGCAACCCTAAAAGTGGTAAGATCAGCACCTGTTATCTCTCTTGCCTGGGCATCGAATCTGTTCTTTAGATCTGCCACCCTTCCAGGCAAAGTCATAAAAGGTTCAAGTGCAGCCTTGATTATTTTATCCACAGTAGTAGAAAAATGTTTGGCGAAGGCCTGTAGATGTACCTCGCACAAATTTGCTTGCCTAGCCACCTTCCTGATATCAATTGGCTGAAATGCAGAACCTGTTGCTGCTAGAGGAACTGAGGTAGTCGGATCACTTTGAGGCACTGAGCCTGCCTGAGATGAATATGCTGGTGGTGGTGGAACATCTTAAGAGCTTTGCACCCCCACATCTGGTGCTGAAATAGTCTCAGTGACTGGAGGATCTACTACGCCAACTGCATCTCGATCAAGTTGCAAGCCCGACTGAATTTCATCTTTTCTGATAGGGTTGTGGGTCTTCTTAACATGTAACTCAACATCAATACCTGAAATCTCAGGTACATTAGCTGCTTCACACAACCTAGTGATTAGACATGGGAATGGATATGAAACATCGAGTCTTGCGAGCCGAAGCTTGATCTCTTCCGCTATAATTTCTCCGAAATCCAAGGGAGTCCTATCTATGAAGCTTGAAACCAATATTTCTCGATCATCCCCCAATATGTTGTCTCCCCTGGTGGGTATCAGATGAATCCGTACTAAACCCCACCAAAATTTTGCCTCTGAATTTAAAGACGCTTTGGTTATCTTTTCTATAGGATTATTCAGCCACTCAGGTTCCCCATCTGCTATGAGAGTTGCTAGCCATTTGTGCTGATTTTCCCGATGCTTCAACCGGGCATAGAAGGTAGGTGACGTGACTCGTAGGACAAAGGCTGGCCCATGAAGAAACATGTTTATGATGGCATCTGATACATCCACCCTCACTCCACGTACTGCAACTTTGGTCAGTAAAGGCTTATCTGAAGTTCTATCCCCTTCTTTGCACATATTTTCCACCGTAGCATGGTAGTTCACGTAGAAATTCCAGACTAACGAAGGACAGTAAACACTGCTTCCCCTAGTAGTCCACTCCAGGCCATAATCCTTGAGTTTTTACATCACCTCAGGGTATCTGATCAACCCTGTAGTGATAATCTTTTTCTCCTCTAAAATTAGCCTTTGAGCACTTCTTTGATCTGTTCTACGAAGTCCGTACCAAAAGATTGTTTCAGCTCCAGGGATTTGCCATCTCACATTGTTCCTAATCTCAGGGTTTTTGCATTTCACCAAAGTTCCCCGTACTGGGGAATCCTTATCACCTTGCTACTCCGATGATGGTGATTCAGACTCAGTTTCTTCAGTTGCAGGCTTCTCAGAACCCTCATTTTTAGATTCTTGTTCAGTGTCCTCTGACTCCTGCTTAGTGTGTTCTGATCCTTGTTCCTCCAATGCTTGCTCAGATGAGGTTTTTGCCTCAGTATCATCAGTATCCTCCACCTCAATAGGCTTAGGTGGAGGTGGTTTCTTTGGACCAACCCTCTTTCTAGTCCATCTGAGCAATGGTTCATTGTCTTCATATCCAGAGTCCTCATTGACAAGTTGTCGAGGTACACTCTCTTTAGCCGCTTTCTTTGGTGTAGTTGGATTCTTTTTCTTGGGTTCTATGCTTAGTTCTACAACAACATAGAAATCCTCAATTAGTGTCCATAATCAAACAAGAGAAGAAAGGGATCACCTCAATTTAACCTTATTATTGTTTTTAGTTCGAAGGTTTGACGACCTATTTATTTGCCGTCACAAGTGTGATGGTGCTTCAAAGGTGTCGTCAACCTTATCCAGAATCTACAATATTTCCCAACTTTTGACGGCATTTTTGAAAATCCATTACACAGGTGGAAGGCCGTAAAAGTTGTCGTCAGACATAATTACCACTTCCAATTCCTTTTTACTTGATTTTTCATCTACCATTATTCTTAATTTCAACTTAGGTCATGTGATTCAACTAAAATGTCAATGAAATTGTACCGCATGACCCTACAAACCCTAGTTTTCGAAGGATCTTGAAACATGTTGATGGGTTCAGCTCATTCCTTTGAAACCAAGGTTTCTTGTAGTTCACAATTTCTCCAAAGAAAGATGAAGTTGAAGTTGAAGTTCTTCTCATACCTGAATGTTGACTCTTAGCTGATGTACTTCGAGCACTTAGAATTGTAAGTGAGAGAAGACTATAATGAGAGAGAGGGAAGGCTTCTTGACTTAACTCTCAAGCTTCAACTTACAAGGAAAGTATTAAAATTTTGCCTTAGATGGAAATAACTTTGAAAAAGGAAGGGAAATAACTCACTAAGGAAAGAAAACCAAAACTAAAAAAAAAATATTTGTAGTACGCGGGAACGTGAACAACTGTTGCTGGGTCGAGCTAGCTTAAATTTTTAAACTGGGCCCAACTCGTTTGACGACAATTTTTACGGCCCATCAGAGATCGTATGGTGCTTCAAAATTATCGTCAGCCTTAACAGTATAAGGCTTTGACTTGATTGTTTTGATGATATTTCTCACGGCTTGTCATACTTATGACAGCCCGTCAAAATTAACGTCAACCTTCTCAAGCTGACTGCAACCAGTTCACCGCCTTTGTATAACTCTTAGCTATACAAATTAACAACACTAGGGAAATAAAATAAAAACCTTGGGTTGCCTCCCAAACAGCGCCTGATTTAACATCGCGGTACGACTTGGTTATCTCAACTACTCAGACTTCGTCAAGATACCCTATCAATACCTCATTACTATTTTCATGGAATACATCCACAACCAAAAATATATTCATCTCCTCCACTTTCTTCATAAGAGGATGCATTTTGAATCTGGCCTCCCTTATTCCATACCTGAACCTTAGCTCATTGAGCTCCATATCAACTAGTATTCTTCCCGTGGCTAACAGTGGTCTACCCAAAATGATGGGTACCTCAAAATCAACATCACAATCCAATATCACAAAATCTGCAGGCAGAATAAAGTTATCCACCTTTACTGGCACATCATGCAATATACCAACTGGTCATTTCACCGATCTGTCTGCCATCACAAGATGCATCATTATGGGGGTAGGTTCCCTCAATCCAAGTTTCTTGTAGATATCAAGTGGCATTAGATTAATACTTGCTACTATGTCACATAAAGCTTTGGTAAACTTTATGGACCCAACTGTGCACGGTATAGTAAATGCTCCAGGGTTAGGTTTTTTCTGCACTAAGAATTGTGAAGAAAAAACACTACAGTGGTGGATGTTGTCCACCGGCTCACAGCTTACCTTCCACTTCTTTGTTAACAAGTCCTTCATAAATCTAGCATAGTTTGTCGTTTGCTTAAGTGCCTCCATCAATGGCACATTCACCGTTAGTTGTTTCAGCATTGCCATGAATTTGCTAAATTTTTTGTTATCTTCTTTCTTCCTCAATCTCTGAGGAAAGGGAGGTGGTTGTCTTGGCATTTCTTTCAATACCACTTCCCTTTTCTTTTCATCCTCTTTCTCTGAAATATCAACAAAACCATCCAGCTTCTCAGACTCCACTGGATTTCTTCCTTCTGATTCATTAACACTTACCTCATTCCCCACAAATTTGCCTAAAAGAGGTCCACATAAAATCTTACCACTTCGAGTGGTAATCGCCATACAAGAGCCATCGGTCCATAGGTTTTGAACCATATCACTAGGTAAAGTACCAGTTTTTCTCTGGTTCAGTGTAGTAGAAATTTTGCTCATCTGTTGCTCCAACTGCTTAATAGAAGCAGAGTGTGAGCTAACCAACTGACTGAGGGTCGAAAACTCACTCTTCATAGTAGTTACCCCCGAGTTGGTAGCTTCAACTCCCTTTAAGAAATTTTACATCATGTCCTCCATGGACATCTTGCCAGAACTAGTTGTTGCAGTATCCTAACTTCCAGGATGAACATACAAACCACTCCTGTCATTATTGTTTCTCCAGTGTCCCTACTTCCTATCTTTATAATCAGGCTTGTCATAAAAAGTCCAACCTTGGTTCCCTTGGCTATTGCCTCGGAAACCCCCTGATTACTCACATAGTTTACCTCTGCATCAGCACCTGCAGAAACAGTGCCCTAAGATTCCACCACTTTAACTATTTCAGTCTTATCGGATAGCAAGTGCTTGGCCTACAAGTCCATCTGCGTCTTCAAATGGGCCATGTCCTGATATCGCTCCTCATCCCTTCTATACTGCTTCGCAGTTATACCACCAACAATAGTTGGGCTAGCCACCACAGAATCCCTAGTATGCCAAGATCGACTCTGTTTAGTAATTCTATTCAGTATGTCAGAAGCATCTAGAAAAAAGAGGTTAATGAACGAACCACCTACAGCGTTGTCAACAATTGGATTTGTCATAGAGTTAAAAGATCGGTACAAAGTCTCCATCAAGTGCAAGTCCATCATGTTGTGGTTCGGACATTGTGCAGGTTTTTTCTTAAATCTTTCCCAGGTTTTGTGTAATGCTTCAGTCGGGAGCTGTCTGAAGTTACTAATTTCATCCCTTAACTGTACCATTCTAGAGGGTAGAAAGAACCGTTCTAGGAACGCATCTTTCAACTATCTCCAGTTGGTTATAGAATCAGGCTCTAGTTCATTCAACCACATTGTTGCCTCTCCAGACAGAGACAACGGAAACAACCTCAACCTGATCGCATTTTGTCTCACTCCCGGATTGTCAAAGGATTTGTAAATTATGATAAAGTTCACCAATTGCATGTTCGGATCATCACCAGGAAAGCCTCCAAATAACCCCTTCATATTCAGGAGTTGGATCATGGTACTTGTTATGGTGAATTTTGCACCTGGTGCCAACGGTGGAGGAATGATAGCACCCATTGCACCGGCTCTGTCCATTCCTTCATCATCTTCATCATCCTCATATTGAATAGGCCATTGACCATATCTTCCTCGGACTGGACGGTTTCTATTGACATTTCGTTGCACTGGTGCAGCAACTTGCTCAGCTCTCCTTGGATTTTGAGGATTCAGTAATTCCTCATCACTCAAGTCTTCATCATCAGGGTTTTAGTGATGTGCTTGTTGACCTAAATTCTGCACATTCACTTGAGCCCTGGCCAAAGCAGTTAGTCTCTCTGCTTCCTGTTGTTTAGCCATTCTCCCTATCAGCTGAGGTTCTAGGTTGATTGGTAATAGCGGTGCTCCAAAGCTTCTTATTTTTGGCATAAACAACACAACACCTAAAATAGACAAAAATAACAAATAAACGTAAATCAAGGAAACTTAACTATGAGCAAATTTTCGCTCACAAATTTTTAGTGTACAACAGTATTCCCCGGCAACGGCGCCATTTTTGATAACGCTCAAACTACACTCTTGAATGGGTGTAAGTGATCGTTGTCAATATAAAACCCAACTAGGTTGGGTTCGAATCCCACAGGGAATAGGGTGTGAACTTCAATTTGTTTACAAAATACTTTACTGGCAGTTTACTATTTTTGAAAATGGGGGTTTAAGTTTCACAGATAGTCAATTGTCACTTTCAATATTTTAGTGTTTATAACCAAGATAAATGGGAGACCAGAGTTATGTTCACCATGGGTTTTGGGAATTGACAGATACAAGGTAATACTTAAGACTCTTGAAGTAAGTAGAAACAACATAATATCCCTGACGATGATACTATCTAACTTATCTCTCGACCTCACCCGATAATTTATTATCTAATTCTCTCGAACTTAGATAACTTATCTATTTCTAATAGGATTTTATCTCAGGTATATTAATCCTGTTACGACATCAATCATTAAACAGAATGTTGGTAGCTTCTGAGTCCCTGTTGATAATTGATGCCCTCTAGTTTATTTCTCTGTTAAAAGCAAATAAGCCTAAGGCATAACCTATTTTTTGCAACCAATAGATTCAAGTTAATGAAACAGAATTTTAAGATGTCCTACTACTCTTTGAATCCTTTATATACCTAGCATCATATCATACCCTAATCCATGGATCCCATAACTCGGGCTAATGGAATTAGCCACTCATAATTTGATAAACGAAATAACAAGTTGGATTCATGATAATATGGATAAACTTACTGATGGATGAAACCCACTATGTATTTCTTCAATTCAATCACAAGATGGAAACCCACAATAGTTGATAAGTGTTTGGAAAGAAAACAAGAAAAATATCTGATGAAAAAGATGAAGCAATTTTACGTGCCACCTTCCGAGTTAATTGTTTGATAGCTTCTCCATCATAAAAATCCAAAAAAAGATGATTTAAAAACCCTAAAACAAGTCTTTAAATAGTTAATTCTAAATAAGAAAATAAAAATTAAGATTTCAATTTTTTCTTCGAAATAGTCGATGATGATCTTGACGGTGTGTCAGACATCTGAAGACGTGTGCAAGATATCATCAAATATTCCAGTGAATTTTTATCTTCTGAGTCTTCTGACGGCAAATCTGACGGCATGACAATTAAGTGACGGCAAAATATTGTCACATCTTCATTGGAAATCATCATGTTATACTTCGAGTTGACGTAAATTTTGACGCCATATCACAGTTGTGACGACGCTTAAGAAAGGTCATCACACGTCACTTCAATTCTTCAGATTTTGTCTATGCTTGACGGTGACTTTGACAATCTTTCATATATCTGACGGCGCTTCAGAAATGTCGTCAGGTTTACTTCAGCTTATTTGTACCAGATTCTAATTAATTTGTTCTTCTTTCCTTTTATTTCCTCCCCTATCACTCACATCTGCATTAACACAATAAAAACAATCAAAACTAACAAAATTTTCTTAAGACTTTGCAATTATTCCGAGTTAAAAGCCTCAAATATGTTAGCATCTACTCACACATCAGGACGATGCACAGGGCACCTATGAACTGAATCGCGGCTGAATATCTGAGATATGAAGCTAAGACATGATATATGAACTGAGATGATCTTGAAACTACTGGGACTTTCTATCTTGGAACAGGTATATTCCTGAGATTTCTGATGGTAGGACTAGGTGGAAAGATGGGAAACTACACCATACGAATTTCTTATCTGATTGCTAAACTGAATTACTGGCTTTGCGGAATAACTCACACTGAAAACTTATAATCTACTGGAGCATTTATATGACATTCTTTCTATAGAGTTCTTGTGATGGTAGGGAGAAAACGAATCTTGGTCTGGCCTGAGCGGGAAATCTGAATAGGAGATCGCTACATGGCTGGGATTTTTTTGTATTAGGTGGCAAGGCCTATGAAACATCATATAAGATAAGGTGAATAAACCTAATACCCTGCAACTGAGACTATTGAAGAGATTCACATGGGCGCTGAGAATGAATTCATGGATATACTAATTTATCTGATTAACTGAATGACTGATAGCTGAATACAGGACATATAAAACTGAACTGCACTTAATTTGGGATAGCTGGACTAAAACTATAGAGTGTTATGGGTAATGACTGACTAGGTAATATGAGGTAACTAAGCATGAGTGAGGGAAAACTGTATTACCTTAGGAACGCACGACCATACGTCTAACATGATTCAAGAACATTCTGTAAACTGAGGTACTAAAATACTAATATCTAAGTAATTGATGGCCATATGCTATGGTCAGGAAGTTTTGAAACTGGACTGAGTTTCTGATCTGAATGGACTAGGACTGGGACTGAGATTGTAGTTAAGATGGTAATTGAGACTGTAATCGTAACTAAGACTGTAACTGAGACTGAATGCTGATTTTCTATAACTGAGGGTTAGACTGGTACAAGAGTACTGAATTCTAATGGCTAAGTAACTGATATCTTAAATCCATGGTTCTGTAGGACTATCCAAGTCCTTTACTGAATATTGATTACTGAACTGACACTATGACTGAGGCCTGCGAGATGGAACATTAATACTATGAATTCAATAAGGGATCTAAACTGAGGGTATACATGGCATAATCTTAGTTTGACTGAACACTAGGAGTGAAGTCATGAATCGTGTGGGCTAAGAATACTATAAAGCATGACATGAGTGCATGAGTTATGAGCTGCACGAATTGGGTTTGGAATTTTTGAATTCGTGGAACATTGGATGAACTTGGACTTATCATATGAGAAACTTAAAACACACACTATTCTATGAAAAATGCATGGATATAAGCTGTATTCATGGGACTAAAATGTAAAGGATGCGTAAGTATCGGGAGGGTTGAAGTACAAAACTTTGCACTGAGGTAGGAATGGGTCGTTAATCATCTTCCCTTATTGATTTTCAACACATAATGGCATTACTACTAGAATCTGAAGGCCTGAATTTCTGAGATATCATAACCGGATAGTTACTAAATACCTTTCGAGCTGTGTTAGACTGACTCACTGGGGTAGAGACTGGAAAAGGTCCTATTAACATTTGGTCTGACCTTAAAGTTGACTGCTATGAAAGGAGTTACAAAAGAAAACGGAAGCTCCTGAATCTAAAGTAATGTGAACGTGTAAATGAGGGACCTGTACATACCAGTGGATGCACCAGGAGGACTTTCCTGATCCTGTCGGGACTGAAGTGTATAGAGTCTGTTTGGGCGTTGCCCATGAATAGCGCTAGAACTGGCACCCTGCTGATTCAGGCGATCAAACTGAGCTGAAGAATGACCTTGCTTGCTTCTAGGGCCAGGCCTAGGACAATCTCGGACCTTGTGACCTGACTCACCATATCTTAAACACATATCACTATCATCTCTATATATACCCTTATGATGCTTACCATACTCTTCATAAAACGGATGAGTAAAAACCTTTCCCTCACCACCATGGGCCTTGGAGCCTGGTACCCTATCTCTATGGTAATTTCTAAACATTAGTGTTAGTGCACTAGCTGAAGATGGAAATGGGGTTGGAAACTTCTATCTATGCTAAAAACGATTTCCACCCTGCGACCTTGGCTGAGAAAAACTATAACTACCAGTTCTGGCTTTCTTATTTTCCCTTTTCTTATTTTTAAGTTTCTGCCCTTCAATCTGTTGAGCATGTACCATAAGCCTAGATATGTCTATCTCCTTAATCAACATCAAAGTCTTGCACTCCTTAACCACTCTACTTGATATCCCAGACATAAATTTATTCATTCTAGATCTACTGTCTGCTACTACATGGGGAGAGTACCTGGCTAACTGAGTGAACTTGAGGGAGTATTATTTTACGCTCATGCTACCTTATCTGAGGTTGATGAACTCTAACACTATGGATTCTTTCTGCTCTAGGGGAAAGAATCTACCTAAGAAGGCCATAGCAAACTCTTCCTACTCTATGGGCTCTGCATCTGCACCCCTATCTATCTTCCACTGCTTAAACCACATATAGGCTACATCTTGTAGCTGATAGGCGGCTAACTCTATTCTCTCACTGAAAGTCACTCCCATGATATCTGTGACTTTTTAAACTTGATCGAGGAACTCCTGTGGATCCTCTTCGGAGTTAGAACCTGAGAATAAAGGAGGATTCATTCGGGTGAAGTCTCGAATCCTGGCTGCAATAGAATTGGCCACTGGGTTGGCTAGAATATCAGCTGGTCGGTCATTTTGATTTGTGACTAAATTGGCTAGAGTAGTGAATGCAGTCCTGAATTCTGCATGAGAGACATGTTCGCCTAAAGGGTTAGGATGATCGGGCTGAGGGGCTGGTTGATCTCCTATTTCTCTTTCTTGAGTCCTTTTTGGAGGCATGTTCTGTAAATGGAGGAGAAGAAAGGATTAAATTAATATTTTGGCTGGAGATCATGTTCACTCGCACGACATGAATACTGAAAGAAGGGAAACTATTTCTAAAACATCTCATAGCCTCCTGCACATAAGTGAGGTGGACAACACAACCATGTATAAGACTCTACTAGATGGGACTTTTTAGACTTCCTAGGACACTGTTGAACCTTAGGCTCTGATACAAAGTTTGTAACGCCCCAAATTTGGTACCCAAAATGCTATACAGTGCTCATAATCCCAAAGGACCATAAGCTAACCCATGAATGATATCTATGGCTGAGCACTGAATAATAATAATAATATCGTAAATGCGGAAACATGAAATGAAAGGTCATAAGGTTCAATACTGATACATAACTTAAAATATGGTATAACAATACCAAAACAACTGAAATAAATGTCAGAATGTGTTGTAGACTGAAAGTCTCTAAAACTGAACTGTCTGAGTAAAGAGTTGATGGGACAATCACCCAACTAACTTCATCTGCTGAAATAAACTAAGTACTGAAAAAAATGGAATAATCAAATAATAACATCCTCGAATTATGAGGACTCACTTCTTACTCTGACTGCTGATACTGGAATGCTACTGATACTCTGGAGCGTGTGCTTATAAACCTTTGGTATAAAACACCATAGCACAATTGCGTCAGTACGATTGAATGTACTGGTATGGAAGTGAGGTAGGCTAAATGCAATGGTTCATAAGCATGAACAATACTAACTGACTGAATAACATGAACGTGAGAATACTTACATAAATACCGAACTGTAACTGAGATCGTGATAACACTGACTCATGAATTTTGATAACATGGATTTACTGATATCAGAGTACTAATTTTGGGATACTGAATGACTAAGTCTATTTAGTATTGAGGAACTGATGTCATATTACTGATAAAAGAATGATTATTTTTTATAGTTCTAATTATGAAAAACTAGTCCAATTGACTGTATCTGACAGTCATAAAATTTGAATACTGGTAACATGAATTTCCTATAATTAATATATTATTAACTGGGTGACTTGGTCTGATAGTCCTGATTCTGATGGAACTAGCTGAGTTTCGTACTGAGCTGAGCAACTATATCTGACAGCCTTGAAATTGTAGAACTGAACTGAGTTCGATTGCTGAGACTGGATCCAAAACTGAGACTGTGGAAGGTAATTATCTAACCGACATGCCTCAAAATTGAACTGGTAGGTTCAAACCTGTAACCCCAGCTGGAAGGGTGTCAGTACTGTGCCACGGGTAAAGACAAGATGTGAGTAAACCCTCTCTGGCAGGGAGCTCTTTCATCAACCCCTCATAGTAGGAAAATCTCAGATGAGGTGTATAATACCTAAACTCGTAGGGTACATCTCAACCTACGCTAGCTACGTAGTTCTAAAATGCAAGGATTGCTTCTAAGGATCACACCCTCTACTGGCTAACAGGTGAGTCCCCATCCTTGGGTTCACTCGGTGCTGAATCCTTCTCCCAACTTAAAAGACACTGAACTGAACTGTTACTGATAGTATTGTTTAGTTGATTTGAACAGATTTCACTAAATTTTTGTTGACTGACAGAATACTACTGAGATTTGCTAACTGACTGAGATTACTAAGGTTACTGAGATTACCGAGGGTACTGAGATTACTGAGTTTTAATGAGTCATATAACTGACTGAATTCTAATGATCATGGATTGACTGAGAGTATGATGAAAACTGACACTGGCTCTAGGTACATAGCTAAATTGTCGGGTACAAGTACCCCCAGGACTCGATAGCATGAAACTGACAAGATCTGACACTTCTTGAACACGTGACCAATATCAACAATTCATAATACAATAAGTTGGGGATTTCATGAAACATTGGTTATCATAATGTTGTACATGGATGGAATTGCATATAGACATGTCATACTTTCATCAACCTAATCTCATGAACATTCCATCAAATACTCATAATGCACATATATCATGAAATTCATTCTTGGTTATAAGGGTAAAGCATGCATTTATTATTTGAGTCACAATTGAGCTATAATACACAATTTCTATCCCCTTAGGCATTTTATCAGACACCTTACATGCACAACTTAGGGCATAGGTGCAATCATCAACTTACACATCATAAACAACTCAATTCATGAATTTCAACTTGCATGCTAACGTACTTTCATAAAAAAAATTATAAAGATTCCAACATGAGAATCATACAACAAGATAAACATGATTACCAATAACCCACAACATAAATATCATGTTTTATAATTTGAAAGAGGGTTCTTGGACTTCATGGATGAAAGGAATCCATAAATCAACACTTGACATACCTTAGTTCTTGATTTTAACAAGATTGCTGGAGAGATTCTTGAATTTGAGTATTGAATTTGAATCCTTAATTGAAAACCCTAACTTGTTCTTGAGAGAAACTTGAGAGAAACATTATATTTTTGTTGAATTGGGGCTAAATCCCGTGTTTTAGACTTATATAGGGGTGGGAAATTAACCCTTCTGCCCTTAAAAATGCAGACATTTAATGATTGAGACTAGGCATCGACATTATTATCGATGCGGCATGTCGATGACATTGATACGATAGTCGACGCATCGCACCATCATCGCATCGAGTCTTAGTACTTTGACCCTGGTAACCTGCAACAATATCAACCAACGCAATTGGCGACGCGGCGCGCCAAGGTCTCGTTGGTCCACTATTTTGGGCTTCTAAATTTGGTCTAAACGTGGTTCGAAAAACCCAAAACTTATCTGGGACCACCTACGGACCTCTCTAATCATGAATTAACAAAAATACGGACCATTAAAGGACGTTAAGGTAGTGAAATGAGATTGCTAACTTTTGAAGGACAATAATAGGCTAAGTCTGGGAACTTAGTTATAACCTTCTAAGTATGGGACCCCCTGTAACGCCCCGAATCTGGTACCCGGAATGCTACATGGTGCTCATGACCCCGAAGGACCACAAGCTAACCCATGACTAATATTTGTACCTGTATACTGCATAAAATATTGAATAATGCGGAAATATGAACTGAAAGGCCATAAGGTTCACATAACTGAAGTAAAATATAACATTTAAACGGGGTATGAAATACCTAATACAAAACTGAAAATACTGGAGTCTGAAACATGATAGTCTAGAAAGCCTCTAACTGACTGAACTGTCTAAGTAAGGATTTGATGAGACATGTCCCCAACTAACTCCAACTAATAAACTAATTAATGAGATAATAGAGAAATAATCATGTCCTCAAATGATGAGGACTCACTTATGACTCTGACTTCTGAAACTGGAATCTACTATTGATCTGGATCTTGTGTATCTAAACCTATGGTATAAGACACCATAGTGCAAAGGCATCAGTACTTTGAATATACTGGTATGCATATGGGGTAGGCTAAATGCATAGGATTCATATACATGAACAATATTGGCTAACTGACTAATATGAATGTGAGAATACATGCATGCATACATAGTAACTATATCTGAAATCGTGATAACATGAGTACTAAATCTGAATACTGATAACATAACATACTAATAACTGATATAACTGATAACATGAGTTACTGTATCTGACAGTCTTGAATCTGGTGGAACTATCTGAGTTCCGTACTGTGTCTGAGTAGACTATATCTGACAGCCCTGAATTTTGAAGAACTATCTTAGTTTTTTTTCTGAGACTGATACTAAGACTGTGGGAAGTATTCATCTAACCGACATGCCCCAAATGATGTATTATAGATGAATTGGGGTCCAATCTATGCCCTGATTGGAAGGGTGTCAATACCGCGCCACTGGTAAGGACAACGTATGAGTGACCCTAATATAATAGGTAACTCTAGTGAGAATGGTGGAAACCCTCATATAGCAGGCTAAGACACGTCATCTACCCTCATATAGCAGGCTATGAAGTCTCGACCTATGCTGGCTACATAGTTCTGGAATGCAAGGATTGCTTCTAAGAATCACACCCTCACATAATAGGTGAGTTACCATCCTTGGGTTCACTCGGTGCTAATTTCTACTCCCATATGAATAGACACTGAACATAATTTACTGAACTGAACATGGACAGAGTTAATGAATTCCGTTGACTGATGGAATATTATTGATACCTAAAACTGACTGAGTTCATGAGATCATGGAGATTTCCTGAGTCATAAGACTGTCTAAAGTCTAAGCATTCATAGTTTGACTGAGAGTATCGTGAAAACATGACATGGCTCTAAGCACACAGATAATAGTTTGGGTATAAGTACCCCCAGGACTCGATGGAAGGAAACTGACCAAGCATAACTTACTTGAACATATAACTAACATCATAATCCATAATACATTTTAGAAGCATTCCATAACTTGTACATACATGGGGATTTCATGATATCATACTAGTTGGGCATTGTTCCTTCATCTAGGCATTTAATCAAACACATGATAGGCATAGAACATGTAGACAATATTATACAACAATTAATCATCATGATTCATCTCTAATTTCATCATCCTAGGGTTTATTCATAGGTTCACATGAATATACATCTATATAAATCAATTCCACATAAATTTAATCACCCAACATGGATTTGAATTCAATTGATCATTCTCAACATAAGCAAAACTAACACAATATGAAATTCATAAAGAAATCCATAAACTTAAACTTAGAAAAGAGATTCTTTGGCTTCATGGAAGAAAGGAGTCCATGAATGAACACTACGCATACCTTAGTTCGTGATTTTGTGAAGATTGATGGAGAAACTTTCTTGGAATTGGATCTTCTATGAAAATCCTAGCTTGTTCTTGAGAGGTTTTTGAGAGAAGAGAGTGTATTTTGGGTGAAGAGTGGCTGAATCACGTGTTAAAAGGCTTAAATAGGGGTGAGAAGTTGACCCTTTTAACCCTGGATACGTCATTTAATTTTAGTAAAATTTTCCCGAACTGAACCCCTGGCACGACGCGGTGCTATCGAGTCGTGTCACTGAAATTTGACAATTGGGAAACTAAGGGATGGCGTAACACGGAGCCATAGCATTGCCCCTTATTTTGTGACATGGAACTTTGGCGAGTCGTGAAGGAAATCGCGCTAAGACACTAGAAAAGGAAAATTCTGAATTTGGGCCCTGGCGCGACACACCATAATCGCGGACCCATACTGGAATTTGCTAAATGCCATTTCCTCTTGTGGCGCGGTGCTCCACTGACTAATATGGCACTGTTTTATGA
Organism: Capsicum pubescens; assembly: GCA_030864215.1. Lineage (NCBI taxonomy): Eukaryota > Viridiplantae > Streptophyta > Magnoliopsida > Solanales > Solanaceae > Capsicum > Capsicum pubescens. The sequence goes on along the minus strand of CM061546.1, from coordinate 64,360,145 downwards.
TGGGAACTTAAAATAATCATAACTTCTGACTCGGTTATCGGATTTGGGCGAATCTTATATCGATGGAAAGCTTATTGATTTTCCCACATGACAAAAAGTGGAACTCTTGAAAATTACTCATGGAATAATCATTATTCAATTTAGAAGCTAATACTAGATTATTTTTAAATGAAATTTGTTAGAAAAAGTACGGGGTATTACACCCCCCTAACAGACATAAATAGACTGAATTAAGCTTAGGATTTTGTGGGGTCTTACAATATATCCCCCTTGGGAACATTCATCCTCAAATGAGACTAACTGAGATGGGTGAAATGATAAGCTAAAGTACATGCTGAACATGAGTACATGACTGACCTCACTAATTTGCTGAGATTTGTTCAGAGCATGCATATCTGATGCATGATTTAATGAATGGCATAACTAATAAGCTGAATATATTATACTGAACATGCATATCTGATGCATGAATACATGACTGATCTGACACATGAATGCATGACTTAATATGCAGTGGTATTTGATACCAAGTTTATCATGGAAATCTAAGCATGAGCTAGATATTGTGATCTAAACTGAGTACCTTAAATATGTGGCTTACGGATGAGATTGGAGTTTGAGGGTCAACTCATAAGTATCCCCTTAATCCAAACTGGATTTATTACGAGAAGATATAATGGCATGTTTTATGTCATGAGAGTTCAGGGAATTATCGTAAAAACTGAGAGTATCGTGAAAACTGACACTGGCTCTAGGCACATAACTAAATTGTCGGGTACAAGTACCCCCAGGACTCGATAGCATGAAACTGACAAGACTTGACACTTCTTGAACACGTGACCAATATCAACAATTCATAATATAATAAGTTGGGGATTTCATGAAGCGCATGGTTATCTTAATGTTGTACATGGATGGAATTGCACATAGACATGTCATACTTTCATCAACCTAATCTCATGAACATTCCATCAAATACACATAATGCACACAATATCATGAAAATCATTCTTTGTCATAAGGGTAAAACATGCATTTATTATTTGAGTAAAAATTGAACTATAATACATAATTTCTATCCTCTTAGGCATTTTGCCAAATACCTTACATGCACAACTTAGGCCATAGGTACAATCATCAACTTACACATCATAAATAACTCAATTCATGAATTTCAACTTGCATGCTAACATAGTTTGATAAAAATAAACATAAAGATTCCAACTTGGGAATCATCCACCATGATAAACATAGTTACAAACAACCCACAACATAAATATCATGTTTTATAATTTGAAAGAAGGTTCTTGGACTTCATGGATGAAAGTAATCCATAAAAAAACACTTGACATACCTTAGTTCTTGATTTTACGAAGATTGATGGAGAGATTCTTGAATTTGAGAATTGAATTTGAATCCTTAATTGAAAACCCTAACTTGTTCCCGAGAGAAACTTGAGAGAGACACTATATTTTGGTTGAATTGGGGCTAAATCCCATATTTTAGACCTATATAGGGGTGGGAAATTGACCCTTCTTCCCTTAAAAACATGGATATTTAATGGCTGAAACAGCGCATCGATGTTACTATCGATGTGGCGCGTCGATGGCATCGTTGTGATAGTCCATGCATTGTTCCATCATCGCATCGAGTCTCAGTAATTTGACCCTAGAAACCTGCAACAATATCAACCAACGCGATTGGTGATGCGGCGCGCCAAGATTGCATTGGTCCACTATTTTGGGCTTCCAAACATAGTCTAAACGTGGTCCAAAAAATCCAAAACTTATTCGGGACCAACTATGGACCTCTTTGATAATGAATTAATAAAAATACGGACTATTAAAGAATGTTAAGGTGGAAAAATGAGATTGCCAACTTTTGAAGGCCAATAATTGGCTAAGTCTAGGAACTTAGTAAGAACCTTCTAAGGATGGGACCCCCCTTAACAAGCATAAATAGATTGAATTAAGCTTAGGATTTGCGGGATCATACAATAATAGGCTAAAATTCCATAAGGTTCAAATAACTGAAATAAAACTGAGATAAAGAATCATAATACTAATAGTAAACAACTGTCTGAACAACTAGTTTGAAAAGCCTCTAACTGAACTATTTGAACTGTGGAGTTGATGGGACAATCCCCCAACTAACTCCATCTACTGAAATACTGAATGTAATAAGATAATGAAATAAAAGAATATCCTCAAATGATGAGGACTCACTGCTAGTCTACTACTGCGGGTTGAATCTGAATCTATCTATGCATGATCGGGAACCTAAGCGTCCAAATCTAATGTAGAAAACACCATAGCGTAAAAGAAAAGTATATGATAGTATGCGTGAATGTACTAGTATGCAAAGTTAGGTAGGTTGAATGCAAGGGTTCACATGCATGAACTATAACAGACTGAACAACATGAACATGGTTGAGTGAGAAATACATGCAAAATACAGGAGCTATAACTGAAGTCATAATAATACTGAATACTGAGTTCACTGGAAACATAGATTACTGATAACTGATGTACTGGTAACTGATATACTATTACTGAGTGACTATTTCTGATAGTCCTGATTCTGATGGAACTAGCTGAGTTCTATACTAAGTTGATTGACTGTATCTGACAGTCCTGAAATCTATAGAACTATCTGAGTTCTTTACTGATGACTGAGACTTAGACTAAGACTGTGGGAGGTAATCATCTAATTTCTATGCTCCTTTTTAACTGATTTGGGGTCCAACCTGTAACCCTAGTTGGAAGGGTGTCAGTACCGTACCACGGGTAAGGACAAACTGTGAGTTAACCCTCTCTAATAGGAAGCTCTTTTGTCAACCCTTGCTGATAGGAATAACTCAAATGAGATATATTAACCCTAATAATATCTGTTAGGAAGATATATCAACCTACGCTAACTACGTAGTTCTGGAATACAAGGATTTCTTTTAATCACACCCTCTGCTGATATGTGAGCCTCCATCCTTGGGTTCACTCGGTGTTGAATCCTACTCCCAACTGAATAGACACTAAACTAATTTCTTAGTTCATACTAGGTTTGACTAAACTGTTACTGATCATACTTGTTTAACTGAGCTGAACTAAGTTTACTAGGTTCCGTTGACTGATGGAACACTATTGAATTTTGTTGACTGGCTGAGTTTATTGAGGACTGAACTGAATATTGAATGGGACTGGAATGATACTGAGTACTGAACTGATCACTGATTGAATTTTGGGAACTGACTAAGCCTACTAAGTTCTGAATGGAATACTACTGAGTTTTCCTGAGTTCTCTAACTGATTGAATTCTACTAATTATGACATGACTAAGATTATTCTATAACTGACACTGGCTCAAGGTATGAAGCTAAATTGTCAAGTATTAAATACCCCCAGGACTCAATATCATGAATAATAATAATACATGATAATTCTTGGAAACTTAACAATAGTCAACTATACACAATGCAATCAATAAGGCATTTCATTAAGCACTTGAAGGTCGTGAACTTTTACATGGGCAGAGATATATACTATCATGTTATGGAACACTTTCCAATTCACATAGGTAATCCAACAAACACTTGCAAGGCATAACATTATCATGAGAGTAATTTTGAATATGTATTGTTTGCATGAATTTATCATAAGACAACACATGGACCACAAAGCACAATTCATTCACTTAGACATTTTGACAAAATCTTAGGAGGCATAACTTTATGTTTAGTCATGAACATTAATCTAATACACCATGACTATATAAATCAATTCAAATTCATGGAATTCAACTCACACACTAACATAAATTCATGAAATTCATTAAAGATCTCAACTTGGAAATCATACAACATCATCAACATAGGTAAAACCTAACCCATAACATAGAAATCATAATTCATGTTTTTAAAAAGGTTTTCTTAAACTCGAAGAAGGGACCCTTAGATGAACACTTTATATACCTTGGTTGGTGAATTCTTGAAAATTGATGGTGAAATCTCTTGAAATTTGATTCTTGAATTGATAGCCCTAGGGTTTGTTCTTGAGGAATTTGCGAAAGAATGATTATTTCTTGCTAAAAGAACACTTACAAGACATAGCTTTATACTTGGGCATGAACAATAATGCTAATACATCATGACTACCATACTAATTCATAATTCAGGGGTTTCTACATAAGAGAATCAAAGTTCAACTTACATTCCACCATAATATCAAGAAATACATTAAAAATTTTAACTTGAAATACATACCACAACATCAACATGATTACATTCAAACTTACAACATGGACATCACAATTTTATGTTTTTAAAAGAAGTTTCTTGAACTCCAAGGGTAGAAGGGACCCTTGGATGAACACTTTATACACCTTATTGCTTGAATTTGGAAGGATTGATGGTGAAATCTATTGAATTTGATTCTTGGATTGATAGCCCTAGGGTTTTGTTCCTGAGGATTTATGAATAATGATTGTATTATACCTCTAAAGGGGCTAAATTTCATGTTATAAAGGCCAAAGGGCATGGGAAAAAGACCCCTTAAGATGTGTCTTTTAAATGACTTAACAACTAGGTTACCAACGCGCAGGTCAACGCAGCACATCGATGTCATCGACGCGATATCCAATGCATCGTGACAAGTTAGAGTCGACTCAATGAAATTTGATGCTGGTAGCTGGGGAAAATATTAACCAACGTGATAGTCGACACGGTGCGCCAATATCGCGTTGGTTCACTATTTTGGAATTCCAAATGATCTTCAAACGAAGTCTAAAAAATCTGAAACTTGTCTGGATTCACCTATTGACCTTCCTGATCATGAATTAACTCAAATATTGACATTTAAAGTGCATTAAGGTCGCTAAGTAAAAGCTCCAACTTTTGAAGGCTAAAAATATAACTACGTTTGAATATTTAGATGAATATTCTAAGTCTGGGACCTCTTGACAAGCTTAAAGGACTGAATTAAGCTAGAAAGTTTGTGGGGTCTTACAATATCTCCCCCTTAGGAACATTCATCCTCGAATGGGATGGACTGAACTGAGAGTACTAGTAGGCTGAATCTACTTACTTGACATGGACATCTGGGGAATGACTATAGGATTGATACTACTGATATACTGAATTACCACACTGAACATGCATATCTGATGTGTGAGTACATAACTGATCTGATTCGTGAGTACATGATTGGGATTTCTTATAAGCTGAGTTTCTCATTCTGAACATACATATCTGATGCATGGATACATGACTGAATTGACTCGTGAACATATGACTGAACATGCAATGGTATTTGATATCAAGTTATAACTGAAATATGAATATGAAACTAAATAAGCTTAGGGAAAACTATTACCTTGGGCTCTGTATGAGTTTGCGGAGAAAAGGTGAGGATACTTGGTCCGCAAGTCTGCTTCTGCTTCCCAAGTAGCTCCCTTAACAGACTGAGTCTGCTAAAGAACTTTGACTAGAGGGACTTCTTTGTTCATCAATCTGCGAGTCTGATAGTCAAGGATTTCGACTGGAATTTTTTTGAAATAGAGGTTGTTCTGAATATCTATTCCCTCTATAGAGACTACAACTACTGGGTCACCTATGCACTTATTTAGTAAGGAGACATGAAACACTGGATGGACTGAAGCTAGATTTTAATAAAATTCAAGCTCATAAGCCACTTTTCTGAAATGATTGAGAACTTTGAAGGGACTGATATATCGGGGGCTGAGCTTTACCTTCTTGCCGAACCTCTTCACTCCCTTCATGGGAGAGATTTTCAAATACACATAATTGCCAATATCGAACTTGAGATCCTTTCTGTGCATATCTGCGTACGATTTCTATTGACTCTAAGTTGTCTTAAGCCTTTCTCTCATTAACTAAACTTTTTCTAAGGTAGTAAATACTTAGTCAGGCCCTACAACCACGGCCTCAGCCACTTTGAACAAAGAGATTGGAGATTTGTATCTCATACCATAGAAAGCTTCAAACGAAGCCATCTAAATATTGGAATGATAGTTGTTGTTGTGTGCAAACTCGATCAAAGGAAAGTGGTCATCACAGCTACCTTTAAAATCTATCGCACATGCTCACAACAAATTTTCCAAAGTCTGAATTGTCCTTTCTTCTTGACGATCTGTCTAGGGATGAAAGGCTGTACTGAAATGAACTCGGGTACCAAGACCCTTTTGGAATGCCTTCCAGAAATAAGAGGTGAACTGGATACCTCTATCTAAGACAATGGATAATGAAACACCTTGTAATCTAACCAACTTTCTGATATAGAGTTTGGTATAATCCTCAGCTGAATATGAGGTATGGACTGGAAGGAAGTGAGATGATTTGGTCACCCTATCTACGATAACCCAAACTGAATTGTGCTGTTGATGAGTATGAGGCAAACTCGTCACAAAGTCCATGTTCACTTTTTCCCACTTCTAAGTAGGGATACTAAACTCCTGCATGGATCCACTTGGCTTCTGATGCTTAATGTTAACCTGCTGACATGTTGAGCACTTAGCCACGAATTCTGCAATGTCTCTCTTCATCCGACTCCATCAATAGATCTCCCATAAATCACGGTACATATTAGTGGACCCTGGATGAATAGAGTAACGCGCACATGTGCCTCTACCAGAATTCACTACCTTAAGTCATCCACACCTGGCATACATAGATGACCCTGATAATGCAAAACACCATCTCCCCCTTGGGAGAAAACATCCACCTTCTGATCTCAGACTGAATCTTTCAACGTGACTAAATTGGGATCTCTATGCTTCTTTTCCTTTACTTCATAAACTAGAGATGATTCTAAACTGTTCTGAACCCGTACACTACCTTCTGCTGAATCGACTAAGTGGGTACCTAGTCGGGCAAACTGATGAACTTCCTAAACTAATTTCTTCTTACTATCCTTAACACGAGAAACACTACCCATAGACAGTCAACTGAGAGAATTAGCCACCACATTCTCCATTACATTTTCCTTGCCTAGGTGATACAGAATGCTCATATCATAGTCTTTCAACAACTCTAACCACCTTCTATGACTGAGGTGTAAGTCTTTCTGAGAAAACACATACTGAAGACTTTTTTGATCTGTGAACACATCTACATGTACCCCATACAAGTAGTTCCTCCAAATCTTTAAGGAAAATACTACTGTGTCTAACTCGAGATCATGAGTCGGATAATTCTTCACATGGGTTTTAAGCTATCTGAAGGTGTAGGCTATGAACTTATCAAACTTCATGAGGACACAACCCAAACCTACTCTGGATGCATCACAGTATACCACAAACCCATCTGAACCATCTGGAAGAGTCAAAACTAGAGCTGAGGTGAGTCGAGTCTTCAACTCCTAATAACTCTTCTCGCATAAATTTAACAATTGAAATTTGAATTTTTTCTGAGTCAATCTATACATAAGGGATGAAATAGATGAAAATCCATCAATAAAATGCCTGTGATAACCAGACAAACCCAAGAAACTCCTAATATATGATGGAGAGATGGGTGTGGGCCAGTTTCTCACCACTTTAGTGTTTGGGGATCAACCCTAATGGCATCACCAGAGACTATATGACCAAGGAATGCTACTAAAATTAGCCAAAATTTGCACTTACTAAATTTGGCAAACAACTAACTCTAAAATCAACTACTATATAAGGAGTAACAAAAGACAAAGAAGCTCCTGGATATACAAAGCATAAACATGTATATGAAAGGTTTGTAACGTACCAGTGTCCACATCAGGAGAATTTTCCTGATCTTGTCAAGATTGAAGAGCATAGAGTCTTTTTGGGCGCTGACCACTGGTGGCACTGTATGTGACACCCTACTAATTTGGGCGATCGTACAAAGCTGAAGGACAGTTATGTTGACCCTGGAAACCTGACTGAGGACAATCTCTGACTCTGTGGTCTAGCTTACCATATCTAAAACACATATCTTTTCCAGCCCTACAGATACACTGATGGTTCTTGCCACAATCTGACAAAAAAGATTGGTTCGGGCACTTCTAACACTGCCCTGAGGTTTAGGGCCTGATGCCCTATCTCTATTGCTGTCTATGAATTTTGGAACAGGAGAACTGGATAAGGATGGATATGGAACTGAAGATTTTAAGTGGAACTGAGAACGATTCCCACCCTCTGACTTAGGCTAAGCAAAGTGGAAGCTTTATATTCTAGCTCTCTTATTCAACTTTTTTCTCTTCTTATTATTCTGCTCCTCTATCTGCTGAGCATGGATCATCAGCCTAGATAAGTCCATATCACTGATCAAAATTGCGGTCCTACACTCTTTGACCATACTATCATTCATTCCAAACACAAATTTGCTCATTCGGGATCTCTTATCTGCCGCTACATGAAGAGCATATCTAGATAATTGAGTAAACTTGAGAGAATATTCTTTCACTGTCATATTGCCCTACTTCAGATTAATAAACTCTAATACCTTAGCTTCTCTCAAATCTAGGGGAAATAATCTATCTAGAAAAGCAGTGGTAAACTCCTCTCACTCTATGGGCCCTGCATCTACGTCCCTCTTTGCTTTTTACTATTTGAACCAAGTGTGAGCTACATCCTACAACTTATATGCATCTAGCTCACCACTCTCAATAGATGTCACCCCCATAATATCTGTAACTTTCTGCACCTGATCAAGGAATTCTTGAGGGTCCTCATCTGACTTAGACCCTATGAAAGATGGAGGGTTCATTCGGGTGTAGTCCCAATCCTAGCTGCTGCAGTATTGGACACTGGGTTGGATGGAATAACATCAGAACATTTATTATGAGCAGTAACTGGATGAGCTAGGGTGGTGAAAGCTGCTCTCAACTCAGCGTGGGAGACATGCTCACCCAAAGGATTTGGCTGATCGGGCTGAGGGGCTAACTGATCTCCCTTTCCTCTTTCCTGAGTCCTCTTTAGAGGTATTTTCTGTAGATGGAAGAGAAACTTAGATTAGAAAGAGAGATTATCTGGATATCATTCTCACTCGCATGATATGAGTACTGAAAGAAGGGAAACTATTCCTAAAACATCTCATAGCCTCCTGTCCATAAGTATGGCGCGCTACACACCCATGCACAAGATTCCACTAGATGTGACTTTTAGACTTCCTAGGACACTATGAACCTTAAGTGGTTCTATGTAGGAGTTTAGTATCACTACTTATAAATGGTAAGAAGTGAACATGGACTTTATGATGGGTTTGCCTCGTTCTCGTCGTTAGTACGATTCAGTTTGGGTCATCGTAGACAGGGTGACCAAATCAGCTCACTTCATTCTTGTCCATACCTCGTATTTAGCTGAGTATTACACAAAACTATATATCAAAGAGTTGGTTAGATTACACGGTGTTTCATTGTCCATTGTCTCAGATAGAGGTACCCAGTTTACCTTTCATTTTTGGAAGGCATTCCAAAAGAGTCTTGGTACCCAAGTTCATCTCAGTACAACCTTTCATCCCCAAACAGATGGTCAAGAAGAAAGGACCATTCAGACTTTGGAAGATCTGCTACGATCATGTGCGATAGATTTTAAAGGTAGTAGGGATGACCACTTGCCTTTGATTGAATTTGTATACAATAACAACTATCATTCCAGCATTCAGATGGCTCTGTTTGAAGTTCTCTATGGTAGGAGATGCAAATCTCTAATTACTTGGTTTGAACTGGGTGAGGCCATAGTTGTAGGGCCTATCCTAGTATTCAATAACTTAGAAAAAGTTTAGTTGATCAGAGAAAGTCTTAAGATAGCTCAAAACCAACAGAAATCATATGCAGATGTGTGCAGAAAGGATCTCGAGTTTGATATTGGCAATTATGTGTATTTGAAAATCTCCCTCATGAAAGGAGTGAAGAGGTTCAGAAATAAGGGAAAGTTTAGTCCCTGATATGTCAGTCCCTTCAAAGTTCTCAGTCATTTCGGCAAAGTAGCTTATGAGCTCAAATTGCCTTCAAATCTAGCTTTAGTCCATCCAGTGTTTCATATCTCCTTTCTAAAGAAGTGCATAGGTGACCCAACAGTTGTAGTCCCTATATAGGGCATAGATATTCAGAACAACCTCTCTTTCGAAGAGATTTTAGTCAAAATCCTTAACTATCAGACTCGCAGATTGAGGAACAAAGAAGTCCCTCTAGTTAAAGTTCTTTTACGAAATCACACCATTGAGGGAGCTACTTCAGAAGTAGAAGCAAACATGCAGACCAAGTCTCCTCACCTCTTCTCCACAAACTTAGAATCAGCCCAAGGTAATAGTTTTCCCGAAGCTTATTCAGACTCATGTTCAGATTTCAGTTACAACTTGGTATCAAATACCATTGCATGTTCAGTCATATGTTCACGAGTCTGTTCAGTCATGTATCCATGCATCAGATATGCATGTTCAGTATGATAAACTCAGCTTATCAGAAATCCCAGTCATGTACTCATGAATCAGCTCAATTATGTACTCATGCATCAGATATGTATGTTTAGTATGGTAATTCAGTATATCAGTAATATCAGTCCTATAGTCATACCCCAGATGTCCACGTCAAGTAATTAGATTCAGCCTACTAGTACTCTTATTTTAGTCCATCCCATTCAAGGACGAATGTTCCCAAGAGGGAGATATTGTAAGACCCCACAAAATTTCTAACTTAATTCAGTCCTTTAAGCTTGTCAAAGGGTCCTAGACTTAGAATATTCAACTAAATATTCAGACTTAGTTATATTTTTAGCCTTCAAAAGTTGAAGCTTTTACTTTACGACCTTAGTGCCCTTTAAATGTCTATATTTGAGTTAATTCATGATCAGGAAGTCAATAGGTGAATCCAGACAAGTTTTAGATTTTTCAAACTTCGTATGAAGCTCCTTTGGAATCCCATAATAGTGAACCAACGCGATCTTGACGCGTCATGTTGACTATCGCATTGGTCAATATTTTCCAAAGTTACCAACGTCAAATTCCAGTGAGTCGATGTTAACTTGGCACAACACATTGGATATCGTGTCGATGACATCGATGCGTCAAGTCGACCTGCACGTCGGTAACCCAGTTTTTCCATTCATTTAAAAGCCGCATCTCAAGGGGTAATTGGGTCTTTTTCCCATGACCTTTAGCTCCCATAACACAAAATTTAGCCCCTTTAGAGGAATAATACAATCATTATTCATAAATCCTCAAGAATAAAACCCTAGGGCTATAAATCCAAGAATTAAATTCAAGAGATTTCACCATCAATCCTTCCAAATTCAAGCAATAAGGTATGTAAAGTATTCATCCAAGGGTACCTTCCACCCTTTGGAGTTCAAGAAACTTCTTTTATAAACATAAAATTGTGATGTCCATGTTGTGAGTTTGAATGTAATCATGTTGATGTTGTGGTATGTATTTCAAGTTGAAATCTTTAATGTATTTCTTGATATTATGGTGGCATGTAAGTTGAACTTTGATTCTCTTATGTAGAAACCCCTTAATTATGAATTAATATGGTAGTCATGATGTATTAGCATTCATGATGTATTAGCATTGTTGTTCATGCCCAAGTATAAAGCTATGCCTTGTAAGCGTTTGATGGAATATTCATGAGATTGGTTTAATAAAATTATGACATGTTACCATGCATTCCTATTTATGAGAAAGTTCAAGACTTTCAAGTGTTTGATGAACTACCTCATTAATTGTATTGTGAGTTGTTGACTATTGTCAAGTATTCAAGAATTGTCATGTCTTATTATTTTCATGCCATCGAATCCTGGGGGTATTTAATACCTGGCAAATTAGTTGTGTGCCTAGATCCAGTTTCAGTTACAGAATCCATCTTAGTCATTTCACGATCAGTAGTACTCTTAGATAGTCTCAAAACTCAGGAAAACTCAGTAGTATTTAGTTCAGCCCTCAGTAAACTTAGTCATTCAACAGAGTTCAGTAGTGTTCCATCAGTTAATGGAACTCAGTAAACTCAGTCCAGATTAGTCTAGTATACTCAGTTCATTATCTATTCAGTTGAAAATAGGATTCAACACCGAGTGAACCCAAGGATGAGGGCTCACCTGCCAGTAGAAGGTGTGATCCTTAGAAGCAGTCCTTGTGTTCCAGAACTATGTAGCCAGTGTAGGTTGAGACATCAAACCTAACATATAAGGGTTGATAAGGTGGATTAACCTATCTGTTGAGGGTCTCTCCATTCTCATTAGAGTACCTGATAGATAAAGGTAACTCTCAGCTTGTCCTTACCTGTGGCACGGTATTGACACCCTTCCAACTAAGGTTACAGGTTGAACCCCAAATCAGTTAAAAAGGGGCATGTCAGTTAGATGATTACCTCCCATAGTCTCAGTCTTAGTCTAAGTCATTAATAAAGAACTTAGATAGTTCTATAGATTTCAGGACTGTCAGATATAGTCACTTAGTTTAGTACGGAACTCAGCTAGTTCCATCAAAATCAGGACTGTCAGAAATAGTCACTCAGTAATAGTATATCAGTTATCAGTAATCCATGTTCCTAATAAACTCAGTATTCAGTATTATTATGACTTCAGTTACAGCTTCTGTATTCATGCATGTATATCTCACTCAGTCATGTTCAAGTTATTCAGTCAGTTATAGTTCATGCATGTGAACCCTTGGATTCAGCCTACCTCACTTTTCATACCAATACATTGACATGTACTTATGCATACTTTTCTCTTACGTTATGTTGTTTTATACCATAGGTTCGGACGCTCAGGTTCCCGACCACGGGTAGATAGATTCAGATTCAGCCAGCAGCAGTAGACTAGCAGTGAGTCCTCATCATTCGAGGATATTCTTTTATTTTATTATCTTATTACATTTAGTATTTTAGTAGATGGAGTTAGTTTGGGGATTGTCCCATCAACTCCATAGTTCAGACAGTCCAGTTTGAGGCTTTTCAGACTAGTTGTTCAGTATTGGTATTATGATACCTTATCTCAGTTTTATTTTAGTTGTTTGAACCTTATGGAATTTCAGCCCATTATTCTGCATTATACCATATTATTACTCAGTTATTGCAGCAGGGATCAGTCATGGGTAAGCTTGTGGTCCTTCGAGATTATGAGCACCGTGTAGCATTCGAGGTACAGACTTGGGGTGTTACAAACTTGGTATCAACCTATAACCCCAGTTGGAAAGGTGTCAATACCGTGCCACGGGTAAGGACAAGATATGAGTTAACCCTCTCTAATAGGAAGCTCTTCCATCAACCCTCGCTGATAGGAAAAACTCAAATGAGATATCAACCCTAATAATATCTGGCCGGAAGATATCTCAACCTACACTTGTTACGTAGTTTTGGAACACAAGGATTGATTCAAAGGATCACACCCACAACTAATCCTTAGAAACCTAAGGGAAGGTGTCATACTCTTGCCAGGGAATATAGCCTACTTTCTATGTGATCGATCACAAGCTAAATCTGTCATCCATAAAGAAATAGGAATAATCTGATAATCTGTACCTATATTGGCTCATAGTTTTGTAGAAGATAGGGCACGCTAACCCCATACTTATCGCTCGGTGCTAAATACTACTCCCTCTTAAATCTATGTGCTCAAACCATTGGAAATCCATTTTTTTTTTTTAAAAACTATCATAAGGGTTTATATGGAAAACTAGTTATGCATTTATCTGAGTAAATCTATAAATAAAGCTAATCTGAGTTATGTAAACTATAATAATCTATAAAGTGGATTCCAAATTTAAACCAATGATCAAAAGATCAAAGCTTTATTGAAAAACTATTAATAATCTGCTCTTAAGATTCTTAAAGCATCATCTTTCTTAAAATCATAATAATCAATCTTGGGATAGTAATCCATGCTTCAATGTCACATTAAAACATCATAATATTCATGATTGGTAATGTAAATATTCATAAATCATCTTAAAATCTAGAAATTTCTGCAATATGCATGAAAATATGAACATAGACTTGCAATTTAACTTCTAAAATCATTCAAAAACTCATAATCTTGCAATTAAGAACAAGGGGTATGAAAAACTAATTTAAAATGATGTATAAACTTTTAAAATCATATGAATTTATAATAGAAAACTTGGTTTTGGGCACATGGATGAAAGAAGATCCTTGATCATAAACTCCACATACCTTGATTGATGATTAGATGAAGAAACTTGAATTATTGATTCCTATTTGAGTTCTTGAAGATGAGTTCTTGGTTATATTTCCTTGGTAATCCTCAATTTAGAGATTTCTTGGAGAAACCAATGGAGGATTTTGATTTCTTGGAGAAGAAGCTTTGGAGTTTTAGGGTTTTGCTTTGTGAGAGAATGGATGAAATTGGGCATAAAGTGATTAGAATAGGCTTAATATTAGGTTTTGGATGGATTGGGGCCTTGAGAATTTACCAAAATACCTTTTTTAAACTTTCAGTAGGAACTAAAAAATGCAACATTTTTCCGATTTGGTTGGCCACCGCGACGTGCCACAATCGTGGTGGCTCACTAGAAAAAAAAGGATGAGTGGGAACTGGGCATTCTCCACGATGCGGAGCTATTGTGTTTCCCTATAGTTTTTCCATTTTTTCCATTGGCGCGACGCGCCACTATCACGTTGGGCTACTGGAAAATGCCGAGTGCGAATTTGTACTCTGATGCGACGCGGTGCTATTGTGTTGCGCCACTGGAAATTAACAATTGGGAATTTAGACCTCTCCGCGATGTGAGCTTATCACGGAGGTCCAATGGAAAGTGACAAATGGTATATCACCCTTTACCGTGACGTGATGACTACCCAGGTGGCACACTGTCGACACTAAAAATGCCCTAGCTTCTTAACCGAATATCGGATTGGGGCGAATTTGGTATCGATGGAAACCTTATTCAATTTCTCATACCATGGAAGGTCTAAATCTGGAAAATACCACATGAAATAAAAAGTTATTCATCTTTGAAGAAAATCTTTGACATTTTAGGGACGAATTCAAGCTAGGAAAAAAATGTGGGGTATTACAATATCTCTCCTTTGGGAACATTCGTCTTCGAATGTGGATAATTAAGCTAAAAATACTGAGGAATCTGGGGTTATAAGCTATCATGAACAATTGAAGTAAACTGAATAACTGAATCTTAATCATAATGATCTACTGAACTGAGCTGCGAGTGCATGAATTCTCAAGAAAATAGCTATATAGTTGATATAGAAACGAGAACGTCAACTTATGAGTAACCATTACATTAGGCTGGATCTAATTTTGTGAGAAAAAGAATGAGATGCTTATGTCATGAAAAGTTGGGATATTACAACATCCCCCCTTGGGATCGGTCGTCCTCGAATGATACTGATTTAGTTGAAATACTAGGAAAAGACTAAGATGATATACAGGATACTTATGGATTGAACCATGACCTAATATCTGAATCTAAACTGATATATGATGGATGTACTGAGCTGAATTTCACAATTTACCTGGATGCGAACAAACTATCTCTTGAAATGGCCATACTCACAAAATTTCAGGTAGTGAAACCAGACTAAATCGGAAGATGGAAAAACTATAGAGATTTGTCTGTCTGACAGTTAAACTGGATTTCTGGCTACACGGACTGAATCATACTGAATGCTCATACCCAGATGGAGTATTTCTTAAACACTTTTCGAAGAAACTCTAACAATTTTAGGGAGTAAAGAACTTTGGGAATGATCTAAACAAAACATCTGAATAAGGAATTACAACATTGCTACGGCTCTATAGCATGGAATATAAACTTATAAATCATAAGCCAGGGTAGAATTTATGGGGCTTCAGAAATGCAACTTCATACTTTCAAGCTTAGCAACACTTGTCAAACACTCCCTCAACTATTCTATTCCCTTCAAATACCATACTTTCTTGATTCAACTTATATTTCTCACATGGCATTGATAAATCCGTCTACTAAAGTCTAAACTGAACTAAATCCTCTCATCAAGGTTAGGCCCAACTCAGAATCACAAGGTACTGCACATAACCTCATAATACTAGCCTGAACCATGAATTCAATACCCTAAGAATTGTCACACAACTACTTACTCTAGGATGATTCTTCTTATCACTTAACAACTAAATTCAACCTATTACTAGAAATTCATTAAAGCACCACACGCCTATCCTCTTATACACCAAAATGATTTTCAAGCCTATCTTTATAACCACATATGCACTTCCAAACAAATACCAATAAGAGAATCTTTCTCATATTCCCTAATACCTTCATCAATAGAAACTTCCATGTACAAATCTTAATAGGGCACACATAAAATATTCTCAACTAACCAAGTCATACATCAAAAAGTTTCACCTCCATATTCCTTCATATATATACCTACCTGAAACAAGCATACAACAATCTTCCCAAACATAACATATTTACTCTCCTATCTACACAAGTATTCATCATCACTACCTTGACCTAAGGAAAGGTCACCGAAAGGTTGGAATACCCGGGCCCAAAACATGAAGGGATACAAAGCATAACTTGACACTTTACCGAGGCTTAGGGAATAAAGTATTCACGACATGGATTCATTAAAGAGATCTAATTTGAGGACGTACATGATATAACTCTGAATTTCATTGGTCGCTAAGGGTATTGCATGAGTACTGGAACTGAACATGCTATAAAGCATTAGTACATGAGTCATGAACTACATGACCTGAATTTGTAGTTCAAAACTTGTGGAACGTGACTCCAACTGCTGGATAAACTGGAACTCCTTATTCTAGGAACTGGGAGATACATGATTCTATATTAAACGCATGAACAAAAACTATGATCATGGGAATGACACGTAAGGCATGAGTATATATTGGGATAACTAAAGAACAAATGTTGAAATAAGAATGGGTTGAGCCACATGCTCACTTTCTAATGTTCTACACTACACTAGCATCACTACTAGAATCTAGAAGCCTGACTTTGACACTCATTCTATCATCTCCCCCTTAGCTTTAATCCATCACTCTAAGTTTGTAGAACCCTTTGCTATACTCTAAACTGAACCACACTTACTGTGCTCTATAGCTTGTAACACAATAATACATGCAAATAATCAACTTACTATGAAGGACTACACCTAAATTGTATGACTCACTGCTAATACTTCCTTCTGAGATACAACTCTATCTTTCTATGGGATAGTAGTCATCTCATAATTACTTGAACACTTACCAACATAGAATTTTCATAAGTATAACCATATCCTGAGTTCACACCATCTAGAGCTTCAACTCTTATTTCTATTTGCTCAATCTTCAAGGATTCACACTTAGATTCTAACACTTAACATAGATGTCCCCAAACCTTAATGAATCATACTGCTTCTGTCATAGCCTATTATTACCACATGTCTAAACGTATATTTCTAAAACATAAGAATCAAGATCATACCAAAAAGTCTCAACATTATCTATCCATAACTCATCTCCTTAACTTAGCTATTAAGAACATCATATACTATATAACTAATCTCTTTTCTTTTAGCAACTCAATGATACTACTAACCACACACAACACATAATAACCTTAGAAAATAATGCAACCCCATATCACCTTGGGTATACTTCTTCATCATACACACACCATCATACTTAATTATGAATTAAAATGGACTCAAACTCTTGCACCTACTGTTCAAGCCTACTAGATCTCTTCCATATAAGTAGCATCACTAACCAAGAAATCATTACATCCACTTTGATGACCATCCACTATTCAAACTTAATGTCTAGTGCTAAACATGATTTAACAACCCACCTTACATACAATTCTCACTTGGAATCTATAAAATAAAACATCAAGAAACACTAGTCCACTAGAACTTCATAACAACAATAACCGATCATAATCATATGGCCTATCTTTATTTACAATCCATTAACACATCCTCCTTATACACATCATTACTAATTACCCTTCTATATGTACAAATTACTATCATAGCTCTATAAGATTCAGCTAAACTCTTTTTTGTGACCTCAAGGAAAGCCTAAATTAATGATACTAAACCACCAAACACTTCATTAATATCCTTTTTTTTCAAACACAATAAATATCATCAATAACTCCTTCCAAACTTTAAGCAAACAACAATTTACCTTAACTAATAAATCCCTCTTCACCCTCTACTAAACTAACACACAAGGATATATAACCTTAACACAACTCAATAATATGTATAGTTTACCTCTATACTTTCTATCAATCGTCATTTCCACCTTTTTTTGTCACTACTCTTCTATACCCATACTTCCAACTATAATAAGGTTCTACTATTCATAAATCATAACACTAAAGTTTATAATATCCCTCGAATGAATACTATATTTAATAGTCTAGGTTCATACTATCTCCACTCATGAGCATTATCTATATTAAAAGGGTTAATGAGAAATATGAATACATACCTAATTCTGTCTCATCTGAGTAACTTATAAGGATGAGAACATAAACTTTCAACTTGAAGGACTTATAACATACTAGAGAGCTCCTCTCAAGCCCTTTGTGTGACATCTGAAACTTCTGCTAGCAAATTTGAGAGCATTATCTGGGGAGGAAATGGAACTTACTAATTGTGTTATCTAAAGAATAATACATAGATGAGGAGTTTTGGGGTGTCACATGAATAGATAGAAGATTTTGAGAAAACAACTTTGCTGCACAATCTAGAGTGGGAAAGAAAGAAAACTTTTCTTAAATACCTTGTAGCCTCTTGAAGAAAAGTACAGACGTCTCTGTACCATTCTGCAAGACTCTACTAGACACAGCTTCATAGACACCCTAGGGCACTTGAAACTTGTACTCTGATACCAAGTTTGTAATGCCTTGAAAATCTATCCTGAGACGTCATACGGTGCTTACGACCACAAGTGATCCCAAGCTAACCTATAAAATGGCATACTAATAAGCAACTAATAAAATATGTATAAGATGACTGAGTTTACTGTGAAAAAACATAATAATAATGGAATCTGTGAAAATATTAATACTGATACAATTTTACATTTTGATAAAGTCTAAAAAGAGGGACTGAAATTACATAACTAACTCTAACTGACATCTGTGAAGCCTCTACTATACTGACTATAGATAGCTGGGGCGCAACTCCAACAACCACTAATCAATGGATATGAGTAAGAAATTCAAGTACATAAATAACATTTAACTAAAGTCCTCAAAGTAGGAGGACTATCATCTGCTGGAAGGAATCTGCAAACTGTCTGAATATGGTATGCGTGCTACAACTCGTACCTATATTATGAGAAAATGTAGCATATAAACATATATGTGGATCAATATTTTGAGGATATACTGAGTGTATGGGGGTGAAATGCATAAGTAAAACATCATCTCATCATCATAATTTGTAAAACAATGCATGCTAAATGTAAATGACTCACATAAGCTGGAATATTTGAAATACTAAAATATTTAGCAATAAGAAGCAAAACATAATTTATAAATATCGTGAGCCTTAACATTTAGTTCTAAAATATGTACTTGTATTCTCTCTTTAAATCATACTTTCTAAGTGTAGAAAGGACTCATTCTTAAATCTAAAAATCTAAAAGCTAAAGACTGTAGCTAATATCTTTTTGTAAAGAATAATCCGAGTAAAACTTATGAGCCTTAACATTTAGTTTTCTAAAAGCTTTTCTGTTATTCTTTTCTTTTCTTTTAGCTAGAAGGAGGTTCTATTAACCGACATAATCCATGTGAGCTACATGGAGTCCAACTTCTTATCCTCCTAAGGAAGAAACCTCATATTTGGGAGAGGTGCCATACTCTTGCTAGGGAATATACCCTACTTTCCATGTGATCGATCACAAGCTAAATCTGTAATCCATGTAGAAATAGGAATAATCTAATAATCTGTACCTATATTGGCTCGTAGTTCTGTAGAATATAGGGCATGATAATCCCACACTTCCTGCTCGGTGCTAAATACTACTCTCTCTTAATTTTTTATGCTCAAACCATTAGAAATCCATTTTTTTTAAAACTAGCATAAGGATTTATATGGAAAACCAGTTATGCATTTATCAAAGTAAATTTGTAAATAAAGCTAATCTGAGTTCTATAAATTGTAATAATCTATAAAGTGGATTCCAACGCTAAACCAATGATCAAAAGATCAAAGCTTTACTAAAAAACTGTAAATAATCTGCTCATAAGATGCTTAAAGCATCATATTTCTTGAAATCATAATAATAAATCTTGGGATAATAATCCATGCCTTAATATCATGTTAAAACATCATAATATTCATGCTTGGTAATGTAAACATTCATAAATTAACTTAAAATCTATAAATTTCTTCAATATGCATGAAAATATGAACATAGACCTGCAATTCAACTTCTAAAATCATTCAAAAAATCATAATATTGCAATTGGGAACAAGGGGTATGAACCCTAATTTGAAATTCATGTATAAACATTCAAAATCATATAAATTTGTAATAGAAAACTTGGTTTTGGGTACAAGGATGAAAGAAGATCCTTGTTCATAAACTCCACACACTTGATTGATGATTGGATGCAAAAACTTGAATTATTAATTCCTGTTTGAGTTCTTGGTTATATTACCTTGGGAATCCTCAATTTAGAGCTTTCTTGGAGAAATCAATGGAGGATTTTGGTTTCTTGGAGAAGAAGCTTTGGATCTTTAAGGTTTTGCTTTAAGAGAATGGATGAAATTGGGCATAAAGGTCTTAGAATAGTCTTAATCTTATGTTTTGGGCGGATTGAGTCCATGGGAATTTACCAAAATACCCCTTTTAAACCCGAAGTCGGAACTAAGAAATGCAATGTATTTTTCAATTTGGTTGGCCACCGCGATGCGCTACAATCGCGGTGGCTCACTGGAAAAAGGATGAGTAGGAACTGGGCATTCTCTGCGATGTAGAGATATTGCGGTGCACTCTAGTTTTGCCATTTTGGCCATTGGAGAGATGCGCCATTATTGCATTAGGCTACTGGAAAAGGACGAGTGTAAATTTGCACTCTGGCCCGATGCGGTGCTGTCACATTGCGCCACTGGAAATTGACATTTGGGAATTTTGACCTCTTCGGGATACGAGCTTATTACGGAGGTCAACTAGAAAGTGACAAATGGAAAATCACCCTTCACCGCGATGCGATGAATCCCCAAGTGGCACACTATCGACACTAAAAATGCCCTAGCTTCTCAACTGAATATCAAATTTGGGAGAATTTGGTATCGGTGGAAAGCTTATTCAATTTCCAATACCATGGAAGGTCTAAATCTAGAAAATACCATATGAAATAAAAAGGTATTCATCTTTGAAGAAAATATTTGACATTCTTGGGACGAATTCAAGATAGGAAAAAATATGGGGTATTACAGTACCCTTCATGTCATCCTTATTAAAATCAAAATCATTCTAGTAGGTTCATTAATTCAACTCTTTAGATCACCGATGGAGGATAGTCTAGTTTTTGTGATTATCCCAGAGAGAGTAGTTGTAAAACTCCGAGGGGTTCATATTTTGGTTATTCTAGTAGTGGTGGTTTTTTGGGTCATCCAGATCTTCTGGTTTCAGTGTGGCTCTTGGGGCATGTTATGGTTGTTGGGCCTTTGGCTATTTCTATAGAGAGTGCCCCAGTCGTGGAGCGATAGTTCCTTTAGCTCACAGTGTTATACCAATTAGGGAAGTTCATCCCCCAACTAGAGGTAGTATGCATGGTTATGGGGGTGGTCTCCATGGTTCTTGTGGAGGTCCTCAGGAAGGTGGGATAGGAGATCTTTCACGCCTCAAATCTTATTGGGGCGGACAGGTACTCTAGCCGTAAAGGCCCGAGAGAACCAATTCATTACCTTGTACTTTTCAATCATGTAACTATGATAACCAAAGGTTATGATAAACATGATATTATGCATCGATGAGAATAACTACATAAGCAAGCACAAAATTATTTACAACACTTGGCTGTTGGGGCCACCACATCTAAAAGAAAAAACACTACCATGTTTAACTTTACATTAGTTTACAAATCCTCTAAAATATACATAGACTTAGTTAGGGTCGGGGAAAACCACCACCCTACTCTTGACTACTGCACTCTACCAAAATATATGGAACAGACTCAAAAAGCCCCAAATCAACCTGGAGCTCAATAATAGTCACTGAATAGCCTGTGCTCGTACTAATGAGGTGTGTTGGCTAAAGAACCTATGCCTGCAACATGAAATATAGGTCCCCCGTAAGGGACGTCAGTACAAAAATATGTACTGAATATGTAAGGCTGAAGGTAACAACACATAATCCAAGAGCTCAATAGAAATCAGATACAAGTGTATAAGTAGTACTAGTAGACAACCTTTATATATACTTGTGGGACGATGTAAATTACATTCTTTTATTCATTTTTGAACCTTTCTTACTTCATAATCTTTGTAATCCATATAATGCAAATGACCGACTGATCTGTGGTAAATAGATAAATTGGGATCAGCCCATGCTAGGCTTACGCCCCTGAGCTGCCACCCACATAGGAACATTGAGATCGGCCCATGCTAGGCTTATGCCCCTGAGCTGCCACGCACATATGAAGGTATCGATATAGGCCCATGTTAGGCTTATGCCCCTGAGATGATATTTGTTTAACAGATTTATGTTACTTAGTTTATTTAGCCTTTGAGATTGTTACTTTTGTGGTCATAACATTATGGTACTTTAAAACAATAATCTACCAATAAGAGACATATAAATGGTCACTTAATGCAACAACAATGAGGTAGGGAGTTGTTGTCACACAAATTAAGTGTTTAGGAGATGAAAATACACATGGGTCTTATTTGAGTAAATGGAGAACTTCTGAAATTTTCTAGTGAAAATAGACGTACAGGTTCAATAATAAGCATGTATTGAGGTGTTTTAACACATTAGAGAGTGGGAATAAGGTTATTGTGTACATTGAATGTAATGTGCTGCTATTATGTATCACCTGTTATAGGATAACCTTGGAAGCCTACTTGATGAAAAAAATGTCCGATTTTATGCCAAAGAGTGAAAAATAGAGTATGCCTTACATACCTAGTTATATAACTCCAAAACTAACCCAACTTGACTTCCCACCTTTTAGGTTACTTAGATATAACAGAATATATGGTAAACTATTATTAGCAACCAATTACCACATTTGGGCTACTTAACTTCACCAAAACAGTAACCGGGCAGTAAGCACTTAATCTATTAATCAAGGGTGTTATTTTAACCCTTTTCTTCTAAAATTACACTCACATACCATACATGTTCTTATAAGATTCACCGAAACCACCTAAATTTCATTACACCCTCTAAACAATACGCAAAACAGATTGGGCAGTAAACACATGCAATAATTAGTTCGGTGGTGTACCGCCACATCTTTCTTTTATATTTCAATTCAAACTAGTCACTCCTTTCTCCAACATCAACCTGGCAGCCCATAACATATACATACAAAAAAGTCCACAAGAAAGTCCCAAATCCCTTTTATTGTAGCAAATTAATTATTGAACTCATCATCTCTTGAGTTCTCAATAACAACACAACCATAATTCTTTCCCAAATTCATACACAAGGAGAACAAAATGTAAATTCACCCTAACTTAGTTCTACAACTTATTCTTTTAATTTGAACTCCTCAAGAACTTCAACTTTCACTTTCCTTCATACTTTAAACCAAAGAAGAAAAGAAATCTCTTCATAACAAAGAAAAAGTGAACAAGTAGCTTGTTCGATATTATGCCATGAATTAATAATTAAGAACTTATAGCATGTTTTACTAATCTTTCATGATATAATTAAGCTAAACCATAAGTGTTTTCACTTACCTTTGACTGCAAAAGTTAGGGTTTCTCCAAGAACCTTAGAAAGGAAAATAGGACTGCTCCTTGTTGTTTAAAAGAAAGTAGAGAGAATTTGTGAAGTAACCCTTTTTTATAAATTAAGAATGAGGGAAAATGACCAGAAACTTGGCCTTATAAAATCCCTAATTTTGGCCGTCCACTTAGCTGATTTTGGACCACAAATTTAATCAAATTGGTCCAAGTAGGTGATGCACCTACTTAAGGAGTTCAAGCACCTCAAAATGTCAAAGTAGGTGATGCACCTACTTTCTTAATTTCTAAGTTGGGATCAATTATATTTGGTCCTTCACAGATTTGAGCATTGGGATTTTTCTCTATTTTCCTTCTTCTTTTACTTAATTTGGGCCCAAATAAGTATACTAATAAAGTCCCAAATCTGATTCATGGACTTGGTCCATTAACTTGGCTCATATAACCCAAGTAGGTGACTCACCTACTAGCTTAATTAAGTCAAGCAAGCTCCTCAATATTTCATTCCATTTCCATCTCCTAATCACCTTAATCTAACTTACAACTTGTACACACCTGGTCACTTTAAACTTTAGATTCAAATACCGACTTACGATTCCAAGTTAAATAGTTGTATCGATGTTAACTTGATTATGTCACATAAAAAGGTATAGGCAGCATCTAGAATTCCATATTCACCATTAATATTCTCATAAAAAGTCTCATCCATTACCTACCATAAGTCTATACCAAGTTACATATAAATAGAAAAAGTACATGTAACATACGAGGTGTCACATCCCCCCTCCCCCAGAAACATTCGTCCTCGAATGTTAGCATAACTATCCAACCAAAACAATTTCAAGCCTAAGTTAAATATCCCTATTATCACATAGTACTTATATATTACACTTACTTGTTATTGCTCCAATTCATCATCTTGGTCTTTTTCTTCATATTTGAACAAATGGGGGTACTTAGATTTCATCGATTCTTCATCTTCCCATGTTATCTCCTCTACTTGTTGGTTTCTCCAAAGCACTTTTACAGAAACTATTTCCTTATTTCTCAACTTCTTAACTTGTCTATCTAGAATAGCAATAGGTATTTCTTCATAGGTGAGATCTTCTGTAACTTTTACATCTTCAATGGGAGTAATATAAGATGGATCTCCGATGCACTTTTGAAGCATTGAGACGTGAACTACTGGATGAACTATTGAGAGCTCTTGGGGTAGCTCTAATTCATAAGAGACTTGGCCAAACCTCTGAGTAATCTTATATGGGTCTATATAATGTGTAATTAGTTTTCCTTTCTTACCAAATCTCATAACCCCCTTCATTGGTGACACTTTCAAGAATAGCCAATCACCTATAGCAAACTCTATCACCCTTCTTTTAATATCTATATATGACTTATGTTGACTTAGGGATATCTCTAGCCGTTGTTGGATCACTTTAACCTTTTCCATAGCTTGATGAACAAGATCTTGCCCGAACAAGGCAATTTCACCCACTTCAAACCATCCAATTGGTGATCTACACTTTTTCCCATACAAAGCTTCATATGGTGCCATTTTGATACTTGAATGATAGTTATTATTTTAGGCAAACTCGATGAGAGGTAAATGATCATCCCAACTACCTTTAAAGTCCAATACATAATCTCATATCAAATCTTCAATTTTTTGAATGGTACGTTACACTTGTCCATCTGTTTGAGGGTGGAAAGTTGTACTTAAATTAACTTGTGTTCCCAAATTTCTCTGAAAAAACTTCCAAAAATTTGCAGTAAATTGAGCTCCCCTATTATATATAATAGAGATTGGTACTCTGTGTAATCGAACTATCTCTTTGATATACAATTTTGCGTACTCTTCAATTGTGTAAGTGGTCTTAAACGGTAGGAAGTGTGCTGATTTGGTAAGCCTATCAACTATCACCCATATGGAATGAAATTTTTGTGGTGTACGAGGTATACCAGTGAAGAAATCCATGTTGATCATGTCCCACTTCCAGATTGGAAGATCTATGCATTGCATATAACCCCCGGGCTTTTGGTGCTCTACTTTAACTCTTTGATAATTTGGACATTCAGCTACAAATTGTAATACCCAGAACTTTCTTAAGCTTTCCAAGAATACCAATTTCATCCAAATACGGTATCGGAGTAAAAAGTTATGGATGTTTTATAGAGAACTGTCGGAACTGCCCAGAAGCGACGGTCAGGCCGGCGGACCGTTGAGCTAGCGACGGACCGTCGCCCAAGACATTGTGACTAAGGCAGTAAACCCATCTTCTAGCTAAGTATGATGGTCAGGACCGACAAACCAATGAGCTAGCGATGGACCATCGCCTAAACCATCACAGACGAGGTAGGAAGTTCAGGTTCTGGCCAAGTGCAACGGTCAAGACCGACGAACCGTCGAGCCAGCGACGGATCGTCACCCAAACTGTCGCCACTTCCGATCAGTGATTTTAAGAAATTTTTAGAAGGGTAATTGGGTATTTTCCCACCTATTTTAACCCCTAATTATACCATACCAGAGCTCATAAATTTATTATTCATCCATAACACCAAATTAGGGTTTATCTCAAAGATCAATCCCCAAGAACACAAAACCCTAGGTGTTTAATTCCAAGTCAAGAATTTAAGATTTTCTCCATCAATCTTCAAGAAATCATCCACCCAGGTATGTAAAATGTTGATTCATGGGTTTTTTTCACCCATGAAGCTTAAGAATCCTATTTTAAACTCATGAATTGTGATTTCCATGTGGTGAGTTGATTTTAATTATGTTGATATGGTTGTATGAATCCCAAGTTGGAGTCTTTATGTACTTTTCATGAAATTATGCTAGTATATGGGTTTGGAAACTTTAAAATTGAGTTGATAAAGTAACCATGATATATGAACTAGTGTATATGCCTAGGCCTAAGGTTGTGCATGCAATGTGTTTGATAAAATGCCCAAGAGAATAAGAATCATTCTTTAGAACTCAATTATGACCAAATTAATGAACCCATGCTTTACCCTTACGTTCAAAATAACTTCCATGTTATTGTTATGAATTGAAATTGTTTGATGGATAGCTCATGAGATCAACCCTATGAAATTATGATATGTTTATATGCATTCCTATTCATGTACCAAACCATTATAATCAAGTGCCTCATGAAATTCCCCAATGATTGTATTATGGAATATTGATTATGGTCGTGATTCCAGGAAGTATCATGTCTTGTCTGTTTTATGTTGTCGAGTCCTGGGGGTACTTGTACCCTATAATTTAACTATGTGCCTTGAGCCAGTGTTATTTTTCAAGATACTCTCAGTCAAGCCATGTTCAGTAGAATTCAGTCAGTTATCAGATCTCAGTAATATTCCATCAGTCAATGGAACTCAATGAACTCAGTATAGTTAGTTTAGTATAATTAATTTAGTGTCTAATCGGATGGGAGTAGGATTCATCACCTAGTGAGACCAAGGATGGAAAATCACCTACGAGAAGAGGGTGTGATTTTTCAAAGCAATCCTTGCGCTCCAGAACTATGTAGCTAGCGTAGGTTGAGACATCTAACCTATTAGATGAGGGTTGATGAGGTGACTTAACCTATTAGATGAGGGTCCCACTGTTCTCCTTAGAGTACCTGTTAAATGAGGGATTACCCACAGTTTTTCCTTAATAGTGGTGCGGTATTGACACTCTTCCAATTGGGGTTATAGATTAGACCCCAACTCAATTATATTATATTATTTGGGGAATATCAGTTATATGACTACTTCCCACAGTTACAGCCTCAGTCTTAGTCTCAGTAATAGAACTCAGATAGTTCTACAGAATTCAGGACTGTCAGATACAGTCACCCAACTCAGTACGAAACTCAGCTAGTTCCATCAGAAATAGGACTGTCAGACACATTTATTCAAATAATAGTATATCAATTATATGAAACTTATGTTATTAGTATTCATATTCAATGATGTCATGATGTCAGTTATAGTTCACGTATTCATGCATGGGTTCTCATGTTCATGTTAGTCAATCAGTTAGTATTGTGCATGTTTATAAACCCCTTGCATTTAGCCTACCTCACTAGCATACCAGTACATTCAATCGTACTGACGCATTTGTGCTATGGTGTTTTTATACCATAGGATCAGAAGCGCGAGCTACGGAGCATCCTTAGTAGATCAGACGTTCAGCAACCAGACTAGCAATAAGTCCTCATCATTCGAGAATAGCATAATTATTTTATTACTTTATTATTCTAGTAGTCTGGAGTTAGTTGGGGACATGTCCTATTAACTCCAAAGTTTTTAGACGGTTTAGAGGATTCCAAACTATAGCATATTCAGATAGTTATTTCAATTTTGCTTTGGTATTGATATACCATATTTCCAGATGTTATGTTTTATTAGATATTTGAACCTTATGTCCTTTCAGCCTATTTCCACATTTATATAGTATATTATGCAGTGATCAGGTACAGATATCAGTCATGGGTTAGCTTGTGGTCCTTCGAGGTCATGATCACCGTGTAGCATTCCAGGTACCAAATTCAGGGCGTACAAACTTGGTATCAGATCCTAAGGTTCAATAGTATCCTAGGAAGTCTAAAAGCAGTATCTAGTAGAGTCTTGTACATGGGTGTGTTGCGCGCCACATTTATGTACAGGAGGCTATAAGATATTTTAGGAATAGTTTCCCTTCTTTCAGTAGTCATGTCGTGCCTTTGAGAATGAGCTCAAATTTAACTCTAAGTCTAATTCATTTCTCCCTTTATTCTATAGAACATGCCTCCCAAGAGAAGAAACAGAAATCAGTCAGCCCCTCAGTCTGTCCAAGCAAGTCCCTTGGACGAACATATTTCTTATGCAGAGTTCAGAGCTGCATTCACTACTCTTGCTAATTCAGTTGATGCCCAGAATGAACAACCAGCTACCGTTTGGCCAGCCCAGTGGACATTACTACTGTAGCCAGGATTTAGGACTTTACCCGAATGAATCCTCCATCCTTTTTCAGGTCTAAGTTAGATGAGGACACTTAAGAATTTCTTGATGAGGTTCAGAAGGTTACAGATATTATATGAGTTACTGCTAGTGAGATTGCTGAGCTAGCTACATATCATTTGTAGGATATGGCTCACACATAGTTCAAACACTAGAAAGCTAAGAGGGGTGTAGATGTAGGACCCATAGAGTGAGAGGAGTTTCCCACTTCTTTTCTAGATAGATTCTTTCCCCTAGAGCTGAGGGAAGCTAAGGTGTTAAAATTTATCAACCTCAGGCAGGGCAGCATGACAGTGAAAGAGTATTCTCTTAAGTTTACTCAACTAGCTAGATATGCTCCTCATGTGGTGGCAGATAGCAGGGCTAAGATGAGTAAGTTTGTTTCTGGGGTGAATGATAGTGTGGTCAATGAGTGCAGATCTGCAATGTTGATTAGTGAGATAGACATAGCCAGGATTATGATCCATACTCAACAAATAGGAAAGCAAAAGATTAAGATGGGAGAGAAGCAGAATAAGAGAGCTAGATCTGGTAGCTTCAACTTCAATCACCCTAAGTCAGAGGGTAGTAATCATTCTCAGTTCTTCCCAAAGTCATCCGTTCTAGATCCTTCCTCAGCCATTGCTCCAGTTTCTAAGTTCAGGGAGGGTAACAAATATAGGGTGCCAGGCTCTAAGTCTCAGGGTAGCGTTAGCAGTGCCCGAACTAATCCTCTTTGTTAGACTTATGGTAAGAACCACAAGGGTATTTGCAGAGCTGGTAGTGATGTTTGTTTCAGATGTGGAAAGATAGGCCACAGAGTTAGAGATTGTCCCCAGTTAGGATTTTAAGGTCAGCAGAACCGTTCCTCAGTTCAGTCCGGTCACCCAAATCAGCAGGGTGCGACTTCCAGCGCAACCAATGGGCAACACCCAAACAGACTTTATGCTCTCCAGTCCTAACAGGATCAGGAAAATTCTCCTGATGTGGTCACTGGTACATTAAAGATCTTTCATGTACATGTTTATGCCTTGATAGATCCAGGAGCTTCTTTGTCCTTTTTACTCTCTATATAGCAGTCGATTTCAGAGTCAGTCCCAAAATTCTAGCAAAGCCCTTCTCAGTCTCTACCCTAGTAGGTAAAACCATCATAGCTCGGTGGGTGTATATGAACTTTCCAATTATGATATTTTAGAACGTCACATTGGCAGACATAGTTGAATTCGATATGGATGATTTTGATGTCATTCGCAGCATGGATAGTCTTCATTCCTTCTATGCCACAGTCGACTAAAAAAATAGAGTGGTCCAATTTTAGTTTTTGAATGAACCCATCCTAAAGTGGAGGGGTAGTACTTCAGCGTTCAGAGGTCAGTGTATTTCTTACCTTTGGGCATAAAAAATGAAATAGACTTTGGCATTGATCTCCTTCCAGATACTCAGCCTATATCTATTTTCCATACAGAATGGCACCAGTAAAACTCAGAGACTTAAAAGAACAGTTGAAGGATATCCTAGATAAGAGATTCATCAGACCCAGTGTGTCCCCGTGGCGCGTACCAGTTTTATTCGTACGCAAGAAAGAAGATTCTCTCTGAATGTGTATAGACTACCGTTAGCTCAATAAAGTCACCATCAAGAACAAGTATCCACTTCCCAGAATTGATGACTTTTTTTATCAACTTTAGGGTGCCAGCTATTTTTCTATGATAGACCTTAGATCAGGCTATCTTCAGCTCAGGGTCAGAGAATGTGATATTCTAAAAATAGCTTTTTGTACACGGTATGGTCACTTTGAATTCTTAGTCATGTCCTTTGGTCTTACTAATGCCCCAGTAGCCTTCATGGATTTGATGAACCGTGTGTTCTAACAGTACTTGGACATGTTTGTCATAGTCTTCATAGATGACATTCTTGTCTATTCCGCAGTGAGCATGATCATGCAGACTATCTCAGAATAGTATTGCAGACTCTAAAAAATCATCAGTTTTTTGGCAAATTCAGTAAGTGTGAATTTTGGCTAAGGTCAGTAGCATTCCTTGTTCATATCATCTCCGATGATGGCATTAGAGTTGATCCTCAAAAGACCGAAGCAGTGGGAAACTGGCCCAGACCTATCTCTCCATCAGATATCAGGAGTTTCTTGGGTTTGGCTAGATATTACCATTGGTTTGATAAGGGATTTTCTTATATTGCATACCCTATGTCCAGATTGACTCATATTAAAGTCAAGTTTCAGTGATCAGATCCTTGTGAATAGATTTTTCAGGAGTTGAAAACTAGACTCACCTCAGCTCCAGTTTTGACTCTTCCAAACGATTCAGATGGATTTGTAGTGTACTGTGATGCATCCAGAGTAGGTTTGGGTTGTATCCTTATACAACATGGTAAGTTCATAGCCTATGCCTCCATACAGCTTAAATACCATGAGAAGAATTATCTGACTCATGATCTTGAGTTAGCAGCTGTAGTTTTTGCCTTAAAATTTGGAGGCATTATTTGTACAGTGTTCATGTTGATTTATTCACAGATCACAAGAGCCTTCAGTATGTATTCTCTTAGAAAGATCTTAACCTCCATCAGATAAGGTGGTTAGAGCTCTTAAAAGATTACGACATGAGTGTCCTTTATCATCCGGGCAAGGCTAATGTAGTAGCCGACGCTCTCAGTAGACAGTCTATGGGTAATGTTGCTCATGTTGAGGACAGTAAGAAAAAGTAATCTCAGGAAGTTCATCATCTTTCCTATTTAGGTGTCCACTTAGTCGATTCAGTAGAAGGTAGTATATGGGTTCAGAACAGTTCAGAATCATCTCAAGTATCTGAGGTGAAAGAAAAGCAAAATAGAGATCCCAGTCTTGTTAAGTTTAAAGAGTTAGTCAGAGATCAGAAGGTAGAGGTTTTCTCCAAAAGGGGAGATGGTGTTCTGCATTGCCAGGGTCTTCTGTGTGTTCCAGGTGTAGATGACTTGAGGTAACGAATTCTTGCAGAAGCACATGGTGCGTGCTACTCTATTTATCCAGGGGACAATAAGATATATCGCAACTTGTGGGAGATCTATTGGTAGAGTGGGATGAAGACAGATGTTTTAGTGTTTGTGGCTAAGTGCTCTACATGTCAGTAGGTTAAGATAGAGCATCAGAAGCCTAGTGGGTCCACGCGGGAATGCAGCATTCCTACTTAGAAGTGGGAAGAAGTGAACATGGACTTTGTGAAGGGTTTGCCCCATACTCATTATCAGCATGATTTAGTTGGGTCATTGTAGATAGGATGAACAAATTACCTCATTTCCTTCTAGTCCATACCTCTTATTCAGCCGAGGATTACGCCAGACTCTATATCAGGGAGTTGGTCAAATTGCACGGTGTTCCATTCTCTATTATTTCAGATAGAGGTACCCAGTTCCCAGTTCACCTTTCCCTTCTGGATAGCATTCCAAAAGGGTCTTTGTACCCAAGTTTACCTCAGTACAACCTTTCATCCTCAGACAGATGGTCAAGCAGAAAGGACTAATCATACCTTGAAAGATATGCTAAGGGCGTGTGCAATTGATTTCAAGGGGAGTTGGGATGACCACTTGCCTTTGATTGAGTTTGCATACAATAACAACTATCATTCCAATATTCAGATGGCTCTATTTGAAGATCTCTATGGTAGGAGGTACAGATCTCCAATTGATTGGTTCAAAGTAAGTAAGGCCATAATAGTAGGGCCTAACTTGGTATTTAACACCTTAACGAAAGTTCAGTTAATCAGAGAACAGCTCAAGAGAGCTCAGAGATGACAAAAATTATATGCAGATGTGCGTAAAAAGGATCTCGAGTTCGATATTGGTGATTATGTATACTTGAAAATGTCTCCCATGAAGGGAGTGAGGCGATTTGTCAAGAAGGGAAATCTCAGTCCCCGATATGTCGGTCCCTTTAAAATTTTCTGTCGTTTTAGCAAGGTAGCTTATGAGCTCGAATTTCCTTCAGATCTAGCCTCAGTTCATCCAGTGTTCCATGTCTCCTTGCTAAAGAAGTGTATAGGTGACCCAGCAGTTGTAGTCCCAGTAGAGGGCTTAGACATTTAGAACAACATTTCTTTCGAAGAGACCCTAGTCGAAATTCTTGACTACCAGACTCGCAGATTGAGGAACAAAAAAGTCCCTCTAGTCAACGTTCTTTGGCAGAATAAGTCCATTGAGGGAGATACTTGGGAAGCAGAAGCAGACATGCGGAACAAGTATCCTCACCTCTTCTCCAAAAAATCAGACTCAGCCCAAGGTAATAGATTTCTTTAAGCTTATTCAGTTTCATGTTCAGATTTCAGTTATAAACTTGGTATCAAATACCCTTGCATATCCAGTCATATGTTCATGTATCATTTCAGTCACGTATTCATGCATTAGATATGCATTCTCATCATGATAAACTCAGCTTCTCACTAATTTCAATCATGTATTCATGAAGACTATCTTTTACATATCCATGCATCAGACATGTATATTCAGTATGAGATTTCAGTTTATCAGAAGTTTTAGTCATAGACTTGTTCAAATGTTCACGTCCCTTAAGTAAGTCCCAGTCTAGTCAGTCACATTCGAGGACGAATGTTCTCAAGGGGGAGATATTGTAATACCCTAAACTTTCTTTAAGTCAAATCTAGTCTCTAGAAAAGTTAGTGATGACATCCTAAATTATTAATGTTTAAATCAGATAGAATTTCCCCAATTTTGACTTTTCATCATATGGGAAATTGAATTATCTTTCCAACGATACCAATTTCGTCCAAATCCGGTATCAAAGTAAAAAGTTATAGACATTTTACAGAGAACTGTCGGAACTGCCCAGAAGTGATGGTCAGGTCGGCGGATCGTCAAGCTGGCAACGGACCGTAGCCCAATCCATTGTGACTAAGGAAGTTAACCCATCTTCTAGCAAAGTGCAATGGTCAGGACCGACGGACCGTCTAGCTAGCGATGGACCATTGCCCAAACTATCACAGATGAGGTAGCGTAGACACCTAATTTTGTCCCTCCCCGAAAGCATTTTTACCATTTTTATCTTGTCTTCTAATGTACCCTCAACCATGTAATCATCCCTCCATAAAATGACAAAAAATAACAAATCCCTAACCAACCTAATCCTCAATATTCTTTAATAACAAATCAATAAACTCTATCCATAAAAACAAGACACGTGTACTCCCTACCCCACCCCTTTTAATCATATTTTCCTTTTCATTTTTGGATAAAAACAATAGCACAACACATCATTAAAAATATAAGGGCCCTACTTGAAAGATTCCTTAAGGGAATTTGTTTTTTCTAATTGACAAAGAGATAAGAGGAAAGGGAGGGGATCATCTTCATTATCGGGGGGCACGGACTCTTCACAGAAATTTTTTCAACAAAAATCTAATTCCCACAAAAACTGACCATACACATATGACATCACAGAGGCATAATCGATTGAGAGAGTAGAAGCTGAGAGAAAAACATGTGAGAGAGGAGGGAGAAGTCAGAGGTAACAGTTCCAGCGAGTTCACGTCGAAATACGCTGTTGTTGCTCTAAGTTTGGTTTGTTTATCTGGATTTTCTGAGATTTCCAACATTCCTGTGACCAACACCTCAAAAATAGCTCAAATCACCCAGAAATCCACCGGAATCGGAACCCCTGTGGAATCCGCCGATCGTAGCTCCAAAACCCCAAAATTTCCTCTGACCTTTTTTTTTGGTTTTCCCAATGAAACCCAGCCGGGAGACCTTGTTTTATTGACTACTAGGTCATTCGGAGCTCCAGTGAGCTGTAAACATAAACCCAGCTATGATTTCATGAGGTTCGTTTACGGTTAGTTCGAAATCTGGGATTTGGGGTTTGTATTGAGGGGGTTTTCTACTAGTTTAAGGTTGTCTGGATCTCAATTTTTCAATACCGAGTTGGAGTTGGTCCGTTGTTGTAGTCCGAATTAAAGGTTTCAGACGCGGATTCTATTGGGTTTAATCAAAATAATACATCGTTCTAAAAGCGGCATCGAGGTCCAATTCTATATCTCGTCTCTGTTTTCGTGAATATTTTTGAATGATGTGAGTTTTGGTTGAATTTGGTTGAGGTGATTTTACTAGTCGTTATTTAATTGTTAATCCTGGTGTGAAGTATGTTAATCACCTAGTTGATTTGGGGTTAAGTTGGATTTTGGTGAAAAAGATCGAAAATTATTAAAAGTGAATATTGATTTATGTTGGTTACTGATGATTGCCTGATTAGAAATAAACATCGACTTTGTTAAGTTCGATAGTATCATGTTTTAAGCCGTGAATTGTTAGGCAAATGATAGGGGGTAGGCAAACCTATGGATTGTGAAATTGATGAAATGTTTGAGATATATGTTAAATGGATTTGCTTTATCACAATTGGAAAATGTACTCATTTGACCGTGGAATGCCCCGAGGTATCTGTATTGCTTTATTCGGGGAATGCCCTGAGAAAGTTGTATTTGAAGACGGCGCACGTTCAAGGTCCGGAATATTGGATGGAGTAAAGTCGTGGAACGTAGTTTAGGATTAGCCTAGAATAGAGTAGGTTTATATTTTTGCATTTTTTTCTATTTTGGGATTGTATAATTGGACTGGACATTATTATTTTGGTTTTGGATTGTTGTTTGATGTTTGTTTATGTGCTTTGTGTGGTTTATACATTCGTGATGTCTAATTAGACGATACTCTCCATCAAGCGATCATGGTCAAACCACGGGACCGAGGGGTGCCTAACACCTTTCCCTCGATCAACAAAATTCCTTAGCCGATATCTCTGTTCGCAGATCAGTTTGAAAGAGTCGAATTATTTCGAAAAGGATCTTCCAAAAGTGACTTATCACATCGGATTATGTCAAGTGGCGACTCTGAATAAAAAATATAAATAATCTTTTTTTTGAAACAAATTTTCAATCTTTTGTCAATTTAATAATGAAAACCTTTCGACCTTAAAATCAATTCTTTTCGATTAAATAAAGGGTGTGACAGCTCTGGCGACTCCGCTGGGGATCATTTCAGAATTCAAGATTAGTTTTGGTATTGTATCGGCTTAGTTTGGCATTATGGGTGTATAGACGTTATTTGTGTTGTTTTGTGTTATTATTTTTTTCATTGTTGAGTGCCTACATGTTCTTTGTTTACAGTTTTTATCTTATGTGTTACCGCTTTATATCTGGCATCATGTGCATAACCCGAGTCATTCTTTCTGCAACAAGTACGTAGTACACGCTATGTACACGACCTCTAGTTGAGTCACCCTTATCTTAGGAGGGGGAGCCGTCGGCTGGTATGGAGTGGGTGGAAAGATAAAGCAGCCACTATCGATGAAACGCTCCCTCGAATAGCCTTGTTAGTGAACTCAGCGTAGGTCAGCCTTTAGGCCATGCTTATCTGCATCATATTAAAACCTAGCAGGAACCACTTGGTCCTTTGTAGGAAACTCACCTCTAAGGCATCCCTAAGTGCTAAATGTTGCATCTTTAAGGGTAACGAGGTAATTTGACAGACTGATTTGGGCAAAAACATGTGTTAGAAGCAAAGTGTATAGGCAAAAAATTGTTGAAAAAAAGGAGAAAAAAGATAAGTGAGTCAAAAAAGAATTTTGTAGTTTTTTTGGAGATCTTTATAACTTTTGTTTTTCACAATTAAAAAATCAAAAAGAGTTTTACCTTTTGCACTCATTTTCTCAAAAAACAAAACAACAAAAAGATTTTTCTTTGTTTCTTTAGTAAGCTTCCATAATTTGAAAATTTCTAAAAAATATTTCTTTTAATAGGACCTTTTTATAAAAGAAAATGTCAAAAAGATGGTAGAAGTTTTGTACGTTTCTTATAATGAAAATACCAAAAAGATTTTTCTTTCATTGTTATTTCATCATTGTAGTAGTGTCTCAAGTCAGGGTTCAGTCGGTTATTTAATCCTTAAATGTCCAATATGGACGAACTACGTACCCCTGATTCTCCTCTCTTGGGAGTGAGATACGTAGGCAACCTATTGTTGGTTCGGGGATCTTATTTGAAAAATACAAAAAGATTTTCTTCACTCTTTATTAGAGTAGGTGTCATATACTTCTTTAAAAGAAAACTGCAAAAAGATTTTCCCTTTAATAGTTTCAAGTTTCATTTTCGTATGAAATTCAACATTAAAAACCCAAAAAGATTTCTCTTTGGTAATCATAAATGTCATTTTGTCTAGGGATGTTGAAGCTGAAAAATTCAAAAAGATTTTCATCAATTCTTTTGACAATTTGTTATTTTCTTTTCTTTTTAAAGTTTCAAGTAAGAAAAAAAAGGAAAAAGAGTTTAATTGGCCATTTTGGCAAGACTTCACGAACTACGCACACCTAATTCTCTTCTTTCGAGGGTGAGATACATAGGTGCCCCTTTTGGGTTCGGTGACCTTTTCAAAAAAAAAATAACAACAAAAAAGGGTTTCGAAAAAAAAAGTGTTGAATTCTAACACATTTGCTATCTCTTGTTCAGTAAGTTTGAGGTGGTTGGTTTGTGGCATTTTGGCTGGTCCTCCATGTTGCACCAAGTCACAGAGAAGGTTATGGCCAAAAAGGATACCGAGTTTGTTGTCACTAATCAGATAGGGAGTTCGGGAAATGAGAATTTAGGAGCTAATGAAGAGATTCGAAAATTGAGGCAGCAAATGATAGAAATGCATCGAGCTTGGGCTAATGGGTTGCCGCCTCCTCTAGTTTCCACTGATAATCTAGAATATCTTTCTAGCTTGCCTCCCGTGTCAGATGTACAATTTCTCATTTTTGTTGATATAGCACAACATGCATTAGGATCGACTCCGGGGCAACAATATTCAACCACTTTCAATGTTCATTTCCTCACTCCCCAATCCAAGACTACCACATACTCGTCACCACCAACTATTCATGCTTTTGCGGCGCCACCCCCACCTGAAGCTCCTACTTTTGATGTTCATCCACAAGTTGTGCCTCCCTACTCTATAAGAGAGCCTGCATTGAATATTACTGGTGATCAACATTACACTTTCGAGCCTACATGCAAGTTGACTGGTCTTTATGGTGACACTCACCCGCCTGAATTTCCTTCTATCACTGAGAATCCTGTTATGACAGAAGAACAAGAGGAAATGACCAGAAAATTTAGAAGTTTGGAAATGGATATGAAGAACTTGCAGGGACTTGTGGGTTACAAAAGTGTCTCATATAAAGACTTATGCATGTTTTCAAGTTTCAACCTTCATCCTGGCTTTAAAATGCCAAAGTTTGAGAAATATGACGGACATGGGGGCCCAGTGGCACATTTGAGGTGCTATTGTAACCAATTAAGAAGCGCTGGAGGGGAGGAAGAACTACTCATGGCTTATTTCGGGGAGAGCCTTTCAGGCCTAGCTTCGGAATGGTTTGTTGACCAAGACATTGACAAGTGGATTAGTTGGGATAACCTAGCTAATGGGTTTGTACAACAATTTCAATACAATGTGGAGTTGATCCCTAACGAAAAATCCCTAACAAGTATAAAAAAGAGGAATACTGAGAGTTTCAGGGAGTATGCGATCAGATGGCGTGAACAAGCTGCTAGAGTAAAACCACCAATGAAAGAAAGAAAAATAGTGGAGGTGTTTATTCAAACGCAGAACGAAACATATTATCAACACTTGTTACCTGCATTAGGCAAGTAATTTATTGAGGTCCTTAAAATGGGGGAGATGATAGAAGAGAGAATTAAGACTGGTCGCATTGTGAGTTTTGTAACACTAAAAGCGACAACTCAAGCAATTCAAAAGGGTTCAAGAAGTGTTGGGGAGAAAAAGAATGAGGAATATGCATCTGCTATTGTAGTTGGATAGCAGGATCAGTCAAGAAGAGCACGTCGTCACCGCTCTCAAGCTCAAGCTCAAGTTTATACCCAAGCTCCACATAATCACTCCCAAAATCTATTATAATGTGTTCCTCCACATCCATATGCAGTGTATAATGCACAACCACATATTCAAACCTTATATTACCCACAATGGCATACCCCAGTGCCCCAGAGTCAACCTCTAACTTCACAAATGTACCAAAAACCTTCTAGGCCAGATTTTTTATCCAAGCCAAACAATGAAATGAGGCAGAAGTTGAAATATAGATTTACACCAATAGGAGAGTCATATGACAATTTATTTCAGAGATTGGTATAGGAAGGCATGATCACTCCTCTCCTTGGGCACACTCCTAATCAGCATTCAAGAAATTTTTATCCTAATGTACGATGTGCGTATCATTCTGATGCTCAGGGTCATAATATTGAAGATTATCGAGATTTGAAAAGATAAATTGAGAAGATGATTTAAGATGGATCAATTATGGTGCAGAACATTGACAGTAAGGGAAACTCTTGTCATGCTGATATGCAAACTAGTGACTAAGATGTTAGGTTGAGCAATTGAGAAGTCACCCCTCTCCCTACTAAGAAGAGGTCTGGTAGTTTGTTTTGTTTTATTTTCTATTATCCGAATTATTTTTGGGTTGTAGTTCGGGATCTATCTTGTTTTTTCCATTTGTCGTTTATGTTCAAACCCTTTTATCTTTTGTTTCAACTAAATGAAGTGTCCCATTTTCCTTTGTGTTTTAAATATGTGTTATTTGTTTGTTTTCTTTACATAGTACATTTTATGTTGACTCTAGTGATATGACATACTAGTGAAATTTTCAGCCAAATCTTAATATCCAGTTTAAGTATGAGCATTGAATCAGAGGGTTAAAGTTACAAAAAGAGAGAGTCTGATAAAATAGATAGAGTGATGGGGCATTTGGTGATCAAGTTGAAGTCTTCTTTGAAAATTAAGGCAATTATTTTGAGAATCGTGATAATAACTTGGTCAACATTTGAAAGACATATCTCAATTAGGTCAAATAGTGGATGTGTGATCCTACATCAAAGGAAATAGAAAAATTATCTCCACGAAAGCATGAGGAATGTACAACAAAGATGGAGTTTGCAAAAAAAGTAGCGACGCACAGTCTCAGTTAAAATTAGTGCTATAAAAAATATCACAAATGATCTTCATCTCTCACTTTCATATTGCATGATATGTACTAGCATTTTCAAGGATTGATATGATGAAGGCATTTCATTTTGCAATTCAAACATCGTGTCATCCTTTGTTTACCCCATTTGAGCTTTAGTCCTATTTTCTTTCATACCCCTCTTTTGGAATCAAGATCGAGTCACCAAAGCTTAAAAGAAAGGTGTCGAGCGAAAAAATAGAGTCAAAAGGTATAAAAAAAAAGAGAAAAAATGTGTCTAAAAGGAAAAAAGAGTGTCAAGAAAAATAAAGTCTGAAAAGTCCCAAAGAGAAAAAGAAAAAGTCAACAAAAGAAAAAAAAATTCTGAATCAAGCAAAAAAGAACAAGCTGCAAGAACTACGCGTGAGCTGATTCTCCTCTTTCGAGGGTGAGATACGTAGGCTGCTCTACTCAGGGCTCGGTCCAACCAAATAAAAAATTTAGAATTTCCCAGTAAAAAAAAATTGGGGCATGAGTTAATCCTCATTGTTTGAGTCGATTCCAAAAGTAGTAAGTCCTACCCCACTTTTAGTATCGTTTGGGCACCATCCCAACCTTTCTTTCCAACCCTATCCAAAAGTAAAGTTATAACCAAAGAAAGACCTTTAGATCAATCTTTGAGGATGTTAAGGATAAGCATGCAAGGGATATGAAGATGCATTTAGGGAACTACTTGTCTTCCTCAACATAAGAAATCAAGAGAGAAGTAAATATGAGAGAGTCTTATTAGTCAAAACCCTCACGGGAACCATAAGACGATGGTAAGTTGAGAGAGATAAAAATGAGAGAGTCTTATCAGTGAAAACCCTCATGGGCACTGTAAGATTATTGCGAGTTGAGACAAATAAAAATAAGAGAGTCTCATTGGTGAAAAAACCCCCACGAACACCGTAAGGCAATAGTGAGTTGAAAAAAATAAGAGAGGCTTGTTGGCAAAAACCCTTCAAGGTGTCACTAGACGAATGAAGTCTTAAAGGCAATTGACCTAAGGAAACAACTCAGTTTCAAGACCAGTTAACTCAAGAACAATTAGTAGAATGTTTGGATGAAAAGATCAGGCAACTTAATAAAAAATGCATGGCATAATCATTAGAGTTGACCGTCATTTTTAGATAAATTTTTACTTCTTTGTTTCAAATGGGGACATTCATTGTATTTTCTTTCTTTTTTTATTATTTTATTTTATTTATTTACTTGAGGCAGTTATCCAAATAAAAATAATTGTCATTATTTTTCTCGTCTTTGAGTCTAGTCCGTCTCAAAATAAATGACAAAAGATTTCAAAATTGGCTACCAGCTTCTTTTATTGTACAAAGCAAGACAAACGCCCAGCACATGAAAGAAACAAGATTGCAAGTCAGAACAAGGGGTGCAGAAGGTTGTTGTCAATAGAAAATTTGGGGAAATTCGGGGAAATACCAAGGTTTAAAGAGATTGTCTAAGAAACATAGCAAAGCAGAGATATTGTATTTGTTTCAGAGTCACTCTTAATTATCTGAGTTTGAGTCAATGAAGCCACAAGTTAATGGCATATTCTAAGGGTTGGAATCAAGATCAAATATGACCAGCGCAAGAGCGATCATCACGTAAGCTAAAGCCGCAAACCAGCCACCACATTTTATACTCACAAGTTTTCTTTGATGAAATAAGAAACATATTACCTTCAAAGCAGGGAATTCAGAGCATAAGTATCAAGGGCTGCAACGTCTCACTTTTACAAATGCAGGAAGCAATGTTGCTGCATAGGTTTGATAATCAAATCATGGTAAAAAATCATCATCTTATATCCCTCGGAGACACACTTTCTTGTCCAGGGATTTCAGTATTCATTTGCTAGGTGATACACTTCTTAAATTGAACCTTCACTTCTAGGAGATGTACCTTCTAGTCGAGTCATTCCATTTGACTCTTAAAAGATGTACCTTTTAGTCGAGTCATTCCCCTTGACCTCTAGAAGACATACCTTTTAGTAGGGTCGTTCCTTTGATTCCTAGAAGACGTACCTTTTAGTCGAGTCATTATTTTGATTCCTATAAGACATACCTTTTAGTCGAATTATTCCCCTTGACCCTTAAAAGACGTACCTTTTGGTCGAGTCATTCCTTTGATTCCTATAAGACGTACCTTTTAGTCGAGTCATTCCCCTTGACCCCTAAAAGACGTACCTTTTAGTTGAGTTGTTCCTTTGATTCCTAGAAGACATACCTTTTAGTAGGGTCGTTCCTTTGATTCCTAGAAGACGTACCTTTTAGTCGAGTCATTTCTTTGATTCCTATAAGACGTACCTTTTAGTCGAATCATTCGCCTTGACCCCTAGAAGACGTACATTTTGGTCGAGTAGTTCCTTTGATTCCTATAAGACGTACCTTTTAGTCGAGTCATTCTCCTTGACCCCTAGAAGATGTAACTTTTAGTTGAGTCATTTATTTGATTCCTATAAGACGTACCTTTTAGTTGAGTCATCCCCCTTGATTTCTATAAGACATACCTTTTAGTTGAGTCACCCCCTTGATTCCTATAAGACGTACCTTTTAGTCGAGTCATTCCCTTTGATTTCTATAATACATACCTTTTAGTCGAGTCATCTCCTTTGATTCCTATAAGATGTACCTTTTAGTCGAATCATCTCCTTTGATTCCTATAAGACGTACCTTTTAGTCGAGTCATTCCCTTTGATTCCTATAAGACGTACCTTTTAGTCGAGTCATTCCCTTTGACCCTAGAAGACGTACCTTTTAGTCGAATCATCCCCTTGATTCCTATAAGAAATACCTTTTAGTCGAGTCATCTCCCTTGATTCCTATAAGATGTACCTTCTAGTCGAGTTATTCCCTTTGATTCCTATAAGACATACCTTTTAGTTGAGTCATTTCCCTTTGATTCCTATAAGACGTACCTTTTAGTCAAATCATTCTCTCTGATTCCTATAAGACATACCTTTTAGTCGAGTCATTCCAATTAACTCATAGAAAATGCATTTCTTTATTTTGGATAATTTTCTTTTCAACTTTGATGTGATTTTAGGAGTATGCCCGAAGCACAGGGTGAATAAATGGAAAACCAAGCAACAAGGTGAAGAAATTGAAAGTTAAACAGATTGAAAGATATAAAGTCAGGAGCCCTCCTGCAGAACAGGGTGAAGAAATTGAAAGCATGGAAACTAGTTGATGAAATAGCAAGTCAGGAACCTGCCTGAAGAATAGGGTGTAGAAATTGAAAAGCATAGAAACAAGTTGAAGAAATTGCAAATCAGGAGCCCGCCTGGAGAACAGGGTAAAGAAATGAAAACTCAAGCAACAAAGTGAAGAAGTTGAAAGTAAAGCAACAAGGTGAAAAGTTGAAAGTTAACAGATTGAAAAATAGCAAGTCAGGAGCCCGCCTGAAGAATAGGGTAAAGAAATTAAAAGTTAAGCAATGAGGTGAAATAATTGAAAGCCAAACAACAAGTTGAGGAAATTGCAAGTCAGGAGCCTGCCCAAAGAACAGGGTGAAGAAATGGCAAGTCAGTAGCCCGCCCAAAGCACAGGACAAATAATTTGAAAGTTAAACAACAAGTTGAAGAAATTGAAAGTCAGCAGCCCGCCTGAAGAATAGGGTGATGAAACTCAAGTCAAGAGTCCAAAATAAGTTGCATAAATAGGTTGTTGTAATTTCATTTATGTTTTTAACTTGTAATTTTTATTTTTGATGTAATGACAGAGCTGCGAACCGGAACCTCGATGGAACCTCACTCGACTCTCCACCTCAGTATTGTTCTTTTCTTTCAAATCCTTTGAAATACCCGTGACATGACTCCCTCACAACTTGGGTAGGTAGGATGTCTTAAGTCAAGACCCGGTTGTCCTTCATCCTTTTGTTTCTTTCTTTGAATAATGGTTGGGTCAAAAAATTTTCTCGTTGTCTACTTCTTTGTCTGAAAATACTTAGTGTTTACATTCAAAGGGGGCATGATGTAGACACCTAATTTTGTCCCTCCCCGAATGCATTTTTACCATTTCTATATCGTCTTATCATGTACCCTCAACCATGTAATCATCCCTCCATAAAATGACAAAAAATAACAAATACCTAACCAACCTAATCCTCAAGATTCTTTAATAACAAATCACTAACCTCTATCCATCAAAACAAGACACATGTACTACCTACCCTACCCTTTTTTATCACATTTTCCTTTTCATTTTTGGATAAAGACAATAGCACAACACATCACTAACAATAGAAGGGACCTACTTGAAAGATTCCTTGAGGGAATTTGTTTTTACAATTGACAAAGAGATAAGAGGAAAAAAAGGGGATCATCTTCATCATCGGGGGGCACAAACTCTTCACAGAATTTTTTTCAACAAAAATCCAATTCCCAAAAAAACTGACCATACACAAACGATATCACAAAGGCATAATCAATCGATAATGTAGAAGACGAGAGAAAAATGTGCGAGAGAGGAGGGAGAAGTCAGAGGTAACAGTTTCGGCGAGTTCACGCTGAAAAACATTGTTGTTGCTCTAAGTTTGGTTTGTTTTTCCGGCTTGTCCGAGATTTCTAAAATTCCTGTGACCAGCACCTCAAAAATAGCTCAAATTGCCCAGAAATCCACTGGAATCGGAACCCCCATGGAATCCGCCGATCGCAGTTCCAAAACCCCAAAATTTCCTCTA
The DNA here is from genome assembly GCA_030864215.1 of Capsicum pubescens. Classification (NCBI taxonomy): domain Eukaryota; kingdom Viridiplantae; phylum Streptophyta; class Magnoliopsida; order Solanales; family Solanaceae; genus Capsicum; species Capsicum pubescens. The sequence goes on along the minus strand of CM061546.1, from coordinate 64,315,595 downwards.
ACTTTTTTTTCGGTTTTCCCGACGAAACCCAATCGGGAGACCTTGTTTTATTGAATATTGGGTTATTCGGAGCTCCAGTGAGCTGTAAACGGAAACCCAGCTATGATTTTATGAGGTTTGTTTACGGTTTGTTCGAAATCTGGGATTCGGGGTTTGTATTGAGGGGGTTTTCTACTGGTTTAAGGCTGTCCGGATCTCAATTTTTCAATACCAAGTTTGAGTTGGTCCGTTGTTGTAGTTCGAATTGAAGGTTTCAGAAGCGGATTCTATCAGGTTTAATCAAAATAATACATCGTTCTGAAAGCGGCATCGAGGTCCAATTCTATATCTCTTGTCTCTATTTTCGTGAATATTTTTGAATGATGTGATTTTTGGTTGAATTTGGTTGAGGTGATTTTACTAGTCGTTATTTGATTGTTAATCCTAGTGTGAAGTATGTTAATCACGTAGTTGATTTGGGGTTAAGTTGGATTTTGGGGAAAAAGATCGAAAATTGTTAAAACTAGATATTGATTTATGTTGGTTACCGTTGATTGCCTGATTCAGAATAAACATTGACTTTGTTAAGTTCGATAGTATCATGTTTTAGGCCGTGAATTGTTAGGAAAATAATAGGGGGTAGGAAAACTTATGGATTTTGAAATTGATGAAATGTTTGAGATATATGTTGATTTGATTTTCTTTATTGCAATTGGAAAATGTACTCATTTGACCGGGGAATGCCCCGAGGTATCTGTATTACTTTATTTGGTGAATTCCCTGAGAAAGTTTTATTTGAAGACGGCGCACGGTCAAGGCCCGGAACATTTGATGGAGTAAATCCATGGAGCATAGTTTAGGATTAGCCTAGAATAGAGTAGGTTTATATTTTTTTCATTCTTTTTCTATTTTGGGACTGTATAATTGGACTGGACATTATTATTTTGATTTTGGATTGTTGTTTGATGTTGGTTTAAGTTCTTTGTGTGGTTTATACATTCGTGGTATCTAATTAGCCTATACTCTCCATCAAGCGATCGTGATCAAACCACGGGACCAAGGGGTACCTAACACCTTCCTCTCAGTCAACAGAATTCCTTAGCCGACATCTCTGTTCGCGGATCAGTTTTAAAGAGTCAAATTATTTCAAAAAGGATCTTCCAAAGGTGACTTGGTGCACCGGATTATATCAAGTGGAGAATCTGAATAAAAAATGTAAATAATATTTTTTTCGAAACAAATTTTCAATCTTTTGTCACATTAATAATGAAAACTCTTTCAACCTTAAAATCAGTTCTTTTCAGTTAAATAAGGGGTGTGACAGGTAGGAAGTTAAGGTTTTGGCCAAGTGCGATCGTCAGGATCGACGGACCGTTGAGCCAGCAACGGACCGTCGCTCAAACCATCACCACTTCTGATCAGTGATTTTAAGCCATTTTTAAAAGGGTAATTGGGTCTTTTTCCATCCGCTTTAACCCCTAATTGTACCAGACTAGAGCTTATAACTTTATTATTCATCCACAACACCAAATTAGGGTTTCTCTCAAAGATTAATCCCCAAGAACATGAAACCCTAGGTGTTTAATCCCAAGTCAATAATTCAAGTTTTTCTCTACCAATCTATAAGAAATCATCCACCCAGGTATGTAAAGTGTTGATTCATGGGTTTCTTTCACCGATGAAGCTCAAGAATCCAATTTTAAACTCATGAATTGTGATTTCCATGTGGTGAGTTGATTTTAATTATGTTGATATGGTTGTATGAATCCCAAGTTTGAGTCTTTACGTACTTTTCATGAAATTATGCTAGTATGTGGGTTTGGAAAATTTTAAATTGAGTTGATTAAAGTAACCATGAATCATGAACTAGTGTATATGCCTAAGCCTAAGGTTTTGCATGCAATGTGTTTGATAAAATGCCCAAGAGAATAAGAATCATGTGTTAGGACTCAATTATGACCAAATTGAAGAACCCATGCTTTACCCTTATGTTCAAAATGACTTCCATGTTATTGTTATGCATTGAAATTGTTTGATGGATTGTTCATGAGATTAGCCCTATGAAATTATGACATGTTTATATGCATTCCTATTCAAGTAACAAACCATGATAATCAAGTGCCTCATGAAATTCCCCAATGATTATATTATGGATTGTTGATTATGGTCGTGAGTCCAGGGAGTGTCATGTCTTGTCAGTTTTATGCTATTGAGTCCTGAAGGTACTTGTACCCGACAATTTAGCTGTGTGACTAGAGCCAGTGTCAGTTTTCAAGATAGTCTCAGTCAATTCATGTTTAGTAGAATTCATTTAGTCTCATAACTCAGGAAAACACAGTAATCTCAGTAATCTCAGTTAGTTATCAGATCTCAGTAATATTCCGTCAGTCAACGGAACTTAGTGAACTTAGTCTAGTTAGTTCAGTAAAATTAATTCAATGTCTAATTAGATGGGAGTAGGATTCAACATCGAGTGACCCCAAGGATGGGAACTCACCTGTGAGTAGAAGGTGTAATTCTTAGAAGCAATCCTTGTGCTCCAGAACTACGTAGCCAGCGTTGGTTGAGACATCTAAAATGTTAGATGGCGGTCGATGAGGTGAATTAACCTGTTAGATAAGGGTCCTACCATTCTCCTTAAAGTACTTGTTAGATGAGGGATTACTCACAGTTTGTCATTACCAATGGTGCAGTATTGACACCCTTCTAATTAGGGTTACAGATTGGACCCAACTCAATTATATTATCTTATTTAGGGCATTTCGGTTAGATGACTACTTCCCATAGTTACAGCCTCAGTCTCTATTTTAGTAATAGAACTCAGATAGTTCTACAGAATTTAGGACTGTTACATACAGTCACCTAGCTCAGTACGAAACTTAGCTAGTTCCATCAGAAACACGACTATCAGACACAGTCATTCAGATAATAGTATATCAGTTATACAAAAATTATGTTATTAGTATTCAGATTCAATGATGTCATGATCTCAGTTACAGTTCACGTATTGATAAATGTGTTCTCACGTTCATGTTAGTCAGTCAGTTAGTATTGTTCATGCATATATACCCCTTTCATTCAGCCTACCTCACTTTCATACCAGTACATTCAATCATACTGATGCATCTGTGCTATGGTGTTTTTATACCATAGGTTCAGAAGCACGAGCTCCAGAGCACCCTTAGTAGATCGGGCATTCAGCAGCTAGACTAGAAGTGAGTCCTCATCATTCGAGGATAGCATAATTATTTTGTTAATTAATTATTCAAGTAGTCTGAAGTTTGTTGGGGACATGTCCCATCAACTCCACAGTTTTTAGACAGTTTAGAGGCTTCCAGACTATAGCATGTTCAGACAGTTATTTCAGTTTTGTTTTGGTATTCATATACCATATTTCTAGATGTTATGCTTTATCAGATATTTGAACCTTATGGCCTTTCATCATTTTTCCACATTCATACAGTATATTATGCAGTGCTCAGGTACAGATATCAATCATAGGTTATCTTGTGGTCCTTCAAGGTAATGAGCACTGTGTAGTATTTTGGGTACCAGATTCGGGGCGTTACACAATTCTGCAATGTTCTTCTTCATATCACCCCACCAATACATTTCTTTCAAATCCTGATACATTTTAGTTGATCCCGGATGGATAGAATACGACATGCCTCTATCATAATTCTCTTTCTTAGCCCATCTACATTTGGTACACACAATCTATTTTGGCACCGAAGTACTCCCTCTTGCGTAAGCTCAAATTCCTTTATCATACACATTGTACATTCTCCTTAAGTTGTAATAGAATAGGATTTGCATATTGCTTCTCTTTCACTTAGGCTACCAATGAAGATTTTGCTGCATTACGCACAATAAGACACTCATTTGGAGTTTCAATAAGGTGAATCCCTATATTGGCTAGTTGGTATAGATCTTTGGTCATCCCTTGTCTTTCTATATACGGTGCCATATCCTTATAACTTAACGCATCTTCTACTATATTTTCTTTCCCCGGATGATACAAGATATCAACATCATAGTCTTTTAATAGCTCAAGCCATCTTCGTTGCCTCAAATTTAGGTCCTTCTGATTAAAGATATATTGAAAACTCTTGTGGTCAGTATATATATCGACATGAATCCTATACAAGTAGTGATGACATATCTTTAAGGCAAATATAACCGTTGCTAGCTCCATATCATACGTTGGATAATTCTTCTCATGTGGATGCAATTGTCATGAGGCATATGCTATCACTTTACCATGTTGCATCAAAACACATCCTAATCCAATTCTTGAAGTATCACAATACACGGCATACCCTTCTGTGTCTTCTGGAAGTACCAATATGGGTGTAAAAGTCAACTTATTCTTCAGATCTTAGAAACTCCTTTCACATGAGTCATTCCATTGAAACTTAGAAGCTTTGTGTGTTAGCTTTGTTAAAGGTTTAAAAATTAAAGAAAAATCTTCAACAAACCTCCTATAATAACCTGCCAACCCAAGGAAACTACGAACCTCCGTAGGCATTATAGGTCTTCGCCTATTCTTCATGACTTCTATCTTTGAGTATCAACCATTATCCCTTCATCAGATACAATATGACCTAAAAATGCCATAGATTTAGACCAAAACTCACATTTAGAGAACTTTCCATATAGTTTACTATCACGAAGAATCTGTATCACCTGTCGTAAGTGACAGGCATGGTCCTCCTTTGATATCGAATAAACTAGAATATCATCAATAAAAACTATCACAAACACATCCAAGAATGGCTTAAACACCATATTCATCAAATCCATAAAAGATGCCGGTGCATTAGTTAGCCCAAAGGGCATGACTAGAAACTCATAATGACTGTATCATGTTCGAAAGGATGTCTTGGGTATGTCCTTCTATTTGACCCTTACTTGGTGGTAACCTGACCTCAAATCAATCTTTGAAAATACTTGGCACCTTTCAACTGGTTGAATAAGTCATCAATTCTCGAAAGGGGATATTTGTTCTTAATAGTCACCTTATTTAGTTGTCGGTAGTCAATACACATTTTCAATGAACCAACTTTCTTGTGCACAAATAACACTGGTGCACCCCAGGGGGACATACTAGGCCTTATGAATCCTTTTTCTAGCAAGTATTTCAATTTCTCTTTCAACTCCCGTAATTCTGTCAGGGCAATTCTATACGGAGGAATTAAGATTGGTTGAGTACCTGGAATCACATCAATAACAAACTCCACTTCTTGTTCGGGAGGTAAACCTAGAAGATCTTTAGGAAATACATTGGGAAATTCATTTACCACTAGAATAGTTTCAAGAGTTTGTGGCTCTACATTTGTATCTTTCACTCTAACTAGATGATATATGTAACCCTTGGAAATCATCCTTTTTACCGTAAAATAAGAAATAAATTTACCTCTTGGCGCACCAATATTACCCCTCCATTCAAGGACTGCCTCTCTTGGAAAATGGAAATACACCCTTTTAGTTCGGCAATCTACCATGGCATAACAAGAAGCCAACCAATCCATACCCATTATCGCATCAAAATCTACCATTTCTAAATCAACCAGGTCAGCCATTGTATCACGACCACAAATAGTTATTATACAATTTTGATACACTTTCCTATCTATAATATATTCACCAATCAGTGTAGACACTTCAAATAGCTTAACTAGCAATTCTGGTATTTTTTGAACTTTCCAGCAACCAATGGAGTAACATATGATAATGTAGAACCCATATCAATTAATACATATACATAATGTGAAAATATGAACAATGTACCTGTAACCACATCCGGAGAAGCCTCTAAATTTGGTCTATCTACTAGAGAATATGTACGATTCTGAACTCCACTAGAGATAGTTGTTCCTTTAGTACCTCTACCATAACGCATAGGTTGTACACCTCTACCTAAATAAGGCATCGATAATGATGATACAACGGCTGATCCAATAGACCGTGTCATACCACATATATCCCTTTTGTGGGCATTCTCTCATCATATGCCCCAAGGTACCACTCCAAAAAAAAGCATTTGCCTCGAACTGACATGCACCTAAGTGAAGTTTTCCATATTGTTTACATGGCTTACGAGGAGGCCTTAATTGTCTCATACTCCCTTGATCTTGATACCCCGCTGTTCATGAACTTTGACACTCACTTCTTTGCCCTAACTGGTTTCCTTTAGACCCCTAAAACTGTGGTGGAGCACTAGTTGTAGGATAAGAATATAATGGCCTAGGCGGTCTATTAAAAAACCGAGGCCTAAACTCACATTGGGATGCCATGAACTTCCCCGTAGATCTGACGCTCTTGGAATACCCTCTTTCCAATTCTTGTGTTCTTCTTTACCCCTGATTCTCCATTTTTATGCAAAAGCTTGTATCCTTGCTATGTCCATGTCTTTGTTCAAAGCAGTAATAGTACAATCTCTAACCAGATATGGATCCAATATATCCATATATCGATGAACTCTATCATCCATAGTAGCTACTATATTAGGAGCATACCTAGCCAAAGAGTTAAATCGGAGGTTGTACTCCCTCACGCTCATATTCCCGTAGCGAAGATTTAGAAACTGATCTGCACGGGACTATCAAATCTCAAACAGAAGATAATGATCAAGAAATGACTCTTTAAACTCTTTCTATGTAGCTGAAGGTGTATCGATACCCCTAGATCATTTCTAGTCTTTATACCAAAATATAGCCTCCCCTTTTTGTAACTCCCCGAATCTGGTACCCGAAACGCTACACGGTGCTCATGATCCCAAAGGACAATAGGCAAATTCATGACTGATATTTGTACCTATATACTATATAATATTCTGTATAATGAGGAAACGTGAACTGAAAGGCCATAAGGTTCAAAACTGAGACATAATATCTGATAAAATATAACATCTGGGTAAGGTATGAAATACCCAAAGCTAACTGAAATAAACTATATGCATATATTATAGTCTAACAAGCCTCTAAAACATAATTGTCTAAATAAGGAGTTAATGGAATATATCCCCAACTAACTCCAACTAATAAATTAATTAATGAGATAATAAATAAATGGTCATGTCCTTGAAAGATCAGGACTCACTACTAACTCTAACTGCTGAGACTGGAATGCTACTGATGCTTTAGAGATCGTGTCTCTGTACCTATGGTATAAGAAACCATAGCGCAAATGCGTCAGTACTTTTGAATGTATTGGTATGCATGCGAGGTAGGCTGAATACATAGGGTTCATATGCATGAACAATACTGACTAACTGACAAATATGAATGTGAAAATTCATGCATGAATAAATAGTAAATATAAATGATATCGTGATAACATGAATTTACTGATAACTAACATGACTGGTAAGAGAGTTTTGATGAATGATATAACTGATAACATGAGTGACTATATCTGACAGTCCTGAATCTGGTGGAACTAGCTGAGTTTTGTACTGGTCTGAGTTGACTGTATCTGACAGTCTTAAATTCTGTAGCTGAAACTGTGGAAAGAATTTATCTAACCGACATACCCCTAATACACCATTATGGCTGAGTTGGGGGCCAATCTGTAACCCCAATTGGAAGGGTGTCAATACCGCGCAACTAGTAAGGACAATCTGTGAGTAACCCTCATATAACAGGTAACTCTAGTGAAAATGGTGGGAACCCTCATATAACAGGTTAAGCCACCTCATCTACCCTCATATAGCAGGCTATGATATCTCAACCTATGTTGGCTATATAGTTCTGGAATATAAGGATTGCTTCTAAGAATCATACCCTCCTATAACATGTGAGTTCCCATCCTTGGGTTCACTCGGTTCTAATTTCTACTCCCATCTGAATAGACACTGAATATGATTAACTAAACTGACTAGACTGAGTTAATTGAGTTCTATTGACTGACAGAATATTACTAAAGTCTAATAACTGACTGAGATTTACTGAAGTTAATGAGTTTTCCTAAGTCATGAAACTGACTGAATTCTACTAAACATAGCTTGACTGAGAGTATCTTGAGAACATGACATAGGCTCTAGGCACACAACTAATTGTCGGGTACAAGTACCCCCAGGACTCGATGGAAGAAAACTTACAAAGCATGACTTTCTTAAATACATGACCAACATCACAATCCATAATTCATTTATTAAGGCATTTCATCAAACATGTGATATGCATAAACTTGTACATACATGAGGATTGCATAATATCATACTAGTTGGGCACTTATCCTTCGCATAGGCATTTAATCAGACACATGGTAAGCAAAGTATATGTAGACAACATTATACAATAAATAAACATCCTGATTCAACTCTAATTTCATTATCCAAGGATTTAATCATAGGTTCACATGAATCTACACCTATACTAATCAATTCCACATAAAATTGATCACCCAACATGGATTAGAATTCAATTGGTCAGAATCAACATGAACAAAAGAAAACTTAACATGAAATTCATAAAGAAATCTATACACTTGAACTTTGAAAAGAGATTCTTGGGCTTCATGGACGAAAGGAGCCCATGAATGAACACTATGTATACCTGGTAGTGAGTTTTCTTGAAGTTCTTGAACTTAAAGAATGTGAATCTCTTAGTTCTTGAAGAAGATTTGGATTTTGTTTCTTAAGGATTGCTCTTAGGGAGAAAACCCTAATTTTAATATTGTGGAAGAATAATGAAAATATGAGTCTTGGTCAGATATTAATAGGTATATAAACGGGTGGTAAAAGACCAAAAATCCCCTTTAAAAATGACTTAAAAATAACTGAACAAAACCTACGATGGCTCATGTGATGGTCCATCGCTGGATCGATGGTCCGTCATTTCGACCGTCGTAGGTGGACCAGGATAGGGACTCACTGCCTAAGTAGCGACAGCTTGGGAGATGGTTCGTCGCAAGTTTGGTGGTCCTTTAACCTGCCCATCGCACCATATACAAAAGTTTTCCTCATTTCCTTGGCTGAAACGGTCAAGGCGACGGTCTGTTGCTAGGTCGACGGTCCGCCAACCTGGCCGCCGCACCTGGGTGATTCTGGCAACTTTGAGTAAAACGTCCATAACTTTTTATTCCGATACCGGATTTAGACGAAATTGATATCATTGGAAAGATTATTCAATTTCCAATGTGACTAAAAATAAAAATATTAAAAATATCATATGTAAAAAAGTGGATTCATCTTTCAAAAAAAGCTTCTAACATTCTTGGGACAATTTCAAACTAGGAAAAAGTATGGGGTATTATAATATCTCCCCCTTGAGAACATTCGTCCTCGAATGAGACTAAGTGAGGGGAAAGTATATAAACTGATGTACATACTGAACATGGCTGGCTGGAATATGATTTCATGACTGACATGACTGATAACTAAATATATCAGATTGAACATACATATCTGATGCATGTGTAACTGATTCATGAATGCATGATTGGGTGTTATGATGAACTAAGTTTTACACAATGAGAATTCATGTCTGATGCATAATTATATAATTGAGCTGATACATGAATGCATAGCTGAATATGCAATGGTACTTGGTACCAAGTTTGTGATAAACACTGAACATAAAACTGAGTAAGCTTAAGGAGAACTGTTACCTTGAGCTTGATCTGAGTTGGCGAAGAAGAGGTGAGGATACTTGGTACGCATGTATTCTTTTTCTTCCCAAGTATCTCCCTCAAATGATTGATCACGCCAAAGAACTTTAACTAGAGTGACTTCCTTGTTCCTCAATCTATGAGTCTAATAGTCTAGTATTTCGAACAGAACCTCTTCATAAGAGAGACTGTTCTGAACATCTATGCTCTGAATAAGGACTACTACTACTGGGTAACCTATGCATTTCTTGAGCAAGGATACATGGAATACTGGATTAACTGAAGCTAAATCTGAAGGCAATTCGAGGCTCATAAGCTACCTTGCCAAAATGACTGAGAATTTTAAAGGGACCGACATATCGAGGACTAAGCTTTCCCTTCTTGACGAACCTCTTCACTCCCTTCATAGGAGAGATCTTTATATAAATAAGATCACCAATATCAAACTCGAGATCCTTTCTACAAACATCTGCATAAGACTTCTATCAGCTCTGAGCAGCCCGAAGTTTTTGTATGATCAACTAAACTTTCTCTAAGGCATCAAATACTAAGTCAGTCCCTATGACTGAAGACTCACAAGCTTCGAACCAACTAATTGGAGATCTACACCTCCTACCGTAGAGAGCTTCAAATGGAGTCATCTTAATACTGGAATAATAGCTATTGTTGTATGCAAATTCAATCAAAGGAAAGTGGTCATCCCAACTTCCCTTGACATCAATTGCACACACGCAACATATCTTCTAAAGTCAGAATGGTCCTTTTTACATGACCATCTGTCTGAGTATGAAAGGTTGTACTGAGATTAACTTGGGTACTAAGACCCTTTTGGAATGCTTTCCAGAAATGAGAGGTAAATTGGGTACCTCTGTCTGAGATAATAGATAATGGAACACCGTGAAATCTGACCAACTCTCTAATGTAGATTTTGGCATAATCTTCATCTGAATTGGAAGAAAATAAGTTAATTTGGTCATCCTATCTACAATAACCCAAACCAAATCATGTTGACGACGAGTTCGAGGCAAACCCATCACGAACTCTATGTTCACTTCTTCCCACTTCCAAGTAGGAATACTGAACTTTTGCATAGACCCACTAGGCTTCTGATGCTCTATATTAACCTGCAGACATGCAGAGCACTTATCCACAAACTCTGCAACATCTCTTTTCATCCTACTCCACCAATAGATTTCCCGTAAATCTTGGTACATGTTTGTGGCCCATGGATGAATAGAGTAGCGTGCACTATGTTCTTTTGCAAGGATTTGTTGCCTTAATTCATCTACAGATGAAACACACAGATGACTCTGACAACGTAGAACACCATCTCCCTCTTGGGAGAAAACCTCTACTTTATGATCCTTCACAGACTCTTTTAACTTGATAAGGATAGGATCTCTATCTTGCTTTTCTTTCACCTCAGAAACTAGAGATGATTCTGAACTACTCTGAACCCATATATCACCCTCCTCTGAATCGACTAAGTGAACGCCTAGTCTGGCAAGCTGATGGGCTTCCTGGGCTAACTTCTTCTTACTGTCCTCAACATGAGCAACACTACCCATAGACAGTTTGCTAAGAGCATCAGCCATAATATTGTCCTTTCCTGGATGATAAAGGATACTCATGTCATAATCTTTCAAGAGCTCTAAACACCTTCTCTGATGAAGATTGAGATCTTTCTGAGAAAAGACATATTGGAAACTCTTATGATCTGTGAACACATCTACATGAACACCGTCTAGATAATTCCTCCAAATCTTTAAGGCAAATACTACGGTGGCTAACTCAAGATCATAAGTAGGATAATTCTTCTCATGGGGTTTAAGTTTTCTGGAGGTGTAGTCTATGACCTTACCATGCTGCATAAGGACACAACCCAAACCTACTCTGGATGCATTAGAATACACTACGAACCCATCTAAACCATCTGGAAGAGCTAGAACTGGAGCTGGATGAGTTGAGTCTTCGACTCCTAAAAACTCTTCTCACAAGGATCTGACCACTGAAACTTGACTTTCTTCTGAGTCAATATATACATAGGAGATGCAATAGAATAAAATCCCTTAAAAAATCATCTATAATATCCAGCCAAACACAAGAAGCTCCTAATGTCTAATGGAGAGACAGGTCTGGGCCAATTTTTTATTTCTTTGGTATTTTAAGGATCTACTCTAATGCCATCACCGTAAATGATATGAACAAGGAATGATACTGACCTTAGCCAAAACTCGAACTTACTAAACTTGGAGAACAACTGATGATCTCTGAGAGTCTGAAGTACGATTCTGAGATGGTCTGCATAATCACGCTCACTGCAAGAATAGACTAGAATATCATCTATAAAGACTATGACGAACATGTCCAAGTACTGCTTGAACACACGGATCATCAGGTCCATGAAAGTTGTTGGGGCATTGGTGAGACCAAAGGACATAAGCAGAAACTCGAAGTGACCATAACGATTACAAAAAGCTATTTTTGGAATGTCACATTCTCTGACTCTGAGCTAATGATAGCCGGATCTAAGGTCTATCTTAGAGAAATAACTAGCACCCTGAAGTTGGTCAAACAAGTCATCGATTCAAGAAAGAAGATACTTGTTATTGATCATGACTTTATTGAGTTGATGGTAATCAATACATATTCTGAGAGAACCATCTTTATTGCACACGAATAAAACTAGTGCACCCCACCGGGATATGCTGGGAGTGATGAATCCCTTATCTAAGAGATCCTTCAACTTATATTTCAATTCTCTGAGTTCTGCTGATGCCATTATGTATGGCAGAATGGATATAGGCTGAATATCTGGAAGAAGATCAATGTCGAAGTCTATTTCCCTTTTGGGAGGAATTCCAGGAAGATCTTCGAGAAAGACATCTGAATATATATTCACTACTGGGACTGATTCAAGAATGGGAGTTGTGGGACTAGTGCTCTTAACTCAATTAAGATGATAGACACATCCCTTAAATATCATTTTCCTTACCCAAAAGTAGGAAACAAGCTGACCTCTAAAAGCGGATACACTACCCTTCCACTCTAGGACAGGTTTATTCGAAAACTGGAATTGGACAATTCTATTTCTGCAGTCGACTATGGCATAGAAGGAATGAATCCAATCCATATAGAGAATGACATAAAAATCAGTCATCTCTAATTCGACTAAGTCTACTGAAGTGACTTTATGAGATATCATAACTGGGCAGTTCTTGTATACCCGCCGAGCTATGATGGTTTTACCCACTGGGGTAGAGACTGAAAAGGGCTCTGCTAGAATTTCAGGACTGACTCCAAAATCAACTGCTATATAGGGAGTAACAAAAGACAAAGAAGCTCCTGGATCTAGCAAAGCATAAGTATGCACATGAAATATCTATAACGTACAAGTAACCACATCAGGAGAATTTTCCTAATCTTACTGGGACAAGAGAACATAAAGTCTGTTTAGGTGTTGCCCACTAGTAGCGCTGGAGATGGTACCCTGCTAGTTTGGGCGACCGAACTGAGCTGGGGAATGATTTTGTTAACCCTGAGGACCTGGATGAGGACAGTCTCTAACTCCGTGGCCTGTCTTGCCACACCCAAAACAAATACCACTACCATCTCTGCATATACCCTGATGATGCTTACCACAAGTCTGGAAAAGAGGATAGGTGCGGGCACTGCTAACACTACTATGATACTTAGAGCCTAGCGCTCTATATTTGTTACCATCTTTGAACTTAGGAACTAGATCACTAGATGAAGAAGGAGCTGGAACTATGACTTAGGATAAAATTGAGAATAGTTTTCTCCTTCTGATTTGGGCTGAGCTAAGTTGAAACTACCTGTCCTTTCTTTTTTATTTTTCTTCTCCCTCATCTTAATCTTTTGATCTTCTATCTACTCAGCATGATTCATAAGTCTGGCTAAAGTCATATCACTATTCAACATTGCAGATCTATACTCGTTGGCCACACTATTATTCACCCCAGACACAAACTTACATATCTTGGCCCTGCTGTCTTCAACCATATGAGGGGCATATCTGGATAATTGAGTAAACTTAAGAGAATACTCTTTCACCATCATATTGCCTTTCCTAAGGTTGATGAATTCTAACACCTTAGCTTCTCTTAGCTCTAGGGGAAAGAACCTCTCTAAGAATGTGGTGATAAACTCCTCCCACTCAATAGGCCCTGCATCATCTAGACTTTCTGACTTCCACTGCTTGTACCATGTGTGAGCAATATCCTGCAACTAATATGCAGCTAGCTTAGCACTCGCAATAGCTGACACCCCCATAGCATCAGTAACCTTCTGAACTTGATCGATGAATTCCTGAGGGTCCTCATCTGACTTAGACCCGAGAAAGGATGGAGGATTCATTCGGGTAAAGTCCTGAATCATGGCTACAGCTAAATTGGCCACTGGGTTGGCCAAAATGACAGCTGGTCATTCATTTTGAGCAGCAATTGACTAGGCAAGAGTAGTGAATGCATCTCTAAACTCTGCATGAGAAATATGTTTGCCCAAAGGTACTTCGAGCTATGGGGCTGACTAATTCTCGTTTCTTCTTTTTGGAGGCATGTTCTGTCAAAGAAAGGGAGAAAAGGATTAGACTAAGAGATTAACTTAAGATTATGCTCACTGGCACGACATGAATACTGAAAGAAAGGAAACTATTCCTAAAACATCTTATAGCCTCCGGCACATAAATGTGGCATGCAACACACCCATGTACAAGACTCTACTAGATGCGGCTTTCGCACTTCCTAGGACACTATTGAACCTTAGGCTCTGATACCAAGTTTGTAATGCCCCAAATCTGGTACTCGGAATGCTAAACGGTGCTCATGGCCCCAAAGGACCACAAGCTAACCCATGAATGATATTTGTACCTGTATACTGCATAATATACTGTATAATGCAAAAACATGAACTTAAAGGCCATAAGGTTCAAAACTGAGACATAATATCTGATAAAATATAACATCTGGGTGGGTTATGAAATACCCAAAACTAACTAAAATAAACTATCTGCACATACTGTAGTCTAAAAGCCTCTAAAATATGACTGTCTGAATAAGGAATTGATGGGACATGTACCCAACTAACTCCAACTAATAAATTAATTAATGAGATAATAAATAAATGGTTATGTCCTCGAAAGATGAGGACTCACTGCTAACTCTGACTGCTGAGATTGGAATGCTACTGATGGTCTGGAGATCGTGTATCTGAACCTATGGTATAAGACACCATAGCGCAAATGCTTCAGTACTTTGAATGTTTTAGTATGCATGTAAGGTAGGCTGAATACATGGGGTGCATATGTATGAACAATACTAACTAACTGACTAATATGAATGTGAGAATGCATGCATGAATACATAGTAACTATAACTGAGATCGTGATAACATGAATTTACTGATAACTAACATGACTGGTAACTGAGTTCTGATGAATGATAGAACTGATAACATGAGTGACTATATCTGACGATCTTGAATCTGATTGAACTAGCTGAGTTTTGTACTGTTCTAAGTTAACTGTAACTAACAGTCCTGAATTCTATAGCTGAAACTGTAGGAAGTAGTTATCTAACCAACATGCCCATAATACGCCATTATGGTTGAGTTGGGATCCAATCTGTAACCCCAATTGGAAGGGTGTCAATACCGCGTCACTGGTAAGGATAATATCTGAGTAACCCTCATATAACAGGTAACTCTAGTGAGAATGGTGGGAACCCTAATATAATAGGTTAAGCTACCTCATCTACCCTCATAAAGAATGTCTCAACCTATATTGGCTACATAGTCTTGGAACATAAGGATTGGTTCTAAGAATCACACCCTCCTATAACATATGTTTTCCCATCCTTGGGTTCACTCGGTGCTAATTTCTACTCCCATCTGAATAGACACTGAACATGATTAACTAAAATGACTGGACTGAGTTAACTGAGTTCCGTTGACTGATGGAATATTACTGAAGTCTGATAACTGACTGAGATTTACTGAAGTTACAGAGTTTTCCTAAGTCATGAAACGGACTAAATTCTACTAAACATAGCTTGACTAACAGTATCTTGAGAACATGACATAGGCTCTAGGCACACAACTAATTTTCGGGTACAAGTACCCCCAGGACTCGATGGAAAGAAACTTACAAAGCATGACTTTGTTGAATACATGACCAACATCACAATCCATAATTCATTTATTAAGGCATTTCATCAAACATGTGATATGCATAAACTTGTACATACATGAGGATTGCATAATATCATACTAGTTGGGCACTTATCCTTCGCATAGGCATTTAATCAGACACATGGTAAGCATAGTATATGTAGACAACATTATACAATAAATAAACATCATGATTCAACTCTAATTTCATTATCCAAGGGTTTAATCATAGGTTCACATGAATCTACACCTATACTAATCAATTTCACATAAAATTGATCACCCAACATGGATTAGAATTCAATTGGTCAATATCAACATGAACAAAAGCAAACTTAACATGAAATTCATAAAGAAATCCATACACTTGAACTTTGAAAAGAGATTCTTGGGCTTCATGGATGAAAGGAGTCCATGAATGAACACTATGCATACCTGGTAGTGAGTTTTCTTGAAGTTCTTGAACTTAAAGAATGTGAATCTCTTAGTTCTTGAAGAAGAATTGGATTTTGTTGCTTAAGGATTGCTCTTAGGGAGAAAACCCTAATTTTAATATTGTGGAAGAATAATGAAAATATGAGTCTTGGTCGGATATTAATAGGTATATAAATGGGTGGTAAAAGACCAAAAATCCCCTATAAAAATGACTTAAAAATAACTAAACGAAACTTGTGATGGTCCATTGCTGTATCGACGGTCCGTCGTTTCGACCGTCGTCGGTGGACCAGGATAGGGACTCACTGCCTATGTAGCGACAACTTGGACGATGGTCCGTTGCAAGTTCGATGGTTCGTCAAATTTTCTGCCGCACCTTATCCATAAGGTTTCCTTATTGCCTTGGCTGCGACGGTCAAGGCAACGGTGCGTCGCTAGGTCGACGGTCCGTCAACCTGGCCGTCGTACTTTGACGATTTTGGCAGCTTTAAGTAAAACGTCCATAACTTTTTACTCCGATATCGGATTTGGACGAAATTGGTATTGTTGGAAAGATTATTCAATTTCCCACGTGAATAAAAGTGAAAATGTTAAAAATACCACCTGTACAAAAGTGGATTCATCTTTCAATGAAAGCTTCTAATATTCATGGGACAATTTCATGCTAGAAAAAAGTACGGGATATTACACTTTTAATCTATATGTTTATAGATCTACTGTCTCCTTACCCGATACATGCATGAAATCTAGATCCCTTTGGATTTTATCAATAAAGTCCTGTGAGTCTTCATTAATATCTGATCCGATGAGTGTGGAAGGATCTAATTTAAGAAAATCTTGTGTTTGTAGGCTAGCTTCCCTATCTTCACCACTAGAACTTGTGGTTGGAATGGCTTTTCCTTGAGCTTGTCCAGAAACTATACAAGCCAATAATTGTACCGCATTCCTTAGATCCTGGTCAGTAGCATTAATAGGTAGTTCTGAGGATGTGGTTCTTCTCCTCCTTAGTTCTCCTGGAGATGGAGGAGTAGAAGAAGTTTGTGATACAAACTCTGCCTGAGCCTCACTTTGATTATCTTGTCTAGGTGGTGACTTGCTTGTCATTTCTCTGGTAGACACGTCTACTCTCTTACCTATATTATTACTCCTTCTTGTAATCGCCATCTTTACTATAATAAGAAAAAAACAGGTTTAGTGGTTAAATATGACTTCACCTTTGACTTGGCCTCTATTGCACGATCTAAGATGTGAAAAAAAAAAACCTAAATACCCATAGCCTCTTGTTTATAGATGTGGTTCACAACACACCCATAAGCAAGACTCTGCGTAGACACGACTTTGTAGACTCCATAGGATGACCTGCTCTAATACCACTTTTGTCATGCCTCAAATCCTATTGGGGCGGACAGGCACCCGTAGCCGTAAAGGCCCAAGAGAACCAATACATAACCTTGTACTTTGCAAGAATGTAACTATTATAACCTAAAGTTCTAACAAACATGATATTATGCATCGATTATAATAACTACGTAAGGAAGCACAAAATTATATACAACACTTGGCCGTTGGGGCCACCACATCTAAAAGACAAAATACTACCATGTTTAAATTTACATTTGTCTACAAAGACTCTAAAAGATACATAGACTTAGTTAGGGTCGGGGTAAACCCCCTCCAACCTCTTGACTATTGCACACTACCAAATTATATGGAACAGACTCTGAAAGCCCCAAATCAACTTGGAGTTCACCAATAGTCACTGAATAACCTGTGCTCATACTAGCGAGATGTGTTGGCTAAAGAACCTATGCCTGCAGCATAAAATACAGGTCCCCCGTGAGGGACGTCAATACGAAAATATGTACTAAATATGTAAGGCTGAAGGTAACAACACATGATCCAAGTGTTCAATAAAAATCAAATACAAGTGTATAAGTAGTACTAGTAGAGCACCTTTATATATACTTGTGGGACAATGTGCATTACATTCTTTTCATTATTTTTTTAACTTTCTTACTTCATAATATTTGTAAGCCATATAATGAAAATGACCAGCTAATCAGTGATAAATAGATAAATCAGCATCGGCCCATGCTAGGCTTACGCCCCTAAGCTACCACCTATATAGAAACATTGGGATCGACCCATGCTAGGATTATGCCCCTAAACTGCCACCCACATAAAAAGGTATCGAGATCATCCCATTCTAGGCCTATGCCCCTGAGCTGCCACTCGTTTAATAGATTTACGTTACTTAGTTTTTTTAGCCTTTGAGATTGTTACTTTGGTGGTCATAACATTATGGTACCTTGAAATAATAATCTACCAATAAGATACATGTAAATGGGCACTTAATGAAACAACAATGAGGTAGGGAGTTTTTGGCACACAAATGAAGTGTTTAGGAGCTGAAAATGCACATGGGTCTTATTTGAGTAAACGGAAAACTTCTGAAATTTTCTAGTGAAAATAGACGCGCAGGTTCAATAATAAGCATGTATTGAGGAGTTTTAACACATTATAGAGTGTTAATAAGGTCATTAGCTACATGGAATCTAATGTGCTACTATTATGTATCACTTGTTATAGGATAACCTTGGAAGCTTACTTGATGGAACAAATATCCGATTTCATGCCAAAGAGTGCAAAATAGAGTATGCCACCTGGTTATATAACTCCGAAACTAACCCAACTTTACTTCCCACCATTTATATTACTTTTATACAATATAATATTTGGTAAACTAGTATTAGTAATCAATCAACACATTTGGGCTACTTAACTTCACCAAAACAATAACCGGGCGGTAAGCACTTAATCTATCAATCAAGGATGTTATTTTAATCATTTTCTTCTCCAATTACACTCACATACCATACATGTTCTTATAATATTCAGAAAAACCACCTCACCTTCATTACACCCTCCAAACAATACGCAAAACAGATTGGGCAGTAAACACATGCAATAATTAGTTCGGTGGTGTACCGCCACATCTTTCTTTTATATTTCAATTTGAACTAGTCACACCTTTCTCCAACATCAACCTATAATCCCATAACATATACATACAAAAAAGTCCACAAGAAAGTCCCAAATCCCTTTTATTGTAGCAATCGATTATTGAACTCATCATCTCTTGAGTTCTCAATAACAACACATCCATAATTCTTTCCCAAATTCATACATATGGGGAACAAAATGGACAGTCACCTTACCTTAGTTCTACAACTTTTTCTTTTAATTTGAACTCCTCAAGAAATTCAACTTTCACTTTCCTTCACACTTTAAACCAAAGAAGAAAAGAAATCTCTTAATCACAAAGAAAAAGTGAACAAGTAGCTTGTTCCATATTCTTCCACGAATTAATAATTAAGAACTTATAGCATGTTTTCCTAATCTTCCATGAGATAATTAAGCTTAACCATAAGTGTTTTCACTTACCTTTGGCTGCAAAAGTTAGGGTTTCTCCAAGAACCCTAGAAAGGAAAATAGGGCTGCTCCTTGTTGTTTAAAAGAAAGTAGAGAGAATTTGTGAAGTAACCCTTTTTTGTGACTTAATAATGAGGTAAAATGACCAGAAATTTTTCATTATAAAGTCCCTAATTTTGGCCATCCACTTAGATAATTTTGGACCACAAATTTAATTAAATTAGTCCAAGTTGGTGATGCACCTACTTAAGGAGTTCAAGCAGCTCAAAATGTCAAAGTAGGTGATTCACCTACTTGCTTAATTTCTTAGTTGGGATCAATTATATTCGGGCCTTGGAAGATTTGAACATTGGGCCTTTTCTCCATTTTCCTTCTTCTTTTACTTAATTTGGGCCCAAATAAGTATACTAATAAAGGTTCAAATCTGATTTATGGACTTGGTCCATTAACTTGGCTCATATAACCCAAGTAGGTGACTAACCTACTAGATAAATTAAGTCAAGAAAGCACCTCAATATTTCATTCCATTTCCAACTCCTAATCACCTTAATCTAACTTACAACTTGTACACACCTGGTCACTTTAAACTTTAGATTCAAATACCCACTTACGATTCCAAGTTAAATAGTTTTATCAATGTTAACTTTATTGTTTCATATAAAAAGGTACGAGAAACATCTAGAATTCCATCTACACCATTAATATTTGCATAACAAATCTCATTCATTACTTACCATAAGGCTATACCAAGTTACATATAAATAGAAAAAGTACATACAATGTATGGCGTGTCGCAAGATCGATCTGGATCCCAGCTTGGTGGAAGGTGTGATTAGTTGTATACCATACCTGCTAGAACCAAGGCTGAGTCTTTGGATGTTGTTATCACAGGTATGATCTTAGTGTGTCGTTAGTCAGCTTTTGCTTTATTTGATCTGAGATTTATATATTCTTGAATATCTACTTATTATGCCCCATAGTTAGAGTTATCTTAGGAGTCTTTATCTATGACATGATGTATATATCTCCCATGGGTAATTCTTTAGTAGTAGATTGGGTGTATAGATTATGTGTTGTGCCTGTTTGAGATTTTAATACTTATGTTGATCTTACTATATTAGGATTGGTAGATTTTGATGTTATTCTAGGCATGGAATGGTTATCCTACTATCACACAGTCTTAGATTATTTTTCCAAGACCATTACCTTATCCATATATAGCATACCCTCGGTTGTGTGGTAGGGATCTATTAGCCGCTAGCCAATAAGGATTATTTCTTATGTTTGAGGCTAGGAGACTTATTTTGAGGGGTTGTAATTCTGATCTCGCTTATATTTATGATTCTAGTATGGAGAACCCCTTGCTCGACTATGTTTTTATAGTTTATGAGTTTCCTGATATTTTCCTTACTAATCTACCCGGTCTTTCTTCTGGGCATAATGTTGAGTTTGTTATTGATCTTGATACGGGCTCCCGACCTATTTCTATGGCACCTTATTGTATGGCTCTTGCCTACCTTAACGAGTTGAATTCTCAACTTTAGGACCTTCTGGGTAAGGGCTTCATTAGACCAAGTGTGTCTTCTTGGGGTGCTCTTATCTTATTTATGAAGAATAAAGATAGTTTCTTGCATATGTTTATTGACTATAGACAGATTAATAAGGCGATGGTGAAGAATAGGTATCTTATTCCTTACATTGATTGTATATTTGACCAGCTTCAGAGAGTAGTAGTACGATTTAAGATTGACTTGAGGCCTGATTACCATAAGTTGTGGATTCAAGTTGAGGATATCTAAAAGACAGCTTTTAGGACCAGTTATGGTTATTATGAGTTCTTGGTGATGTATTTTAGGTTGACCAATGCCCTATCCGCATTCATAGATTTGATGATCCACGTGTTCGGGCCTTATTTAGATTTCTTTATAATTGTGTTCATTGACAACATACTTTCATATTCAAGGATTAGAGAGGAGTATATAAAGCATTTGAGAATTATGCTTCAGACTTTGAGAGATCATAGGCCTTTTTTCAAGTTCTATAAGTGTGAGTTTTGGCTTGAGTCGATGAGATTCCTAAGATATATGGTGTCAAAGGAAGGGATTATGGTAGATCCATCAAATATTAAGGCTATTCATGATTGGGATAGTCCTACATCTCTATCTGTGATCTGTATCTTTATTGGTTTGGCCAATTATTATAAGGGACTCGGTGAGGGTTTCACTACTATTTCAACGTCGATGACAAGATTTACTAGAAAGAAGGTTATTCTTTAATGGTCCGAGGAGTGTGAGTCAAGCTTCGCAAAGCTCAAGGGATTTTTCAATTCAGCTCCTATATTGTCTCTTTCTATTGAGGGTGATGGATTCACTGTGTATTATGATAAATTCGATGTTTTCCTATGGTGTGTTGATGCAGCAAGGTCGAGTTATTGATTATGCATTGAGGTATCTAAAGGTACATGAGCACAACTTCCCCACTCATGATTTGGAGTTCACAACGGTGTTTTTTGTACTTAAGATTTGAAGGCATTATCTTTATGGCATGCATTATGAGATCTACATAGATTATCATAGTCTTCAACATCTTATGACCTAGAGAGATCTTTACTCTAGGTAGCATAGATGGATGAAGTTTCTTAAGGATTACGACGTCTGTATCTTATATTATCCAGGCAATGCAAATATGGTAGGGATTCCTTGAACTAAAAGGCGGTGAGTATGGGTAGTTTGGCTTCTATCTTAGTTTCTTAGAGGTTGTTGGTGCAGGATATCTTGTCCTTATCCAACTTGATAGTGTGACTTAATATTTTTGACCCCAAGAGTATTCTTGCCAGTGTTGAGGTGAGGTTTACTTTGTTTGAGAAGATTTGGAGTCGTTAGTTTGAGAATATGAGACCTTGCATCAATAGTGATCATCTTTTGAGGGTGAGTCCAAGAGGGATACAATTAGTTCTAAAGGTATTTTGAGATTCGATGGTTGTATTTATGTTTCAAGGGTTGTAAATTTAATTTAATTGATTATTCGTGAGGCTTACAACTCCTGATATTCTATTCACTCGGGTACAACCAAGATTTATAGAGATTTGGGGTAATATTATTGGTGAGGTGGTATATAGTAAGATGTGGCAGACTTTGTAGCTCATTTCCTATGTTGTCAGTAGGTGAAGGCCAAGGATCAAAGACCTGGTCGCTTTATTCAAAGATTTCTCATTTTTGAGTGAAAGTGAGAGCAGATTACCATGTACTTTATTAGTGGATTACCTTGTACTTCCTGTGGCTCCAATGGTATTTAGGTCATTATAGATCTATTGACCAAATTGGCATATTTCATTCCTATTCAAATATCCTTCAATACCAAAATGTTATACCTATCTATATTTGGGAGATAGTCTGTTTGCATAGTATGCCTATATCTATCATTTTAGACTGGGGATCAGTGTTCATTTCTAGATTTTGGAGAGCATTTTAAGAGGAGTTGGGTGCTCATGTAGATCTTAGTACAACCTTCCACCCTCAAATTGAAGGGCAGTCAAAGTAGACTATTCAGGTTCTTAAGGATATGATCTAGGCTAGTGTTATGGATTTTGGAGGTCAGTGGGAGAAATAATTAGTTTTGGCAGAGTTAGCATATAATAATAGCCTCCACTCGACTATCAATATAGAGCAATTTGAAGCTTTATATGGTAGACGATATCATTCTCTAATTGGTTAGTTTAAGACCTTTGAGATTAGACCTTGTTGTACTGATTTTCTTTAGGAGTCGTTGGATAGAGTCAGGGTGATCTAAGATAGGTTGCAGGCAACTCAGAGTAAGAAGAATGTTTATACGGACCGTAGACTTTGTTCCTTGAGATTTGGAGTTGGTGATTGGGATTTCCTTATGTATCGCCCATGAAGGGTATGATAAGGTTCGGGAGGAAAGGCAAGCTCAGTCCCAGATATATTAAACCTTTTGAGATCCTTTGCATAGTTGGAGAGGTGGCATATGAGTTAGCCTTGCCCCCAGATTTTGTTATTGTCCAATCAATTTTTCGTGATTCTATGTTGCGGCAATACATCTTAAATGCATCTCATATGTTGATATGGTACTCGGTTCAGTTGGGTGAGCAGTTGACCTTCGTGGAGTATCCTGTGCTCATATTAGCAAGTAATTCCAAGCGGTTTCATTCTAGAGAGATTCCAGTAGTTAAGGTTCAGTAGAGGCATCACCTAGTAGAGTATGCTACTTAGGAGATTGAGAGAGAGATATAGACCCAACATCCTTACCTGTTTGAAGCTTCAGTTACATCCTAACCCTTTATTATCGTGAATGAAAGTTCTTTTAGGAGTGGATATTGTAATGACCCTCCAGGTTATTTTCTATATTTTCACTCATTTTCACCATTTAGAGATTTCCTATAGCTTCCCCAAGTCATTTATGACTTGCTGGAGCTGACAATTTGGTTACCAAGAAGTTCGTTTGGGTTTTAAGTCAATTCTCTATTTTAAAGTCTTCATTGGTTAAAATTGGCTATTGAGAAAAAACATTAGTCAAACAACCTCGTATTCTAATTCTAACTGTTCTAAAAGCTTTGGAACATTGATTTTATGCTAGGATACCCTAGATTTGGGTTTCGGGGCTTTCAGACTCATTTTGAGCTATTGGCCAAAAGTTAAGAAAAATGGCACGCGGGCGAGAGACCCACTTTTTATCGAAACAACCTCAGATGGAAATTTTGACTATGGCATTGAGTCTGGAATGCTGAATTTGATAGAGTAGCATAGTTCCTTTGTGCATATGGGATTCCGAATTAATTTTGAAGAGTCAGTGGAGACTCAAAAAATTCAAAATCTCTAGTTGATGGATTGCAGCTGGTCTGGCATCAGTGGGAAGGTACTGCTTTAGCGGTCACCGGGGCGCTTTAGTGGTACTTGGTACTTATAAGATCCCCACTTAGGTTGTTTTATCCCATTTTTACCCATTTTCAAGAGTATAGAACCCTAAAAGTGTGAAAACTTGGGAAAACTATTAGGGGGTGATTTTAGGGTGTTCGCAAGCTTGAATTTCTCATTTCTTCTTTGAATTCTTGGTGAGTTCTCATTAAGTTCATGGACAATTTCTCTATTAATTTTTGAAATCTCTAAAATAGTGCTGGGTTGATTTTACCACCATTTGAGCTCAGAATTTACCTATTCTTGAAGTTAAATGCTTCTTGAGCATAGAGGAACGCCTTGATGATTTTGAAAGTTTGATTCCGTAAGCAGGACCGACATGGCATTTCTACATAATTTGGATCTGAAGTACAAAAATACAACATGTGTACCATTGTTATTATTTTGATGAGTAGAATATGATCTTGATAGCATGGTATCTTTTGGAAGCTCTTTGAAAGGGAAATTCATCAATTTAGTGAATTTCATGTGGCATTTTTCAGCATCGAGGAAGGATAGGTTTACCGTTCTTGTAGATTGAGCTTAATCTTAGTATATTTTTAATAATGTGTTAGATATGGGTTGGGAATTAGGTCTTGAATGTATAATTACTATAGTTTGAGACTTTTAGCCCATTTAGTAACCATATCTTAGGCGTAATTGGCTTAATTACTCATGTTTAGGGTAGAATTTCTATCTTAGTACTTCATGTGACTCATCGAATATCTAGAAGTGAATGCAGATACCTTATCCTTGTCTAAGGTAGAATTCTTCTTAGAACAAATTTTGGGGATTTAAAATGGGCCCCTTCCGATCCAACTTACGCCAAGACTCTAGTTAGCTCCTTGTAGACTTATTGGGCGTATTGTACTTTTAAATCACATATTTTATAGTTTATGGAGACAAGATTCTTGGTACTTGGGAGTTGATGGTAGTTTCAGTTCAAGTCTGGTGATTTATATTCTTAAGATCGGTTTGATTCCAGCGTTATTCATGATATGAGTTTCGATTCAAGTTCGACATTTGATTATATGAGTTTCATTCAGGTGCGATATTGATGGGTTTTTTATGGTGATTATGGAATTGGTTCTAATTTGAGGTTTATGGTATGGATGGATTCTTGGTTATGGCTTGAGTTACGGATAATTGAAAACATTCCAGTTATTTTCGTTATTATTAGCACCCTCTGGATTTATGGGAGCCCGCATTGGGTTATTTACTTTTTCGCACTTACTGGCTTATGGGGGCGAGTTTTATGATATTAATTATTCTTTCTTTTACATTACATCTATATTGGTTATTTACTTACAGTATTGGAGCATTATTCTAGGTTTTCCCTTTTTCCTCAATAACAATAACAACAACAACAACAAACTCAGTATATTCCCACATTGTCGGTCTGGGGAGGGTAGAATGTACGCAGTCCATATTATTTTAATTATTATGATTTACCTTAGTCGACCGATGATGCCTACTGAGTATCCGTGGATTTGATACTCATACTACATTTTTGTACCTTTTTGGTATAGATCTAAGTACTAGTGGATGTCGCTAATGAGACGTTCATGCTGTTTAGAGTTTGGAGGCAGGTTGATCTCTCGGAGTTGGAGTTTCCCTTTTCTTACTTTTTATCCTTGCCTAGTCTTTCCTTATTCGAGACTGATGTATATTGACTATTACAACACTTATGTTCCTGTTTGCTAGTGGCCTTGTACCAACATTACTATGTCGTGGTATGTTGCTATTTTCTTTATCTATCTTTCAGACTATTATTATTACTTGAATTATTATTGTAAGTCCTTAATTGCAATTTCATGGCTTTTATGCCTTTTTCCGCCGAATTAATACTTTGCTTATAGATCTGGGCTACGGTTTGGCTAACCTACTGGTGGAGTAAAGTAGGTGCCATCATGACTCATAAATCAGGTCGTGACACTAAAGGCCTTCAAACTTATTTCGAGCAATTGGTCGGAATATGGTAAAAGTGGCCCTTGGGTACGGGGCCCATAATTCATCAAAATGACCTCAGATAGAAATTTTGACTGCATCATTGAGTTCGAAACATTGAATTTCATGTAATAGCATAGTCTGTTTACTCTCTTGAGATTCTAAATAAATCCCAAGAGATCGGTGGAAACTTGGAATTTTTTAATGTTTCAGCTGGTGCATCCGCTCAAGTGGACCTCTGGTCGCTTTAGTGGCCAAGGCTTGACCAATTGGGTCGCTTAAGTGGAATCATATTTGCTAAATCGGATGCCACTTAAGCGTCAGCTTGTCTTCTTTAGTGGAAGGCTAGGCCAGCCGGGTACCACTTTAGCGGACAAAGCTGCTTTAGCAGTGATATCTTAAGCGGTCAAATGACAATTTATGCGGCACCTGAAAGGCATTAAATTCAGCCCATTTGCTTCATTTCTCTCCTATTTGCACAAGTCTCAAGAGCTAAAAATCCCTAGAGAGTGAAAAATTAAGAGAGTGATCATTGAGTGATCGTGGGGTGTTTTCTAGCTCAGAATAATTATTTTCTCATCATAAAGCCTGTAGTTTCCAATTAATTTTTAGTTTAATTCCCCAATTTAGTCATAAATCCCTAGATTCTTGTTGGGTTAATTATGATATCATTTGAGCTCAAAATTTACCCATCCTTGATGGCAAATGATTCTTGAGCATAGAGGGACGTGCTTATGATTTTGAAAGTGCGATTCTACAAGCGAGCCCCACATGAGATTTTGACTTGATTTTTGACCCAAAGCATAAAAATGCAATGTGTCTACCATTGATCAAGTAGTAATACATAGATTATGATTTTATAGTGTGGCATCATGTGGAAGCTTCTCAGAAGAGGAAATCACCATTTTAGTGTACTTTATCAAGCTTTCTTCGGTATCCAGGTAAGCTAGTGACACGACCCAAACTAGGTCCTTATCGTAATGGGCATCTCAGGCCCAACAATGATTGGAGACTATCCCATTTCCCATGCCAACCAACCAAGCATACACCCTGCGTTGGATGAATTCCCAACATATAACAAGATAGCGTGTCTAACAATAGTAAAACCCTAGCCCACACCTTGGACCCCCACACTGGTCAACATACAACCCCACATGACCAACTCGTATCTTAATATATAAGTGGTACCCTATGACTCGTATCCCTAGCAGAAATATCTAGGTTAAGTGTAGAGCATCATACAACACAACCACATACGACTCGTACTCTATTACATGACTTGTATGATCCTAGTCGTACCTCAGACAGAAACCAAATCAAAACTCACTGATAAACATATGAGAGAGGCCTAAGATGTACCTAAGTATACGACTGGTATACTCTAACCATACTCTGTCCAGAGACTCAAAAACTCAGGAATTTTTCGACGGGTCAAGAGACACGGTGTTTCAGCTAGGCTTACCCTTCTTTTATACCGTCATTAATTATAGTATTGATATGATATTATGCAATTTGTCGGCTGGAAATTTGGTCCTTGAGGTATATTTAGTGTGATTTGAATTATTTAGCCGATTGAGAAACCAAAATTAGGCGTAGTGGACTTAACTACCCATCCTTTAGGTGAATTTACTATCTTAGATCGTAATGGGGCTTATTTAGTATCTTGTAGTAAAGTTTAACACTTAGTCTAGTTCGTGGTAGATTTGATTTAGAACGAGTTATCGAGGTTATAAGTTAGCCCCTCTAGCCCACCTTAGGGAAAAATTACTATTGACTAGTTTCTTGTAGATCTATAGGACATTCTATGTTATTTTAATTACATTCTTGAGCCTACGGAGGTTTTAGGAATATGATACTTTATTCTAGATTGGTTCTTGGTGTTGACACTCAATTTTGACTCGCCTTTTTTTCTTTAATTACTTTTCTGATGCTTCTTGGCCCTAAATAATTTTCAAAAATTAAATAAAAATAAGATTTGGTATTTTTGTTTCTATTTCTACAAGTTTTACTAAGAATAGAATTTATTTTTATTCATAAAACTATTTTAATAATTAAATATTTTGACATCAAAATTATAAAATATATATCTTTTGGTGGTCGCATTCGCATTCTTTCTAACTTTATTTTTTGGGCAGTATTGTGACCATATAGGTATATTTTATTACACAAAATATATTTTTTATAAGATGTACATATATTTTATTATATTCTGATTTTCACACACACACATATATATACATATACATATACGTATTTTGTTAATAGGAAAGTCGTGAAATATTAAGTTGGATGTCTGTACAAATTATGTCTGCAATTTATATACGTTAAACTAAAAATAGTTTTAAATAATTTTTAGGATATCAGGGAGCATCAATAAATTTAATTTCAATAGAAACAAGAGTATTCGGGCTAACAATAATCCAATTTTTTTCTTTTTTTTTATTTTATTTATTTGATTTATTTTATTTTTTCACTTGAACCCAACTCTTATTTTATGAATTTCAGCCAAGAGCCCGAATATCAGTCCAAAATTAGTATAATTACTGTGTCCGTTTCGCCATTCCACCTCAACAGATACGATCTAATCAGACCCGACGATTTATTCTAAATTCGAAGCATCCCAAAATTTTCAGTTATTTCTATTTATACAAGCATATATAATTTATCTTTATTTATTCAATTTATTTATATATTTATTTTCTTTTCTCTTTAAATTAAATTCAAACCGTCCAATCAGATAATATCAGTCCAAAATTAGTATAATTACCATGTCCGTTTCGCCATTCCACCTCAACAGATACGATCTAATCAGACCCGACGATTTATTCTAAATTTGAAGCATCCCAAAATTTTCAGTTATTTCTATTTATACAGGCATATATAATTTATCTTTATTTATTCAATTTATTTATATATTTATTTTCTTTTCTCTTTAAATTAAATTCAAACCGTCCAATCAGATACCGGACGGATCAAAAAATAATCGCGTCTCAATTAACTCTTTATATTTATCCATTAAGATTTATAACTTATTTTATTTATTTATTTATTATTATTTTATATATATATATATATATTAAAACAGGGACCGTCCGATTAAATAATCAAACGGTCCATATTTCAGTCAATAGACCCGTACAAGCAAACAAATGTCTTCACATTCCTACATGCCTCTCCTTTTTCCCAAGGAGCAATGTTCCATCAACATCAATTCTTCCAAAAAATAGAACAAAATTACACAGCTTTCTCCCTTCTCCCATTCTCACCTTCTCCTTCATCTCCACCAAACGGGAAACCCCTAATCCGCTCTAAAATCTAGCCGCCTGCCACCCCTTTCACCATTTTTATCCCTCTCAACCCGTGAATTTGCGAAATCAGAAAGAGACAGACCTGAATTGGTGTCTATCACCTATCTTAATTTCAAATCCGCCATTATGGCTCTGAAAAAAAAATTCAAAAGTTGGAGATTCGGATTTGAAACTCAAATTCTACCTCATTTCTTGAGTTTTCTCTCATTTTTGGCTTCAAATTCGGACTTTCAAGTCCGTATTTGGCCTATAAAAGGGGGGGAAATTAGAATTGAAAAAGGAGGAAGAGGAAAAGAAGAAGAAAAAAAGAAGGGAGTTTAACAGGAGCAAAAAAAAAATGAAAAAGGATTCAAGATTCAGAGAGCAACAAAAATCAGTGAAAAAAAGGTATTTTTTTTATTTGTCTTTAGGGTAAATTCGAAAGATGTTTCTGAGATAGAAGGGGTTTGAAATTGGTTTGAAATTTAGAAGAAAAAAAAAGTTTTGAGGGTTCTCGCTTCCGTTTTAGAGTGGTTTTCCGAGCTGGTCACTCCCCGTCACTCATTTTGATGTTGGTTCTAGAGTAAGTATTCTTCGGGTTGGAGTTTAATCGTTGAAAACCCCTTGACGTTAAAAGCCCAAGTTTGTTGCACCCCAAAAGGTGCGAAATTCACCCCTTGTCGTTTCTTTGTTGACTTCTTCTCTTCGTTATTTTTTTATTGTCTGTTGAATGTGAGATTCATTTTGATTTCGAGTTGTGGGTTTGTTGTTAGCCTGATCCTTCAAGTAAAAGACGTATTTTCTTTTAATCAAAAAGATCATTCGGCGTTTGAACGCGCGGATTTATAGATATACAAGTGTACGTGTTTATCCTATTTTGTTGTCATGGTTGTTTAATAATATTTTTTTTTGGGTGAATGCTGATAGGGTATAAATTTATTTACGTGGGTCTGTAAGTATGAACATGGCATTTTCGGGTCTGTAATTAGTTTATTGTGTGATAAAATTAACTACTAGAGAAAAATGGAAAACTCAACTCAAAAATTTTAGTAACGTTTCTTTTGGTGATGACTAGAATAAAGAGAGAACGTCAGTTTTGGTTATAACATCACTACCATGTATTTTTTCTTTTCTTTCTTTGACTTGGTTTGATTGGCAAAATTAAAGCAAAGAGTTGATAATAGTTGCGCTCTTAAAGGAAAAGTGGATTCGCAAGTATATGGCGTACGTACGATATTGTCGTTGTTCATTCGCTGAAAATTAATATATATTTTCGCCTCTTCTAATCTATGAAGTACCCATCGGTTTCAAGAGAGGCTATTTTGCATCCTAAGTGGGAATTCCCCCTTGTTTTGCTTAAATTTCATTACTAATCTTATTTCGGCTCTAAGAATGTGTAATTTGTAGTTCTCTTAAACTTTGTCACCTTTGTGGATTGGAAAATGAAACAGTGGAAATAAAAATTGTGAGTTTTGAAATTATTTCATATGAATATATAAGTTCATTGACCGTGCGCCTGCTTGAATCCCGTCCCCATCTTTTGTGCGAATAAATGGGTTTGTGAGCATGTTTATTGACTTTTTGTTCTTGAGTAGTATTTCAAAAATAAGGTATGACCGTGTTTAATTCATCTCAAACATATGTTCTATAATTAGGCTTCATCTAAAACAAAAGATCGCATACGCCTCCCTTTCTCCGTTATTCCTTGTGTGCATATTTTGATTCTTTAATGATTAAAATATTGATTTCTCTTCGAGTCTAATAACAAGAGGTTTTAGGTGATAGTATAGAAATAATAGTCATCATGATACCAATAAGATTAGCATCAATTGGGTTGAAAGAAATGTTGGTTTCTTCTGGTCATTTGGATGCATTCATGTATATCAAGATATTGATTTTTTTTTCATCATTTGTTTGACCAAAGTATCAACATTTTCTTTTTCAAGAGTCATGTGATGTTGTCTTAGTGCAAGCCAAATTATTGGTTACCATTTATTATGCATTCTGGAATGGATTTGTACGCGTATGCAACTTAAGCCCTCAATTTTCTCTTGAGATAGGCTTCGATTGGGATGGTTTTATCTATACGATTCATATTTTGATTAATCCTTTAAATGAATTTTCTAATCTTTATCTTTTTTTTTTGCTGCATTTATCTGGGAGTTGGGAGTTCTGCCACGAGACTCGTCTCGACCCGACTAATCGGGTGAACCGCTATAGGATTGTCCGCCTTCAGAGTCTACGCCGTTAGGGATTGGTCCCTCCTTAAGGAACTTGACCGTGTCTCACCTTTGCTCTCTCTATATTTCTCATCATTGTTATCTACTCTGCTAACTCTGTATTTACTCGAATATTCACTTGGTATGAATTGTTCGGTGTTGAATGAACCTTGTATTCATTTGATTGTTTAGCTCTAATTGTCTAGGACTGATTTCATTAGCTACTTCTACCTAAAATGCTAGTTTTAGTATAAAACACGTCTCTTGAAAAGTGTAAAAACTGCAGTTTTTTTTTTATGCATGCGTACAGATTTTTAAGATAAAAAATATTGTTTTCCTAGGCTTTAAGGTGTAGTCACTTTAAGTGCAGATTTTTATGTGTATCAAGATGCAATTTCAGAAGTAGCTAATACCACATATTTGAGGCCAAAATTTACAACAATTCAAGGGTAAAAAATGCAGATTTTTTATGGGAAAAACAAGTTGTTTCTTTGTTGAACTCGACGCGTATATTATTAAACGTCGAAATGTTGTCTCTTTTTCTTGTCAAGTGAGGAAACATTTTTAAAATAGGTAGTGTTCAATTTTGATGCTAAGAACGCAGTTTTATTTTTATTTTTCTAGAGTTTGAAAGTGGTTCTTTAAAGCATAACAACGTAGTTTTCAAGAGTTAAAGTACCTTTGTAAAGGAAAAGCAACTTAGTTGGGCTTTGATGTAGTTTGTTGAGAACTAATTTTGTAAAGGTACTTGTCGCAAAATGAACATCTTTGTCTCAATGTTATATCGAAGCTTTATTTTCAACATTCGTTTTGTATATCAAATGCTTTATTTTTCAACATTCGTTTCGAGTTTTCAGATTTCAAAGGGTTAGAAACACAAGGTATATATGTGTTACGCTACCATATACGAGGTATATCTTATTATTTTCCTACTATTATGACAATTATTTTCATCCTTATTAGTACTATCCTTATCACTAATATTTATTTATTTTATCACTGCCATTACCATCATTATTACTATTAGTTTCTATTGTTATTATTATTATTACCATTATTACCACTATCATTATTATTATTATTATTATTATTATTATTATTATTATTATTATTATTATTATTATTGTTATGTTCACAATCTATCACCTATTTTTCGCACTAATACATTCGGTAAGTAAATTCTCATGCTACAATATAATTACCTATTCCCTAAATAATTCTAGTTAAGTATTTTAATTCACATACCTTTTTTAATTCTCTTACAAAACTATACGACTTTAAACTCTCTAACATATAGAAATTATGTTATCATTCTTTTCATATTTTTAAAAAATGCATGCATATTTTGACAATAATTACATTATTTCCTTATACATGGTAGTGTCATGTTTACTATACCAAGAATTTTATTCTAAGTTAGTAATAACAAAATTTCTCATCACCGTTTTAAGCAAATAACGGATTAAAAGCTTTTCCTAAATATTTTTCTAAACTAAGCATAAGGACTATCTTAGGGTAGGCTCTGAGAGGTGCCTAACAGCTTCCTCTCGAGTAACAAAAACCCTTACTCAAAATCTCAAAATATTTTCGATAGACTAAAACTGGGTTTTTTACAACAAAAAATAATTTTTTCCTAATTTTCCTAAAAAGTTAGGTGGCGACTCTAAAAAATAAATTTTCAAATTCCAAGAGTCATGACATACAACCATACGTCGTGTGCAGTTTTGACCGGTTCGAAATAGGGGCTCGACACTTGGGAGATGATAAGACCGATTCAAGTCGGATGATTTATGTTACAAAGATCGTTTTAATTCCGACATTGTTGTCGATATTACTTTTGATTCAAGTACAGTATTCATGATATTAGTTACCGTTAAAGTCTGGCATATGAGATACTTGTTTTAGTTCAAGTCCGACATTGAGAGGTTATTTATGACGGATATGGGTTCAAGTTTAGTGTTTACGATATAGAAGGATCACGATTACAGTCTTGAGATATAGATTGTTGGTGTAATTACTGTTATTACTTCTTCTTGATTGCATCTATCGGGCTTATGGGAGCCCGTGTTGGGTTATTTACTTTTTTGTATCTTCTGAGCTTATGGTGGCCCAGTTATGTTAGATTTAGTTGAGTGCTCATAACTACTATTATTGTTATTTGATTGTTTACTTTCAGTAATTGGAGAATTATTCTAGGCTTTTTCTTTTTCTTTGACTTAGCTTACTTATCTTGCATTTCATTGTATTTATATTATAATTTAGCTTAGTCGACCCATGATTCCTACTGAGCACCCATGGCTTTGGTACTCATACTACACTTTTGTACCCTTTTAGTGCAGATCTAAGTACTAGTTATTGTCGTTAATGCTGTGATTGTGGTTGTTAGTGTTCGGAGATAGGGTGAGCTCTTAGAGCCAGAGTTGACCTTTTTTTCATCTTATGTTTTTAGATAGTCTTTCTCTTTTTGAGATTGTTGTATATTGACTTTGATAGTGCTCGTATTATTTGGGTTAGAGGATCATGTACCAATCTTATTAGGTCATGGGATGATGTTACTCCTCTTTAATTTCTCTTCAATTATGTTACTGTTCTTATGATTTATTTCTTGTAATTTATTTACTACTAGATTTTCAGCATTTATGCCATTTTTTATCAACTAGCCAATTACTCGTAGTTCCAGGCTACAGTTTGGCTTACCAACTGGTGGGATAAAGTAGGTTCCATCATGACTCAAAAAATCGGGTCTTGACAATGCAAAACGATCATTATAGAACTCATAATAAAAAGACAAATAGGCAATCACATCATTTCACTTTACAAGAAGATACAAATTCATGCCTATGTAACTTTACACTAAGTCAAATTCAGCAACAAGTTGCAACACACAATATAGATATAAGTGGTTATCAATATACATGAATGAATGCAAGATGTACACATTCTCTCTTTTTTTTCTCATTCTCATCAACATCATCATCATCCTATCAACATCACAATCATTACCAACCTCATGAACAACATCGGTTGCATATCAACATCATCACCATTACCATCACCATCAACTCAACAATATCAATATGAATGAATATGTAATGCAATCAATAATCGTAAGTAGAGTTCGAAAGACATTACAATATTCAATTCACATTTAAGTATAAAGTCAAGTAAGTGTAATTGCTACAATAAACAATAACCTACCTCAAATCCTTACTCCGAGTAACCTTTAAGCTACAGATTTGCCTTTTTCCTTTTCGTTTAACTCGTTTCTAATCTTTATCAATAAGATTACATGCTCATTTCATTAATTCATCCCCTTTATAATACTAGGGATTAAAAAAATACCGATTAACCATAAACTCGGCTTGTTTCATCCTCTTAGGATTTTCTACCCATTAAATATCATAAATCCTACTTGAATTAGCATGAAAAATCATAATTCTACACCCATTATTGTTTTCTAATATCTCATGATCATTATTTACTGATTTTTCACTCATTCCCACAACTTTACTCCATTTTCATGAATTAGGACTAAACCTCAAATTCCATTGTGAATTCGTTCTCTAATGACTTTTAGGTGTAATAAGAAGTAATTCAATCTTAAAATGTAATAACTTACCTCTAAATATGAAAAACTCCTAATTTCTGTTGAAAATCATCTTTCCCAAAGCCTCTTTGCATTTTCAAATAGTGAGAAAAGAAAAATATTTCTAGGTTTTAAAACTATCAAATACTGCATGTTCCACTACAACCGTTGGCAATTTAAATGTTTATCCATTACAGCAGTACCTTTTTCTACTATAGTAGCTACTTGTTCCATTGAAGCAGGTAGAAACTCGGGATCCCTCTTCAATTATATCTATTTTACGACAGGTTCTATGAATTATGGCATCACAAACCAACCCCTCCAGGGTAAACTCTATATTAGAGTTCTACAACTCCGTTTTAGGTGCGGAACTGTCACGACCCGAACTAGGTCCTGGCCATGATGAACATCCTGAACCAAGAAGGCCCGGGCGTCCTACTCTATCTAGTAATCATGCACAACATTCACATAATAAAAGAAGATGCAAAAATATAATCTGATACGGAAACATGGTCATACTCTGGATTAAGTTTAACAATAAGGAATGAAATTCAAAAATCACTAACAACATCTGGAATAGTTCTGCGAAATCTCTACTACATGAAAATCTGACAACTATCTGAAAACTGGGACTAGGCCCCCAGTAGACCAAACCTATAATAGATGACAAAATCTAAAAGGGGCAGGCCTTCTGGAATAGAGAAGGCTCACCACTGCACAATCTGATCTACTCTCTGAATTATCTACTGCTTATCTGGACTCCTAGACTGAGCCTCAAAACCTGAGAGGTAGGGGAGGAGGGTCAATACAGATGTACTGGTACGCAGAGCAAATCCAAAATAATCATTTATATTCAACATATATGAGAACAATTTAAAGCAGTTCATAAACATATCATATAGTAAGAAATCACGTGGGAATTTTAAAAGACTCTGCGAAAACATCTGAAATCTGTGACATTCTTTGTATTACTTCTGCGCTAGGTGGTGTACCCCACAATCTGTAATCCCATGAGCTATATGTGATCTGCCATTAACTCGGCAGCCAAACCCCCAACTCAAGTGTGCTACAAGCGTCGGAGTCTCTGAATCTACTACGCCACACGACCGTCACCAGCGTACAATAATAATCTACCCGTATCAGCAAATACAGTTTCAAGATAAGAGTTTCTTAAACTCATGCCTTATTCGGGTAACCACCTAACCCTCTTTATGCCCATTTTTAGTTCTTTAAACATGCATGCTCTGAAAACATACTCTGAAATCTTTAACTCTGTCATGGCATATACACATATATAATATCGTCATACCATTGACTTGCAAGTCACATTCTCTGAGCCATTTATAGAAATTTATATCTTTGTTTTCAAATCATGAAGTTGAGGACCACCATATCAATAATTCTTTCAAGAAACTCATGTAAAACCATGCAGTTAATTCTCTTTATCAATGATTCAGGAAACAAAGGTGGTGATGTTAAAAGTCTCAATCTCATTTAATTCTTTCTCTTTAACATCACCTAGTTATATGAAGGAACACTCTCTCAAAAATTTGAAATCATAATCAAGTACAAGGACATTGAGAAAACATCTTTCAAATCATAAAACATGCCTTTCAACTCCTTTCCAACAAAACCATAAGCTTTAATCCAATACAAGAGAGGGAGTTCATAATTTATGCTCTCAAACAATCTTAAATCTCAAATACCATACATATACGTATACATATAAATCAATTTAGCGGATATGACCACAAGGTCAAAACAATAGTAGCATTAAAACATTCGGAGTACGTAATTTAGAACATAGTTTTCAAAACCCCTTTGAAATTCATGCATAAAATCTTAAAAATCATGCTCTAATGGTTTTAAGACCATTTAGTTTTTAGGATAAACCCCACGTACCTCTATTTAGGAAATTAAAGGATGATTCTTGGTGTCCACGGCTTGGGGATTCCAAATCTTCAATTAATTTCAAAAATTCATGGTTGAACCTTGAGTTGTTTGGGTTTTCTTGTTTGAAACCCTAAGGAGTGTTCTTGATGGTTTTTTGTGTAAAATATCAATAATGAGGTCATTTGGTATTAAAATTCTGTGTTTAAGCTGATAAGAGGGTGTAAAATACCTAACATACCCTTAATGAGATGGAATAAAAATATAACTGGGAGTCCGATTTTATGGGCCACCGTGACACACCACAATCGCGGTGGATCATTGAAAATTGACGAATGGGA
Source organism: Capsicum pubescens (assembly GCA_030864215.1). Taxonomy (NCBI): domain Eukaryota; kingdom Viridiplantae; phylum Streptophyta; class Magnoliopsida; order Solanales; family Solanaceae; genus Capsicum; species Capsicum pubescens. The sequence continues at coordinate 64,277,768 of CM061546.1, read as the reverse complement.
TTCTTAGGGTCACCGCGACGCAGAGCCATCGCGTTGTCCCACTGGTTGGGACTTGGAGCTTCAGCGTGACGTGCCACAATCGCGATAGGCTACTGAAATTTGACAATTGCTAAATAGACCCACTTCGCGATGCGCCAAGCACCAAAATGACGGTGTTTTACGATTAGGACTTAAATTAGCCATAACTTCTTGGACGGATATCGAATTTGGGCGAATCTTATATCGACGGAAAGCTCATTCAATTTTCCACATGATAAAAAGTTAAAATTAGGAAAATTATATATATGGTTTAAACTTTACTTATTTTGGAAGACAAAAATGAGACTTAGTCTCTTTGACACTATTCTAATCTTTTAACTCTAAGAGCATATTACCACGAGCTAACGCATGAACGATTTTACGGGGTGTTACATGAACATTGCTATGGCTTTCTAAACTCATTATCTATTAAACAATCAACTCAAATATCACCACCAATACTCATATTAGTATTAGATTTTTTCAAGTTAAAACACCCTCAAAATTCATCCAATACTAGACTAGCCCTGAATTTTTCAAAAATGGCCTAAGGAAGGACAAGGTGTAAATTTTACCTACTAATTCAGTATAATGATAATTTAGGGTCATTACAGATTACACAATAATCATCATGTTAAATTCTCTTCAAGAAATCATGATATATTAAAAATGTCTTGTAAGTCTCATGAAGTTCAAAGTAGAATTTTTTTATAAACAGACATATGTTGTAGGAAGGGCGATCATCCAATTATTATCTATTTAGTATTTTAACTAATTTTTAGTTTTCTAACTTTTCAGAGAAAGTAAGAGTTGATATTGGTCTCTTACTGTAATCATTTTATTGTAATAAAATATTTCTTACTTTCTTTTTAATCTTACTTACTTCATAATGGAGTAATCTTTTTTTGTTGGGACAGTTGAAGAAGCTTGATATATAAATTTATAATACTATCTTAGGATCAAAACATCTTGGCCTAATATTTTTCATTTATACTTCAACTTGTTTCAGAGTAATAATTTTGAATTAGTCATTATCATCACCTTTATATAACTTATCTATAAATTAACTTTATATTTATATTGTAATTCACATAGAGCAAAATTAATTAGGTTATCTAATGAGTAAAATAGTGGAGTGAAAGTAATCTTTAGTTATCTATTATTTCAAAATCTTTCATCTTGTTTTTTAAAATTCTAATTATCACAGAGAGATTAGCTCAAATAAGTTTATTGATTTAGATAATCTCTAGCTTATTTCTTTCTCTCCTAATTTTCACAGAGGGATTAACTCAAATAAGCCTATCGATTAAAGTGATCTTTATCTTATTTCTTTTAGTCATAATTTTCATGGAGGTATTGACTTAAATAAGTTTATTGATCTAAGGACTAATCGAAAGAGGTCTTTTATCCTTTTTAGCACAATTTAAGCAAGAGAAATATTTGATTAATAGTTACTAGAATTAAATCAGTTAATTGACATAACATTATGGAGTGTTAATTAATTATTTATTTTTAGTAAACATAATATAATTGTATTATCAATAAGCAATTATCCTTTAGAAAAAATATGTGGAGACAAATTTTATTGTGATAATATTATCAATTAACTTCAATAATTTTGAACTCTTTTTAATTGTAAATCTTTCAAAAGTGATTTGTTTTAGTTGTAAGTAACCTATAATTCCAACTTCACCTTCCATCAATTTGGCTCTCTCAAATAGTAGTCAAGATATTACAAATCTATAATATAGATCTTACGACCTCTATGGGATGATGTCATAAGCTATACTAGAATTTAACAGAGTACAAGTAGAAAAATTTATACATATTGGCCTCGTAAACTAGTTAACTTTATTGTCATTCAGTTAGTTTATCTTTTTTTGATAGATATTGATTTATGAATATAACTATATTTGAAAGAGCATTTTGAGTTTGATTATAATGTTGGAATTAATTGGGTGATTCAATTTTTGCGCAAAAGATGGAGGACCTATAAATATAAGTTACAATGTGATAACTTCTACCTCAACAAAAGTAAATAAGGGCTACTTGTTAAAACTCTCAAAAACATTGATTCTATTGATTGGACAACTTTTGTGCATCACTATAATGAGGATAAGATGAGATAATTGTTCTCTATAATTTTATACTCTCTTTTTTTCTATTTTTTTTTTTGTAAATAAGCACTAGGTTGGACATTTACTCCAAAAATCTAGGCTTGCGTATGAAGACTCCTAGCAGAAAATAATTTCAACACAGTTCATATATGGTATACATTCTGTTCTCCTAGTTTCCTAGCCTTAAATGTAAAATTCTAATTCTGTCCGTGCCCCTTGATGAAGTAAAGATAAACCAAAGGTTGTTATAGATTTGGCATCTTGTCTTATGTATCATTTGATTAGACAAGTGTTCTAGTTAGTTATTCTGGTGTACTTCCATTCTTTCAGTGTGCTATGGAAAGTGCTTTTTTGAGAATAGAATATCAAACTCTGTGTTCAACTTATTAATTTATTTCTTTTTTCCTTCCCCACTATAGCTATTTGAGATTACATATCAAACAATCCTTTCCTATTGGTCTACTCTAAAAAAGAGTATAAAATAAGAATCTTGTGTACATTTATGTCTTTGTCCCTTTCCCCATCTATAGATTATCCATTGCTTTTACTTTGTTATTTTCCCGACAATGGATCACTAGTATTACTTTTCGCCTATAGTGGTACATCTTTTATTCTGATCCAAATGTTCCATCTACAATTAATTATACATGAAATCTAAGAGACTATGCAGAAGTTGACATATACAAAGTTATCACAATTTAATTTATGGGAATGAATTAGGTAATCAGCTACACTAGTTGTTAAACATGATGCAACTAGTGACAAAAATGATGGGACATGTTAGATGCGACAATGAAAAATATTTGATTAGAATACTATTATATAAGACAATTTTTTTAGTATACAGAATAAGGAACACACCTATCTTCTAATACAACAAGTGTGATTAATCTTGAATTACGAGGTGAAGGCATAATTAGAACTGAGAATGAATCTACCATTGTTAGTGTAAAGTTACCAAAAGGCTGCAAGAACCAAAGGTTAAGTAAATTATAAGTTACCCATTTAACCTTTGGTGCTTGCAGCCTTTTGGTAATAGTAAAGGATTTGCTTATGGCAGATTGACAATAGCAATGGTAGAAGCATTCTCAGTTCTTACTAATCCCCCCATCTCGATATTTTGGATTAATCGCACTTGTTGTATTAGGAGATTGGTGGTGTGCCTTATCAGTATACTGATCAATCTACCTTATATAATCATCTCTTAATCAAATATTATCTCATTGTCGCATCTAATAGGTTCTTTCATTTCTATCACTAGTTGTATCATGTTTAACAGCTAATGTAGCTGACTACCTAATTCATACCCATATATTAAATTGTGATAGCTTTGTATATGGAAACTTCTGCATATTCTCTTGTAGTTCATATATAATTAATTGTAGATGGAATATTTAGCTTTTAGAATAAAAGATGTAACACTATAGAAGAAAAGTAATACCAGTGATTCATTGTCGGGCAAATAACAAAGTAAAAGCAATGGATAATTTATAGATGGGGAAAGGGACAAAGGCATAAATGTACACAAGATTCTTATTTCATACTCCTTTTTAGAGTAGACCAATAGGAAATGATTGTTTGATATGTAATCCTTAAAAAGCTATAGTAGGGAAGGAACAAAGAAATAATTAATTAGTTGAACATAGAGTTTGATATGCAATTCTCAAAAAGCAGATTACATGGCAAACTGCAAGGATGAAAGTACACCACTAATTAGACACATGGCTAATCCAATGAAACAGAAGACAAGACGCCAAACCTATAACAACCTTTAGTTTATCTTTATTTCATCAACGGCACAAATAGATTTAGAATTTTACGTTTATGACTAAGAAATTGGAAGAACTTAATGTATACCCAATGTGAAGTGTGTTGAAATTATTTTCTGCTAGAAGTCTGCATATGCAAGCCTAGATGTTTGAGGTGAATGTCCAACCTAGTGTTTATTTACCCAAAAAAGAAAACAAAGAAAGAGAGAATTAAATTATAAAGAATAATTACCTTCACCTTATCCTCATTATAGTGATGCACATAGGTTTTTCAATCAATAGAATCAAAGTTTTGAGAGTTTTTAAAGTAGCCCTTCTTTACTGTTGTTGAGGTAGAAGTTATTACATTGTAACTTATATTTATGGGTCCTCCACCTTTCGCATAAAGATTGCATCACCCAATTAATTCCAACTTCATAATCAACTCAAAATGCTTCTTCAAATTTATTTGTATTCATAAATCAATATCTATTGGAAAAAACATAAACTAATTGAATGACAATAATGCTAGTTAGTTACCTCCATAAGTTTTCACTATAGTTGTTTTTTCTCATGTGATATCCTATCCAATCTCACAACGGATATGAGATAAAATATAGACTTTTGAAAAAGTCTGTCGAAAAATCTCACAAACAAGTCTGGACCATTATCACTTCCTTGTCCATCACCGTTGATTTCCACCAAGAATTTTTCATTTTTTTTCTATGTTTCAAACACGATCTAGTTGCATATTTTGAGTTGTAACTTTCTCGATCAACGGATCTATCATTTTAACAAGAAATATACTTTACTAAAAAGTAATAAATAATAAAATATTATAAAGAATAAAAGGCAACAATCATCTCTAATATAAAAATACTTCTAACCTCTAATCCAGACAAGTAAGGACTCTTCTTTCGCTTGTGAGCTAGCTTCATTAAAGTTTAAAGAAGAAATTAAATTGTCATCATTGAAAGTAGGAGTTTTTATATTCTCATTCACAACTTGGTCATTTAGTTGATTCAAATCTTGCAAAGTTGTGTTATTGTTGTCAGTTTGTCATCCTCGTAGGCTTGCTAACAATGGTTTTGTTGACTTCTTTTGTTTTTGCTTCATATTCTTCTAGGATGAGACTTCTGAACATTGCTCACATAAAGGTATGCCTCCATTTATTGCTCCTCTAAATTCATAAAATCCACATTCCCGCATTATATATGTATCTCGGCTTCATATGACAAACAACATATCAATCTTCAATCAGATCATCAACATAATACACCATTCTAGAATTAGTTGCAAGTATAAATGGTTCATTTATTTCTTTTGCTTTGGTGTGTATCAAATGAAAATTTTTTAGGATGCAGATTTCATAAGGTCACAACTTCAATAAAGAAAAATACAGAATTTTTTTTTCAATTTGGACTTTTAAAACTCTAGATTGCAAAGATTTGTTATCTAAAGAAGTACTTTTATCATTTTCTGCTACTATTTAAAGCTAGCAATATTGAAAAGAGTTAAATTTTTAGAAGAACTTCAACGAAATTAAAAAGAAGAATCACAATTTACATTTTGGGCGTAAAGAGGATTAAGTTTTAGGGGGAAAGAGTTTATTTTGGGAGGGAATTGAGAAAAAAGTGAAAAATAGTACCCCACTTAGAAAATTTTAAGGGAAGATGAAAAAAAAGAGGAGGAGTGAAATATTTTATCCTCCTGTATTGGCCACGATATTTTAGCCACACTTTCTAATGTGAAGAGAATTTTTTATTTTTTGTTATTTTTCCATGATTTTTATAACCATGACTAATAAATCATGCCTAAAAGGTAATTTTTTGATAGTTGATTGAAGATGCCATAAAAGTTTTGGATGGGTTCATGAATTTTTTACTTAACAAGAGATGTTAAGAAAGGAGATCCTTTATCACAAGCTTTATTTATTTGTTTGTTGAAGTGTTATTTAAAGCTCTCAATCAATTGTTTTATAAAAAGGATTTTAAGAGTTTTGAACTGCCCAAGTGGAATGATAATTTAGGTAACTTGAATAATGATGATGATACCATAATATCTGTGAATGCAGATAGGTAATATTTATAATTAATAATGGGGGTGTTGGTCCAATATGAGAAGCAGTTAGATAAAAAATTAATAAAGAAAATAGTTTTTTCTTTATGTTTAACAATGTTGCAGTTGTTGCTGTCTAGGAGGTAAACATAGTAACAGGTTTTCAAAGAAGCAAGTTTCAATTAATGTATTGGGGTGTCATGTTGATCATGAAAAGAAGAAAACACAACATTTTGCCGAGCTTTTGAAAAAGCTACAAAATAAGCTTCATATATGGAAAGGTAAATTATTGTTCTTCGAAGAAAAAATAATTTTGATCAATCATGTGTTACAAAGTATTCCTACTTATTTATTAGGCATAATACATAAATATGACTCTAAACTTGACACCAAAATTATAACTTTGACCTTAAACTTTGATAGTGCACAAATAAGACCTTTAACTATTCAAAATCTGAACAAATATGATCTCCGATTTTGCAACCCCCATGCGTGAGTTTCACTTGCACCTATGTGGAAAGATAATCCAATCACACAGTGTCATGTCATTAAAAGGGATGACATGGCATGAAGACGCGGTTTCAATTAAAATGACGTCGTTTTGCTTCTATAAGTTAAAACGACGTCCTTTTGCTTATTATTATTATTATTATTATTATTATTATTATTATTATTATTATTATTATTATTATACTACTTCTACATATTACGTACTATTACTATTACAATTTCTACAACATTTTAATAAAATTTTCATCTGAATAACGTTTTATTAATAACGCTAATTTAATAACGTTAATTTAATATACTACTACTACTACCCTTAATAACGTTTTAATAGTATTAATTTAATAACGTTAATTTAACAATGTTAGTTTAATAACGTTAATTTAATAATATTTAAATAAGGTTAATTTAATAATATATTAATAACATTTAAATAACGTTAATTTAATTATATTTTAATAACGTTAATTTAATAAAGTTAGTTTAAATATGTTTTAATAACGTTAATTTAATAATATTTTAATAACATTAATTTAATAATATTTTAATAACGTTAGTTTAATAATATTTTAATAACGTTAATTTGATAATATTTTAATAACGTTAATTTGATAATATTTTAATAACGTTAATTTGATAACGTTTTATTAAAACTATAATTTATTTATTTATTATTAGTATAGTTTCATCTTTAAGCTGAAAATAATAAAAAAATAATAGTGAAAAGTCATTTAAATATATAAAAAGGAAGTAGTAAGGGCATAATAGTCATTTTACCCTTTTTTTTACTGTTGGAACACTCAAATTTTTAGCCCGACGCGCCCAGTTTTGCGTGTACAGCACACGTTTTGCCACATCGGATCGGAGGTCATATTTGTGCAGTTTTGAATAGTCAAAGGTCATATTTGTGCACTGTCAAAATTTAAGGTCAAAATTATAATTCGATGTCAAATTTAGTTTCATATTTATGTATTATTCCTATTTATTATTTGTCATCATGCTTCCTAAGTGCATAATTGAAGACCATAGATATTTTGCTAAATTTTTATAAAATTTTAAAGAAGGGAGGGACAAGCCTTAGGTGTCATGATCAAACATATGTCTTCCTAAGAATGAAGGGGGTAGGGATTCAAATCTCTCTTTGATATATCCAAGGTCTTATTTGCAAAGTTGTGGAGGAATTTTAGGACTAAAACGTCTTTGTGGCCTAATTTTATACGAAATAAATATTGTAAAAAACGCAAGCCTCAGGTGGTTCAATGGTGGTGGTGGTGGATCACAAACATAGAAACTTATGCTAAAGTCTAGAAACTACATTGATTAAGAGAATTAGTCGGAGCCTAGATATGACACTCTAGCATCTGGTATAATCACTGAACTCAATTAGAGCGCCCTTCAATATTATTTTCTTGTTACTCATATTTTAATGAAAAAAAAAATGTGAGTCGATTGATGACTCAAGAAGGCTGGAATATTAATTTGATGCTGGAATTATTTAAAGAGGATGTTTGTAATCATATTTAGCATGGAATTGGGGAGATTCATGATAGATAGAATTGAGATAAACCTTAATGAATGCTCAATGGTACAGAAAGTTCTCAGTAGAAAGTGCTCGAAAAGTAATGAGGCATATAAGTGAACCTCAGGAGTTGATTCTCAATATATGAGAAAAAGAAATTCCTTTCAAAGTGTCTTACCCTTTTCGGAGACTTTAAAAGCATAGAATTCTCGTTAGTGAAGTGTTAGTGCAAATCAAAGTGGCTGATGAAGTTGTTTGTTGTTGTTGCTACAGTAATGCCTAAGAAAAATTTGAACATTTATTCATTGAATGTTCTGATTCTAATTATTTATGGAGTATATTTGCAGGGGCGGGGTGCTTGTACAATTTTTGTAGGTTAAGTACACCATTCTAAAGTGGTGGAACGTAGATTGTGTGACAAAATTAAAGCCTTTATACAAGGTTGTACCAGCTTTTATTATTTGATAGGTGCAGAAGAGGGGGAATAAAATCATAAATGGGGACAAGTGTCAAGGCATGCAACGATGATGAATATTTATTTGAATTTGCATATGATGGGAATGGCCAGACATCCTTGGATGCGGGATATTCTATTGATTGACCTATGATTGTTAAGTTGTTTGAGGAGTATATCCCTATTATGTCTTGTCAAGTAATTTGAAAGTTGTCAGATAGGAAACTTTATAAGTGTAATTCTGATGGAGCAAATAAAGAAAATCCTGAGCTTAGGTCTAGCGCATTTTGTATTAGGAATGATGAGGGGGAATTTATTTTTGCTGAAACAAGGAGAATTGAGGATGGAACAGTTCTTAAATTTGAGGTTGTAGCTATGACGATGGAATTAGAATAATGCATAAGTCATAAACGGCTATCAATGATTATAAAAACTTATTCTCTCATCCTTAAAAAAATACTTGATGGTATACAAAAGGTGCCCTAGACAGTTGCTTTGGAAATTAAACGGCTCAAGTATATAATGGAGAATAATATTGTGGCGGTGGTGCACATATTCAGACAGGGACAACAATTGGTGGATAATTTCACTAACTTCATTTGCAGATTTACAGGTACACAGGGGATTCAATTTAACTCACTACATGAGGTTTTGACTAAATAAAATAAAATTATTCAGATGAAAAAATGCAAAACGCCAAATCTTAGAATTAGGAAATGCCAAAATAGAAGGCATATGCACACACAAGGGCAAATCGGGAACATTTTCAAGTAAGAATCTAATACCAAAGAAGGCAGTAGCTGGAAGCATAAGGAAGAGGATGTACCAGTTAGATCTGAACCTATTAGCTCCTCAGAGCTCATTCTGCTGAAATTAAGGAAAATAGATAATTGAAAATCGATTATTATGGCTTTGATCCCAAAATTGGAAAATTCTTGAATCTTACCTCAAATTAGATAACTGGTTTGGAGTTGAAGAAGTCTTCACCGACTTTGATGGCGTCAGTGAGAATTTTTTATCTCAAGTGAAATTCCCTCAAACTCACTTATCTTGTAACACCAAATCTACGTTGAACATAGATTCACTAGAATTCATGTGGTGTAGTGTCTATCAGAGTTTCTAAGATGCTAGAATGGGACATCAGAAAATCGCCATAGATCTAGAGTTGGCTTAATCGGTTGAGCTTCTAGGACTTTCCAATAAATTTGATTAATTTTATTTGTTGTGGAACCTTTTTAATATTTGTTTTCGGGTATGGGCTAAGCTTTCGGCCTCAACCATCTTGTAAATATTTTGTTTTATAATAGATGGGCATTTAGCCCAATTTTATTTTAAAAAAAATTAATTAGATTCTCTCTTCAACTTGATTATACGTGCGAGAAAGTGTTAGAGAACACACTTAATCTCTTTTGTTGTGTAAAAGTAATTTAAAAAGTTAATAATGTTTTGACTACTCCGCCCACTACTTCACAAACTAGAACACAACATTTCTCACTCTGAAAATAATATAGTTTATATCAAAGCATTCATAAAATTATGTATGCAAAAAATTCTTTGGGGCCTACATAAAACTCGAAAAAAAATAGAACGGAAAAAATTACTAATAGTTAAAGTGGGATATCAAGTATACCCTTAGTGCTAATCAAATTATTCGAACCGAAGATAAAGTCTCTTTTATATGTAATACTTTACACATTAAGTGAGACTTTTTGACGTGAACTCTAAATTAGTTAGATACTCAAAATATATTATGACCCTTATAAGAAATAAAAAATAAAAGAATAAAAAAGAAACCATGTTGTAGTTTAAATCATTAATTTCCTAATCAAATTAAAATTTTTGCTCATGTGGACTAGTTCCTAACCAAATATAAAAGAAATGGCTCATACTTTCTCTTACTTTAATCAATGTTGGATTACCTCCATTCCAAACAAAGGACTAACTTTTGCGAAAAATATAAAATATTATGCTTTAAATTCACCATGTTACGAATTATTTTTAAAAAGAAAACCTTTTTTTTTTAAATTAAAACAGCTTGATAAGTTCTAGGGTGGTTGCTAAAAGTGCACCTTTTTCCTAGACATCTAAAACCCAAAAGCACATTTTCATTAGGCAATTAATTTTTCAAGCAAAGAACAAAAGAAAAACGACTACCTCAATCAAATTTAGTTTCGAATTGGGCTTAGGTTTCTCTAAAGCAGAAAATGAACAATGTAAATATTTAAAACAAAATGATTAATTAAATAACTAAAATCTTCTTTTCCTAAACAGAAATATAAGAAAATGTAGTGGGTATTAAACAACCCTCAAATCTATATATATTTATAAAGAAGGCTTAGAAGTATGCTGATGTGACATACTTCTAAGGCCTCCATTCCTATTATTCTTTTTTCTCATTTTTTTTGACTTGTTTTTGTATTTTCTCTTATTTTATAATTGAATAATTAATCATATTCTATCCTATTTATTAAATATTATTAAATTTTTTAATAGCCAAATTAATTTATTGTCAATTAGTTATTATATTAATTACTAATTATTGTACATAGAATTGAAAAGTCACTCCAATTGTGTCTTTTTTATTTTTAATCTCTTTCAATTATCCGTCTATAAGTGTGTGTATAAACAAAGTAATGTGCCTTTTTTTTTCAAACATTTTTTAAAAATATTTCTCTAATTATAAAATAATAACATCTTTTAATATTTCAAGTGTTTTTTTTATATAAAATATTTATAAGGACTAATTGTTTTCTTTTTTATATATAATGTATTTGAAAAGCGTAACTATTAATATAACGCATACTTCTTAAATTTATACATTCAATAGTATCCATAACTCCCATAATTTTTATGTCTATAACTCCCATACATTAATTTATAAATTTATAATACCTTATGGTATTCCTCTATTTTACCTATATAAAACTCATATTTGTTTCATGAAGACTTCCATTCAAAATTGTTCTTTCTCTTATTCATCTCTTTTGTTGGTAAATTATAGCATGTAATAAGAAGGAATATATGAAGATAAAATATTTTATTCTTTAATATTCTGTCATGTTTATGTATTTGATATTCTTTCTTACTTTTAACATTTTTTCTTTATATATTTGTTATCCTCCTACAAGTAAATATGGTCATGAAAATTAATATTATGGTAATTTTATAGCAGTGCGATCATTTTTTTTATTGCGATCATTTTATAGCAGTGAGATCATTTTTTTCCTCTTTTTCATGTCATTTTTTTATTGATACATTTGAAACAGAAATATTATAAATATCATAAATAGTGCAGTATCATAACTATGTTATTCTCAAATATTCTTTCATGTTTATGTATTTTATATTCTTTCTTAATTTTAATATTTTTTTTACATATTTGTTATCCTCCTCCAAGTAACTATGATCGTGAAAATCGATATTAAGGTAATTTTATAGTAGTACAATCAATTTTTTTAAGATGTATAATATAGTTTAGATTTCTTTCCTCTTTTTTATGTAATTTTTTTTATTGATATATTTCAAATAAACATATTATAAATATCATATATAGTGCAATATCATATTAACAATTATCACATTCTTGTGTTTTATATTATTATAATTAATTAATTAATCGATAGTGAAACGTTTTGAGTCTGTACCATGGATGCTACACGGTACTTACGACCCCGAAGGACCACAAGTTAATCCATGACTGATATTTGTTGTGAGCACTGAATAAATAATACTGTAATAAATGCAAAAAATAGGCTGAATTGCCATGAGATTCAAAATCTGTAAATACTGATAAAGAATATCAACTGATAAAACATCTGAATCTGAAATACTATCTGAAAGTCTAGTAAAAAAAGCCTCTAACTGAACTGTCTAAAATTGGAGTTGATGGGACAAGCCCCCAACTAACTACAACTACTGAAATATTGAGTCTGCTGTAATAATAAAATAAAAAAATATCCTCGATGGATAAGGACTCACTACTAAATCTGATACCGCTGGCTGAATCTGAATCTGTCTATGCGCGGTCGGGAATCCAAGTATCCAAACATATGATATGAGAAACCATAGAACAAGGAAAGAGTATGCCTCAGTACGTGGAATGTACTGGTATGCTAGATGAGGTAAGGCTGAACGCAAGGGTTCATATGCATAAACAATAACTGACTAAATGATATAGAGTAACTGAACATGAAAATACATGGGTAACTAATATTGCTGTAAATACTGAATATGCAATACTGGGCATGTAAATAAATACTGTAACTGAGCTTTTCTGAAGCTGATTACTGAGTTCTGATAATTGTGTAACTGATATCTGAAGTTACTGATAACTGAATTACTAATACTGATTGATTTTGTCTGACAGTCCTAATTCTGTAGAACTGAACTGAGTTTTATACTGAAGACTGAAACTCAAATTGTGGGAGGTAATCATCTAACCGATATTCCTCAAATAAGATAACTGAGTTAGGGTCTAATCTGTAACCCCAATTAGAAGGGTATCAGTACCGTGCCACAATTAAAGATAAGTGAGGAGATACCCTAATCTGGAAGGTACTCTAATAAGAACGGTGGAACCCTCATCTAGAAGGTTAAAACACCTCATCAACCCTCAACTGGCAGGTTTGATATGTCAACCCATGCTGGCTACGTAGTTCTGGAATGCAAGGACTGCTTTTAGGGATCACATCCTCTACTGGCAGGTGAGCCCCCATCCTTGGGTTCACTCAGTGCTGAATACTACTCCCAAATAAAAGACACTTAATTGATTATATTGAATTGAACTTGACTAATACTGAGTTTACTGAGTTTTCCTGAGTTCGGTAAATGACTGAGTTCTACTGATCGTGATTTACTATGACTATTCTGTAACTAGCATTGGATCTAGGTAAACAACTAGATTATCGGGTATTAAATACCCCCAGGACTCGATAGAATGAAAAGTAAAGCATAATAATATTCACTTATTCATAGTTAGTCCATAGAGATATTTTATCAAACACTTGTAAGGTATAAGCTTGTACATGATTGGGACCACATAATGACATCTCATGATTCCACTATTTAATTCACAGAGACATTTTAGCAAACACTTGGGGAGAATGGACTATTTCACATGATGATGGTCAACACATATAATCATGAATACAATATTCAATTCCAAATTCAAAGGTTAAGCATGCAATTCATATAATTCCCCACAAGTATTATTCTAATTTTATGAATCTTATAATAATCATGGATTGAAAACCCAATTAACACCATAGACATGCATGCAATCAATTTCAAGCATAGAAATTCACAATTCCATAAACTTGTAGTTTTAAAAAGGGATTCTTGGACTTCATGGGTGAAAGAAACCCAAGAATGAACACCTAATAAACCTGAATTGATAAGTTCTTGGTGAGTTTCTTGAGCTTTGTTCTTGATTTCTTGAGAGCCGAGGTTTGCTAATTGAGAGAGAATGATTTAATTTGGGGGAAAATTGAGTGAATAATGGTATATTTAGGTTAACTAGGGGTAATTTACATGTTAAAGACTAACTTGGGTCATGGAAAAGTACCCAATTACCCCTGGGAATGATTTAAAAATTGTCACTGGAGAAACCTGATTTGAGCGCTTAGCTCAACGCGGCGCTATCGCGCTGTATCACTGGAAATTGACAAATGCGACCTGGAAGCTTGGTGCGATGTGGTGGCATCACATTGCTTCACTGCATGGGAATCTGGCCCTTGGCGCGACGCGCTAAAATCGTGGAGCAACACTAGATTTTGACAATTGGAAAATTAGCTAGTGGCGCGACACGGTGGTATCGTGTTGGCACACTGGAAAATAACAATTGCCATTTAGACGGCCTCCGTGACCCCCTGTAGTACTAGTTGGTACACTATCTTACTAAAAATACTATAACTCTTCACCCGAGTATCGAATTTGGGTAAATTTTATATCGTTGGAAAGCTGACTGAATTTCCTACGTATTGGTAAGATCTTAATTGAAAAATACTGAGTATTTTCAAAATTATATAGGATATCTCATGGACTGAGAGTTAATCTAAGCTAGGGAAATATGGGGTATTACAATATCTCCTTCTTGGGAACATTCGTCCTCGAATGAGACTGATTAAGCTGAGAAACACTGATAGGCTGAGCTGACACACTGAACATGTATATCTGATACATGGAATACATGATTGAAACTACTGACAAGATGAGTTACCATACTGAACATGCATATCTAATGTGTGAGTACATGACTGAAACTATTGATAACCTAAATTTTCATACTGAACATGCATATTTGATGCATGAGTACATGGCTGAACTGATTCATGAATGCATGACTAAATATGCAATGATAACTGATATCAAGATTATAAATATAACTGAACGTAGAACTGAGTAAAGCTAAGAAAGATTGTTACCTTAAGCTGAATCTGAGTTTGCGGAGAAGAGCTGAGGATAATTAGTCCACATATGTGCTTCTGCTTCCCAAGTATCTCCCTCAATGAACTGATTCCGCCAAAGAACTTTGACAAAGGGAACTTCTTTGTTCCTCAATCTGTGAATCTGACGATCGAGGATCTGGACGAAAGAGAGATCGTTCTGATTATGTACGCTCCCTAAGGGAACTATGAATAGTGAGTCACCAATGCATTTCTTTAGCAAGGAGACGTGGAATACTGGATGAACTGAAGCTATATCTGAAGGCAACTCGAGCTCATAAGCTACCTTTCAAAAATGATAGAGAATTCTATAAGGACATACATATCGGGGATTGAGCTTTTCCTTCTTGTCAAACTTCTTTACCCCCTTCATGGGAGAGATTTTCAAGTACACAAAATCACCAATCTCAAACTCAAGATCCTTTTTCGTCACATCAGCATATGATTTCTGTCGGTTCTGGGCTACCCTAAGCCTTTCTCTGATCAACTGAACCTTCTCTAAGGTATCCAACACTAGGTCAGGCCTTACTACTGCGGCCTTACCTACTTCGAACCAACCAATTTGAGATTTACATGTCCTACTGTAGAGTGCCTCAAATGGATCCATCTGAATACTGGAATGATAACGTTATTATATGCGAATTCGATCAAAGGAAGGTGTTCATCCCAACTACCCTTAAAATAAACAATGCATGCTCTCAGTATGTCTTTTAGAGTCTGAATGGTCCTTTCTGCTTGACCATTTGTATGAGGGTGGAAGGTTGTACTGAGGTGAACTTGGGTACCAAGACCCTTTTGGAATGCTTTCTAGAAATGAGAGGTAAACTAGGTACCTCTATCTGAGATGATAGACACTGGGATTTTGTGTAACCTGACCAACTCTCTAATATAGAGTTTGTCATAGTCCTCGGCAGAATAGGAGGTATGAACTGGAAAGAAATGAGTTGATTTGGTCATTCTGTCTATGATAACCCATAGAGAATCATGCTGACGACTACGAGGTAAATCCGTCACAAAGTCCATGTTCACTTCTTCCCATTTCCATGTGGGAATACTAAACTTCTGCATGGACCCAATAGGCTTCTGGTGCTCAACATTAACCTTCTAAAACATAGAGCGCAATGTCTCTCTTCATCCCACTCTACCAATAGATCTCCTATAAATCGCGGTACATCTTAGTGGCCCTTGGATGAATAGAGTAACACGCACCACATGCTTCTGCAAGAATTCGTTGCCTCAAGTTATCTACACCTGGCATACATAACCGACCCTGGAAGCGTAACATACCATATCCACCTTGGGAGAAAACCTCTTCTTTTTGATCTCTGACTGACTCTTTCAACTCAACTAGACTGGGATATCTATCCTGCTTTTCCTTCACCTAAAAAACTAGAGATAATTCTGAACTTTTCTGCACCCACACACTACCATCTTCTGAATCGACTAAGCGGACATCTAGTCGAGAAAGCTGATGAACTTCCTAAACTAACTTCTTTTTATCATTCTCAACATGAGCAACACTACCCATAGACAACCTATTAAGAGAATCTGCCACTACGTTGGCCTTGCCTGAATGATACAGAACACTCATGTCATAATCTTTCAATAACTCTAGCCACCTTCTCTGGCGTAAATTCAAATCTTTCTGAACACATACTGTAATCTTTTTTGATCTGTGAGCACATTAACATGGACCCTATATAAATAATGCCTCCATATCTTTAAGATAAAGACTACAGCCGATAGCTCAAGATTGTGAGTCGAGTAATTCTTCTTATGGGGCTTAAGTTGCCTAGATACATAGGCTATGACCTTACCTCTATGCATGAGGACGCAACCAAAACTTACTCTGGATGCATCAAAGTACACAACAAACCCATCTGAACCATCTGATAGAGTCAAACTGGGGCTGAGGTGAGTCAAGTCTTCAACTGTTGAAAACTCTTCTCGCAGAAATCTGGCGACTGAAACTTAACTTTCTTCTGTGTCAATTTGGACATAGGGGATGTAATAGATGAAAACCCTTCAACTAACCGACGACAATAGCCAGCCAAACCCAAGAAAATCCTGATGTCTGGGAGAAATAGGTCTGGGCCAGTTTCTCATTACTTCAGTTTTTTGAGAATCAACTCTAATTCCATCACCAAAAATAATATGACCAAAGAATTCTATTGACCTTAGACAAAATTTGCACTTACTGAATTTGGCAAATAACTGATGAGTTCTGAGAGTCTAAAGTATGATTTTGAGGTGATCTGTGTGATCATCCTCGCTACAGGAATAGATAAGAATGTCATTGATAAAGACTATAATGAACATGTCTAAGTAATTCTTGAACACTCGATTCATTAAGTCCATGAAAGCTGCTGGGGCATTTGTAAGACCAAAGGACATGACTAGAAATTTAAAGTGACCATATCGAGTTCAGAAAGCTACTTTCAGAATGTCACATTCTCTGACTCTAAGCTGGTGATAGATTGATCTGAGTTCTATCTTAGAAAAGTAACTGGCACCCTGAAGTTGGTCTAACAGGTCATCGATTCTTGGAAGTGGGTATTTATTCTTTACGGTGACTTTGTTCAACTGATGGTAGTCTATATACATTCTAAGGGAACCATCTTTCTTATGCACGAATAGAACTGGTGCGCCCCACGGGGAACACTAGGTTAGATAAATCCCTTATCTAGGAGGTCCTTTAACTGATCTTTTAATTCTCTGAGCTCTATTGGAGCCATTCTGTATGGTGGCATAAATATAGGCTGAGTATATCTTTAACTGATCTTTTAATTCTGTTGGAGCCATTTTGTATGGCTGAGTATTCCTTTAACCGATCTTTTAATTCTCTGAGCTCTTTTGGAGCCATTCTGTTGGAGCCATTTTGTATGGCGTCAGTACGTGAAATGTACTAGTATGCTACATGAGGTAAGGCTGAATGCAAGGGTTCATATGCATGAACAATAACTGACTGAATGATCTAGAGTAACTGAACATGAGAGTACATGGGTAACTGATACTGCTGTAAATACTAAATATCCAATACTGGGCATGTAAATAAACACTATAACTGAGCTTTTCTAAAGCTGATTACTGAGTTCTGATAACTATGTAACTAATATCTAAAGTTACTGATAACTGAATTACTAATATTGATTGACTGTGTTTGACAGTCCTGATTCTGTAGAATTGAACTGAGTTCTATACTGAAGACTGAAACTCAGATTATTGGAGGTAATTATCTAACTGACATGCCCCAAATAAGATAACTGAGTTAGGGTCCTATCTGTAACCCCAATTAGAAGGGTGTTAGTACTGTTCCATTAGTAAAGACAACTAGAGAGATACCCTCATCTGGCAGCTACTCTAATGAGAATGGTGGAACCCTCATATAGAAGGTTAAAATACCTTATCAACCCTCAACTGGAAGGTTTGATGTCTCAACCCTCGATGGATGAGGACTCACTACTAAATCTGATACTACTGGCTCAATCTGAATCTGTCTATGCATGGTTGAGAACCTAAGCATCCGAACCTATGATATGAGAGATCATAGAAAAAGAAAAGAGTATGCATCATTACGTGGAATATCCTGGTATGCTAGATAAAGTAAGACTTAATGCAAGAGTTCATATGCATGAATAATAAGTGGCTGAATGGTATAGAGTAATTAAACATGATAGTACATGGGTAACTGATACTGTTGTAAATACTGAATATACAATATCGGGCATGTAAATAAATACTGTAACTGAGGTTTTATGAAGGCAAGTACTGAGTTCTAATAACTGAGTAACTAATATCTGAAGTTACTGATAACTAAATTCTGATACTGATTGACTATATCTGACTATCCTAATTCGATAGAACTGAACTAAGTTCTATACTAAAGATTGAAATTGAGACTGTGGGATGTAATCATCTAAACGTGTGGGAGGTAATCATCTAACCGTGTGGGAGGTAATAATCTAACCGACATGTCCCAAATAATTTAACTGAGTTGGGGTACAATCTGCAAACCCAATTAGAAGGGTGTCAGTGTAAGACCCCACAAAATCCTAAGCTTAACTCAGTCCCTTAAATCTTGTTAAGGGGTCCCAGACTTAGAAAAATTCTAGATAAATATTTAGACTTAGTATTATTTTGGCCTTCGTAAGTTGGCAACTCTATTTCACCACTCTTATAACCTTAAAGTATTGATTTTTAGATTGATTCATGATCAGGAATGTCAGTAGGTGTTCTCAAAAAAGTTTTGGAATTTTTGGACATCGTTTTGTCCATGTTCGAGTGACCAAAATAGTGAGTCAACGCAATCTCTACGCATCGCATCGTGCATCGCATCGATAGATAAATTCTCCCTCAGCTCAGTGCAAATTCCAGTGACCCAACCTAACTCGACATGGCGCGTTGGCCATCTCATCGATACCAATGATGTGACACATCGGTCTGTGCATTGGTCTACACGTCGACAGTTCGATTTTTAGTCTTTAAAAAGCCGCATCATTAGGGATATTTGGGTCTTTTTTCCACTCTTATTCATCCCTACAACACAAGATTCAACCCTCATTAAGAAAAATACACTCATTTTCTCTCAAATTTCACAAGAACAAGAACCCTAGGTGATTTAATTTCAAAGCCAAGGCTCAATATTTCATCATTGTTCTTCAAGAATTTAGCAGCCAAGGTATATGAAGTGTTCATCCAAGGGTTCCTTCTACCCTTGGATTCGAAGAAACTCTTTTAAACTTCAAGTAGATTGATTTCACGATTTCCATGATTTGGAATTAAAATGTATTCACGAGTGTTATTTAATTGGGTTTTCTATTTCATGATTTATTTCAAGATTAATGTAGAATTAATTGATATTTGTGATTTATCATGTGAATTCATGTTGAAACCCATGGAATTATGAATTTGGAATTGAATCATGATGCTCACATGTTGTTTAGTATTATGAGCATATACTATGTCATCCAAGTGTTTGATGAATTGCTCATGCGAATATAATAATGATATTATATCATGCTAGTTTGTATACTAGTTCATGCCATGCAAGTGTTTGATAAAATGCCTCTATAGATGTATTATGAACAAGTGTGCATTTTTATGCTATGCAACATCAGATGATGCTTTACTTTTTATGCTATCGAGTCCTGGGGGTATTTAATACCCGACAATTTAGCTGTTTACCTAGAGCCAGTGTCAGTTATAGAATAATCTCAGTCATGTCATGATCAGTAGTCATCTCAATTAGTTACAGGACTCTGGAAAAACTTAGTAGACTCAGTATTAGTCCCGTCTAGTTCAGTATTCAGTTCAGACCTCATTTAACTCAATAATCTAACAAAATTCAGTAGTATTCTATTAGTTAACGGAACTCAGTAAACTTAGTAATAGTTCAGTCAAGCCTAGTATAAACTAGGAAATCAGTTCAGTGTCTATTCAGTTGGGAGTAGGATTCACACCGAGCTAACCCAGGGATGGGGTCATTCCTGCTAGCAGAGGGTTTGACCCTTAGTAGCAATCCCTATATTACAGAACTATGTAGCCAGCATAGGTTGAGATATGTTTCTATCAAATTAGGGTTGATACATATCATACGAGTTTTACTGCCAGTGAGGGTTGACGAAATAGCTTCCTACTAGAGAGGGTTAACTCACAGCTTGTCTTTACCCATGGAACGGTACTGATACCTTACCAACTAGGGTTACAGGTTGTACCCCCAGACTATTTAGAAAGAGGCATGTCGGCTAGATGATTACCTCCCACAGTCTTAGTTTTAGTTCTAGTCTTAGTATAGAACTCAGTTCAGTTCTACAGAAATCAGGACTGTCAGACACAGTCATTCAACTCAGTATAGAACTCAGCATAGTTTCATAAAATCAAGACTTTTAGATACAGTCACCTAGTTATCAGTAATTTAGTATCAATAAATTTAGATATCAGTTAATCAATATTCAGACTCAATATCCAGTGTTATCACGATCTCAGTTACAGTTTACGTATTTATGCATGTATTCTCATTCAGTTATAGTTATGTCATTCAGTCAGTATTGTTCATGCATATGAACCCATACATTTTAGTCTACCTCACTTAACATACCAGTACATTTAAAGTACTGACGCATACTTTTCTCTTGCTCTATAATGTCTTATATCATAGGCTCAGATGCATGGGCTCCCAAGCACCTTTTGCAGTTCAGATCTTCAGCATTCAGAGTTAGTGGTGAGTCCTCATAGTTCGAGGACAGGATTATTTTCTTCAGTATTTTAGTTTATCAATATAGTTTTCAGTAGTTGGAGTTAGTTGGGGGCTTGTCCCATTAACTCCATGATTCAAACAATAGAGGCTTTTCAGACTAGAGTATTCTCAGACGGATGTTTCAGTTTTGGTATTACTATACCGTATTCAATTTTATTTAAGTATTGAACCTTATGGAAAGTTTTTGCCTAATTTCCACATATATATTGTATTACTATTCAGTTATATTAGCAGGTACCAGTCATAAGTTAGCTTGTGGTCCTTTGGGATTATGAGCACCGTGTAGCATCTAGGGTACAGACTCAGGGAGTTACAAGCTTAGTATCAGAGCCTAAGGTTCAATAGAGTCTTAGGAAGTCTGAAAGTCACATCTAGTAGCATCTTGTGCATGTACGTGTAATGCGCCACACTTATGGACAAGACACTACGAGATGTTTTAGGAAAACTTTCCCTTCTTTCAGTATTCATGTCGTGCGAGTGAGCATGACCTCCAGTTAAACTCTCAGTATAATCCGTTCTCTTCTGTTTATAGAATATACCTCCAAAGAGGACTAAGGGAAGAGGAACGGGAGACCAGCCAGCACCTTAGACCATCTAGCCAGGTCCTCTGGACGAATATGTCTCCTACACTGAGTTTAGAGAAGCTTTCACCACCCTAGCTTATTTTGTGGCATCCCAGAATAAATGACTAACTGTCTCTCTATCCAACCCAGTGGATATTACTACTGCAGCTAGGATTTGAGACTTCACCCGAATGAACTCTCCATCTTTTACTGGGCCTAAGTCAGATGAGGACCCTCAGGAATTTCGCAATCAGGTGCAGAAAGTTACTGATATTATGGGAGTGACTGCTATTGAGAGTGCTGAGTTGGATAAATATCAGTTACAGGATGTGGCACACTTATGGTTCAAATAGTGGAAGGCAGAGAGGGATGCAGATGCAGGGCCCAAAGAATGGGTGAAGTTTGCCATTACTTTTCTGGATAGATTCTTCCTGCTAGAGTTGAGGAAAGTGAAGGTTTTGGAGTTTATAAATCTGAAGCAGGGCAATATGACAGTACAAGAGTATTCTCTCAAGTTCACTCAGTTAGCCAGATATGCCCCCCGTGTAGTAGCAGATAGTAGATCTAAGATGAGTAAGTTTGTGTCTGAGGTGTCTAGCCGTATGGTCAAGAGTGTAGGACCGCAATGTTGATTAAGAAGATGGACATATCCAGGCTCATGGTCCATGCTCAGTAGATACAAAAGTCCAAGAATAAAGAGAATAAGAGGGAGACCAAGAGAGCGAGAATAGGTATTTTCAAATTCTCTCAACCTAAGTCAGAGAGTGGTAATCATTATCAGTTCCACCCAAAATCCTCAGTTCCATCTCCATCCTCAGCCAGTGCTCCAGTGCTGAAATTCAGAGACGGCAATAGAGATAGGGCATCAGGCCCTAAACCCCAGGGTAGTGTTAGTAGTACCCAAACAAATCCTCTCTGCCAAAAGTATGGCAGAAACCATCAGGGTATCTATAGAACTGGTAGTGACATATGTTTTGGATATGGTAAGAAAGGCCACAGGGTCAGACGGTGTCCTCAGGTGGGTTTGCAGAGTTAGCATAATCGCCCCCCAGCTCAGTCCGATCGCCCGAATCTGAAGGGTGCCTCTTCCAGTGCCACTAGTGGGAAACACCCAAATAGACTCTATGCACTTCAGTCCCGACAGGATCAGGAGAGTTCTCCTGATGTGGTCACTGGTACGTTACAATTTTATCATTTGAATGTTTTTGCTTTGCTAGATCCAAGAGCTTCTTTGTCCTTTGTTACTCCATATATAGCTATTGATTTTGAAGTCAGCCCCGAAATTCTATCAGAGCCTTTATCAGTCTCTACCTAATGGGTAAATCTATCATAGCCCGGTGGGTATACAAGAACTGCCCGATTATGGTATCTCAGAAAGTCACTTCAGCTGTCACGACCCGAGCCTAGGCCCTAGCCGTGACGAGCATCCCGAACCATGAAGGCCCGAAACACCCATTCTCTATCTGGTTATCATGCAACATATTCATAATCATAATAAAATGCGGAATTGAAACTGAGTACGGAAAACATGGTCAAGTCCTGCAATATTTCTGAATAATACTATCTGACATCAGTCTGCGAAATCTCTACTAGGAACATAAACATTTGTCTGAAAAGAAGCTGGGACAAGGCCCCAGTAAACCAAAAACATAATAAATAAGATGGTGTCTGACATAATTAGGCCTTCCGAATAATAGAAGGCTCACCACTGTGAGATCAAGTCTGCAAACCCGAGAATGTCTACTGAGTAGCTGGACCCCTAGACTGTGCCTCAGGACATGGAAGGAGGAGGGGGGGGGTCAGTACAAAAGTACTGGCACGCGAAGCAATCCAAAAGTAGTATAATGGAACATACATATATATATATATTAAGGGAAAGCAATTTTTCATCAAGACAACATGTATAAAACTGTTTCTGAAAAATACATGGGCACTTTCTGAAAACATGCAACCTGTCTGTTCATTTCAAATCATGATCTGTGTTTTACTTCTGAGTTAGGTGGTATTCCCCTACAAGTCTGAATATTCCACGGGCTGTATGGAATCCGCCATTGACTCGGCGGGGAAGCCCCCAACCCAACTGTGCCGCAAGGGTTGGAGTGTCTGAGTCTGATACGCCACAGGACATTTAAGTCAGCGCATAATAATATACCCGGGTCGGCAAACCACGGTTTTAGTCAAAGAGTTGTCTAAAACTCCCGCCTTCTTCAGGGAACCACCTAAGCTCTCTTTATGCCCTATTTTAGCCTTTTCTGAACATGTATCATTCTGAAATTTCTAAATCATGAGAGTCTGATAAAAATCTGATTTCTGAACTAGTCTGTGTCTGTTATGGCATTTTTCTGAGTTGGTATCGTCATACCAAGACTTGCAAGTCCTATTTATGATCCATAATGTATTAAGCAAGAGCTTTCATTCAAAACATAGTTTAGACCACCAAAACATGTAATTTGCATTAAAGATGTCATGTTCCGAAACTCAAGTCAAATCCATGCAAAACTTTCATCAAACATATGGTGGTCATGTGCATTTTTGGCAAAACCATGCATTCTTTCATTACATGCATATTCAACATTCACAACCCTCTCTTTCGTGTTCAAAACATTGTATATTACGTGAAGCATGGAAAAATTTACATTAAGAGAGAGGTTTCATGAAAATCATGCTCTAAATTCATATTTCAGGACAAATGCATATATATATATATTCATATAACTTTCAAATCACTTTGGGGGAAAGCCAAAAGGCCAAAACAATATCATTAAAGCTTCTGAAACATGAGTATGTACATGAATTCGAAAACCCAATTCTTAAAACATGATTTCTATGCCCATGAGATTTTAGGAAAACCCCGCGTACCTTATTCTCCACGAATTTTTGGTGTCTATCGAAGCCTATGTCGAGAGGATTCCGAATCTATAATTTGTTTCACGAAGAAGTTTCGGAATGATCGGTCCTTCAAGCTTATTTTCTCAAACCCTAGTTGCTCCTTCTCTTAAGTTCTTGAAGGATTAGATTTTTGGGATTTTATAGGAGGCTTCAATGTTGTTAATAGGCCCAAATCCGTTTAGGAGTGGGTAAGGACGATTTTGGGTTTTGTAAGGACTAACTTGCACTTAAAGTAACTCAAAACGGAGTGTTTTCGTCACCTGAAACCATAACTATGCGCCGCCCTTTGCATTGCCTAAATTTACATAGGCACCGCCCTATGCATCGCCTATATTTGCATAGGCGCCGCCCTATGCATCGCCTATATGTGCATAGGCGACACATTCAACTTTGAAAGGCCATAACTTCTTCACCGGGTGTCCGCTTTAGGCGAATTTGGTATCGTTGGAAAGCTTATTCAATTATCTACAATTTGGTATATAGTAGGCCACCCAGTTCATCATATAAAATGAGTTATGGTCAATAGAATTTGACACAAATTACAACGTCCACTAAAACTTAATCGATCGAAATAGTTTTAACTCGTCCTTAAGTTGAAGGACTTCTATGGTCTAAATTCATGCTCAAATGGATTCACATACTACAAACTTGATTAACATGCCAAATTGGCATAGGCTTTAAGGCTCGGGGATTATCAACGCATCAGAGTCATATATTTTATTCTAGCCCGAAATGTGGGGCGTTACATTATCCCCCCTTGGGATCATTCATCCCCGAATGATGACGCGGAAATAGTCACACACGATTTCAAACAGATTCATACATAGAAGGAAACATAAAGGAAGAATTGTACCTTTCAATTCGTCTCTTGCTGATTCAAATAGGCTCGGGTATCTCACTTTCATGTCATGCTCCGAGTACCAAGTTGCTTCTTCAACTTTCTGATTTCGCCATAACACTTTAACTGAGACTATCTCTTTACTCAATTTTCTCACTTGTCGATCTAGGATTCCCACGGGATCTTCCTCGTAAGACAAGGAATCGCTCACCTTGATTTCATCAATGGGCACCACCAAAGAGTGATCTCCGATGCACTTCTTCAACATGGATATGTGGAATACTGGATGAACAGAACCCAAACTTGCAGGCAATTCTAATTCATACGTAACTCCACCTATTCTTCTTATAATCTGATACAGGCCTATATAGCGAGGACTTAGCTTACCCCTCTTCCCGAAACGCATAACCCCCTTCATGGGAGAAACTTTGAGGAAAACCCAATCTCCAATCTCAAACTCTAACTCTCTTTTTCTGACGTCGGCATAGGATTTCTGACGACTCTGAGCTTCCTTTAGTCATTCCCTAATGAGTTTCACATCCTCCATTGCTTGATGAACAAGATCAGGCCCATACATCTGCATCTCACCTACTTCATACCAACCTATTGGAGACCTACATCTCCTACCATACAATGCCTCAAAATGTGCCATCTTAATACTAGAGTGGAAGCTGTTGTTATAGGCAAACTCTATCAGTGGCAAGTGATCAACCCAACCACCTTTAAAGTCTATCACACAGGCCCTCAATATGTCCTCCAGGGTCTGGATGGTGCGTTCAGCTTGCCCATCAGTCTGAGGGTGGAATGCTGTACTTAAGTTCACCTGGGTGCCTAAACCTTTCTGAAACGATCTCCAAAACTGAGAAGAAAACTGCGTACCTCGGTCGGATATGATGGAGACAGGCGCTCCATGCAAACAGACAATTTCTGCAATGAACAGCTTGGCATAATCTTCCCCCGAATAGTTAGTCCTGACAGGCAGAAAGTGAGCTGACTTGGTCAGCCTATCTACAATCACCCATATAGAGTCATACTGATTTCGGGACTTCGGAAGTCCTGTAATAAAGTCCATAATGATCATTTCCCACTTCCACAAGGGCAACGCTATTTCTTGGGAAGTACCTCTTGGCCTCAAATGTTCTACTTTCACTTGTTGGCAATTCAAGCACTTAGAAACAAAGTTAGCCACATCTCGCTTCATATTATTCCACCAAAACATAGATTTCAAATCATGGTACATCTTAGTAGAACCAGGATGAACAACATACCTCGAGGTGTGAGCTTCATCAAGAATTCTTTCTCGAAGCCCGTCGACATTCGGAACACATAATCTACCCTGAAACCTCAGGATGCCATCACCATCAATTTCAAAAGACATCACCTTCTGTTGACCCTCATCTTTCTTGATTTGCATCAAGATGGGATCTTCAACCTGCTTCTCCTTCACTTCAGCACAAAGGGATGACTTAGCTAACTCATGAACAACTACCCCTCCATCTTCGGAATCTAACAGTCGCACTCCCATATTCGCAAGGCGATGAATATCCTTCACTATCTCCTTCTTTTCTTCTTCTACATGAGAAAGGATGCCCATAGACAACCTGCTGAGGGCGTCGGCCACAACATTTGCCTTTCCCGAATGGTAATGCAGGCTCATATCATAGTCTTTCAGGAGTCCCAACCACCGCCTCTGCCTGAGATTCAATTATTTCTGTGAGAAGACATACTGCAGACTCTTGTGATCAGTGAAGATATCAACATGAAAACCGTACAAGTAGTGCCGCCAAATCTTAAGGGCAAACACCACAGCCGCTAACTCCAAATCATGAGTAGGGTAGTTCCACTCGTGCACCTTCAACTGCCTAGATGCATAAGCTACCACCTTACTATGTTGCATCAAAACGCAGCCAAGTACCACACGGGACGCATCACAGTAAACCACAAAACCATCAACACCCTCGGGAAGAGTCAAAACAGGTGTAGTGGTCAGTCTGTCTTTCAACTTCTCAAAACTATTTTCGCATAAATCAGACCACACAAACTTTACCTTTTTCTGAGTCAGTTTAGTGAGTGGAGCCGCTATGGATGAAAAACCCTCTACGAATCTTCTGTAATAACCTGCCAAACCCAAGAAGCTCTGAATATCGATTGGAGTCGTGGGTCTGGTCCATCTTCTCACTGCCTCAACTTTCTGGGGATCCACTCTAATCCCGTCACTGGACACAATATGCCCTAAGAAGGCAATAGAATCTAACCAGAACTCACACTTGGAAAATTTGGCATACAACCAATAATCCTTAAGGGTTTGAAGAATGATTCGGAGGTGATCGGCATGATCCTCCTTACTCTTAGAATAAATCAGAATATCATCAATAAATACAATGACAAACGAGTCAAGAAACTGACGGAAAACTCAGTTCATAAGATCCATGAAGGCTGCAGGGGCATTAGTTAACCCAAAGGACATGACGAGAAACTCATAGTGACCATATCGGGTTCGGAAAGCTGTTTTGGGAATGTCTGTCTCCCTAACTTTCAACTGATGATAGCCCGAACGAAGGTCTATTTTTGAAAAACATCTAGCACCCTGAAACTGGTCAAAAAGATCATCAATCCTCGAAAGAGGATATTTTTTTTTTAATTGTGACCTTGTTCAACTGACGGTAATCTATGCACATACGAAGGGAACCGTCTTTCTTACGCACGAAAAGTACAGGTGCACCCCAAGGAGATACACTGGGGCGTATAAATCCCTTATCTAGGAGGTCTTCTAGCTACTCTTTCAACTCCTTTAGTTCTGCGGGAGCCATTCTATATGGCGGAATAGACATGGGACAGGTATCTGGCAACACATCAATACCAAACTCTATCTCCCTATCAGGGGGTACCCTTGGGAGATCTTTGGGAAAGACTTCTGGAAATTCATTCACCACAGGGACAGACTGAAGAAGAGGATTTTCAACTTTAGAGTCCTTGACTCGAATAAGGTGATACAAACAACCCTTAGAAATGAGTTTTTGGGCTCTGAGATAAGATATAAAGTGCCCCTTGGGTGCTAAAGAATGTCCCTCCCATTCTATCATTGGTTCATTTGGGAAAGAAAAGGTAACTTTACGGGTCCTACAATCCAATATGGTGTAGCATAAATGGAGCCAATCCATCCCTAAGATAACATCAAATGCAACCATGTCCAACTCTATAAGGTCTACCACTGTATCCCGACTACCAAAAGTCACCACACAACCCCTATATACCTTTCTAGCAACAACAGAATCCCCCACCAGGGTAGAAACAGAAAAGGGTTCAGAAATCACACTGGGCTCAAACCCGAAACCAACAACCACATAAGGGGTCACATAGGATAAGGTGGATCCGGGATCAAGTAACACACTGACATCACGGGAAAAGATTTGTATCGTATCGGTAACAATATTTGGGGAAGCTTCCGCCTCCTGGCGGTTGGTCAAGGCATATAACCAGTTGCGACTGTTCCCGACAGCTGATGTGGCGCCCTTCTGAGATGGGGATGGCGCTGTGGAATTTCCTTGAAACTTCGCACCACCAGCACTCCTCCTAGAAGATGGACAGTCCCTCTGAAAATGGCCTGACTGACCACATGAATAACATACAAGTGTGCCCAACTGACATTTCCCCGGATGATTCTTACCACAATTTTCACATCGCGAGTAAGTGCGATACTGCTGAGCCACACTACCCTGTGACTGAGTATCTGGTTCTCTAGATACATGAGGAGTCTGAAAGATCTGAGTCTGTCTATTTGCAGGGGGTCTGGGCGCTGGGGCGCTAGCCGCTGACTGTGTATTATTCCAAAACCTCGTCTTCTTCGACCACCTATTTCCCCAATTACCACTCTGCGGCTAACTCTGGTGCCGATCCGCAGATTTGACTCTCTTGGCCTGTCTGTCCTTCTCTCTAGATTTAGCGATCTTTCTCTTCTTCTCTTCCACCTACTGCATGTGGACTGTCAGTCTAGCAAAGTCTAACTCCCTATTCAGCATTGCCCCCTGGCACTCAAGTATCAGGTTATCAGCAAGGCCGGATGCAAATTTCCTCATCCGGGCTCTCATATTGCTAGTCTATTCTGGTGCATAGCGGGCTAGTTGATTAAACTTCAAAGTGTACTCCTGTACACTCATACTTCCCTGCTTCAGATTCATGAACTCTTCTTCTTTGGCCTCCCTCAACTCGAGAGGAAAGAATCTGTCAAGGAAAGCTTCTACAAACTCACCCCAAACTGTGATCTCAGCACTCTCACCTTTTGCATTTTCCCAGTCTGCATACCACTGATTTGTAACATCCTTAAGCTGATAAGTTGCCAATTCCACTCCTTCAATCTCATCTATATGCATTACCTTATAGATCTTCTCTATCTCATCCACGAACTCATGTGGATCTTCCTCCACCTTTGTACCAGTGAACTTAGGTGGATTCATCTTCAAGAAATGCCCGACTCTAGTAGCCTCAGACGTAATGGATGCAGACCCAATATCTTCCGATCATTGAGCTTGGTTAGCTACCAGCTGTGTCAGCATATGGATAGACCGCCTGAACTCTGCATTTGAGATATCTCTCTGAGCAGTTGGTGGACGGTTGACATTAGTCCGCGGAGCCCGAGGTGGACTGGTTGGAACTGGAGGGACTCCCGGATTAGGGCAGGTTCTGGCGTGGAAGCTCTATTATGGGTCTGCATCCCATGGGTGGGACGGACCACATCTGCCTGAGCACTTTGATCGATGTTGTGACGGGGTGGCATAGTCGTGTTTCACTGTAATACAAGATATCATTGATTAGGGGACAGTATATATTCTGAAGCACGAACTAAATCACACAGAAGGGAAACATTCCTAAACGCCTAGTAGCCTCCTGTTTATAAGTGTGGCGCGCTACACACCCATAAATAAGACTCTACCCAACGCGATTTCGTAGACACCCTGGGACCATGAACCGTGCTCTGATACCAAGTTTATCACGACCCGAGCCTAGGCCCTAGCCATGACGAGCATCCCGAACCATGAAGGCCCGGAACACCCATTCTCTATCTGGTTATCATGCACAACATTCATAATCATAATAAAATGCGGAATTGAAACTGAGTATGGAAAACATGGTCAAGTCCTGCAATATTTCTAAATAATACTATCTGAGACCAGTCTGCGAAATCTCTACTAGGAACATAAACATTTGTCTGAAAAGAAGATGGGACAAGGCCCCCAGTAAACCAAAAACATAATAAATAAGATGGTGTCTGACATAATTAGGCCTTCCGAATAATAGAAGGCTCACCACTGTGAGATCAAGTCTGCAAACCCGAGAATGTCTACTGAGTACCTGGACCCCTAGACTGTGCCTCAGGACTTGGAAGGAGGGGGGAGGGTCAACACAAAAATACTGGCACGCAAAGCAATCCAAAAGTAGTATAATGGAACATACATATATATATATATATATATTAAGGGAAAAAAAATTTTCATCAAGATATCATGTATAAAACTGTTTCTGAAAAATACATGGGCACTTTCTGAAAACATACAACCTGTCTGTTCATTTCAAATCATGATCTGTGTTTTACTTCTGAGTTAGGTGGTATTCCCCTACAAGTTTGAATATTCCACGGGCTGTATGGAATCCGCCATTGACTCGGCGAGGAAGCCCCTAACCCAAGTGTGCCGCAAGGGTTGGAGTGTATGAGTCTGATACGCCACAGGACATTTAAGTCAGCGCATAATAATATACCCGGGTCGGCAAACCACGGTTTTAGGCAAAGAGTTGTCTGAAACTCCCGCCTTCTTCAGGGAACCACCTAAGCTATCGTTATGCCCTATTTTAGCCTTTTCTGAACATGTATCATTCTGAAATTTCTAAATCATGAGAGTCTGATAAAAATCTGATTTCTGAACTAGTCTGTGTCTGTTATGGCATTTGTTTGAGTTGGTATCGTCATACCAAGACTTGCAAGTCCTATTTCTAAGCCATAATGTATTAAACAAGAGCTTTCATTCAAAACATAGTTTAGACCACCAAAACATGTAATTTGCATTAAAGATGTCATGTTCCGAAACTCAAGTCAAATCCATGCAAAACTTTCATCAAACATATGGTGGTCATGTGCATTTTTGGCAAAACCATGCATTCTTTCATTACATGCATATTCAACATTCACAACCCTCTCTTTCGTGTTCAAAACATTGTATATTACGTGAAACATGGAAAAATTTACATTAAGAGAGAGGTTTCATGAAAGTCATGCTCTAAATTCATATTTCAGGACAAATGCATATATATATATTCATATAACTTTCAAATCACTTTGGGGGAAAGCCAAAAGGCCAAAACAATATCATTAAAGCTTCTGAAACATGAGTATGTACATGAATTCGAAAACCCAATTCTTAAAACATGATTTCTATGCCCATGAGATTTTAGGAAAACCCCGCGTACCTTATTCTCCACGAATTTTTGGTGTCTATCGAAGCCTACGTCGAGAGGATTCCGAATCTGTAATTTGTTTCACGAAGAAGTTTCGGAATGATCGGTCCTTCAAGCTTATTTTCTCAAACCCTAGTTTCTCCTTCTCTTAAGTTCTTGAAGGATTAGATTTTTGGGATTTTATAGGAGGCTTCAATGTTGTTAATAGGCCCAAATCCGTTTAGGAGTGGGTAAGGACGATTTTGGGTTTTGTAAGGACTAACTTGCACTTAAAGTAACTCAAAACGGAGTGTTTTCGTCACCTGAAACCATAAATATGCACCGCCCTTTGCATTGCCTAAATTTACATAGGCGCCGCCCTATACATCGCCTATATTTGCATAGGCGCCGCCCTATGCATCGCCTATATGTGCATAGGCGACACATTCAACTTTGAAAGGCCATAACTTCTTCACCGGGTGTCCATTTTAGGCGAATTTGGTATCGTTGGAAAGTTTATTCAATTATCTAAAATTTGGTATATAGTAGGCCACCCAGTTCATCATATACAATGAGTTATGGTCAATAGAATTTGACACAAATTACAACGTCCACTAAAACTTAATCGATCGAAATAGTTTTAACTCGTCCTTGAGTTGAAGGACTTTTATGGTCTAAATTCATGCTCAAATGGATTCACATACTACAAACTTGATTAACATGCCAAATTGGCATAGGATTTAAGGCTCGGGGATTATCAACGCATCAGAGTCATATATTTTATTCTAGCCCAAAATGCGGGGCGTTACATCAACAGACCTAGTCGAATTAAAGATAATCAATTTTGATGTCACTCTTGACATATATTGGATTCATTCCTGCTATGCCTCAGTGGACTGTAGAAATAGAATTGTCCAGTTTCATCTTCCAGATGAGACCATCCTAGAGTGAAGGGGTAGTACTTCAGTACTTAGGGGTCAACTTATTTCTTACCTTCGAGCGATAAAAATGATACCTAAGGGATGTGTCTACCATCTCGTTCGATTCCAAGACTCTAGTTTAGAAACCCTAATCTTGAATCAGTGTCAGTAGTATGTTAATTCCCAGATGTATTTCCCAAAGATCTTCCCGGAGTTCCTCCCAAAAGGGAAATCTACTTCGGAATAAACCTTCTCTCAGATACTCATCCCATATATATTACGCCATACAGAATGACACCTGCAGAACTCAGAGAATCAAAAGAACAATTGAAGGATCTCCTAGATAAGGGATTTATCAGAACCAGTATGTCCCCGTGGGGCGCACCAGTTTTATTCATGCGTCATAAAGATGGTTCCCTCAGAATATGTATTGACTACTATTAGCTAAATAAAGTTACAGTCAAGAACAAGTATCCACTTCCTAGAATTGCTGACTTGTTTGACCAACTTCAGGGTGCCAGTTACTTCTCCAAGATAGACCTCAGATCGGGCTATCATCAGCTCAGAGTCAAAGAATGTGACATCCCGAAGACAGCCTTCAGAATTTGGTATGGTCACTTTGAATTCTTGGTCATATCCTTTGGTCTTACCAATGCCCCAGAAACCTTTATAGACTTAATAAACCGTGTGTTCAAGTAGTACTTGGACATGTTAATCATAGTCTTCATAGATGACATTCTTGTCTACTCCCACAGTGATCATGATCATGCAGACCATCTCAGGATAGTATTAAAGACTCTCAAAAACCATCAGCTATTCGCCAAATTCAGTAACTGCAAATTTTGGCTAAGGACAGTAGCTGTTCTTTTCATATAGTTTCTAGTGATGGCATTAGAGTTGATCCCCAAAAGACCAAAGTAGTAAGAAATTGGCCCAAACCCATCTCTCCATCAGATATTGGGAGTTTTTTAGGCTTGGCCGGCTATTACCGACAGTTTGTTGAGGGATTTTTGTCTATTACATCCCCTATGTCCATATTGACTCAGAAGAAAGTCAAATACCAGTGGTCAGATTCTTTTAAGAAGATTTCTCAAGATTTAAAGACTCGACTCACTACAACTCTAGTCTCGACTTTGCCAGATGGTTCAGACGGATTTGTGGTATATTGTGATGCCTCCAGAGTTGGTTTGGGCTGTGTTTTGATTTAGGGAGATAAGGTCATAGCCTACACCTCTAGGCAACTTAAGACCCATGAAAACAACTATCCTACTCATGATCTTGAGTTAGTAGCAGTAGTTTTTCCCTTAAAGATTTAGAGGCACTATTTGTATGGGGTGCACGTTGATGTGTTCACTGACCATAAGAGCCTTCAGTATATATTCTATCAAAAAGACCTGAACCTCTATCAGAGAAGCTGGTTGGAGTTATTGAAGGACTACGACATGAGCGTCCAGTATCATCTTGGTAAAGCCAATGTAGTGGTTGATGCTCTTAGTAGGATGTCTATGGGTAGTGTTTCTTATGTGGAGGATGGTAAGAAGAAGTTAGCTCAGGAAGTTCATCAACTTTCCCGACTAGGTATTCGCTTAGTCGATTTAGAAGAAGGTAGTGTATGGGTGCAGAGTAGTTCAGAATCAACCTTGGTTTCTGAGGTGAAGAAAAAGAAGGATAGGGATGCCAGTCTAGCTAAGTTGAAGGAATCAGTAAGAAATCAAAAAGTAGAGGTTTTCTCCTGAGAGAGAGATGGTGTGTTGCGTTGTTAGGGTTGGCTATGTGTGCCGGGTATAGATGACTTGAGGCAGCGAATTCTTGTAGAAGCGCATGGTGCGCGCTACTTTATTCATCCAGGAGCCACTAAGATGTACCGTGATTTGTAGGAGATCTATTGGTGGAGTGGGATGAAGAGTGATATTGTAGAGTTTATGGCTAAGTGCTCAACATGTCAACAGGTTAAGATTGAGCATCATAAGCCAAGTGGGTCCATGTAGGAGTTCAGCATTCCCACCTAGAAATGGGAAGAAGTAAACATGGACTTTGTGATGGGTTTTCCTCATACTCATCACTAGCACGATTCATTTTGTATCATTATAGACAGGATGACCAAACCAGCTCATTTCCTATCAGTCCATACCTCTTACTCAGCCAAGGATTACACCAAACTCTATATTAGGGAGTTAGTCAGATTGCACTGTGTTCCGTTGTCCATTATCTTAGATAGAGGTACCCAGTTTACCTCTCATTTTTGGAAGGCATTCCAAAAGGGTCTTGGTACTCGAGTTTACCTCAGTACAACCTTTTATCCTCAGACAGATGGTAAAAAATAAAGGACCATTTAGATTTTAAAAGATATGCTGCGAGCGTGTGCGATAGACTTTAAAGGTAGTTGGGATGACCAGTTACCTTTGATTGAATTCACATATAACAACAACTATCATTCCAGCATTTAGTTGGCTCCGTTTGAGGTGCTTTATGGGAGGAGAAGTAGATCTCCCGTTGGTTGGTTTGAAGTGGGTGAGGCCACAGTGGTAGGTCCTGACTTGGTATTTGATACCTTGGAAAAATTTCATTTGATCATGGAAAGGCTTAAGACAGCTCAGAGCCGATAGAAATTGTATGTAGAAAGGATCTCGAGTTCGAGATTGGGGATTTTATGTATTTGAAAATCTCTTCTACAAGAGGGGTAATGAGGTTTAGCAAGAAGGTGAAACTCAGTCCCCGATATGTCAGTCCTTACCGAATTCTTAGCCATTTTGGAAAGGTAGCTTATGAGCTTGATTTACCTTCAGACTTAGCTTCAGTGCATACAATGTTCCATGTCTCATTGCTAAAGAAATACATAGGTGAACCAGCAGTCGTAATCCCTATAAAGGGCATAGATATTCAGAAAAACCTCTCTTATGAAGAGATCCGAGTCGAAATCCTTGATTATCAGATTCTAAGACGGAGGAACAAAGAAGTCCCTCTAGTCAAAGTTCTTTGGAGGAATTAGTCCATTAAGGGATCTACTTGGGAAGCAAAAGTAGACATGCATACCAAGTATCCTCACCTCTTTTCCGTAAACTCAGACTTAACCCAAGGTAATCATTTTTCTTTGACTTTACTCAATCTTATGTTCAAATATAACTACCAACTTTGTATCAATTAATGTTGCATACTCAGTCATGCATTCACGAATCAGTTCAGTCATGTACTCATACATCAAACATGCATGCTCAGTATATAAACTCAGTTTATAAGTAATCCCATTCATGCATTCATGAATCATGTTCATCTACGTATTCATGCATCAGATATGCATGTTTAGTATGATAATTCAGTATATCAGTAATTTCAATCATGAAAATATGCTTCAGTTGTGCATGTCCAGTGTCTAAATCCAGTCTATCAGTATTCTCAGTTTAATTAGTCTCATTCGAGGATGAATGTTCCCAAGGAGGAGATATTGTAAGACTTCGCAAAATCTTAAGCTTAACACAGTCCCTTAAAGCTTGTTAAAGGGTCCTAGACTTAGAAAAAATCTAGCTAAATATTTAGACTTAGTATTATTTTGGCCTTCATAAGTTGGCAACACTATTTCATGACTCTTATGACCATAAAGTATTTATCTTTTGATTGATTCATGATCAGAAATGTCAGTAGGTGTTTCCGGATAAGTTTCGTATTTTTTAGACCTCGTTTGGACCATGTTCGAGTGACCATAACAGTGAGTCGACGTGATCTCGATGCATCGATTCATTCATCACGTCGATAGATAAATTCTCCCTTAGCTCACTGCAAATTCCAGTGAATTGAAGTAGATTTGATGCGGTGCATTGGCCATTGCGTTGATGCCAACGATGTGATGCATCGGTTTACGCATCGACATTCCGGTTTCAGTCATTAAAAATCCGCGTCCTTAGGGGTATTTGGGTCTTTTTCCCGCCCCTATTAAGCATTAAAACATGAGATTTAGCCCTCATTAAGCAAAATACACTCACTTTCTCTCAAATTGCTCAAGAAAAAGAACCCTAGGTGATTTAAATTCAAAGCCAAGACTCAAGATTTCACCTTTGTTCTTCAAGAATTTATCAACCAAGGTATGTGAGGTATTTATCCAAGGGTTCCTTCCACCCTTGGAGTCCAAGAAACTCTTTTAAACTTCAAGTAGATTGATTTCATGATTTCCATGATTAGGAATTAAAGTGTATTCATGAGTGTTATTTAATTGGGTTTTCTATTTTATGATTTATTTCAAGATTGATGTAGAATTAATTGATATATGTGATTTATCATGTGAATTCATGTTGAAACTCATTGAATTGTGAATTTGGAATTGAATCATGATACTCACTTGTTGTTTAGTATTATGTGCATATACTCTGCCATCCAAGTGTTTGATGAATTGCTTATGCAAATGTAATACTGAGATTATATCATGCTAGTATGTATACTAGTTCATGCCATGCAAGTGTTTGATAAAATGCCTCTATAGATGTATTATGAACAAGTGTGCATTTTTATGCTATGCAAGGTCGTGTGATGCTTTACTTTTAATGCTATCGAGTCCTGGGGGTATTTAATACCCGACAATTTAGCTGTTTACCTAGAGCTAGTGTCAGTTATAGAATAATCTCAATCATGTCATGATCAGTAGTACTCTCAGTCAGTTATAAGACTCAGGAAAATCTCAGTAGACTCTGTATTAGTCCTATCTAGTTTAGTATTCAGGTTATACCTCAGTAAACTCAATCATCTAACAGAATTCAGTAGTATTCTATCAGTCAACAGAACTCAATAAACTTAATAACATTTTAGTCAAGGCTAGTATGAACTAGGAAATTAGTTCAGTGTCTATTCAGTTGGGAGTAGGATTAAGCATCGAGCTAACCAAGGGATGGAGGTATTCCTATAAGCAGAGAGTTTGAACCTTAGTAGCAATCCCTGCATTACATAACTACGTAGCCAGTATAGGTTGAGATATCTTCCTATCAAATTAGGGTTGATATATCTCGTATGAGTTTTCCTGCCAGCGAGGGTTGACGAAAGAGCTTCCTGCTAGAGAGGGTTAACTCACAACTTGTCTTTACTCATGGCATAGTAATGATACCCTTCCAACTAGGGTTACAAGTTGGACCCCAAACTATTCAGAAAGGGGCATGTCGGTTAGATGATTACCTCCCACAGTTTCAATTTCAGTTCCAGTCTCAGTATAAAACTCAGTTCAGTTCTACAAAAATCAGGACTATCAGACACAGTTATTCAACTCAGTATGAAACTCAACATAGTTCCACAAAATCAAGATTGTTAGATATAGTCACTCAGTTATCAGTAATTCAGTATATAAATATTTAGATATCAGTTAATTAGTATTTAGACTCAGTATCCAGTGTTATCACAATCTCAGTTACATTTTACATATTCATACATGTATTCTCATTCAGTTATACTCATGTCATTCAGTCAGTATTGTTCATGCATATGAACCTATGCATTTCAGCCTACCTGACTTAGCATACCAGTACATTCAAAGTACTGACGTATACTTTTCTCTTGCGCTATGATGTCTTATATCATAGGTTCAGATACACGGGCTCCCGAACACCCTTAGCAGTTGAAATCTT
Organism: Capsicum pubescens; assembly: GCA_030864215.1. Taxonomy (NCBI): domain Eukaryota; kingdom Viridiplantae; phylum Streptophyta; class Magnoliopsida; order Solanales; family Solanaceae; genus Capsicum; species Capsicum pubescens. Next base: position 64,239,412 of record CM061546.1, on the reverse strand, counting down.
CAGCAGTCAGAGTTAGTGGTGAGTCCTCATAGTTCGAGGACATGATTATTTTCTTCAGTATTTCAGTTTTTCAGTACAATTTTCAGTAGTTGGAGTTAGTTTGGGGCTTTTCCCATCAACTCCATTATTCATATAGTAGAGACTTTTCAGACTAGAGTATTTTCAATCAAATATTTCAGTTTTGGTATTACTATACCGTATTCAATTTTATTTTAGCATTGAACCTTACGACAAGTTTTTGCCTAATTTCCGCATATATACAATATTACTATTCAGTTATTACAGCAGGTAACAGTCATGGGTTAGCTTGTGGTCCTTCGGGATTATGAGCATCGTGTAACATCCGGGGTACAAATTCAGGGTGTTACAGTCAGTACCGTTCCATGGTTAAACACAACTAAAGAGATACCCTCATCTAGCAGGTATTCTAATAAGAATGGTGGAACCCTCACCTAGCAGGTTAAAACACCTCATCAACCCTCAACTGGCAGGTTTGATATCTCAACCTATATTGTCTACGTAGTTCTAAAATGCAAGGACTACTCCTAGGGAACACTGTAATGACCCAAGAATACCCCCTAGTTGTTACACAGTGCTTATGACCCCAAAGGACCACAAACTAACCCATAAATAATATCTTCTGTGAGCACTGAACAATATACTAGAATAAATGCGGAATAAAATAGTTGAAATGCCGTAAGGTTCCAAACATCTGAAATATTGATAATGAATAATAACATCTGAATCTGAAATACTATCTGAAAATCTAGTCCAAAAAACCTCTAACTGAAATTGTCTGAAAGTGGAGTTGATGGGACAATCCCCCATCTAACTCCATCTACTAAAATACTACTAAGCTGAAGTATTGAAATAAAAGCATATCCTCGATAAAATGGGGACTCATTACTAAATCTGCTACTGCTAGCTGAATCTGGATAAGCACGGTCAAGAATCTAAGTGTCTGAACCTATGATATAAAATATCATAGCGCATAAAATGGGTATGTGATCAGTACGTGTGAATGTACTGGTATGCTAAATGAGGTAAGGCTAAATGTTTGGGTTTATAATCATGAACAATAACTAACTGAATGACATGCAAGAGCTAGATTAGCATACGTGGAGGATTTATAACTACTGAACATATTATGCATATTGTAACTGAGTATACTGGAACTGAATTTGATAACAGATAACTGAATATACTGATAATCTGAGTGACTGTATCTGACAGTACTGAATCTGAATTACTAATAACTGAGTAACTGTATCTGATAGTCCTGATTCTGTAGAATTGAACTAAGTTCTATTCTGAAGACTGAGACTGAAACTAAAATTATGAGAGGTAATCATCTAATCGACATGCCCCAAATTTGAACTGATAAGATGACTGCACTGCAGTCTAATTTGTAACCCTAATTAGAAGGGTGTCAGTATCATTCCATGGGTAAAGACAAGATGAAGAGTCACCCTCTACTGGCAGGTTTCCTAAAAGAGAATGGTGGTACCCTCTACTGGTAGGTAGAGCACCTCATCAATGCTCAACTGGTAGGTTTGATGTCTCAACCTATGCTGGCTACGTAGTTCTGGAATGCAAGAATTTCTTCTAAGGATCACACCCTCTATTGGCAGGTGAGCCCCCATCCTTGGGTTCACCTCGGTGCTAAATCCTACTCCTAACTGAAAGACAAGGAATTGATTAACTGGACTAAATTGGATTAATACTAAGATTACTGAGTTTTCCTAAGTTATGTGACTGACTGAGTTCTGTAACTGACTGAGAGTACTACTGATCATGACATGAGTGATACTATTCTTTAACTGACACTGACTCTAGGTAAACAACTAAATTATCGGGTATTAAATAACCCTAGGACTCGATAGCATAAAAAGTAAAGCAAAGCATAATCTTGAATAACATAACAACGTTCACTTGGTCATAATTAAATCATAGAGACATTTCATCAAACGCTTGTAATGTATTAACTTGTACATGAATGGGGATTACTTGTTAGAATGATATAATGGCATTATTTCATTCTCGTATAAAATTTATCAAACACATGGGAAGCATACTTGATTCATTAAATCATAAACACTTAGGGTTAACAGGGTTACAATAATCAACTTGCAAATTGAAGGATTTATCATGAATATCATGTAATTCAATACATACTAGAATCAATTATTGGAACTTGTAATTTAAATCATGGATTAAAACTCAAACAACATCATGAACATGAATTCAATCTAATTCAGACATGGAAATCATAAATCATAAATCTTGTATTATGAAAAAGGATTCTTGGGCTCCATGAAAGGTAAGGATCTATGAATGAACATCTAACATACCTGTGTAGAAGAGTTCTTGAAGGTTCTTGGAGAAATTCTTGGGATTGACCTTGATTCTTGAGAGCTAGGGTTTGTTTTCTTGAGAGACAAATAACTTTTAATTTTGGGGAAGAGTGAATAATGAAGGGTTTTACACGGTTTTAGGGCTTAAATCCCACATCTGGGCAGAATAAAATCATGGGAAGAGACTATTTTAACCCTGGGCACAACTTTAATTTTTTTATAAAATTTTCCTGATCTGGACCCCTAGCGCGACATGGCGCTGTCGCACCGTGTCACTGGAAAATAACGACTGAGAAATTGCATGGTGGTGCGACATGGTACAATTATGTTGCCACTTTAGTTCCGAACTGACAGTGTACCGCGATGTGGTGTAATTGCGTTGGTACACCAGAAATTGACAATTATGAACTGGGTCTATGGCGCGACGCGCCAATATAGTGGAGAAACACTGGAAACTGATAATTGCTATTTTAACACACTCCGCGACGCACTACTAGCCTTAATGATGGTGTTTAATGACTGAAGCCATAACTTCTTACCCGGTTATCGAATTTAGGTGAATTTTATATCGTTGGAAAAAAAATTAAATTTCCCATACAACAAAAAGTCAAAATCTTGAAAATTCCACATGTACAAAAGCACATTCATCTCTAAAGCAAGTCTTTGACATTTTTGGGATGAATTTAAGTTAGGTAAAAGTATGGGGTGTTACAATCACACCCTCTACTGGCAAGTAAGCCCCCATCCTTGGGTTCACTCAGTACAGAATCCTACTCCCAACTGAAAGACACTGAACTGATTTTACCAAACTGAACTAGATTGATACTGAGTTTACTGAATTTTCTTGAGTTTTGTAACTGACTGAGTTCTACTAATCGTGATGTACTGTGACTATTCTATAACTGACACTGACTCTAGGTAAACAACTAGATTTTTGGGTATTAAATACCCCTAGGACTCGATAGCATAAAAAGTAAAGCATAACAATATTCACTTATTCAAAGTTTATCCATAGAAATATTTTATCAAACACTTGCGAAACATAAGCTTGTACATGATTGGGACCACATAAAGACATGTCATGATTCCACTTTTTACTTCACATAGATATTTTAGCAAACACGTGGGGAGCATGGAGTATTTCACATGATAATGGTCAACACATATAATCATGAATACAATATTCAATTTCAAATTCAAAGGTTAAGCATGCAATTCACATAATTCCCTATAAATATTATTCTAATTTCATGAATCTTATAATAATCATGGATTGAAAACCCAATTAACATCATAGACATGCATACAATCAATTTCAAGCATGGGAATTCACAATCCCATAAACTTGTAGTTTAAAAAAGGGATTCTTAGACTTCATGGGTAAAAGGAATCCATGAATGAACACCTAACATACCTGAATTGATAAGTTCTAGGAGTTCTTGGTGAGTTTCTTGAGCTTTGTTCTTGATTTCTTGAGATCTAGTGTTTGCTAATTGAGAGAAAATGATTTAACATGGGGGAAAATTGAGTGAATAATGGTATATTTAGGTTAATTAGGGATAATTTATGTGTTAAAGGCTAACTTTGGTCATGGAAAAGTACCCAATTACCCCTGGGAATGATTTAAAAATCGTCACTGGAAAAACTCGATTTGGGCAGCTGGCGCGATGTGGCACTATCGCGTCATGTCATTGGAAATTGACAACTGCAACCTGGAAGCTTGGCACAACTCGGTGGCATCACGTAGCTTTACTTCATGGGAATTCGTCCCTTGGAGCGACGCGCCAAAATTGCGGAACAACACTGGATTTTGACAATTGGGAAACTAGCTGGTGGCGTGACATGCTGGTATTGCATTGGCTTACTGGAAAATGACAATTTCCATTTAGACGGACTCCATGACGTACTGTAGTACCAGGTGGTACACTGTCTTACTAAAAATTCTATAACTCTTCACCTGGGTATAGGATTTGGGCGAATTTTATATCGTTGAAAAGATGACTGAATTTTATATGCAATGGTAAGCTCTAAACTGAAAAATACTAAGTATTTTCAAAAAATTTATATAGGATATCTCATGGACTGAGAGTTAATCTAAGCTAGAGAAATACGGGGTATTATAGATAGATACAAATGCCAAATAATTATAGTGGTGAAAGGCAGTGCATAATGATGAATAAATGCAAGAAAAATCATGTACCATCAACCAATTCAGTGCCATAATGTACCAATTGTATATACCTTCTCCAGCTCATTAGCTCACAAAGTTAGGACCTACAATTACCATCCTTCTTCAGTACTATGACTCATGAAATGAAGAGGGACTATATGGGGACTCAAAATATCTGTATACACTTCCTGATCCCGAATTAGGACTTTAAATATCCATCATCACAAATCTACTCCATCTAATACCAGAGAGGTGTATATATTATATCATAAGGACTGCCAAATTCAAACCAAAACTGAATGAGTAAATTGTAAATCCATTTCCCTAGATTGAATTTGGGACTAAAATAGTATATTAATGTAGAAAGGGTTAGAATCTCCCTCGACCAAGTGAGTAAGTAGTGGTAAAAAGAGTGAATCAAAATGAACCAGAAACAACTTCGATTGAAGTTTTCAAAGTAATATGTTTTGTTTATAAACTCATAAGTCACTAATACAGATGGCACGACTCCTGTTTAAAGAATCAATTTTAATGTTGAAAAGTGGGAATAAATCCCTTTTAAGTAAATAATAGTAAAACCAAAATTTGTATTGGAATCATGCCACTAATCAATGTAATTGTGCCTAAATATATGCATGTCATCACTAGTATCCAAATGACACCATCGTGATTGTCTAAGCATCTAAGCATCTACAAGCTACGTCACATATTAATCAAAGCATAGAGGACTAGCCTAGAATCCAACTATTATCGTAACCATGGCCTCAAACCTAAAAATATGTAACTCAACAAAATATTAATATCATAACTAGAAAACTAGGGTAAACAAGGGTATGAAGCTACTAGAAGGGTCTAATCGGGAAATATCATCCAAAATACTAAGCAATATGGTAAGTCTTTTACTAAGGGATCCCTTATGCAAATATATGGCTAATCAAATCTATAAGCAGGTGTAATAGAATCCTACAACCTTAATAGGTATTCTAGGCTTTATTTCAGATTACATTTCTATTTTAAATCCCCTAATTAGGTCAAGTCATGATATATCTAGGTGTAAAACTATAATCCATACCTATCATGAAAAATATATAATAAACAATCTCATAAAGATAAGTAAACTGAAGTCTACCTCGATGTCGAACCATAGTCTTGAACCGTCAAAAAAGTCACCCGTTCTTGCTCTATGATCCCAAATTCCTGTAACATTAAATACACATTAATAGGAGTAGAACAATAACCATATTGAAATATAAAATTTTGGACCTAAAATCGGATAAAAAATAGGTCTATGGGTCTTGTTAATGGAATTCCACAATTAAATCCATCACAAGATCCAAAGGACAAGGAATGTACACTCAAAATTTGTGCACAAATGGATCATAAGTCAAAGCTAAAATCATCCCCCAAAGCCCAAATAATCTAAACCTAAAACAAAGAACTAAATAAATTTTGGGATGAAATAACACGGGAATAAAAAGGTAAAAAGACCAAGGAACGATGGGTTAATGTACCTGAGCTTATTAAGATGAAATTCCAGTAATTTCCAAGCTATAAGATCCAACAATGGCTAAAAACGAGTAGGAAAGTAATGAAAAAATGGTTAAAAGGTGATTTTATACTTTCAAGGCATTGGCCTTTCCGATAGCGAGGGCCAAGAGTCGCGAACTCAAAGCTTACAAGGATTTTCCTTTGTGAACACGGTTAAGAGGTCACAATGCAAAGACAAATGGATTAGAGGACAACAATTGCATCACAGGGTGGTCACGAACGCAATGTGTAAAGGCAGATTGAGTTAAACAACATTCATCATGAATGTGATGGGAGGGGTTGTAAATGCAACAGTCAAGCCTTTGCCCCTTTGTAAATGCAGCCTGAACCTCACAAACATGAATAACAAATCGGGCACAACCCAAGAACCTAGGTCGTAATGACACTTATCATGATGCATCCTTGATAATTAAGCCAAAGCCCTAAAAATGAAAAATAAGAAAAACATTAAGTAAAAATAGGTTAAGCGAGATTTCTAGAGAAAAGTCAGGCCAATAAGTGTATAATTATAGTAGAATTCCTAAAGAAATACTCCCTCCATTTCAAAAAGAATGACCTACATTGACTTGGCACAAAGTTTAAGAAAATAAAGAAGACTTTTGAATCTTGTGGCATTAAATTAAAGTTGTGTCAAATGTACTAAAATGCCCTTTAATCTTGTGGTCCTAAACATGTCATGTGGAAAGTTGAAATTAAAGTATTGCGAAAAAATAAAAGGGGTCATTCTTTTTGAAACAGACTAAAAAGGAAAGTAGGTCATTCTTTTTTAAATGAAGGGAGTACTACGAATCCCAAAGTTTGATGACATAAGGGTAGAGCATCTAAACAACCATTCGAATACTGAAAAACACATAATCTTTATATGAGTCATAAGTAAATACAATAAAGATAGATGAGGTCTGGATTATCCCTGAATCTTAAAGCGCATCAGTGCCTTAAAAACCTAGAATCTCCACTTAAAGATCAGATGTCGCGTATGGTACTCAAACTAGGATCACTGAAAGGGAACATTCGGAGTGTATATATATAAGCAAAAAAGACAACCAAATATGCAATTATGTATAGAAACTAAATACACAACAATTAATGAATAAAAGACACATGATGTGCAAATACGATGCAATGTAATGGATAATGAAGTGAATAGTTAAAAGTCATTGCATGAATTTCTGTATACACCTATTGAGCCTCAATGATCCAAAAATAGGACCCAAGAGAGATTTAAAATCCGTATACTATCTCAAATTTTTACCAATCCTAGCCAACCCAATCAGGACATCTCTCAGCCAAGGCGTTTTAAAAATATCTCATTTTAAAAAAAAAATTAATATTCCTTAATGGTACCGATATCTTATGAATATGTATGTATGCAATGGGGATATAATTATCACAATCATATTAGTATGAAGATATCCAATACATTCAATATGTACACACGTAAGCTCAGAAATCAACTCAATATGTCAATAGTCATGGTATTAGTTCTAGTTGGGCAACATTAGAATAAACATGTATTTAAGAAATCATTAATACCATATCAACCCATAAATTAGAAATTTATATTGTGATAAAGGCAAAAGTTCTCAATAAGGCTTGAATATCTATTCAATCTCCTGCACGAGCAACACGCGGTATATAATATCATAATCCTTCACACGGACATCATGTAATATATAATAACTCAAAAATCAGATTTTATAGTTATTTCCCCAATCCATAGAATGTTTTAGTTATTCATTAACTATTCAACCCAGTATAAAGAAAGTTAAGCCATAACATACCTTAAAACGATGAAATCCAAGCCTAAAGTCATTCAACATGTAGCCTTCCCGTAACACCCAAAATTTTTGGGCTAGATTTCAAACCATCGTTCCAACATGCATAAACTATAATCCCATGATTTTTGTATGAAGATTTGTGTAATGATCATTTACCTAGTGTGTGAAGTTCTATAAAGGTGAAAATGTTTAAGGAAACACTTAGAGCAAAGTAGAGTTGAGAGCTCTTGATTTGACCAAATTTTGGTATTCGATCCTACAAGGGTCAACTTTGAATGTGTATAACTTTTGAAATATGTATAATTTTTCAGATCAAGACCCACCAAATTATATATAATTGAGTCCTCTTTCCAACTCCGCCAATTTCTCCTTAATCTGATACCCGAATAAAAAGTTATGAGTGCTTTCAAGAGGAACCAGTTAGGGTCCACGATTGCAGCGAGTCACAAAACTTAGGATCCACGATGACCTCTGCGACATAGAGCCTATGTTTCCTGCATTTATAAGTAAAGGAACAAGGGGCATTTTGAACATTCCCCTCACCCAAACACCTAAATTGATGACTTAAAGGTCAAAAAGGCATTGTTCGCCTATTATTCATCAGTGTAACACCCCAACCTTGGATGAGTCCCACATTGACAAAATACAGGAGGGATGCTGGGTATATAAGTAAGAAATTTGTACTCCCTAGTGACACATTTTACAGTTGTACGGTTCTAGACCTGGAGCAGATAATATCACTATTAGATTAGGCCTTTACAAGGGTATATCGATCCTTGATAGTTTAGGATGCCCATCACGGCCAGGGCCTTGGCTCGAGTCATGACAAAAATAGTATTAGAGCCACTCTCGTGTCAGCCCTGTTGATGTGGGCTAGAGTTCAAACTGAGTTTAGGAAAATCCCTGTAAGGCAGGGTAAACCTCATTCCTAAGCTAGAAAAATCCCATTCAGTGGGGCAAAGCTCAGCGCAAAGGATGATTCCATAATGGGGGTGTATATAACACCCTAACTTAGGATAAGAAGTCCCACATCGACAAAACATAAGAGGAATGTTGGGTATATGATGAGTAGTCAATCCTTACTCCCTAGTGATACGTTTTAAAGATGTGCGGGTCTAGACCCAAAGTAGACAATATCACTAGTGGGTTAGGACATTATAGGGGTCTCTCGGGCCTTGATGGTTCCAGATACCCATCGCGGTCAGGGCCTCAACTCGAGTCGTGACAAAAAAGTTAAGGCCAAAATACTGAAGCACTGTCAAGTTGTGTCACACACTGTCCAACATACGGGTTGCCAAGTCTAACTCGTATCCAGACCATACGAGTCATATGGTAGACCCGTAAAGACTACCTAAAATTGTATGTAAAGTTTAGTTTAATGGATTTTTAGTCTTTTACCCTCTTATAACTCCCAAGACACGATTTTAACCCTTAAGAGGCATTACTTTGCCTCTATTTCCATCGATTAAACAACATAAACATCTCATTCCACTCTCAAGAACAAGATTTGGGTTTTTTCTCAAGATTATCTCCCGAGTTTCAAGATTCAAATTCAAGAACCTTCAAGAAAGCATTAAGAGTAGTGTTTTCCCCTTAAGTTAAGAAGCTTAAGGCATGTGTGATGTTCATCTATGTGCCCCTTTCACCCATGCAGTTCAATAATCCCTTTTTGGTTTTAAATTATGAGTTTTTCAGGTTTAAGTTGAAATATCTCCATGAATCTCTTGTTAATCTAATTACAAGTTATGTTTATAAGTGTTTTCAAGTGGAATAGTCCATTACATGTTATAAATGTTTTCATCTTCATGTTAAATCCCTAAGTTATGATTTTATTCTTGTAATCATTTAATTTTCGCATGCTTTGCCTATTCCCATGTTTAAGTTCATGACTCTCATATGTTTTTTGAAATGACTAAGTGTTGGGTTTTGAACAATGATCCCCTACTATGGTTTTAAAGCTTTTATATGGCATTATTGCTAATTCCATTTAGTGTTGGTGGGTTATGAACACCTAATACCTATGTGATTTACATAAGTTAAAATTTTCAAGTATTCAAATAGTTAAACCATGAATCTTATCAGTATACTGAGTACTGAGATATTGATATTCATGATGAGCAATATCAGTTATATAATAACATTCAATTGAGTTTAGTTCAGTTCAGTTGGAGTAGGATGTAGCATCGAGCAAACCTAGGGATGGGGGCTCACCCGCCAGTTAGGACTGGGTCCTTAGTAGTAGTCTGTAAGCTCCAGAACTATGTATCCAGTGTAGGATTATGAGGTGTCACCTACCAATTTAGGGATGACACTCTTTTAGGGGTTACCCACCAGTTTAGGTCTGACTCCCTATTCCTTTGGTATATTAGATTAGTGGATCCACACAACCAGTGTTAGTACCCGTGGAACAATAGTGACACCCTTGCAACTGGGGTTACAGTTTAGACCCCAATTATCTCAGATTAGGGTATGTCGATTAGATGATACCTCCTATAGTCTCAGTACAGTATCCAGTGTATTACAGTTCAGGTTTACTTGACTAAGTCTACATACTTTCAGATATTCAGTTTTATAGTTTTCAGTCAGATTTAAGATTATCTTAATAACATAATAGATATACCTTAGTTTTCCATTCTCAGATGTTACAGTTTTTATGCATTCATGCTAAGTTTATTCATGCTGTTCAATTTGTCCTTATCTCATAAGCACAGTACCCCATGCATTTCAGTCAATTCTCATCTCATATACCAGTAAATTTAAAGTACTGACCACATACTCTTCTTTATGCTATGATGTCTTATATCAATGTCTAGATGCTCAGTTTCCTAACCACAGTTAGACAACCCAACATTACAGCAGTAGCAGCAGTGTTGAGTACTCATCCTTTGAGGACATATCATTTCTAAATTATTTATTTAAGTATTTCACTATGTTCTATCAATCGGAGTTAGTTGGGGTCCTGTCCTATAAACTTCTAGTCAGTTTAAAGGCTTTCAGATACTCAGACTGTCAGTTGACAGTTAGTGAGCTTTATCAGTTTTATTAGTTGTTTTTAGATAAACTATTTGGTTTTCAATATCTTATCTAATATTCCATACGTATGATTTAGTCATACTATCAGTATTCAACCTTATAGCACTTTATTAGTTTATGTTTCGTACAGATGTTTTATTACTATTTTATTTAGTGATCACATCAGGTATCAGCTCATGGGTTAGCTTGTGGTCACTTGTAATCGTAAGCACCATTTTCCTGACTTGGGGGTAGGATTGGGTCTTAACAAAACTTGGTATCAGACTCTAAGGTTTTACAGTATCCTAGGGATTCTGAAAGCCATGTTGAGTAAAGTCTTATGTATGGGTGTAAATCGTGCCACACTTATGGACAAGAGGCTACAAAACGTTTTAGGAAAAGTTTCCCTTATTTCAGTATTCATGTCGTGCGAATGAGCATGAACTCTATTTAAACTCTCTTTCTGACTCATCCTTCATTTGCTTACAGACAATGCCTCCCAAAAGAAACTATAGAAGAAGGAACCAGAATCAGCCCACACCACTGCTTGTTCAGGAAGATCCCCTGAATGAGCATGTCTCTCACACCAAATTCAGAGCTGCTTTCACTACCTTAGCTCATTCATTATCTTCTTAAAACAACCATTAGGCTTCTTCCCCAGCAAATCTAGTGGCAAATACAGCTGTAGCTAGGATTCAAGATTTCACTCTAATGAATCCCTCTCTATTTTTGGGATCCAAGTTCAAGGAGGATCAACAGGAGTTTCTTGATATGGTTCAGACAGTAGTAGATATCATGGGTGTCACTTCGAGTGAGAGTGTAAAGTTAGTTGCATATCAGTTACACGAAGTATCTCATACCTAGTATAAGTAGTGGAATTAGGATAGGGGTGCTGAGGTAGGGCCTGTAGAGTAGGAGGAGTTTACCACAACTTTCTTAGACAGGTTCTTTCCACTAGAATTAAGAAATCTAAGGTGCAAGATTTCACCAATTTGAAGCAAGGTATTATGAGTGTGAAGGAGTACTCTCTTAAGTTCACTTAGTTGGCGATGAATCCTCCTTCGATGGTGGTTGATAATAGGTCTAGAATGAGTAAGTTTGTTTCTGGTGTAGCTGACAGTATGGTCAAGGAGTGTAGGAGTGTCATATTGATTAAGCATATTGACTTATCTAGGCTTTTGGTTCATGCATAACAGATTGAGGAAGAGAAGTGTAAGGATAAAGAGAGGGAGAATAAGAAGGCCAAAACATGTAGTTTTAACTTTTCTCAGCCAAGGTTAGAGGGTGGTAACCATTCTCAGTTTCATCAAAATTTCTCAGCTCCAGCTCCATGTTCAGTTAGTGCGCCAGTGCCAAAGTTCAAGAATGAGAGTCGGGATAGAGAACCAGGCTTTAAGTCACAGGGTAGCGTGAACAGTGATCGTACTAATATGCTTTTCAAAAAATATGGCAGAAATTATTAGGGTGTGTGTAAGATTGGTAGTTATGTGTGTTTTGGGTGTAACAAGCCAGGCCCCAGGGTTAGTGAGTGCACAGTAGTAGCTCAGAGAGGAAAGAATTTGCACCAACAGGGCCAATCCATTCTGTCATCATCTTCAATTGGTCGCCTGAATCAGTAGGGCGCCACTTCCAATGCCACCAGTGGTCAATCCCAGAATAGATTGTATGCACTCCAGTCCGGACATGATCAAGAAAGTTCTCCTGATGTGGTTACGGGTATGTTACAGGTATTTCATCTTTATGTCTATGTTTTGTTAGATCCTGGAGTTTTACTTTCATTTGTGACTCCTTATATAGCTGTAATACCCCATACATTTCTTAGCTTAGTTCAGATCCTATTTGCATGTATAAGAGGCTTAAAGCCTGAAAGTTTAACTTAGTATTGGGGACTTAGTCTTATTTTTGGTCTCTTAGCATCGGAGATTTTTAAATGAGTTTTCCCAACTTTGAGATGTTGGTTTTTGAGTTAATTCATGTTCAGGGGTATAAGGAGCATGTCTCGGGGAAGTTTTTAAATTTTTTGACGAGGATTGGGTCATGTTTGGATTTCGTTTCCAAAATCTCACCACGATAGCATTGCGTCGCACTGGTTATAGCGATAAGGCATCCATCGCATTGCGCCACTCCTTTAATCAGCATTTAAGTTATGAATTTAAATCCCTGAGGGTCAACTGAGTCTTTTCCCCTCAACCCAATTCATAAAAACAAGAATTAAAGCTTCCGTTAGGGCATTATATGCCCATATTCTCAAATTTACTCTAAAAAACAAACCCTTATAATCCCCCCAAGTTTATCAATTTCATTCCTTCCTCTTCAAGAAAACCAAGAAATCAAGTGCACAAATCCAAGAACCTTCAAGGAAGCTTAAAGAATTTTTTTTCCCTTCCAAGATTTAAGATTCAAGGTATGTGTGATGTTCATTCATGGTTTTCTTTCACCATGGAGTCCAAGAACCCCTTTTTAATGTTAAATTATGAGTTTTCCATGTTTAAAGAAATTATCTCAATGAATTACTTGTTATTTTGGTTTCAAGTTAAGATTACAATTGATTTCACATAGAATGGATTATAGTATGTTTTGGATGTTGAAGTTCCCATGTCATGTTCATTCAATTCAGGATAAACCCTTAATTTTTGTTTTTGTCATATAATCATGCTATCTTATCATGTTTAAAGCCTCCCCATGTTAAAGTATTAATCTCCATATGTTTGATGAAATGCCAAAGAGAATGATTTTGTAGAATGATTCCCCATTATAATTTTTCAAAGATTTTACATTCCTTTATTGCCATTTCCATTTAGTGTTGCAGGGTTATGAATACCCAATACTTAGCTATTTACATAATTTCGGTATTTTCCGAATGAAGTTAGATATACATGAGCATTATCATTCAGTCAATTATATGATCAGTTGTTTGTTCAGTTAAGCTTAGTTCAGTTCAGAAATCAGTGTCTTTCAGTTGGAAGTAAAACTTAGCACTAAGTGAATGTAGGGATGGTGTATCCCCCATTAGTTAGGCATGAGTCTCTTGTCTCCCCTGTTAGTTAGGCATGAGGAATTTGTAGAAGGCCTTAAGTTCTAGATCTACGGCACCGCCATAGACTTTGAGGGGTCCCCCGTTAGTTAGGCATGACACCTAAGTCCTTTGGGCGTCAGATTAGTTGATCTACACAGCCAACATTGGTACTCGGGGCACGGTACTAACACCTTTCAAACTGGGGTAATAGGTTGGACCCCAACAATAGATTTGGGGCATGTAGGTTATAGCTAACTCCCACAGTCTCAGTACAATATTCATTATATATTTAGTTTAGATTTGATTGTCCAAAGCATATATAGATTTACAATTATTCAGTTATATAGATTTCAATATTTCAGTTTACAGATTATTTCCAAATTATTATATGCTTGGTGTTGCATTCTTAGTATCTCAGTTTTCACGCATTTTATGCATCAGTTATTTCATGCTATTCAGTCAGTCATTATTTCACGCACATGAACTCATGCACTTCAGCCTAATCTCATCTCATATACTAGTACCTTCAAAGTACTAACCGCATACTTTCTTCGCGCTATGATGTCTTCTATCATAGGTTCAAACGCATAGTTTCCTGACCACGCTTAGATAGTTCAGTATTACAGCAGCAACACTGGTGATTCCTCATCTTTTGAGGACAAGTTTATCTTAATTTAGTTATTTCAGTATTTCTCTATTTTATTCAGTTGGAGTTAGTTGCGGGTTTTCCCATCAAATCTATAGTCTATCAGACGCTTTTCAGATATTCAGATAGTCAGTTTGTTTATTAGTTTTATTAGTCAAATTACAGTATTTTCCACAAATGTTTTTAGTCTTGCATATTCAGTTGTATTTTAGTATTTTAAACCTTATGGATTTTATTAGTTATTTTTGCATATATCTTTTTACTATCAGTTTACTCAGTGTTCACAGCAGGTACCAATTCATGGGTTAGCTTGTGATCACTTGTGACCATAAGCATCATTATCGTGACAAAACTTGGTATCAGAACCTAAGGTTTTACAGTGTTCTAGGGAGTCTTAAAAGTCGTGTTGAGTAGAGTCTTGTGCATAGGTATGAAGCACGCCACACTTATGGATAAGAGGCTAAAAGATGTTTTAGGAAAAGTTTCCCTTCTTTCAGTATCCATATCTGCTGAATGAGCATGAGCTTTATTTAAACTCTCTTTCTAATGCATCCTTCATTTCATTACAGAAAATGCCTCCTAGAAAAAATAATAGAAAAAATAAAAATCAGCCTGCACCTCCGCCTATTCAGGAAGATCCCCTTAATGAGCATGTCTCTCATGCCGAATTCAGAGTCTCATTCACTACCTTAGCTTACTCAGTAGTAGCTCAGAATAATTAGCAGGCTGCTTCCCTAGCCAATCTAGTCACTAACACAGCTACAACTAAGATTCAAGACTTTACCTGAATGAACCCTCCTTTGTTTTTGGGATCTAAGTCTAAGGAGGATCTGCAAGAATTTCTTGATATGGTTCAGAAAGTTACTAATATCATGGGTGTCATCTCAAGTGAGAGTGTAGATTTGGCTACTTACTAGTTATAGGATGTAGCTCACACCTGGTTTAAGAATTAGAAGGAGGATAGGGGTGCTGAGGTAGGGCCTATATAGTAGGAGGAGTTTGCCACAACCATTTTAGACAAATCTTCCCTTTAGAGATGAGGGAATCTAAGTTTCTAGAATTTATTGATTTGAAACAGGGTAATATGAGTATGAAGGAGTATTCACTTAAGTTTACTTAGTTGGCGAGGTATGCTCCTTCGATGGTGGCTGATAATAGATCTAGAATAAGTGAGTTTATTTCAGGTATAGCTGATAGTGTGGTCAAAGAGCGTAGGAGTGCTCTATTGATTAAGGAGATGGACATATCTAGGCTTATAGTCCATTATCAACAGATTGAGAAACAAAAACTTAAAGAGAAAGAGAGAGAGAGAATAAGAGGGCCAAAACAGGTAGCTTTAATTTTTCTCAGCCAAAATCAGAGAGTGGTAATCGTTCTTAGTTTCATCAAAAATATTCAAATCCAACTCCATCTTTATCTAGTTCCAATGTTTAGGAATGATATTTAGGATAGAGCACCAAGATATAAATCTTAGGGTAGCATGAACAGTGGTCGTACTAATCCACTCTACGGGAAGTGTGGTAGGAATAATTAGGGTGTGTGTAGAGCTGGAAGTGATGTGTGTTTATGGATATGTCAAGCTAGGCCACAAGTTGAGGGAGTGTCTTGTAAGTATGTAGACGGGTAGGAATGATCACCAGTAGGGTCAAACTAACTCTTTAGCAGTGCCAACAAGTTATCTAAATCAGCAGCGCACTACTTCTAATGTCACCAGTGGGCAGTGCTAGAACAGGCTATATGCACTTCAGTCTTACCAGGATTAGAAGAGTTCTCCTGATGTAGTAACAGGTACATTACAGGTCTTTCATCTTCATGTTTATACTTTATAAGTATACATGAACTATTCGGTTATAAAATCCCAAAAAGTTAGCTTAGTTAAACTTGTGGAGTTAGAGATGACTGATTTTGATTCATTCTCGAATGGATTGGCTCCACTCATGCTATGTTCAATTGATTGTAGAAACAAAGTTGTTCAGTTTTAGTTTCCTAATAAACCAGTCATTGAATAGAGGGGGAGTACTTCAGTATTTAGGGGTCAAATTGTTTTATACCTTAAGGAAAGAAAACTGATTTCTAAGGGTTGTGTTTACTATGTTGTTTAAGTCAAAGACTCTAATTCTAAGACCCCAAGTCTTGAGTCAATTTTAGCAACAAGGGAATTTCTAGATGTGTTCCCTGAAGATCTTTCCGGAGTTCCTCCCAAAAGGAAAATTGACCTCAAAATAGATCTCCTTCCAGATACCTAACGTATCTTTATTCCACCCTACAGAATGGCTCTAGCTAAGTTAAAAAGGTTAAAAAGAATAGTTAAAGGATCTCTTAGATAAGTTATTCATTAGACCCAGTGTTTCCCCATTGGGTGCTCTAGTTTTTTTTTATGTAAGAAAGATGGTTCTCTCAGAATGTACATAAATTACCGGCAGTTGAACAAAGCCACAGTCAAGAATAAGTATCCACTCCAAAAATTGATGAATTATTCAACCAACTTCAGGGTGCTAGTTATTTCTCTAAGATAGACCTCAGATTCAGCTATCATCATCTCAAAGTCAGAGAATATGACATTTTGAAAACAACTTTCAGAACTCAGTATGGTTACTTTGAATTTCTAGTTACGGATTTTGGACTAACAAATGCCTCAATAGATTTTATGAACTCGATGAACGGAGTGTTAAAGTAGTACTTGGACATGTTCATCATCGTCTTCATTGATGATATTCTTATCTATTTTCGTAGTGAAAATTATCATGCAGACCATCTCAGAATTGTATTGCAGAATATTAGAGCCCATCAGTTATTTGCCAAATTCAGTTAGTGTGATTTTTGGCTAAGATCAGTTGCTTTTCTTGGCTATATTATTTCCGATGATGGCATTAAAGTTGACCCTCAAAAGAATAAAGCAGTGAGAAGCTGGCCTAGACCCATCTCTCCATCAAATATCTGGAGCTTCCTGGGTTTGGATGGCTATTACAGATGGTTTGTTAAAGGTTTTTCATCTATTACATCCTCCATGTCTTGATTGACTCAGAAGAAAGTCAAATTTCAGTGGTCAGATTCTTGTGAAAAGAGTTTTCAGGAGTTGAAAACTGGACTCACCTCAGCCTCAGTCTTGACTTTTCCAGCAGGTTCAGATGGGTTTGTAGTTTATTGTAATACTTCCAGAGTTGGTCTTGGATATGTATTGATGCAGAGAGGCAAAGTTATAGTCTATGCCTATAGACAACTTATGCCTCATGAAATGTATTATCCTACCAATTATCTTGAGTTGGAAGCTATTTTTTTGCCTTGAAAATTTAGAGGCATTATCTTTAAGGAGTTCATGTTGATGTGTTCACGGATCACAAAAGTTTACGGTATGTGTTTTCAAAGAAAGATTTAAATATTTGTTAGAGAATGTGGCTTGAGTTGTTAAAAGATTATGATATGAGTATGTTCTATCTCCTGGCAAGGACAATGTAGTGGAAGATGCCCTTAGTATATTGTCTATAGGTAGTGTTTCTCATGTTGAGAATGATAAGAAAAGGTTAGTTTAGGAGGTTCATCAGCTTTCTAGATTAGGTGTCTGGTTGGTTGATTTAGCTGAAGGTAGTTTTTGGGTTCAGAATAGTTTGGAATCTTCTTTGGTTTCCAAAGTGATGGAGAAGCAAGATAGGGATCCCAATTTAGCTACGTTGAAGAAATCAGTTATAGATCAGAAGGTAGAGGTTTTCTCCTAAGGGGGGAGATGGTGTATTGCAATTTCAGGGTAGACTGTGTGTTCCATGTGGAGATGGTTAGAGATAGTGAATCCTTGCAGAAGTGCATGGTGTACATTCTTCTATTCACCCAGGAGCCACTAAGATGAATCATGATTTGCAAAAAATTTATTGGTGGAGTGGTATGAAAAGAGATATTGTAAAGTTTATAGCTAAGTGTTCTAATTTTTAGCAAGTTAAGGTTGAGAACTAGAGGCCTAGTGGCACATTGCAGGAATTCATTATCCCTACTTGGAAGTGGGAAGAGGTGAATATGGATTTTTTTACGGGTTTGCCTCGTACGTGTCGTTAGCATGATTTGATATGGGTCATTGTTGATAGAATGACCAAATAAGCTCATTTCTTGCTAGTTCATACTTCTTATTCAACTGAGGACTATGCCAAGCTCTATATTAGAGAGTTTGTTCGGTTGCATGGATTCCCATTGTCTATTATTTCAGATAGAGGTACTCAGTTTACCTCTCACTTTTGGAAAGATTTTCAGAAGGGTCTTGGTACCCAAGTTCATCTCAGTACAACTTTTCATCCTCAAAAATATGGTCAGGCAGAGAGGACTATT
This sequence comes from Capsicum pubescens, assembly GCA_030864215.1. NCBI lineage: Eukaryota > Viridiplantae > Streptophyta > Magnoliopsida > Solanales > Solanaceae > Capsicum > Capsicum pubescens. Next base: position 64,220,577 of record CM061546.1, on the reverse strand, counting down.
CGAACTCTAGAGGATATGTTAAGGGTGTGTGTTCTTGATTTCAAGGGTAGTTGGGATGATTACTTACCATTGATTGAGTTTTCCTATAATAATAGGTATCACTCCAGTATTCAGATGGCTCTATTTGAGGCTCTCTAGGGGAGAAGATATAGATCTCCTAGTGGTTGGTTTGAGGCAGGTGAGGCTTCTTTGGTAGGGCTAGATTTAGTGTTTGATGCAATGGAGAAGGTGTAGTTAATCAGGGAAAGGCTTAAGACAAACCAAAGTCGTCATAAATCCTATGCATATGTAAGGAGAAGATATCTTGAGTTTGAAGTTTGGGATTTAGTGTATTTGAAAATCTTTCCCATGAAGGGAGTGAAGAGATTTGGCAAGAAGGAGAAGCTCAGTCCCCGATATGTTAGCCTTTACAGACTCTTGAGCTATTTTGGGAAGGTAGCTTATGAGCCTGAGTTGCCTGCAAATTTGGCATCAGTGTATCTAGTGTTTCATATTTCCTTGTTAAAGAAGTGTATTAGTGACTCAGCTATAGTTGTTCCGTTAGAGGACATAGACATTAAAGGTAGCCTTTCTTATGAAGAAATTCCAGTCGAGATCCTTGATTGTCAAATTCGTATACTAAGGATCAAAGAAGTTCCCTTGTTCAAAGTTCTTTGGCGGAATCAGTCCGTTGAGGGAGCCACTTGGGAAACAGAAGTAGATATACGTACCAAGTACCCTCATCTTTTCTGCAAATCAGACTCAACTTAAGGTAACAGTTTTTCTTAGATTGACTATTTTCCATTCTCAGTCCTAGCTATGTGATCATACTCATGTCTTTGCATGCATTCACAAATTCAGTCAGTCATGTATCATGTTTCAGGCTCTGGTCATGTAATCATGTTTTTAGTTTTGCATATCTGATAAATGATCTCAATTTCCCCATTATTCTCATCTTAATAAGTCTCATTCAAGGACAAATGTTCCCATGGGGGAGATATTGTAATATCCTTACTTTGCTTAGCTTAGTTCAGCTCCTAGTTGCATATATAAGAGGCTTAAAGTATGAAAATTTAACTAAGTGTTGGGGACTTAGTCTTATTTTGGCCTCTTAACTTCAAGGATTTTTAAACGAGTCTTCCCAACCCCGAGACATTGGTTTTTTAGTTAATTTATGTTCAGGGGTGTAAGGAGTATGTCTCTAGGAAGTTTCAAATTTTTTGGACGAGGATTGGGTCATGTTTGGATTTTGTTTCCAGAACCTCACCGTGATAGCATCACGTCTCACTGGTTAAAGTGATAAGGCACCCATCGCATCGCGCCACTCTTTTAATCAACGTTCCAGTTACGAATTCAAATCCCTAAGGGTCAATTGAGTCTTTTCCCCTCAACCCAATTCATAAAATCATGAATTAAAGCTCCAGTTAGGGCATTATATGCCCATATTCTCCAATTTCCTCTAAAAAAACCCTAATCATCCCCCTAAGTTCATCAATTTCATTCCTTTCCTCTTTAAGAAAACGAAGAAATCAAGTTCACAAATCTAAGAACCTTCAAAGAAGATTAAAGAATTTTGTTTCTCTTTCAAGATTTAAGATTCAAGGTATGTGTGATATTCATTCCTGGTTTTCTTTCACTATGGAGTCCAAGAACCCCCATTTTTAATGTTAAATTATGAGTTTTCCATGTTTAAATGAACTATCTCCATGAATTACTTGTTATTTTAGTTTCAAGCTAAGATTACAATTGATTTCACGTTGAATAGATTATAGTATGTTTTGGATGTTGGCGTTCCCATGTCATGTTCATGCAATTTAGGATAAACTCTCAATTTATTTTTTTTGTCATGTAATCACGCTATCTCATCATGTTTAAAAGCATTCCCTTGCTAAATTCTTAATCTCCATGTGTTTGATAAAATTCCAAAGAGAATGATTTTTTAGAATGATTCCCTATTATGGATTTTCGAAGCTTTTACATGCCTTTATTGCTATTTCCATTTAGTGCTAAAGGTTATGATTACCCGATACTTAGCTATTTATATAATTTTAATATCTTCAGAATGAATTTCGATATACATGAGAATTATCATTCAAATAGTTATTATGATCAGTTGCATGTTAAGTTAAGCTTAGTTCAGTCTAATAATCAGTGTCTTTCAGTTAGGAGTAAAACTTAGCACCGAGTGAACGTAGGGAAGACATCACCCCCGTTAGTTAGGCATAAGGATCTTATCTCCCCCATCAGTTAGGCATGAAACTTTAGTAGATGTACCTAAGTTTCAGACCTACGTTGCCACCATAGGATTAAAGGGGTCCCCTATCAGTTAGGCATGGCACCCATGTCCTTCAGGACATCAGATTAGTGGATCCACACAGCCAGCGTTAGTACCCATGGAACGGTACTGACACCCTTCCAACTGGGGTTACAATTTGGACCCCAATAATAGATTTGGGGCATATTGGTTATAGATAGATCCCACAGTCTTAGTACAGTATTCAATAGATATTCAGTTCCGTTTTGCTTAATCAAAGCATACAGACTTACAGTTATTCATTTTACATATTTTAGTATTTCAGTTTATAGATTATTTCAAAAGTATTATAAGCTTGGTCTAGTATTCTCAGTATCTCATTTTTCACAAATTTTATGCATCAGTTATTTCATGCTATTTAGTCAATCATTATTTGATGCACATGAACCCATGCACTTCAGTGTAACCTCATCTCATATACTAGTACATTCAAAGTACTGACTGCATACTTTCTTTGTGATATGATGTCTTATATCATAGGGTTAGACGCACAGTTTCCTGACCACACTTATATAGTTCAGCATTATAGCAGCAATAGTGGTGATTCCTCATCTTTCGAGGATAAGTTTATCTTCATTTAGTTATTTCAGCATTCCTCTATTTCAGTTTCTTGGAGTTAGTTAGGGGTTTGTCTCATCAACTCCATAGTCAGTCATTTAGAGGTTTTTTTAGATATTTAGACAATTAGTTAGTTTATCAATTTTATTAGTTGAATTTTAGTATTTTTCACAGATTTTTTATGTCTTACAAATTCATTTGTATTTCAGTATTTTAAACCTTATGGATTTTAATAGTTTTTTTCCACCTATATCTTCTTACTATCAATTTACTTAGTGCTCACAGTAGGTAGCAACTCATGGATTAGCTTGAGGTCACTTGTGATCGTGAGCATCGTTGTCGTGACTAGGGGTAACCTTGGGTCGTGACAATAACAGTCAATTTTTCAGTCCCAAATCTTTAGAAGAACCTTTCTTAGTGTCTACCCCAGTGGGTAAATATATTATAGTCAGACGAGTATACCAAAACTACCCGATTATAATATCTCAGAAAGTCACCTCAGTTGATCTTATGGAGTTATTGATGACTGATTTTGATGTCATTCTCGGCATGGATTGGCTCCACTAATGCTATGCTTCAGTTGACTGTAGGAATAAAGTTGTTTAGTTTTAGTTTCCCAATAAACCAGTTATTAAATGGAGGGGTAGTACTTCAGGGCTTGGGGGTCAAATTATTTCATATCTTAGAGTGAGAAAGATGATATCTAAGGGGTGTTTTTACCATCTTGTTTGAGTCAATCACTCTAGTTCTGATACCCCTATTCTCGAGTCAGTTTTAGTAGTAAGGGAGTTTCCATACATGTTCCCTAAAGACCTTCCCAGAGTTCTTCCCAAAAGGGAAATTGATTTCGAATTAGATCTCCTTCCAGATACCCAGCATATCTCTATTCCACCTTATCAAATGTCTCCAACTGAGCTTAAGGAGTTGAAAGAATAGTTGAAAGAAATTCTAGATAATGAATTCATTAGGCTCGATGTTTCCCCATGGGGAACTCCAGTCCTATTCGTTCATAAGAAAGACAGTTCTCTCAGAATGTACATCGATTGCCGTTATTTGAACAAAGTCACAATAAATAATAAGTATCCACTCCCTAGAATTGATGACTTGTTCAACCAACTTCATGGTTCCAGTTATTTCTCTAAGATCGACCTCAGATTCGGCTATTATCAACTTAGAGTCAGAGAATATGACATTCTGAAGATAGCTTTCAAAACTTGGTATGGTTACTTCAAATTCCTAGTTATGTCTTTTGGACTAATGAATGCCCCTGCAGCCTCCATGGACTTTATGAACAGGGTGTTCAAGCAGCTCCTGGACACATTCATCGCAGTCTTTATTGATGGTATCCTTATCTATTCTCATAAAGAGAATGATGATGCAGATCATCTGAGAATTGTGTTGCAAATCCTTAGAGCTCATCAGTTATTCGCCAAATTCAATAAGTGTGAGTTTTGGCTAAGATCAGTATCTTTCCTTGGCCATATCATTTTTGATGATGGCATTAGAGTTGACCCTTAAAAGACCAAAGCAATGAAAAACTGGCTCAGACCCATCTCTCTATTAGATATCAAGAGTTTCTTAGGTTTGGTTGGCTATTATAGGCAGTTTTTTGAAGGGTTTTCTTCTATTGCATCCCCCATGTATCGATTGACTCAGAAGAAAGTCAAATTTTAGTGGTCAGATTCTTATGAGAAGAGTTTTCAGGAGTTGAAGACTCGGATCACTTTCGCCCAGTCTTGAATTTTCTAGATAGTTCAGATGGATTTGTTGTTTACTATGATGCTTCAAAAGTTGGTCTTGGCTGTGTTTTGATGCAGAGAGGTAAGGTCATATCTTACGCCTCTAGACAACTTAAACCCCATGAAAATAATTATCCTACCCATGAGCTTGAATTGGCAGCTATTGTTTTTGCCTTGAAAATTGTGAGGCATTATCTTTATGGAGTTTATGTTGATGTGTTCATGGATCACAGAAGTTTGCAGTATGTGTTCTCGTAGAAAGATTTGAATATTCATCAAATAATATAGCTTGAGTTGTTAAAAGATTATGATATGAATATGTTGTATCATCCGGGAAAAGTCAATGTAGTGGCGGATACCCTCAGTAGATTGTCTATGGGTAGTATTGCTTATGTTGAAAAAGATAGAAAGAAATTAGCCCATGAGGTTCATCAGCTTTCTAGATTAGGTGTTAGGTTGGTTGACTCAACTGAAGGTAGTATATGGGTTTAGAATAGTTTGGAATCTTCATTGGTTGCCAAAGTGAAAGAAAAGCAAGACAGAGATCCCAGTTTGGCTAAGTTGAAGGATGTTGTTAGAGATTAAAAAGTAGAGGTTTTCTCCCAAGGAGGAGATGGTGTGTTACATTGTCAGGTTAGGTTGTGTGTTCCTTTTATTGACGGTTTGCGGTAACAAATCTTAGAAGAAGCGTATGGTGCACAGTATTCCATTCATCTCGGAGCCACTAAGATATATCATGATTTACGAGAAATCTATTGGTGGTGTGGTATAAAGAGAGATATTGCAGAGTTTATAGGTAAGCGTTAATTATCAGTAAGTTAAGGTTGAACGCCAAAGGCCTAGTGGTACATTGCAGGAGTTCAGTATCCCCACTTAGAAGTGAGAAGTGGTGAACACGGATTTTGTAACAGGTTTGCCTCGTACACGTCGTCAGCATGATTTGATTTGGGTCAATGTAGATAGAATGACCAAGTGAGTCCATTTCTTGTCAGTTCATAATTTATATTCAGCTGAGCATTATGCTAGGATTTACCTTAGGGAGTTGGTTAAGTTTCTTGGAGTCCCATTGTTTATTATTTCAAATAGAGGTACTCAATTTACCTGTCACTTTTGGAAAGCTTTTCAGAAAGACCTTGGTAACCAAGTTCATCTCAGTATAACTTTTAATCCTCAGATAGATGGTCAGGAAGAAAGGACCATTCAGACCTTAGAGGACATGTTGAGAGCATATGTTATTGACTTTAAAGGTAGTTGGGATGGCCACTTACCTTTGATTGAGTTACCCTACAATAATAGTTATCGCTCCAGTATTTAGATGGCTTCATTTGAGGCTCTTTATGGGAGGAGATATAGGTCTCCTATTGGTTTGTTTGGAGCAGGTGAAGCTGCTTTGGTAGGACCAGATTCAGTATTTGAGGCCATGGAAAAAATTCAGTTGATCTAGGATAGGCTAAAGACATCCCAAAGCTATCAAAAATCTTATGTAGATGTGAGGAAAAGATATCTCGAGTTAGAGGTTGGTTATTTAGTTTATTTAAAAATCTCACCCTTGAAGGGAATGAAGACATTTGGCAAAAAAGGGAAAATCAGACCCCGATATGTTGGCCTATTTAGGAATTTGAGTTGTTTTGGGAAAGTATCTTATGAGCTAGAGTTGCCTGCAGATTTGGCATCAGTACACCAAGTGTTCCATGTTTCCCTATTAATAAAATATATTGGTAATTTAGCTATAGTTGTTCCGTTAGAGGATATGTAGGTTAAGGATGAAATTTTCTTTGAAGAAATCTTGGTTGAGATCCTTAGTCATCAGATTCGTAGGAAAAGGAGAAAAAAAGTTCCCTTAGTCAAAGTTCTTTGGCGAAATCAATCCATTGAGGCAGCTACTTGGGAAGCAGAAGAAAATTTGCGAACCAAGTACCCTCATCTTTTCTCCGCAAATTCAAATTTAGATTAAGGTTATGATTTTCCTCAGATTGACTCTCTTCCATCCTTAGTTTAAGCTATGTAACCCATCTCATGTCATTTCATACATTTACGATCTTATTTCATTGCATACATTCACAAATTTCAATTCAGTTTATGTATCATGTTTTAGACTCAGTTATGTAATCATGTTTTCAGTCCTGTATGTTCAATATATAATCTCAGTTTCTTCAATATTCTCAATCTTACCAGTCTCATTCGAGGATGATGTTACCAAGGGGAAGATATTGTAATACCTCATATTTTTGTTGATTTCTGGACCGCTTACAACTTATTCTTTAAAGTCATAAAGACTCTTGTGATTCATATATGGTGGTCATATCCAAGATAGTGTGTTGTAGTTAACATTCTGTTCCAGGTATGACTTGACCCCTGAGAATTGTTAAGAGGGGTATGAGTCGTATGAAACCAAGTCATAAGGATATCATTGTAGACTCATTGATGTTCTATCCAAAATACAAGTCATAGGTACTAGTCGTATGCTAAGGTAGGAGTCATAAGATGTGACCCGTACCCTGACCAGTAGGCAATCAAAGAATCAAGTCTCAAGTTTTGAAATCTTTATAAGTTACTCGAACATATATTAAGTCCTTAAATAGCTTTGTAATTCTCCGAGAGTACACCCTGGGTGCCACACGTTTCTTACAGTCCTAAGAGAGGACAAGCTAATCCATGAGCTGGTACCTGCTGTGAGCACTGAGTAAAATAGAGGTGCTGAGTGGTTTACATCTCTTCTTTCATTTGTCTTTCTGGGAGGCATGTTCTGTAAGAGGAAGGAAGAATAGATTAGACAGAGAGTTTAACATGAGCATCATGCTTAGTCGCACAACATGAATACTAAAAGAAAGGAAACTTTTCTTAAAACATCTCGTAGCCACTTGTCCATAAGTGTGGCGCGCTTCACACCCATGCACAAGAACCTACTTGATGCATCTTTCAGACACCCTAGGACACTTTAAAACTTTAGGCTATGATACCAAGTTTGTAATGCCCTGAGAGTACACCCTTAGCGTCACACGGTGCTTACAGTCCCAAGAGACTACAAGCTAACCCATAAGTTGGTACCTGTTTTGAGCACTGAGTAAAACTGATAACAAAAGATCATATGCGGAATCTAACTGAGGAATGCCATAAGGTTTTAAATCATAGTTCTGATAATGTCTGTAAAACAATATTGAAAGTACTAATAAAATGACTAACAATAACAACTGAAAACTGAAGACTGACTAACTGTCTGTACTATTTTGAAAAGCCTCTACTGAGTGACTGTGGATCTGATGGGACAAACCCCCAACTAACTCTGAATGAATAGAAAATACTGAAAATGATAAAGTAAGTTGAGGTAAATAGACTGTGTCCTCGAAGTATGAGGACTCACCACTACTATAGCTGAGAATTTGGTATGTCTATGCGCGATCAGGAATCTGAGCCTTTGAACCTATGATATTAGACATCATAGCGCAAGAAACTAGTATGTGATCAATACTTTGAATGTAATGGTATGCTAAATGAGGTTAGATTGATATACATGTGTTTAGGTGCATGAGTAATAACTAACTGAATGTATAACATGAAGTACTGAATAAAATACATGAAATCTGTAAAGACTGATAATGCATGACCAAGCATTAAACATATTATGAAATATAATCTGTAAACTGAGATATTGAATTCTGATAAATGGATAATTGATATCTGTATGCTATGGTTAGCAAAATTGAAACTGATTACTAATTTGAATACTGGACTTAGACTGTGGGAGCTATCATCTAACCAACATGCCCTAATGTGTAAATTGGGGTCCAACCTGTGACCCCAATTGGAAGGGTGTCAGTACCGTGCCACGGGTACTAAAATTGGCTATGTGGATCCACTAATATGTTGTCCCGAAGGACTAAGGGTTTCAAGCCTAAACTGACGGGTGACCCCTGAGAGGTAGTCAAACCTAAACTGATGGGTGACTCCTCATATCCTACACTGGCTACATAGTTCTAAAGTACAGGGACTGCTGGTAATGACTCTGCCTATCTGACGAGGAAGTCTACATCCCTGCACTCGTTCGATGCTAAGTCCTACTCCCAACTGAACTGACATAGTATACTAAACTGTTCTAGTTTAACTGATTATGATAACTAACTGAACTGATAATGCTCATAACATATCTAAAACCATTCTGAAGATACTGATACTAAGTAAACAACTAAGTTTTCGATTATTCATAACCCCCATGACTCGATAGCAATAATAGAAAAATAGTACTAAATCTTTGAGAACATAATGTGAAAGCATTTATTAAAATTTCATTCTTGTACGCATTTCATCAAACACTTGATATTTGTAGTTTAATCTAGGCATGGGTGTAGTTCAAAGATTGTAATAATAGCATGACTTCAACTTTAACATCACTAATTATGAATTAAATCAGCAAACAACATTATTCAAACATGTGGGGTTTAATAACAACAACAATTTCATGTAATCATGGTATAAAATAAAAATTCATGGGGATTCATGGTTAAAATAACAATTGAAATCACAATAACTTGTAAAAATCACAACTTTGGATTTAAAATTAGATTCTTGGACTCTATAGGTGAAAGGGACCCATGGATAAACATTTAACATACCTTAGTTGGTGAAATTGAGAAAGTTCTTGATGAATTATTGAAGCTTGATCTTGAATGTTGGATGAGTTAGGGTTTGTTCTTGAAAGAGGATTACTTTAATTTGAGAGAATTGTGAAAATAATGATCAAATAATGCTCTCTTGGGATTAAATCTCGTGTTTGGACTGAATGGGGGAAAAGGAAGAGGACTTAAATGACCTTGGAAATTAAAACTCGGAACTGGAAATCCATATTTTGACCTACGACGCAACGCAGTGCTATCGCGTTGTGCCACTGGAAATGGATAATTCTGAAATTAAACCTTTGTATGATGCGGTGCCATCGCGGTTCCTCATTAGAAAAGGAAGAACGCAAAATTTTCCATCACCGCGATGTGGCATAACGTGTTGAGCTATTGTCTCTCACTAAAAGTGCCATAACTTCTCACCCAAGTATCATATTTAGGAAAAATTAGTATTGTTGGAAAGATAATTCAATTTTCTAAAATTTGGTAGGTCTTGAGATGGAAAATTCTCAGCAGAACAAAATATATGCTCATTTGAATATAACTATAGCAACATTCTCCTAAAAAACTCAATCGGTACGAGATATTTTGATTCGTCTAATATCTAGGAGTTATTTGAGGCCTTAATATACATCAAACTCACTCATAAAACTACCAAAGAGATATAATTCATTTTTCATGAGATCAAATCATGGTTCTAATAGTGGTTTAGATTTTAGGGTTATTACAAGCTCCTAGCTCATGAAAAAGTCAAAACCTTCCTTAGCGATTAAATTCTTAGGATTTACATAACTATAGTCATCTTCAAACGATCATAACTTTTTTTTACTAAGAGTTTTTTATCTCTAGACCTAACAACAGATAGGTAATTGAATTTGCTTTCCAATGATACTAATTTTTCCTTAAATCCAACATCGGGGTGAAAAGTTATGACTGAAATACTGAAGCACTGTCAAGCTATGTCACACACTATCCAGTATATAGGTTGCCAAGTCTAACTCGTACCCAAATCATACGAGTCATATGGTAGACTCGTAAGGACTGCCGAGAATTGTATGTAAATTCTAGTTTAAGAATTTTTTAGTCTTTTACCCTCTTATAACTCCCAAGCCACGTTAATTAACCCCCAAGGGGCATTACTTTAACTATATTTCCATCGATTAAACAACATAAACTCCCCATTCCACTCTCAACAACAAGATTAGGGTTTTCTTAAAGATCATCACCTATGTTTAAAGATTCTAATTTAAGAACCTTAAATAAAGCATTAAGAGTAGTGTTTTCCCCTCAAGTTAAGAAGCTTAAGGTATGTGTGATATTCATCCATGGGTCCTTTTAACCCACGTAGTCCAAGAATTCCTTTTGGTTTTAAATTAAGAGTTTTTATTGTTTAAGTTTAAATATCTCCATTAATCTCTTATTAATTCAATTACAAGTTATGTTTATAAGTCTTTTCAAGTGGAATGAGCCATTACATGTTTTAAATGTGGTAATATTCACATTAAAATCCCTAAGTTATGATTTTAGTCTCATAATCATGTTATTCTCGCATGCTTTACCTATTCTCATGCTTAAGTTCATGACTCTTATGTCTTTGATGAAATGCCTAAGTGTTGGGTTTTGAACAATGATCCCCTATTATGGTTTTAAAGCTTTTATATGGCATTATTGTTAATTCAATTCATTGCTGGTGGATTATGAACACCCAATACCTACGTGATTTACATAAATTCATCTTTTCAAGTAGTCAGACAATTAATCCATGAATCTTATCAGTACCAATGTCAGTTTAGTTGGGAGTAGGATTTAGCACCGAGCGAACCTAAGGATGGGGGCTCACCCGCCAGTTAGGACTATGTCCTTAGTAATAGTCCCTAAGTTCCAGAACTATGTAGCTAGCGTAGGATTAAGAGATTTCACCCGCCAGTTTAGGACTAACTCCCTAGTCCTTTGGGACATCAGATTAGTAGATCCGCATAGCCAGTGTTAGTATCCGTGGCATGGTACTAACATCCTTCCAACTGGGGTTACAGGTTGGACCCCAATTAGCTCAGATTGGGGCATGTTGGTTAGATGATACCTCCCATAGTCTTAGTACTGTATCTAGTGTATCTTCAATTCAAGTTTTCTTGAATGAGTTTACAACTTTTAGATATTCAGTTTTATAGATTTCAGTCTTTCAGATTTCATATTATCTCAGTAACATAACAAATATACACTGTCTTGCATTCTCAGTTCTTACAATTTTCATACACTCCTACTTAGTTTATTCATACCGTTCAGTTAGTCCTTATCTCATATGCACAGTACCCCATCTATTTCAGCCTGTCCTTATCTCATTTACTAATACATTTAAAGTACTAACCACATATTCTTCTTTGCACTATGATGTCTTATATCATAGGTCCAAACGCTCAGTTTTTCGACCGTACTTAGACTACCCAAATTACAGTAGTAACAGTAGAGGTGAGTCTTCATCATTTGAGGACATATTATCTCTCAATCAGTTATTTCAGTATTTCATTATGTTCTGTCAATCGGAGTTAGTTGGGGGCCTGTCCCATCAACCCCTCAATCAGTTTAGAGGCTTTCAGATGCTTAGACAGTCAATTAGATAGTTAGTCAGCTTTGTCAGTTTTATTAGTTATTTTCAGATAAACTATTTGGTTTTCAATATCTTATTTGATGTTCCAGACTTATGATTTTGTTATACTATTAGTATTTAGACTTGCAGTACTTTATCAGTTTATGTTCCGCGCAGTTGTTTTATTACTATTTTATTTAGTTCTCACAGTAGGTACCAGCTCATAGGTTATCTTGTGGTCACTAGTAACTGTAAGCCCCGTTGTCGCGACTAGGGATAGCCTCAGGCCATGAAAATCAGTTAGAATTATGTAAACCCTTTTCCCTTTTCCCAAGAACCAAATTCAAGCTTTATTCCCCAAGAATTCAAAAATTCAATTTCCTATTTCAAGCTTTCATTAAGAATTCATCTAATTGAGGTATATGGGGTATTCATCAGTGGGTTCCTTCCACTCATTGAGTCCCAAAATTCCCTTTTTGTTAAAGTATGAACTATTAAATCTTTGTTGTGAAATTATCAATGTAAACCATGAATTTAATCCATATTTTCTATGTAATTTGAATTCAATCCATGTTAACATGTTTTTCCTATGTGAAGTAGGTTGTTACATGCTTTAAATTTCAATTACCTATGTCATATTCAATTGATTCTATGTTAAATTATCAAGTTATGAACTAAATCATATGAACCATGCTCCTATATGCTTGAAGTTTTAAACCTTCGTGTCATGTTTAGTCAATATCATGTTAAATTCTCAAATTTGTTTATCAAACCATGTGAACATGATATCTTCTCATGTTCTATTCATCCCCATGTTCAAATTCATGAAATTCATCAGTTTAGTGAAATGTTTTATGTTTTGGGTCTCTAAATTTTGATTTTCTACTAGTGTTTTAAATAATGTTGTTTGTACTTTACGTAATCATTCAGTGCTTGAGGTTATGAACACCCGACACCTATCTGTTTATGCATGTCTTTGTTTTCAAGTTACAAGTCAGGCATGTCATGATTGCTATTATAATTTCAGACTACCTTGTTTATCAGTACTTATCAGTATAGTACCATGTCATATTAAACCATTAATAACAATGATGTCATTCAGTTGGGAGTAGGATTTAGCACCAAGAAAACCTAGGGATAGAGGCTCACCCTCCAGTTAGGATTGAGACCTTAACAGCAGTCCTTAAGTTCCAGAATTACGTAGCCAATGTAGGATTGTGAGATGTCACCCGCCAGTTTAGGACTGACACTCTCTTAGGGATCACCCTTCAGTTTAGGACCAACTCTCTAGTCCTTTGGGAATTATCTTTGTTAGATCCACATCATCATCCAGTGTTAGTACCTATGGAAAAACACTGACACCCTTCCAACTCGGTTACAACTTGAACCCTGATTAGCTCAGATTGAGGCATGTTGGTTACATGATAGCTCCCACAGTTTTAGTTCAATTGAGTATTTAGAATATGTCAGTTTAGGTTTGCATGACCAAATGTACTAATGCCAATTATTTAGTTATTTAGTTTATCAGTTATTCAACTATTTAGTTTTATAGCTTATTTCAAAATAAATTTATGCCTGGCCTTGCATTCATTTTATATGTTCATGTTTTCATGCTCAGTACTCACATATAATCCTCAATAAAGCTTTACAATAGATCTATTTGTACATGAGATTTACATACAACATTTATGTTTCTACTGCTACCCACCTTACAGAATTATTGTCAGCTCATGATCTTTACATTTCACTATGCCTTATAGCTTTCATGCTTAACCATGATTTAAATGTATATTTTAGAAAATATCTCATGTCCTCAAGTTTTAAAGCGTGTTTTAAATATTTCCATGATTTAGTTTATGTCCCATATACTTAGTACATTCCAAAGTACTGACCACATATATGCTTTTGTGGCTAAATTCCTTTTTAATGTAGGTACCAGATGTATTCGACACATTAGGGTCAGACAGTTCTCAGTATTCAATAAGCAGGTGATAAGTTCTCTTATTTTGAGGACTCAAGTCAGTTGCAGTTCCTGTATTTTATTTTCTTATTCTTATGTATTGATTAGGATAGTTGGGGTCTAATCCCGACTACCTATAGTCAGTATAGTAGAGGCTTTATAGACAGTCGGTCAGATTCATTCATGTAATTTAAGATATTTCCTCAGATTTATCATGTTGTAAACTTTATCAGTATTACTTTCATTTATATTTTCTTATTATTATGCTTCCACTCATCAAATTTTGTTTGTATATACATTTTAAATCTGTTTCTCAAGTATAATGCCAGTACATGGGTTAGTTTGGGATCACTTGTGATTCTAAGCACTGTATTACAACTAGGTGGTAGTCTCGGATCGTGACAAACTTGGTATCAGAGCCCAAGGTTGAAGTATCCTAGGATGTCAATGAAGCCGTGTCTAGTAGAGTCTTGCAGAATAGTATAGAGATGGTTGTACTTTTCTTCGAGATGATATAGGGCATTTAAGAAATATTTCCCCTCTTTTATGTCTTAGATAGTGCAGTAGAGATGTTCTTTAAGGAACTTATGTAGATTCTTACGTTACTCTATTCGTGTCAACTTTGCCTTATTTTTTAGGTAATAAAGCAGTCAAGGTTAAATTCCTACTGATAGACATTTCCCGCACAATCCTCATAGACAGCTATGAGATTGCTTGGAGGCTTAAAAGGATCCCATCAAACCCTTTATGTTCTAAAGTTTGAAATATTTCATTCATGTTCATGAAAATCATGCACTAATCCAAAATCAGATATGTCCTCAGATCCTTTCTCAGAATCCTATGATAGCATATGATCTAGAGTTAGAAGCATGAACCTAGTAGTTAAGCAACAGTAAAATGGGGATAATGTTTAGCTGAATTTAGTATATTATGTATCCATAGAGATAGAAAGGTGTTGTCTAGTTTGTTTAATATCACTTTGAGAAATATTTCTTAGTTAAGAGAGACTTATAGTATGTTAGTGCTTTAGTTGGGATAGAGATTAGGTAGTGACTACAATAATAGGGGAACTACTAAGGTTGAATATGCTTATGAAATTTTGTGTGCATTATTGTTGTGAATTATTGTTTCATGATTCCTATCTAGTAGTAATAAGTCGGTATTACTTTACAATAAGTTTTGTGGATATCCATGTTATGTGTTAGAATCTAAGTTTTAATCTTGGACAATTAAACTAATAAAAAAAGAGTTGAAATTCTAGATGGTGTGAACTCAGGGTATGGTGATACTCCTAAAGATTCTAAGTTAGTAAGTATTCAAGTTATTATATGATGACTATTGGGGCTATAAAAAGTTAAGAGTTCTATCTTAGGAGGAAGTACTAGCAGTGGGTTTTACACTTTAAGATACAGTCTTTCAGGGTTTGTTTATTATTTATGTGTATTGTTACATCTCAGTCTTTAGAGTAGAGTGGTTGAAAGTCAGTTAAGGGTTTATTGCAGAAGTCCACGGAGTTAGAATTATAGCTTAAATCTAAGGGGGATATGATAGAACAAGAAACCAACTTAGGCTCTTAGATTCTATTAGTGATGCAGTGTGTTGTAGAACAACACTTGGGAGAAAGATACCTGACCCATTCTTATCTCAATGTAAATTCTTGTACTTCAGTCATCATGACTTCTACTCATGCCTTACAAGTTAGCTCTATGATCATAGTTCATGTTCATGCACTTATATAGAATCATGTACGCCCCCAGTTTCTATTATGAGGAGTTACAGTTCACTTAGCAGTACAAATCATATTCTATGAATTTATGAACCCCAAAACTCAAGTCATGCAGCTCATGACTTATGTACTCATGCTTTACAGTATGGTCAGTTCTCATAACTTATGGTACACTCTTAATGGCCAGTGAAATTCATATTATGGCATGTATGCCCTCAATTTTGATCTCTTTAATTAATCTATGCCATTGATACTCTATTCCCTATGCCTCAGTTGAGTGTCCAAGTTATGCATAGTACTTTTTCCATGCTTTAGGTCCCCATGTTCTAACCTTTCAGTGACCTCTCCTTATGTTAAGGTAGTGGTGATGAAAAAATTATTGATCAATGGTTTAGATAGGAGAGATAAGATATTCATTATTAAGGAAAGATTACTATATACTTTTTTTATATAATGCTGTAAGGTTGATGAAAGATTGAGGAAAAGATTTTGGTATATGTCATGGTTAGTTAAAAATTTTATGTGTGACTTCTTGGGGTAAGTGTATAGAAGTTGTTATTGATAGAGATATTATGGAATGTGAGAGTTATAAGTTGCATTAAATGAGAATGGTATTTAAGGGTAAAAACATAGTTGAGGGAGTATTTGAGAAGTGTGACTAAGCTTGAGAGCAGTAGTTGCATTGCCTAAGTCATCGTAATGGTATTTAAGGGTAAAAATATAGTTGAGAGAGTATTTGAGAAGTGTGACTAAGCTTGAGAGCAACAGTTACATTGCCTAAGTCATGGTAATTCTATCCTAGCTTATGTTTTATATGCCTATATTCCATGATTATAGAGTTTTATCCAAGTTGTGATTCCTTATGCAGATATCTTATCAGATCATGCCCAAAATTCCTTACTTCCTAATGTTATTAGAGCTTCTTGCAAAGAGCATTGAAGAAATAGTCCAGTTGAGTATAAACTTTCAGTGAGTTAGTCTGTATAACCAATAATTCAGTCTAGCAATCAAACAAATAAACTCATATGGTTTTCAATCCAAAGTTTCATGAATATGACTATTCCAAAAGGTAATTCATTCACGTCCATGCAAATTGCGAATTTAGTTCAGTCCGTGAATCATGTCTCCGATTCAGATATTCAGTCATGATTCAGTTCATAATTATTCAGTGCATAATCTCAGTTTTCCAAGTATCCTAGATCAGACATTGTAATACCCCTTGTACGACCTTAGTCTCGTTATCTCATGATTCGTGCTTACATAATGTACTTGGCGATGTCATGAAACCCTTTTTCCTTTGATTCCTATACATGTTTTATTGAGGGATAATTCCTAATGAGAAGTTGCATACTTTATTCCATTCTTAGTAACTCTTGAAATTTATATTGCATCAGTTACCACTTCGCAGTTCTACATGTATAATCGTATCATGAATATTTTAAGTGAGTTCTAAACTCCCAGCATGTATAAGCTTCTTATAGTCAATAAAGTCAAGTCAGCTAAGAAATTAGTTTCATGATTAAATTTTTAATGTTTCACTAAGATATATCCTTCATTAGCAGACATGTCATGTCTACATTATTCCATACTTCTAAAGTTTCAATAAGTTCCTACCCATCATTCGAGGATGAATTATTCCAAGGGGAAGACAATGTAACACCCTACATTTTTGGGCTAGAATTCAAACCATCATTCCTATGTGTATAAACTCTAATCCCATAATTTTTATATGAATATATGTGTCATGATTATTTACCTAGTGTGTAAAGTGATATCGAGGTGAAAAAATTTTCATAGAAAACAGTTAGAGCAAAGTAGAGTTAAGAGCTCTTTATTCGACCAGATTTTGGTATTCGATCCTACAAGGATCAACTTTGAATGTGTATAACTTCTTAAATATGTGTAAGTTTTCATATCAAGACCCACCAAATTATATATAATTAAGTCCTCTTTCTAACACCACCAATTTTGCCTTAATCCGATACCCGTCCAAAAAGTTATGATCGTTTTTGGGAGGAACCAGTGAGGGTCCACGATTGGAGAGCGGCACGGGCCTAGGCTCCACGATGATCTCTGTCACATGGAGTTTATGTTTCATGTATTCATAAGTAAGGGACCAAGAGGCATTTTGGTCATCCCCCCTCACCCCAAACACCCAAATTGATGACTTAAAGCTCAAAAGGGCATTATCTACCCATTATTTATCAGTTACCATTACGCAAATCCTTTCCCCTTTTCCCAAAGAACCACATTCTAGATTTCTTTCCCAAGAATTCAAGAAATCAAGTTTCAATTTCAAGTTTTCTTCAAGAATTCATCCAATTGAGGTATGTGGGGTATTCATCAATTGGTTCCTTCCACCCATTGAGTCCCATTTTTGTTCAAGTATGAACTTTTAAATATTCTTTGTGAAATTATCTATGTAAATCGTGAATTTAATCCATGTTTTCTTAGTAATTTGAATTCAAGGCATGTCAAAATGTTTTCCCCATGTGAATTAGGTTACTTCATTCTTTAAATTTCAATTACCCACGTCATATTCAATTGATTCTATGTTAAATTATCAAGTTATGAACTAAATCATATGAATCATGCTCCTATATGCTTGAAGTTTCAAACCCCCGTGTCATGTTTAGTCAATATCATGATATATTCTCGAATTTTTGTTTTAAACCATGTAAACATGATATCCTCCCAAGTTCAATTATTCCCATGTTTAAATTCATGAAATTTATCAGTTTAGTGAAACGTTTTATGTTTTGGGTTTCTAAATTATGATTTTTTGTTAATGTTTTAAATAATTTTATTTGTACTTTACGTAATCATTCAGTGCTAGAGAGTTATGAACAATCAATACCTATTTGCTTATTCATGTCTTTATTTTCAAGTTACAAGTCAGACAGGTCATGATTTTTATTACTACATTCGTACTACCATGTTCATGTTGAGCACTTATCAGTAAAGTACCATGTCATGTTAAAACATTAATAACAACAGTGTCATTCAGTTGGGAGTAGGATTTAGCACCAAGTGAACCAAGGTAAGGGGCTCACCTGCCAGTTAGAACTAAGACCTACATAACAGTCCCTAAGTTCCAAAACTACACAGCCGCATAAGATTATGAGATGTAACCTTCCATTTTAGGACTGACACACTTTTAGGGGTGACCACCAGTTTAGGACTAAGTCCCTAGTCCTTTTAGACATCAACTTTATTGAATCCATAATGCCAGCAAGTGTTAGTACCCATAGCAAAGTATTGACATCCTTCCAACTGGGGTTACAGGTTGGGCCCTGATTAGCTCCAATTAGGGCATGCCAGTTACATGATAGCTCCCACAGTTTTAGTTCAATTCAGTAGTTAAAATATGTTAGTTCAGGTTTACATGACCAAGTGGACAGATGTCAATTGTTCAATTTATCAGTTATTCAGCTATTTAGTTTTACAGATGATTTGAGAACACATTTTATACTTGGTCTTGCAGTCATTTTACATGTTCATATTTTCATGCTCAGTACTCACATTTGATCCTTAGTACAACTTTACAACATATCCAGCTTCACATAAGATTTACATAAAACATTCATGTTTCTGCAGCTTCCCAGCTTACAAAATTATTTTCAACTCATGATGTTTAAATTTCACTATGCCTTACAGCTTTCATGCACAACCATGATTTAAAGACATATTTCAACAAATAGCTCTTGTCCTCAAGTTTTAAAGCATGTTTTAAAAATTTACATGATTTAGTGCATGTCCCATATACTTAGTAAATTCAAAAGTACTATCTACATATATGCGTTTGTGGTTAAATTCCTTCTTGGTATAGGTATCAGATGTATCCCACATATCAGAGTCAGACAGTTCTCAACATTCATCCAGTATGTGATGATTTCTCTTATTTTGAGGACTCAAGTAAGTTGCAGTTCCTGTATTTTATTTTCTTATTCATATGTTTTGATTAGGGACAATTGGTGCCAGATCCCGCTACCTATAGTCAGTATAGTAGAGGCTTCATAGATAGTCAGTCAGAGTCATTCATGTAATTGAAGTTCTTTCCTCAGATTTACCATGTTGTAAACTTTATTAGTATTACTTTCATTTAGATTTTCTTATGATTATACTTCCGCTCAACAAATTTAGTTTGTATATACATTTTAAATCAGTTGCTCAAGTATCATGCTAGTACATGGGTTAGTTTGGGAAACTTGTGGTTCTAAGCACTATGTTACTACCAAGAAGTAATCTCGAGTCGTGACACTTCCCCTTTCGAATGACCTTGAAATCAACTACAACATTCAAACATAACATCTACGCATCAAAAGAAATATAATGATACCTGTTTTTCCTAAATTTAAGTCGGATCCAAAATGGGTTTAAAAATGAGTTTAAAAGTAAAAAGGGGTAAAATTATAATTTTATTTTAGAAATACATTTCCTAAGGTTAAAGGAATCTACAGTTCAAGATCCACATAAAAATGACATTAAAACGAAGTCCAAATAGAAGAAAAATATTTTGTACGCTTTTCTGGAAAAAATATTCAAAATCCCATATTAAAACCAAGATTAAGAATGTTTTGATGGATGCAAATCAATGTAAGTAATGAATTTAGGATTTTGGAGCTTACCCAAGCATAAATAGTGAAGAAAATCCTAAAAATTATCCAAACCCAAAGCTCAAAATACAAAAATGGTGAAAAATATTAAAAGAAGAATTTATGTATAGTGGTTGCCGCTTAAGGGGAAAAATGGTTACTTTAGAGACTACTGCCAAAGCGGTACTAGGCCACTAAAGTGGATACTTCTTAATTGGTATTGAGATGTTAAATCGCAACCGCTTAAGCAGTCCTTGGCCACTTAAGCAACAGAACCAAATTTTACGTTTCACCATTAGTCACCATTTTTTTCATTTCCACTTTGGGTGTATCATCGACATCAACAACATCATTCCTTACCTAATCAGCATAGGTGAATTAATATTAGCATTACCATTTTGAGTGGTGTTGTCTAGGAAGTGACTGACGTTCTTCAAATTTTGAATGGTGTTGCGCGAAAGAGTGTCCAATTGACGTTGAT
This sequence comes from Capsicum pubescens, assembly GCA_030864215.1. NCBI lineage: Eukaryota > Viridiplantae > Streptophyta > Magnoliopsida > Solanales > Solanaceae > Capsicum > Capsicum pubescens. The sequence continues at coordinate 64,200,028 of CM061546.1, read as the reverse complement.
TTAAAGTAGCTGACATCTGACCAAATTGTTACTCAAGTTGCTTAATCGCGGTATCTAGCAATTTTACTTTATGGCTTAATCCTAATATGTCTGCCTTAATCTTCTTAAGGAAATTCACTTGATTCTCTGAACCCTTGACCAATTTAGCTAGCAATGCTTCCATTCTTGAATCAGCGTCACGGTTCCTTGGTGGAACATAAACACCATTGTTCTCCTTATAATCATCCTTTCTCCTCCAGTCACCATCTCATTCTCTACTCATATCCCTATACATGTCACCATAACAGTTCCTACCTTGATTCCCTTGCCTCGAGTTCTAGGTGTCTTGACCAAACCCTTGGCCCTTGGCTCAAAATCTACCATCTCTCTGTTCAAATACTTTGTTTCCTCCTTGGTGTTAGATTCATACTGCCTAGAAGATCTACTTTGTATGCCCACAACATTCACCTTTTTCAATCTGAGATCTGCAAATTGCTTAGTAAGTACCCATCCTTGAGGGCAAATGATTCTTGAGCATAGAGGGACGTGTTGATGATTTTGAAAGTGCGATTCTACAAGCGGGCCCTGCATGGGATTTTGACTTGATTTTGGATCCAAAGCATAAAATGCAATATGGGTATCATTGATCTTGTGATAATGCATAGATTAGTATTTTGATAGTGTGACATCTTGCAGAAACTTCTCAGAAGAGGAAATCACCATTTTAGTATACTTTATCAGGCTTTTCTTTGTATCCAAGTAAGCTAGTGGCACGGCCCGAACTAGGGCCTTGTCGTAATGGGCATCTCAGGCCCAACAAAGAGTGGAGACCACCTCATTTCCCATGCCAACCAACCAAGCATGCACGCTGAGTTGGATGAATTTCTAACATATAACAAGATAGCGTGTCTAACAACACCAAAACTGTGGGATAGGTTCACGACCATGACCGACCCAACCAAGTCCGGCCATACCAATACCCAACCAAACAATTGTAACCAAAACTGTAGTAACAACTAAGTCCATCACCAAAATATTCCATAACATAATAAGATAAGATGGAGCAACCAATAATATAGTTATATGGTATCATCCCCAATACCAATGCTAATACTACGGTTGAAACAACTACCGACACTGTGCCCATACCAACCCATATCAGTTACACAAAGCCTCTATCCAAAAGTAAAATAATATTCGATCGGGACATACCCCCGACCATGGACATCATTGATGTCCAAAACTAAACTAATAAAAAGCATAAGAATCTAAAACAAGAAATGGAGCCTTCCAAAGTATGGAAGCTCACCACTTCAAGTTAGCAAAAGTTGTATCTGAAGTCCAAGTATATTGGGTCGAAGATGTAGTATGAACAACACCTGCATTACGTGGGGATACAACATTAAAGATGGTTAGCGGTTGGAGCACTAGCATGTAACTCAATAATAAGGATAAAATAGTGCCAAGAGTTCAAAACCAATCAATCAATGCTAATAAGCAATGCGCGCGCACACACACGTACACACATATATATATACCATGCCAAGATATGAAACAAAAATAGCATGAACATTTGAAACCATAAACCTGGGCTGTATAGCATGACCTTCCTAGAACAAGGCACCCATAGGCTATATTGTCCCAACTCTCCCCTAGATGGAAGGGCCCCAGTATATGTAGCCACACGAACCAGAGAATATCCATAATCGTAATGCCTATATAGGAGGATCAAACCTCACGGCATAATCAAAGTGACATAAACATTAATACATGAGTAAAAGGGGACCCAAACCTCCCATTCATAGATATATTCGGGGGACTCAAACCACCCTATCATAAGACACCCACACCGGCTAGCATGGTTTCAGTGTATGTCCTTTGGATTCAACTTTCATGGTCCGGCTACACATCTCATCATTAAGACCAATTTAAAACCATCATTCCACATACACAACAAATAAGTCAATTACTTACCAACAACATTATGTTGATATCGTCATACCAATACTACTTTTAAGTATACCACATGCCATTATCATTATCAATCAATTAATCATTCAATTAACTTTGGGAATCGAAACCCATCGTCTAACAAAGACACTTGTTCAATTCAAAGTTTAGGGACTCGAACCCAATATCTAACGAAGACATAATTCAAGTTAATATTTAGGGACTCAAACCCATTTTGCAACTTAAACCACCAAGGTTACCATTTAGTTCATTACATTGACAACAAGGACTTTACAACCATTCACCAACCATTCATAATCATTAGGCAAAGCCTTAGTTTAAAACAACATTATCATGTGAATAGTTCATCCTTTTAGGCATTTTCACAAACATTGAGGGCATGCATTTACCAGGACCAAAACCAAAGTGTAATCCATTCAATTTAGGGTAACCCATAAAACAATTGTTAACCACAATTACCAAGCATCCACATGTGCAAACCATTAACAAAATCATGCACAAACATAATTTAAACCAAGAGTAAACAATACGCAACAACATACATCAAAACCCTCAACATTGGTTTTCAAAGCGACCATTTAAGAATCATAATCAAGCTTTAAACACACATAAAATTTATGAACTATCAATAAGGAAAGAGTCACATGCCTTATACAAGATGATTCACGGAAAGAACTTGACCCCTTTAGCTTCTAGATGAACACTTGTAGAAACCCTAGCCTCCAATCTCCAGGAGTAAATTTTAATAATGGTGTATAGGGTACAAGGATTCCTCAAGTGATGGCTTAGTGACATTTTCTTACAAGATAAAGTCTTGGTATGCGATACCAATTCAGAAGAATACCATGACAAACTCAAACCAGACTAGACTATAGATTTTTTATACTTTAGGCCATGTTTTGAGAAAAATGCATGTTTTAAAAGGCTAAAAATGGGCTCTAGGAGAGTTAGATAGTTATCTAAAGAAGGCACGAGTTTACATAATTCACTGCCCAAAATCGTGTTTCACTGATGGCGGAGTAATTTTATCCTGAAATATGGATTATCACCGTATAATTTCTTTATGCATTGTATACTCATACCATACACCCCTATCCTTGAAACAAACTCAAATAGAGGGCCTTGTCGGCGAGTTAATGCAGATCCCATATAGCCCGTGGGATAATAGACTTGTAGAGTGTACCATTTAGCTCAAAACTAAAGCAAAGAGTTGAGTCTATGATTTACAAGAATGTTTTGAAGCTTTTGAATTATGACCATGTTTATATATATATATATATATATATACTATTCCAAGTTGTTTTCACAATTCTCTCACTTATTTTACATGAGATATATGTTATTTTTGGATTGTTTTGCATACTAATAATTTCCAAGTATTGACCCTCCATATTACAGGTTCTGAGGTATATTCCTATGGTCCATCACATCAGTAGAACATTTGAATATGATAGAGTTGGTAAGACATCCATCTTTCGGAAGGCATTTATTCATATGTGACTTTTATTAGTGTATGGACTAGCTAAGGGCCTTGTCTTGGCCCAGACAGTTAGTTTTTAGTAGAGGCTTCATAGATGGGATTTGAATATTGTTTTGTCAAAACTTCATTGACATATTTTGATCATAAGATCAACTTGAATTTCATTATATCTTTTTCACCTTTATTTCGTATGAATTATGTTCATGATAGCATGTTATGAGGTCTATCGGGCTTTTGTGGCTCGAGTTACCCGTCGTGGATAGGGTATTAGCTCAGGTCATGACAAGAGAGGAAAAATATGATAAAAAGTATAAGAAGTATACTTATGGACCCACTAACGTCCATAAGTAGCACTTACGCCTCTCGTAGGTATGCCCGCAAGTAGAAGAAGAAAGGTTATAAAAGTTGATTTTTGTTCTTAGACCTACAATGGCATACTTATGAGGATTAGGTGGTATATATTGCCCCCATAGGTACCCCTTGTAAGTATGGTTTATAAGTCTTCTAATTTCCCCCGAGGCCTACGAACCTACCTATGGCCCAGGTACTACCAACGACCCATAAGTAGGGTCATAGGTAGGTACCAACATAGTTTTTCTATTTTGTTTTGGTTAGAATTTTTATGTTTTCTAACGTATCCTATAAATACCCCATTGATATTTTGTTATTAATTTACGCACTTTAAATACTTATAATATTATATTGGGTTCTATGACACACTTCTAATCTTGGAATTTTTGTTCTTGACTTTTAGGGTTTGATATTAATTTGAGATTTTGGTTTTCATTCTTAAATCATTGTGATATTATTCATATGCTTTAAATTATGAATTCTATGGGTGTTCTTGCAAACATGAGCAGCCAAATTCTTAACTAGGGTTATGGGAACCTTAACGGAATTACAATGTGGAGGAAGTGAAAAGTCATTCTTAATTGGTGTTTATGCATGTATTGTGATTTTCTTCGAATTAATTGCTTTCTAGATGACTGCAGATGTTAAGAAACTACCTATATTCAAAACTAACTCAAGAGAGAGGTTGATATTAGGAAAAGAAGATCACCACAATAATTTGAAGCTACCTACTTTCATCTAATAACTTAAGACCAAGAGGAGATAACTAATTTGGGATCCAATATAAAAGTTAGTAATGTGACACTGAGATCGAGAGGAAATAAGTAAATTTCACTAAAAGTTATCAAGAGACTATTGATGATACATAACTTGATTGATTCTACATATAAGGCATCAAGATGGTTTGATGAGCACAATAAGTCTGTGGAGTTAGAAAGTAGGGGGAACACAATCCTAGTGTTCAACTCAAAATGATTTCAACTTAATGTGTTCAAGTATTTTTACTACTATTACTGTTCTTACAAAATTCGGCCATTTAATTTCTGTACTTTTCTGACTATATCAACAAGTTCTTGATAGAGATTCATTATATTCCCTATGGGTTCGACCCCAACCTTTGTTGGATTCTATATATGACAGAGACCACATTCTACTTTTTTGGAGGTATAATTTAGGAGATATCAAATTTTAGCATCATTGTCGGAGAATAAGGTTATAGATTGATTGATTGAGTTTGTTGGTTTTTGGTTTACTATTATTTTTAGGGTATACACTGGTGTATGCCTAATACTCAGATTCAAGGTAATTCTTTGATTCTAATTGAACCTGAGCTTGAACAAACTCTACGACAGAATTATAGGATGATAGAACTTAAGCATGAAGATCATCACGAGGGGGTTCATAATGATCCTAATGCCTTGAATCCACCACAACCGCATGGTGTTCAAGAGACAACTGCCAAAATAACTACTCGGTTATTATCTCAAGAGAATATAAGGTTGGCCAATGCCTATCGTGTAGCTCAAGAGAAAAGAGTAAGACATGAGGAAGAGTGTTAAGTAGAACTTGAATGAGACAGAGTTAGAAGGAATCGAGTTCAAACAACCCCTGTTTATCAATATTTACCAGTTTATGATGATCCAAAAGAAGATTTGGGGTATGATGACCAATTGAGTCAGAACCATCATTCCTGCTGAGTTTCCCTAAGGAGTGAAGTTTGATATTATGAGTGAAATAATTAAATTTTTTATTATTAAGGGTGTGTTTTTTGGTTTACTGACTGATCATGTAAACATGCACATTATGTATTTCATGGGGATCTACGCATCGTATATTCTGCTCGGGGTGAGTCAGGAAGCATTACGACTCAGGTTGTTCCCATTCTCTCTTACACATAAAGCAATATTATGGTTACGAGAATTACATCGTGGGTCCATCATGACTTAGAATGATCTTAGGACCTAGTTTTTGGATTGATTTTTTTAGCCTTTTAGAATACTATAGTTGAAGGATAAGATTTATAATTTTAGAAAGTTGTATTTAGCGGCATTGTACAAGACTTGGTTGAGGTTCAAGAAGAAGTTGATAAATGTGCCCAACCACAAAATTTAAGGGAGGAATTTGCTCAAGATATTCTACAAAGCCTTGAATGCAGACCCTAAGGCTGTTGTTAACACTATCATAGGTAAGGCTTTCATGAGTCTTCATTAGGATCTAGCTGATAAAATCCTAGATCGAATCTCTAAAACAAATCGAGGGTGGCATACTCGAGAGGCAGAAAAAGAAGTCAATACTTATAATATTGGTGCTTCCACTGAGTAGAGAGCCCTAGATAAGATAGTGGCTCAAAAGGTAGGAAGCTTAGGATTGATATTGGGGTACTTACTCAACAATTTGTAACTCTCAAAGCGAAAAAAGTGAATTTTGTGGGTACATAAGGTAAATATTCTAGGAAGTATGAATCTGACATCGAGGAGGAAGCAAAGTACTTAGATAGAGAGACGACGAATTTTTTAGCCAAGGGCCAAGGGTTTGGTCAAGACACCTGAAACTTGAGGCAAGGGAATCAAGGTCGGAACTATTATGGAGACATGTATTGGGACATGAGTAGAGAACGGGATGGTGAGCAAAGGATAAAGGATGGGTATAAAGAGAAAAATAGTGTTTATGTTCCACCAGAGAGCTGTGATGCTGATTCGAGAATGAAAGCATTAGTTGCAAAGTTGGTTAAGGGTTCAGATAATCAAGTGAGTTTCCTTAAGGAGATTAAGGCAAACATATTGGGATTATGCCAGAAAGTAAAATTGCTTGCTTCCGTGATTAAGCAAATTGAGCAGCAATTCGGTCAGATGTCGGCTACTTTAAATCAGTGTCAGTTGGGCACTCTTTCGAGCAACACCATTAAAAATTTGAAGAATGACAGTAACTTCCTATCCATCACCACTTAAAGTGGTTATGCTACTATTGATTCATCTATGCTAACAAGGTAAGGAATGATGTTGTTGATGATACACCCAAAGTGGAAATGGAAAAGTTAGTGACTAATGGTGAGACGTAAAATTTGGTTAAGCTGCTTAAGTGGCCAAGGACTGCATAAGCAGTAGAGATTTAATGACCCAATACCACTTAAGAAGTAGCCGCTTTAGTGGCCAGGCATCACTTATGCAGTAGCTGCTTTAGCGGCCTGGTACCTCTTTGGAAGTAGTCTCTAAAGCAACCATTTAGCCCCTTAAGAAGCAACTATTGTATATAAATCCTTTTTTAAAATTATTTTTCACCATTTTTGTACTTTGAGCTTTGGTTTTGGATAATTTTTAGGGTTTTCTTCACTATTTACCTTTGGATAAGTTCCAAAATCTTAAATTCATTACTTATATCGATTTACATCCATCAAAACACTCTAATCTTGATTTTAATATGGGATTTTGAGGATTTTTCTAGAAAAGCTTAAAAATTATTTTTCTTCTATTTGGACTTTGTTTTTATTTCATTATTACATGGGTCTTGAACTGTAGATTCCTTTAACCTTAGGAAATATATTTCTAAAATAAAATTTCAATTTGACCCCATTTTATTTTTAAACTCATTTTCAAACCTATTTTGGATCCGGCTTAAATTTAGACAAAATGGGTATCATTAAATTTTTTTTATGCGTATATGCTATATTTGAATGTTATAGTTGATTTCAAGGTCGTTTGAAAGGGGAAGTGTCACGATTCGAGACTACCTCCTGATCGTAATACAGTGCTTAGAACCACAAGTGATCCCAAACTAACCCATGTACTGGCATGATACTTGAGCAACTGATTTAAAATGTATATACAAACTAAATTTGCTGAGAGGAAGCATAACCATAAGAAAATCTGAATGAAAATAATACTGATAAAGTTTACAACATGATAAATCTGAGGAAAGAACTTCAATTACATGAATGACTATGACTGACTGTCTATGAAGCCTCTATACTGATTATAGGTAATAAGGATAGAACCCCAACTGTCCCTAATATATACATAAGAATATGAAAAAAAAATACAGAAACTGTAACTAAGTTGAGTCCTTAAAATAAGAGAACTTATCACCTATTGGATGAATACTGAGAACTATCTGACCCTGATATGTGGGATACATCTAGTACCTACGTCAAGAAGGAATTTAGCCACAAACGCATATATGTGGTCAGTACTTTGGAATGTACTGAGTATATGGGACATGCATTAAATCATGGAAAAATTTAAAACATGCTTTAAAAGTTGAGGACATGAGATATTTGCTGAAATATGCATTTAAATCATGGTTGTTCATGAAAGCTGCAAGGCATGGTGAAATTTAAAGATAATGAGCTAAAAATAATTCTGTAAGTTGGGAAGCAGTAGAAACATGAATGTTGTATGTAGATCTCATGTAAAGCTGGATATACTGTAAAACTATACAGAGGATAATATATGAGTACTGAGCATGAAAATATGAACATATAAACCGAATGCAAGACTAAGAATAAATGTGTTCTAAAATAATCTGTAAACCTAAATAGCTGAATAATTGAATAATTGACATATTGTACACTTGATCATGCAAACCTGAACTGACATATTCTGAATACTGAACTGAACTGAAACTGTGGGAGCTATCATATAACAAACATGCCCTAATTTGAGATAAACAAGTTTCAACTTGTAACCCCATTTGGAACGGTTTCAGTACTTTTCCATGGTACTAACACTAGTTGACGATGTGGATTCAACAAAGCTGATGTCCCAAAGGACTAGGGAGTTAGTCCTAAACTTGAGCGTGACCCCTGAGAGAGTGTCGGTCCTAAACTGGCAAGTGACATCTGATAATCCTATGCTGGCTACGTAGTTTTGGAACTTAGGGACTACTATTAAGATCTTAGTCCTAACTGGTGGATGATCCCCCATCCCTCGGTTTGCTCAGTTCTAAATCTTACTCCCAACTGAAAGATATTGTTGTTATTAATAGTTTAACACGACATAGTATTGTACTGATAAGTGCTCAACATGAATATAGTAGTCTGAATATAGTAATAAAAACTATGACCTGTCTGACTTATAACTTGAAAACAAAGACATGTATAAACATATAGGTATCGAGTGTTTATAACCCTTTAGCACTGAATGATTACGTAAAGTACTAATAACATTAGTTAAAACACTAGTAGAAATCATAATTCAGAGACACAAAACATAAAACATTTTACTAAACTGATGAATTTAATGAATTTGAACATGGGAATAATTGAGCTTGGGAGGATATCATATTCACATGATTTAAAACATAAATTCGAGAATTTAACATGATATTGACAAAACATGACACAGGGGTTTGAAACTTCAAGCATATAGGAGCTTGATTCATATGATTTAGTTTATAACTTGATAATTTAACATAGAATCAATTGAATATGACAAGGGTAATTGAAATTTAAAGCATGAAATAACCTAATTCACATGGAGAAAACATGTTGACATGGATTGAATTCAAATTACTATGAAAATATGGATTAAATTCATGATTTACATGGATAATTTCACAAAGAAGATTTAAAAGTTCATACTTGAACAAAAAGGGAATTTTGGGACTCAATGGGTGGAAGGAACTCATTGATGAATAACCAACATACCTTAATTGAATGAATTCTTGAAGAAATCTTGAAATTAAAACTTCAATTCTTGAATTATTAGGAAAAAAATCTTGAAATTGGTTCATGGGGAAAAGGGGTTTACTTAATGCCCCTTTTGAGCTTTAAGTCGTTAATTTGGGTGTTTGGGGTGAGGAGAATTTACGTGTATACATATTGAATGGATTGAACATCTTCATACTAATGTGATTGTGAGGATTATATCCCCATTGCATACATACACATTCATGAGATGTCGGTACCATTAAGGAATATTAATTTTTAAAATAAAATGATATATTTTTAAAACACCTCAGCTGAGGGATGTGCCGGTTGAGTAGACTGATATTGATAAAAATTTGAGATAGTATACGGGTTTTAAACCACTCCTGGGGTACTATTTTGGGAGAATTGAGGCTCGATAGGTGTATACAGAAAGTCATACAATGACTTTCAACTATTCACTTTATTTACATTGCATCGCATTTACACATCATGTGTTTTTTGTAAATTACTTGTCGTGTACTTAGTTTCTATCTATACTTGTATATATGTTTGTCCTTTTTGCTGATACACACATAGATATATACACTTTTAATGTTCCCTTTCAGTGATCCTAGTTTGAGTACCATACACGACTGTTGATCTTTAAGTGGAGATTCCATGTTTTTGAGGTACTGATGCGCTTCAGGATTCAGGTCTAATCCAGACCTCATCTATCTGTTTTTGTATTTACTTATTACTCATATACAGATTATGTGTTTTTCAATATTCAAATAGTTGTTTAGATACATTATACTTATGTTATTAAACTTTGGGATTCATGGTATTTCTGTAGGACTTCTTCTATAATTGTACACGTATTGACCTAACTTTTCTCTAGAAGTCTCGCTTAACCTATTTTTACTTAATTTTTTTCTTATTTCTCATTTTAGGGCTTTGTCTTACTTATCAAGGCTGCACCATGATAAGTGTCATTATGACCTAGGTTCTTGGGTTGTGACTCATTTGCTCTTCATGTTTGTTAGGTTAAGGCCGTATTTATGAAGGGGCAAAGGCTTGACTGCCACATTTGCGATCCCTCCCATCACATTTATAATGAATGTTGCATAACTCAATCTGCCTTTACACATCGCACTCACGACCACCTTGTGTCGCAATCGTTGTCCTCTAACACATTTTTCTTTGCATTTATGACTTCTTGACCGTTTTCACGAAGGAAAATCCTTGTGAGCTTTGAGTTCGCGACTCTTGGCCCTCGCTATCGTGAAGGCCAATGCCCTGATAGTATAAAATCACCTCTTTCCCAATTTTTCAACATTTTCTTACCTGTTTTTAGCCATTATTGGACCTTAGAGCTTGGAAATTATTGGAATTTCATCCCAATAAGCTCAGGTACGTTAACCCATCGTTCCTTGTTTTTTTACCTTTTTATTTTTGTGTTATTTCATCCCAAAATTTGTTTAGTTCTTTGTTTTAGGTTTAGATTATTTGGTCTTTAGGGGCTGATTTGAGCTTCGATTTATACTTCATTTGTGCTCAAATTTTAAGCATACATTCCTTGTACTTCAATGGGCCTTGTGATGGACTCAATTGTGGAATTCCATTAACAAGCCCCACAAACCTATTTTTGACCTAATTTTAGGTTCGAAGTTTTATAGTTAAATATGGTTATTGTTCTATTCCTATTAATGTCTATATAATGTTACAGGGTTTTGGGATCATGGAGCAACAACAAGTGATTTTTTGAATGGTTCAAGACTATGTTTCGACATTGAGGTAGACTTCAGTTTACTTATCATTATGAGATTGTGTATTGTATATTTTGCATGATAGGTATGGATTATAGGTTTACACCTACATATATCATGATTTGACCTTATTAGGGGATTTAAAATAGAAATGTAATCCAAAACATAACCTAGAATACCTATTAAGGTTGTAGGATCCTATTAAACCTGCTTATAGACTTGATTAATCATAGATTTACATAAGGGATCCCTTAGTAAAATACTTACCATATTGCTTAGTATTTTGGATGATATTTCCCGATTAGACCTTTCTAGTAGCTTCATGCCCTTGTTTACCCCAGTTTTCTGGTTATGACATTAATATCTTGTTGAGTTACATATTATTATGTTCGAGGCTATGGTTACAATACTAGTTGGATGCTAGGCTAGTCCTCTATGCTTTGATTAATATGTGACGTAGCTTATAGATGCTTAGACGCTTAGACACTCACGATGGTGTTATTTGGATACTAGTGATGACCTGCATATATTTAGTCACAATTACATTGATTTGTGGCATGATTCCAATACAAATCTTGGTTTTACTACTATTTTCTTAAAAGGGATTTATTTCTACTTTTCAACTTTAAAATTGATTTTTTAAATGGGAGTCGTGCCATCTATATTAGTGACTTATGAGTTTCTAAACTAAACATATTACTTTATAAACTTAGACCGAAGTTGTTTCTGGTTCGTTTTGATTCACTCTTTTTTACCACTACTTACTCACTTTGGTAAAGGTAGATGCCAACCCTTTCTACATTACTATACTATTTTAGTCCCAATTCAATCTAGGGAAATGGATTTACAATTCACTCATTCAGTTTTGGTTTGAGTTCGGCAGTCCTTATGAGACAATATATACACCTATGTGGTGTTGGACGGAGTAGATTTATGATGATGGATATTGAAAGTTCTAATTTGGGATCAGGCAGTGTATACTGATATTTTAAGTCCCATATGGTCCCTCTTCATTTAAAAAGTCATGGTACTGGAGGAGGATGGTTATTGTAGGTCCTACCTTTGTGAGCTAATGAGCTAGAGGAGGTATATACACTTGGTACATTATGGCACTGGATTGGTTGATGGTACTAGATTTTCCTTGCATTTATTCATCATTATGCATTGTCTTTCTTTAGTATAATTGTTTGGCGTTTGTATCTATCAATCTTATGGGGGACTATATAGGTACAAGTTATGGTTGTTTATTATTGAGTCTTTGCATGTACCTTCTGGGCTTATAGGGGTTCAGTCAATTTATTATTTTTCCAGTCTAGATGTCAGATTATTACTATCAACATATTATTATTAGGTTATTCCATATGGTTCGAGGAGGGTTGGTTATAGATTGGTACGTAAGGTTGTTGGTACAATTATGATCCCTTCTTTTATTATTGTGGTAAGTTTTATCGTTGATAGATCACCTTCTAATTCATTCAGTTGGTTAGAAGCCCTGATTATGCTCGAGTTAATTCCCTTCTTGGCACCATAATCCTTGTGAGGTTTAGGCTGTTAGGCCAACTCATTCAGGTTATTTCTTTTAGGTTTATCTAGTCTATCATTCTTGTTATATACATATTCTTTCTTGTATAATCATTGTGAGGTTTAGGCTATTGTACATTGTATATGTGTTCCTTCACCAACTATCGTATATTGATTGGCTACTTATGGAACCACGATGAAAGATTTTTTTGTAGTATCTAATAGTTCATTCTTATTTTTCCATTATCATTATTATGTTTCATTTCCTGGGTAGTTGCCTGTAGTTCATATTTTTGCTTTATATTTTATTTATACTTGCATTATTTTTGGAGCTTGGTGGACTGATGCCTACTGAGCACCATGTGTTTGATCTTCATACTACATTTCTTCAGCCTATAGATCATAGTACGAGATCTCACTGTTGATGTGTGCATCATGCAGAGAAGTCATGGATCTGAGATTAGGGGTGAGTTCCTGACATCCAGAACGTTCTTTCTCTCCCTTTTTATTGTTGGATTGATTTTTATTTTGCATTTCGAAAATAGTTCTATATTGTATTGACCCTCTAGGACATTTTCTACATTTTTGCACTATCGAACAGAAACTTAATCTGCACATGTACATCAACTTTAATTTCTAAAACTATGATAGATTTTGCACTTAAAATTAAATAAATTAAATGTGTTTATACTTGCGCTCTGAACTACGTCATGATTTTGTAACACGTGTAACTTACTCTCTCCGTTCTAAAATAATTAAATTATTGAAATATGTCACACATCTTAAGAAAAAAAGACAAAGACATAAATTAGTCATGTTTTTTCGCTTTTGCCTTTTCAAACTCCAAAACATTAGTAATAATGATTGGAACTCAACCTTGAAAATTTAATTAATGAAGGGTAAAATTAGAAAAAATTTCCAATATCTATCTTGAATAATGAACAATTCAATTATTTTGAACACTAAAAATACTCCAACAATTCAATTATTTTGAAACAGATCTAAATTATAGATTCCCTATACCAAATTTGAGGTATTAACACATTAAATACCCGAAATATATAGGCTAAACAAATTTAGTAACATACTATGATAATTAGATTATTCCAGATTTGCTTGGAATATTCTTATACTAGTAAAGTTAATCGCACTTCGCGCAGCTATAAAAATTTAGTAAATGAATATATTTCACTATTTTGTAAATGAAGTAGTATATAACATTAGTATTCTAGTCAAGACACTTTAGATCTTTATTGATCTTAATTTGAGACATAGTATTTTTTTCAACAATAAAAATTAAAATTCTTTGCTCCTTTTTAAGTACCTACTTGTTTATATATACATAGTAGAACAAATAATTTAGAATGTATGAGTGATTAAGTAAATGGAATAAGAGATCATATTTTGAAACCATAATCTATGGATTAAGTTGAAAATATTATTTTCTGTTTTAACCGCTATGTTTTGTAGGTGTACTTGATCTTATGTGAATGTTGATTATAATTTCTATTTGTGTTTTTAGTGTTACATTAGCTTATGATGACATTATTTTACCCATCAGATAAATATTTTTAAAAGTTATGAAAATAAAGCAAAGTAAGCCAAAGTTATGAATAAATAAAATAAAATAATTAATTATAATCATATAAAACACAAGAATGTGATACTTATTAATATGATATTGCACTATATAAGATATTTATAATATTTCTATTCCAAATATATCAATAAAAAAATTATATAGAAAAGAGAAAAGAAATCTAAATTATATTATACATCTTAAATTTTATATATATATATATATATATATATATATATATATATGTATGTATTTATGTAGGCTTAGAAATATATTGATGTGGCATACATCTAAGACCTCCATTCTTATTTTTTCCTCATTTTTTGACTTTTCTTTTTGTATTTTCCCTTATTTTATAAGTGAATAATTAATCATAATCTATTCTATTTATTAAGTATCACAAAATTCCTTAACAATCATATTAATTTATTGTCAATAAGTTATTATGTTAATTATTAATTATGAAAATGAAGCAAATTAAGCTAAATTTATGAATAGATAAAATAAATAAATTAATTATAATAATATAAAACACAAGAATGTGACAATTGTTAATATGATATTGCACTATATATGATATTTATAACATTTTTATTTCAAATATATCAATAAAAAAATTACATTAAAAAGAGTATAGAAATCTAAACTATATTAAACATCTTTAAAAAATCGACCGCACTACTATAAAATTACTTTAATATCGATTTTTATGATCATATTTATTTGAAAGAGGATAACAAATATGTAAAAAAACACTTAAAATAAGAAAGAATATAAAATACATAAACATGAAAGAATATTTGAGAATGAAATATTTATGATACTGCACTATATATGATATTTATAATATTTCTATTCTAAATATATCAGTAAAAAAAATACATAGAAAAGAGAAAAAGAAATCTAAACTATATTATAGATCTTTTAAAAAAATTGATCGCACTACTATAAAATTACCTTAATATTGATTTTCATGACCATATTTACTTACAGGAGGATAACAAATATGTAAAGAAAAAATATTAAAAGTAAGAAAGAATATCAAATACATCAACATGAGAGAATATGTAAGAATAAAATATTTTATCTTCATATACTCATTCTTATTACGTGCTATAATTTACAAACAAAAGAGATGGAGAAGAGAAAGAATAATTGTGAATGGAAGTCTTCATGAAACAAATATGAGTTTATATAGGTAAAATAGAGGAATACCATAAGATATTATAAATTTATAAATTAATGTATGGGAGTTATAGACATAAAAATTATGGGAGTTATGGATACTATTGAATGTATAAATTTAAGAGGTATGAGTTATGAATAGGTACTCTTTTCAAATACATCTTATATAACAAAACAGTTAGTCCTTATATATATATATATATATATATATATATATATATATATATATATTATATAAAAAAAAACACTTGAAATATTAAAAGATATTATTACTTCATAATTAGAGAGTGATTAAAAAAAATCTTTGAAAAAAAAGGCACATTACTTTGTTTATACACACTTATAGACAGATGATTAAAAGAGAATAAAAATAAAAAAGACACAATTGGAGTGGTTTTTCAATTCTATGTACAATAATTAGTAATTAATATAATAACTTATTTACAATAAATTAATCTGACTATTAAAGAATTTAATGATACTTAATAAATATGATAGCATATGATTAATTATTCAATTATAAAATAAGAGAAATACAAAAAAAATCAAAAAAATGAGGGGAAAAAAATAGGGATGGAGGGAGGCCTTAGAAGTATGTCATATCAGCATTTTCCTAAGCCTCCTTTATAAATATATATAGATTTGAGGGTTTTAATTCCACACTACATTTTCTTATATTTTATTTATTTAATTAATCATTTTATTTTTAATATTTACCTTGTTCATTTTCTGCTTTAGAGAAACCCAAGCCCAATTCGAAACTAAATTTGATTGAGGTAATCGTTTTTTTTTTTTTTTTTGCGCTTGAAAAATTAACTGCCTAATGAAAATGTGCTTTCTGGTTTTAGATGTCTAGGAAAAAGGTGCACTTTTAGCAACCAACCTGGAACTTATCAAGCTGTTTTAATTTAAAAAAAAAAGGTTTTCTTTTTAAAAATCATTTGTAACATGGTGAATTTAAAGCATAATATTTTATATTTTTCGTAAAAGTTAGTCCTTTGTTTGGAATGGAGGTAATCCAACGTTGATTATATTAAATCAAGAGGAAGTACGAGCTATTTCTTTTATATTTGGTTAGGAACTAGTCCACATGAGCAATTTTTTTAATTTGATTAGGAAATTAATGACATTTAAACTACAACATGGTTTATTTTTATTCTTTTATTTCTTGTTTCTTTTAACTTTCATAATATGATTTGTCATAATATGATTTGAGTATCTAAGTAATTTAGAGTTCACGTCAAAAAGTCTCACTTAATGTGTAAAATATTTCATATAAAAGAGGCTTTATTTTCAGTTCGAATAATTTGATTAAAACTAAGGGTATACTTGATATCCCAATTTAACTATTGGTAATTTTTTCCTTTTGTTATATCTTTTTCGAGTTTTATGTAGTCCCCAGAGAATTTTTTGCATACATAATTTTATGAATGCTTTGATATAAACTATATTATTTTCGGAGTGAGATATGTTGTGTTCTAGTTTGTGAAGCAGTGGGCGGAATAGTAAAAACATTATTAACTTTTTAAAAAGCTTTTACACAACAAAAGAGATCAAGGGCTCATTTGTTTGCACTTATAATGGAGGTCTGAATCTTAATGGTTCAGACTTCAGACCATTAAATGCATTTGTTTTTTATTAATATTTTAGCTCTTAATAGGTCCGAATAGGTCTTATTCATTCAGATCTAAAATCAAGTCTTAATAGATCTGAAGAGGCATTCTGGTATTGGATAATATTCACCGCTACTCTATTCATAATCATCAGTCACCACCTCTGCCACCGCCATCATTGTCAACCACCACCCACCACCACCATCACAACCACAATCTACAATAAATATCGCTACCAACAACTATTGTCAACCACTACCACACCTACTACCTCTATTATTCTAATTATATTTAACGCACCCACTGCCGTCAACACCACTACCACCATCATCAACCACTACCGGCCAATCCTTACTATCGACCAACTCATCTATCACAACTAGCACCACCGCCAACTACCACTAATACATCACAACCTCCACATATTCTTCGACGGCCACCACCATTGTCACTATTAACACCACCTTTACTATCAGTTCAATCATTATCATCGCTATAATTTATGTCTACTAACAACCATCTCCACCATCACAATTAACAATATCTCCAATTAACAACAACACACCGCCAACCATCATTCATTAATTTTTCAATCATCGCAATCAACACCTCCAACTACTAACATCAATCAACGTCACATCACAACTACCACCACCATTATCAACCGCCACCATCATAACAGTCACTACAAAACCAACTATCACAACTATCACCACTAACATTACTTATCACTAACATCAATAATTGTCACCGCAACCACCATTATAAACCATATCAACTATCACTAACAAACATAAATTTTCTTTTTTCAATCAAATAATAATTTTATTGTACTCCCTCCATTTCGGAATAAGTGAATTGTTGGAGTATTTATTGGTGTTTCAAAATAAGTGAATCATTGAATTTTTTTCTAAATTTACCCTTATGATTTGACAACCAATTAACTTTTGAAAAGGTATTACAAGGTTAGTTTTTTTTTTGGGGTAAAAATAGAAAGTTGTGTTAAATTTATGTCTTAAATGCTTTTTTCTTAATCTGTGTGCCAAAATCCAATAAGTCATTTATTATGAAACAGAGGGAGTATTAAATTACATACTTTTCTAATATATAATTATTTTTTTATTTGAATTTTATTTTTTATTTTATTATATATACAAATAATTTTTTTTGTACATTCAGAAGTTGAAAAACAAACAGTCTTAATCATTCTGTTTTTAGATCTAGAGACAACATCTTAATCATTCAGATATGCATTCAGATTCAGACGTCTGAATATTAAAAAAATAAATGCAGCCTAAGTGTGTTCTCTAACACTTTCTTGCACGTATACTTAAGTTGAAGAGCGGATCTAATTAATTTTTTTAAAAACTGAAATTGGTCTAAATGCCCATCTATTATTAAACAAAATATTTACAAGATGGTTGAGGCCCAAAACTTGGCCTATACCTGAAAACAATTATTAAAATGGTTCCGACAACAAATAAAATCAATCAAATTTACACCTAAATTGGAAAGTCCTAGAAGCTCAACAGATGAAGCCAACTCTAGATGTATGGAGATTTCTCGATGTCCCACTCCAGCATCTTTGAAACTCTGATAGCCACTGCACCACATGAATTCTAGTGAATCTACGCTCAGCGTAGATTTAGTGTTATAAGATAAGTGAGTTTGAGGGAATTTCACTTGAGCTCAAAAATTTTCACGGACGCCATCAAAGTCGGTAAAGACTTCTTCATCTCCAAACCAGTAACATCGACTATCTAATTTGAGGTAAGAATCAAGAACTTTTCAATTTTGGGATCAAAACGATAATGACAGATTTTCAATTATCTATTTTCCTTGATTTTAGCAGAATAAGCTCTGGGGAGTTAATACCACTGCCAAAAAGGTCCAGATCTAACTGGTACATCCTCTTTCTTATGATTCTATAACCACCCGAGACTACCTCTAATCGTTACATGGTGCTTACAGTCCCGAGGGACCACAAGCTAACCTATGAGCTGGTACCTTCTATGAGCACTAAATAATATAATCATGAATGCAGAAGAATATCTGAAATGCTATAAGGTTTTAATATCTGAATTCAAACTGAAATATAAATCTAGGAAAGACATCTGTCTGAATCTGAGAAAATACTGATAAACTGAATAACTAACTGACTCTAGTGTTTGAAAAGCCTCTAAGACTGACTGACTAAGAGTTGATGGGACAAACCTCCAACTAACTCTACTAACTATTGAAATAAGGACATAAAGTAAAGTAATCTATCCTCGGGTGATGAGGACTCACCATTGCTATTGTGTTACTTATAATTTGAGAATCTAGGTGCGATGCAGGAACTGAGGGTCAGCACCTATGATATGAGACATCATAACGCAAAAGAAAAGTATGCGATCAGTACTTTGAATGTACATGTATGCTAAATGAGGTAGGCTGACATGCAAGGTTTCATGAATAGGAGTAATGATCTATCTGAGTATATGTGTAAAGCTTGGAATACTGGAAATTGACAAACAGGAAAATGGCCTGCTCCGCGACGCTCCATAATCGCGGAGTCACACTGGAAATTAAAATTTTTCATTTGGGTTGCCTACGCAACGTACTAAGGGTTAAGATGATGGGGTCTTACGACTGAAACTTTAAATCACCATAACTTTTTACCCGATTATCAGATTTGGGAAAATTTTATATTGTTGGAAAGCTAATTCAATTTCCTACGCAATGGCAGGATCTAAACTGAAAAATAATGAGTATTTTGAAATTTTTATATTTGAATACTCATGTATTAGGACTTAGAGTACGCTAGGAAAATGCAGGGTGTTACAATATCTCCCTCTTGGGATCATTTGTCCCTGAATGAAACTGGTTAAGATAAGGAAACTGATGGACTGAGCTTACACACTGAATATGCATGTTTGATGCATAGAATGCATGACTGAACTGATTCAAGAATGCACGACTGACATGAACATGATGTGCGACTGAAATTGAGCATAATAGAGAAAAATCTTAAGAAGATTGGTACCTTATGCTGAATCTGGATTCACGGAGAAAATTTGAGGGTACTTATTCCGCATATCTGCCTCTACTTCCCAAGTGGCTCCCTCAATTGACTGATTTCACCAAAGAACTTTGACTAGTGGAAGTTCTTTGTTCCTTAGTCTACGAACTTGATGATCAAGAATTTTGACTGAAACTTTCTCATAGGAAAGATTGTTCTAAATATCTACACTCTCTAAGGGAACAACTACAGCTGGATCACCAATATACTTTTTCAACAATGAGACATGGAACACTAGGTGTATTAAGGCTAAATCTGAAGGCAACTCTAGCTAGTAAGCTAACTTTCTGAAATAACTGAGGATTTGAAGGGACTGATATATCGGGGATAGAGTTTTCCTTTCTTGTCGAATCTCTTCACTCCCTTCATGGGAGAGATTTTTAGGTACACAAAATCACCAACCTCAAACTCGAGATCCTTTCTCCTCACATCTGCATACAATTCCTGTCGTCTCTAGGAAGCCTCGAGCCTTTCTCTGATCAACTGAACCTTTTCTAACGTATCAAACACCAAGTCAGGCCCTACTACTACAACCTCACCTACTTTAAACCAACCAATTGGAGATCTATATCTCCTACCATAGAGAGCCTCAAATGGAGTCATACAAATACTAGAACGATAGCTGTTATTATATGAAAATTCAATCAAAGGAAAATTGTCATCCCAACTACCCTTGAAATCAACAAAGCATGCTTTCATCATATCCTCAAGAGTCTGAATGTTCCTTTCTACTTGGCCATCTTTCTGAGGGTGGAAGGCTGTACTGAGGTGGACTTGGGTACCAAGACCCTTTTGAAATGCCTTATAGAAGTGAGAGGTAAATTGGGTACCTCTATCTGAGATGATAGATAAGGGAATACCATGCAACCTAACCAACTCTCTGAGATATATATTGGCATAGTCCTTGGCTGAATAAGAGGTATGGACAGGAAAGAAATGAGCTGATTTGGTCATCCTATCTATGATAACCCAAATAAAATCATGCTGACGATGAGTATGAGGCAAACCTGTCATGAAATCCATGTTCACTTATTTCCATTTCCACATGGGAATACTGAACTCCTGCATGGACTCACTAGGTTTTTGGTGATCAACCTTTAACTTGCTGATATGTAGAGCACTTAGCTATAAACTTTGCATTATCTCTCTTCATCCCACTCCACCAATGGATCTCCCACAAATTGCGGTACATCTTAGTGGCCCCTGGATGAATAGAGTAACGCGTACCATGTGCTTCTGCAAGAATTCATTGCCTTAAATCATCTACACCAGGCACACACAATTTACCCTGACAACACAAAACACCATCTCCCCCTTAAGAGAAAACCTCTACCTTCTGATCAATAACTGATTCCTTAAACTAAACTAGACTGGGATCTCTATCCTATTTTTCCTTTACCTCAAAAACTAGAGATAATTTTAAGCTACTCTGTACCCATACACTACCTTTTGATGAATCGACTAAGCAAACACCTAGTCGGGCAAGCTGATGAACTTTCTGATCTAACTTCTTCTTACCATTCTGCACATGAGGTACACTACCCATAAACAATCTACTGAGAGAATCAACCACAATATTGTCCTTGCTCGGATGATACAGAACACTCATGTCATAATCCTTTAATAACTCTAACCACCTCCTCTAACGCAAATTTAATTCTTTCTGAGAGAACACATATTGGAGGCTTTTATAATCTGTGAACACGTCTACATGCACCCCATACAAGTAATGCCTCCAAATCTATAAAGAGAACACTATAGCTGTTAGCTCAAGATTATGAGTCGGATAATTCTTCTCATGAGGCTTAAGCTGTTAGGAGGCGTAGGCTATGACCTTACCTCTCTGCATGAGGACACAACCCAAACCTACTCTGGATGTATCACAGTACACAAAAAAACCATCTAAACCATCTGGTAGAGTCAAGACTGGGGCTGAGGTGAGTCGAGTCTTCAACTCCTGAAAACTCTTCTCGCATAAATATGATCACTGAAACTTAACTTTCTTCTGAGTTAATCTAGACATGGGGGAGGCAATAGAAGAAAACCCTTCCATAAACCGACGGTAATAGCCAGCTAAACCCAAGAAACTCCTGATATCTGATAGAGAGATGCGTGTAGGCTAGTTTCCCACCAGCTCAATCATTTGAGGGTCAACCCTAATGCCATCACCAGAAATGATATGGCCAAGAAAAGCTACCGATCTTAGCCAGAACTCACACTTACTAAATTTAGTGAGCAACTGATGGGCTCTCATAGTCTGAAGCACTACTCTGAGGTGGTCTGTATAATCGTTTTCGCTACAAAATAGATAAGAATGTCATCAATGAAGACTATGACAAACATGTCCAAGTACTGCTTGAACACTCGGTTTATCAAGTCCATGAAGGTTGCTGGGGCATTTTTAAGACCAAAGGACATGACTAGAAATTCGAAGTGACCAACCGAGTTTGAAAACCTATTTTAGGAATGTCACATTCTTTGACTCTAAGCTGGTGATAGCCTGATATGAGGTATATCTTGGAAAAATAACTGGCATCCTGAATTTTGTCAAATAAGTTATCAATTCTAGGAAGTGGATATTTATTCTTGACTATGACTTTATTCAACTGACGGTAGTCTATGCATATCCTGAGAGAACCATTTTTCTTACGTACAAATAAAATAGGTGCGCCCTACGGGGAGATACTGGGCCTGATGAATCCCTTATCTAGGAGGTCCTTCAACTGTTCTTTCAGTTCTTTGAGTTCAGTTGGAGCCATTCTGTATGGTGGAATAGATATAGGCTGAGTATCTGGGAAAAGGTCTATTTCGAAGTCTATTTCTCTTTCGGGAGGAACTCCGGGAAGATCTTCAGGAAACACATCTGAGAATTCATTTACTACTGGGGATGACTCAAGAGTAAGAGTTTCTGAGTTTGAGTCTTTGACTCGCACAAAATGGTAGACACACCCCTTGAATATCATCTTTCTGGCTCTACGATATGAAATCAGCTGACCCCTAAGAGCTATAGTACTACCCCTTCATTTAAGGACTAGTTCATTTGGAATTTAAAATGAACTATTCTGTTTCTACAATCAACTGAGGTATAGCATGAGTGGAGCCAATCCATGCCAAGAATGACGTCAAAGTCCATCATCTCTAACTCTACGAGATCAACTAGGGTAACTTTCTGAGATATTGTGACCGGACAATTCTCGTATACCTGCCTGGTTATAATGAAAACACCTACTAGGGTAGACACTGAAAATGGCTCTGCTAGAGTTTCGGGACTTACTTTGAATTGATGGCTATGTATAGAGTTACAAAATAAAGAGAAGCTCCAGGGTTTAGTAAAGCATAAACATGTAAGCGAAAGACTTGCAATGTACCAGTAACTACGTCAGGAGAATTTTCTTGATCTTGGCGGGACTGAAGAGCATATAATTTATTTGGATGCTGATTACTGGTAGCACTGGAAGCGGCACCCTGCTGAGTTGGGAAACCGGATGGAACAGATAACTGATGGGACTGGCCCTGTTGGCGTGCATCCCTACCTTTATGAGAAACTACCTGACACTCTCGAATATGATGGCCTGGCTTGCCACACTCGAAGCACACATCACTACCTTCCCTACACTCACCCTGATGGTGTTTGCCACATTTCTAACATAGAGGATTGGTACAAGGACTGTTAAATCTGACCTGAGACTTAGAAACTGGTGCCCTATCCCTACTGTAATTTCTGAATTTGGGTACTGGGGTACTAGATGAAGAAGGTACTGGGGCTTAAGACCTTTGATAAAACTGAGGACGGTTACCACCTTCTGACTTTGGTTGACTGAAGTTAAAATTACCCATTCTAGCTCTCTTGTTTCCTTTCTCTCTCTCCTTAATATTTTTCTCCTCTATCTATGAGCATGAACCATCAACCTAGAAAAGTCCGTCTCACTAATCATCATTGTGGTCCTACACTCTTTGACCACACTGTCAGATATACCAGACACAAACTTCCTCATCTTGGACCTACTGTCATCTACCATATGAGGAGCATACCTAGCTAACTAAGTGAACTTGAGAGAATACTCTCTCACACTCATGTTGTCTTGACTCAAGTTAATAAATTCTAGCACCTTGGCCTCCCTCAAATCTAATAGAAAGAATCTATCTAGAAAAGTCATGGAAAACTCTTCCCATTCTATAGGACCTGCATCAACACCTCTATCAACTTTCCACTATTTAAACCAAGTATGGGCTACATCCTGCAATTGATATATAACCAACTCATTACTCTGACTAGATGTCATCCCCATAGCATCCGTTACCTTCTAAACCATATCTAAGAATTCCTATGGGTCCTCTTCAGACTTGGATCCCATGAAAGAAGGAGGATTCATTTAAGTAAAGTCCCAAATTCTGATTGTAGCAGTATTGGACACTGGATTGGCCAGAACAACAGTTGTCCGTTCATTTTGTGTTGCTACGGAGTTTGCTAGAGTAGTGAATGCAACCCTAAATTCTGTGTGAGAGACATGCTCGTCCAGAGGATCTGCCTAGAAGGGTTGTAGGGCTGGCTAAGTTCCTATTCTTTTTTTGTTCTTCTTAGGAGGCATGTTCTATAAACGGAAAGAGGAAATAATTAGACTGAGAGTTTAACTTGAGCTCATGCTCACTCGCACGACATAAATACTGAAAGAAGGGAAACTTTTCCTAAACGCCTTGTAGCCTCTCATCCATAAGTGTGGCGCGCTACACACCTATGCACAAGACTCTCCTCGATGCGGCTTTCAGACTTCCCAGGACACTTTAAAATCATAGGCTCTGATATCAAGTTTGTAACGATCCGAGACTACCCCCTAGTCGTTACACGGTGCTTATAATCCCGAGGGACCACAAGCTAACCCATAAACTGGTACCTGCTATGAGCTCTGGATAATATAATCATGAATGTGGGAGAATAACTGAAATGCAATAAGGTTTTAATATCTGAATTCAAACTGAAATATAAATCTACGAAAGTTATGTCTGAATCTGAGAAAATACTGATAAACTGAATAACTAATTGACTGTTGTTTCTGAAAAGCCTTTAAGACTGACTAACTAAGAGTTGATGGGACAGGCCCCCAACTAACTCTACTAACTACTGAAATAAAGACATGAAGTAAAGTAATCTATCCTTGGATGATGAGAAATCACCACTGCTACTGTACTATTGATAATCTGAGAATATAGGTGTGATTCGAGAACTGACCGTCAAAACCTATGATATGAGACATCGTAGAGAAAAAGAAAAGTATGCGATCAATACTTTAAATGTACTGGTATGCTAAATGAGGTAGGCTGACATGCAAGGTTTCATGAATAGGAGTAATGATCTATCTGAGTATACGTGTAAAGCATGGAATACTGGACAGAGAACATGAAATCTGTACATACTGAACTTACATGAGATTCTGAAAAGTACTAAAAATATATGAAAAATCTATAGACACTGAAGATGTATGACCAGGCATATAACATGGACTGAATAAAATCTATAATCTGAAGTATTAAAAAATATACTGATATCTGCATGCCTTGATCAAACAACACTAAGACTGAATAACTGAACTGGGATTGTAACTGAGACTGTATCTAAGACTGTGGGAGGTATCATCTAACCGACATTTCCCAATATAAGCTAATCGGGGTCCAACCTGTAACCCTAGTTGGAAGAGTGTTAATACCGTGCCACGGGTACTAACACTGTCTGTGTGGATCCACTAAACTAATATAATATCCAAAGGATTAATGGTGTCAAGCTTGAACTGATGGGTGACCCCTGCGAGATAGTCAAACCTAATCTGACGTGTGACTACTCATATCCTACGCTGGCTACGTAGTTCTGGAGTATAGGGACTGCTACTAATAACTCTGCCTATCTAACAGGGAAGCCTTCATACCTACACTCGCTCAGTGCTAAGTCCTACTCCCAACTGAATGACACTGAGATACTAGACTGTTCTGAGTTTAATGACTGATATCTGACTATTCTGATAATGCTCATAGTATAGTCTAAAGACTATTCTGTATTGTAATGAGACTAGACTGATAAAATAACTATGGTTTTCGGGTATTCAATACCCCCAGGGCTCAAAACAATAGTAGTAGCATGACACTCAAACATTGAAGGACATAGCATGAAGGCTTTCATAAATATTTACTCTTGTAGGCATTTTATCAAACACTTGTAGTTCATGGTTTTAAAACAATCATAGGAATGTAATAGAACTTATAGAAATAGAATGAATTCATCATAATAGCATTAAATCATGGTTTAATTTAGTAAATCATAGTATTAAAACATGGAAGATTGAATAATATCAATAATTTCATGGGAACATGGTATAAAATCAACAGTACATGGAGATTCATGGATGAAATTATAATTTAAAATATAAATCTTGAAAAGATTATAATTTTAAAAAGGTTTCTTGGACTCCATAGATGAAAAGGATCCATGGATGAACATCTAACATACCTGCGTTAATAAATTTGAAAGAATTGATGGAGAGTTCTTGAGAAATTGCCTTGAACTTGAGAGCTAGAATTTTTGTTCTTGAAAGAGGGGATTTTTAATTTGAGAGAAAGTGAGTAATGATGAGTATTTAGGTCAATTAGGGGTTTAATTTCATGTTTAGGACGAGTTTAGGGCTTAGGAAAAAGATCCAAATACCCTTAAACGTATTTAAAATTAGAAGCTGAAAATTGAATAACTCGATTTTTGGCCTTGGCGCGATGCGCCACTATCACGCCAAGCCATTGAAAAAGGGTCAGCTGGGACTTGGACAAACACTGCGATGAGATGCCATCGCAGTAAAGCTTTGGATACCATTTGGGCCAGCTCCGCGACGCGCTGTGATCGCGTACCTCCACTGGAAATTGACAAACGGGAAAATGGCCTGCTTTGCGACGCGCCATGATCGCGGAGTCACACTAGAAATCAACAATTATCATTTGGTCTGCCTACACGACGCGATAAGGGTTAAAATGATGGGGGTTTACTATTGAAACTTTAAATCCCCATAACTTCTTACCCAGTTATCGGATTTGGGCGAATTTTATATCGTTGGAAAGCTAATTCAATTTCCTACGCAATGGAAGACTCTAAACTGAAAAATAATGAGTATTTTGAAATTTTTATATATGAATACTCATGTATTGGGACTTAGAGTACGTTAGAAAAATGCGGGGTGTTACATCTTCCGCTACTGCCTTCTTTTGTATTAGTTTTTTACGTGAAGATGTTCCCGATTTGCCCTTGTGTGTGTATATGCCTTCTATTTGGCATTTCCTTAGTCTAAGATTTGGTGTTTTACATTTTTCAACTGAATAATTTTATTTTCTTTAGTCAAAACCTCCTGTAGTGAATTAAATTGAATTCTATGTGTACCTACAAAACTGAAAATAAAGTTAGTGAAATCATTCATCAATTGTTGTCCCTGTCTGAATGTGTGCACCACCACCACAATATTATTCTCCATCATGTACTTGAGTCGTTTAATTACCAAAGAAACTGTCCAGGGCACCTTTCTTATACCATTAAGTATTTTTTTAAGGATGAGAGAATTAGTTTTTATAATCACTGATAGTCGTTTATGACTTATGAATTTTTCTAATTCAATCGTCATAGCTACAACCTCAAACTTAAGCAGTGTTCCATCCTCAATTCTCCTTGTTTCAGCAAAAATAAAGTCCCCCTACTCATTCCTAATACAAAATTTGCTAGACCTAGACTCAAGATTTTCTATATTTGCACTATCAGAATTACACACATAAAGTTTCCTATCTGACAACTTTCAAATTACTTGACAAGAAATAATATCGATATACTCCTCAAACAACTTGAAAATCGTAGGTCAATCAATATAATATCTTGCATCCAAGGATATCTGACCATTACCATCATATGCAAATTCCTATAAATATCCATCACCATTGCATGCCTTGACATTTTCCCCCATTTATGATTTTATTCCCCCTCTTCCATACCTACCAGATAATAAAAGCTGGTACAACCTTGTATAGAGGCTTTAATTTTGTCACACAATCAACGTTCCACCACTTTAGAATGGTGTCCTTAACCTGCAAAAATTGTCCAAGCACCCCTGCTGCCCTACAAATATACTCCATAAATAATTAGCATCAGAACATACAAAGAATAAATGTTCAAATTTTTCTTAGGCATTAATGTTGTGTGACACCACGTATTTTTGTGCTAGACTTTGAAGCATTATTCTCATGTGTGTTGACTCTAACCCCATGAATTTCTTTTGAATAAACATGCCATGATCTTTATCCTAGTGTATGAAGTGATTATGAGGTGAGAAGTGTTCATAAAATCACTTGGATCAAGGTTGAGCCAAGAGTCATTCATTCATCCAAAATTGGATATTCGATTCTACAAGGGTCTACTTTGAACATATATAACTCTCTATACACATAGAATTTTTCATCTCATGACCCACCAAATTGTAGATTTTTGAATTATGTTTCTATCGATACCAAATTCGCCTAAATCGGACACTCGGTGAAGAAGTTAGAGCATTTTTAGTATCAGTGTTCTGGATGGACAGGCCACCGTGTCGCGATGGAGACCAAATCGGTAATTGTCAATTCTAGTAACTCACCACGATTCCACCGCGTTACGGTCAGTATAGCGATGGGCCATCCAGCGCGTCGTGATGGAACTTTTTTGGCGTTCCAATTTCATATTTTAAATTCCAAGGGGAAACTTAGACATTTTCCATGGCCCCAAATCCATTCAAACACGGAATTTATACCCTAAATAACCAAAATACTTCATTTTTCATCTAATTTTCCCCAAATCAAAAAATTTTCTCTCAAAGGGGAAAGAACCCTAGTAAACAAATCAATAACAAGCCAAAGGATTTATTCAAGAACCTTCAAGAAAGAATCTTCTAAGGTATGCATAGTGTTCATTCATGGATTCCTTTTATTCATGAAGCCCAAGAATCAAGTTTTAAATCATGTATTGTGAATATTATTTTATGGGTTGATTATTTTCTTGAGATTATGATTATATGATTCCCAAGTTAGAAACTTCATGTGTTTATATGAAAATATGCTAGCATGTGAGTTGAAACTATGAAGGTTAGTTGGTTATGATATGTTAATTTGATAATTATGCCATGCCCTAAATTCATGCAACCTAAGTGTTTGATAAAATGTCTAAGAAACTAGAAATCATGTAATATAGTTCAATTATGACATAAGTGATGGATTCATGTTTTACCCCTATGTTCAAATAACTCCCATGCTATTAATGTGCCTTGTAAATGTTGTTGGATTGCTCACGAATTAGACTTATGAAATTATGCCATGTCTACTTGCAATCCCATTTATGTACAAGATTATCATAATCATGTACTTCATGAAATCCCCAACTTATTGTATTATGGATTGATGATGTTGGTCATATATTCAAGAAAGTCATGCTTTGTCAGTTTCCTTCTATCGAGTCCTGGGGTACTTGTACCTAAAATATATAGTTATGTGCCCAGAGCCAGTGTCAAGTTTTCACGATATCATCAGTCAAGTCATAATCCATCGAACTCAATTAGTCATGTGACTCAGGAAGTACTCATTTTACTCAGTAATTCCAGAGATCTCAAAACTCTCAGTAATACAATAATCTCAGTAGTATTCCATCAGTCAATAGAAATTTAGTAAACTCAGTCTAGTTTAGTTAATCATGTTCAATGTCTATTCAGATGGGAGTAAGAATTAGCATCGAGCGAATCCAAGGATGAGAACTCACCTGTTATATGAGGGTGTGATTCTTAGGAGCAATTCTTGCATTCCAAAACTATGTAGCCAGCATAGGTTGAGACATCTAAAATACCAGATGAGGATTGGTGAGGTGAATAAACACTGCTAGATGAGGGTCCCACCATTCTGGTTTGGGTACCTTGCCAGATGAGGGTCACTCACAGCTTGTCCTTACCAGTGGCGCGGTATTGACACCCTTCTAATTAGGGTTACAGATTGGACCCCAACTCATCTATATTGGTTTATTTGGGTCATGTCGGTTAGATGACTACTTCTTACAGTCTCAGTCTTAGTCTTAGTAATAGAACTCAGATAGTTCTACAGAATCAGGACTGTCTGATATAGTCAACTCAGTTTAGTACGAAACTCATCTAGTTTTATCAGAATCAGGACTGTCAGACACAGTCACTCAATCAATTGTATATTAATCATATAAAACTCATGTTATCAGTAATCAATTTCAGGACTATCAGATACAGTCAATCAGACCAGTTCTTCATAATCAGAACTGACAAAATTAGTTATTCCGTTATTAGTAATATAACATCAGTCCCTCAGTATCCAGTAGACTCAGTTATCAGTATCAGTAAACTTAGATGTCAGTAAATCAGTACTCAGAACTCAATATCCAGTGTCAGTATGATCTTAGCTACACTTACATATTTATACATGTATTCTCACGTTCATGTTATTTAGTCAGTTAGTATTGTTCATGCACATGAACCTTTGCATTTAGCCTTACCCCACTTGCATACCAATACATTTAATTGTACTGACGCATTCGCGCTATAGAGTTTTACTTTATGCCATAGGTTCAGAGTCACGAGTTCCAAAGCATCAGTAGCATTCCAATTTCAATAGTCAGAGTCAGAAATGAGTCCTCATCCTTCGAGGACATAATTATTACTTTATTATTTTATTGCTTAGTTTATTTCAGTAGATAGAGTTAGTTGGGGACATGTCCCATCAACTTTTTATTCAGACAGTTTAGAGGCTTTCGGACTATAGTATGTTCAGACAGTTGTTCAGTTTTTGTATCGTGATACCATTTTATACAGAGATTGTGTTTCTATCAGTTGTATGTCAGTTATTTGAACCTTATGGCCATTCAGCCTTTATTTTCGCATTTATATGATATATTATGCAGTGTTCAGGTACAGATATCAATCATGAGTTAGCTTGTGGTCCTTCGGGATCATGAGCATCATGTAGCATTTCGGATACCAGATTCGGGGCGTTACATGCTGCAACAATAATGAACAACTTTATCAACCACTTTGATTTGCACTAACATTTCACTAACGAGAATTCTATGCTTCCAAAGTCTCCAAAAAGGGAAAGACACTTTGAAAGAAATTTCTTTTTCCCATATATTCAGAATCAACTCCTGAGGTTCACTTATATGTCTCATTACTTTTCAAGAACTTTCTACTGTGAACTTTTCTATACCATTGAGCATCCATCAAGGTTTATCTCAATTCTATCTATCATGAATCTCCCCAATTTTATGCTAAAAATAATTACAAACATCCTCTTTAAAAATTCTAGCATCAAATCAATATTCCAGCCTTTTTGAGTCATCAATTGACTCACATTTTGAAAATTCTCATTAAAATATGAGTAACAATAAAATAATATTGAAGGACCCCTTAACTAAGTTCAGTTATCATACCAGATGCTAGAGTGCCCATATCTAGGCTCCGACTAATTCACTTAATCAATGCAGTTTCTAGACTTTGACACAAGTTTCTATTTTTGTGATACACCCCTCCATTCAACCACCTGAGGCTTGTGCTTTTTACAATATTTGTTTCATATAAAATTAGCCAAAAAGATGTTTTAGTCCTAAAATTCCACCACAACTTTGAAAATAAGACCTTGGATATATCAAAGAGAGATTTGAATCCCCAACCCCCTTCATTCTTAGGAAGACATATGTTTGACCATAACACCCAAGGCTTGGTCCTCCCTTCTTCTTTAAAATTTTATAAAAATTTAGCAAAATATCTATGAAGGTCTTCAATTACGCACTTAGGAAGCATGATGACAAATAAAAAATAAATAGGAATACTTTGTAACACATGATTGATCAAAATAGTTTTTTCTTCAAAGAACAATAATTTTAAATAAAAAATAAATAGGAATACTTTGTAACACATGATTGATCAAAATAGTTTTTTCTTCAAAGAACAATAATTTACCTTTCCATATATGAAGCTTATTTTGTAGTTTCTTCAAAAGCTCAGCAAAATATTGTGTTTTCTTATTTACATGATCAACATGACAACCCAATACATTAATGCAAACTTGCCTCTTTGAAAACTAGTTACTGTTTTTACCTCCTAGACAACAACAATTGCAACCTTGTTAAACATAAAGAAAAAACTATTTTCTTTATTAATTTTTTGATCTAACTTCTTCTCATATTGGACCAACCCTCCATAATTAATTTTAAAGATTACCAATCTGCTTCACAGATATTATGGTATCATTATCATTATCCAAGTTACTTAAATTATCATTCCAATTGGGCAATTCAAACTCTTAAAGTCCTTTTTTATAAAACAATTGATTGAGAGCTCTAAATAACACTTCAACAGACAAATAAATAAAGCTTGTGATAAAGGATCTCCTTTCATAACATCTCTTGTTGAGTAAAAAAATTCATGAGCCCGTCCAAAACTTTTATGGAATCTTCAATTAAGTATCAAAAAATTACCTTTTAGACTTGATTTATTAGTCACGGTTATAAAAATTATGAAAAAAATAACAAAAAATAAAAAATTCTCTACACATTAGAAAATGTGGCTAAAATATCGTGACCAATACAGGAGGATAAAATATTTCACTCCCTCTTTTTTTTTCGTCTTACCTCAAAATTTTCTAAGTGGAGTACTATTTTCCACTTTTCTCTCACTTCCCTCCCAAAATAAGTCTTCCTCCCAAAAACTCAATCCTCTTTATGCCCAAAATGTAAATTGTGATTCTTATTTTTAATTTCGTTGGAATTCTTCTAAAAATTCAACTCTTTTCAATATTTCTAACTTTGTATAGTAGCAGAAAGTGGTAAAAATACTTCTTTAGGTAACAAATCTTTGCAATCTAGAGTTTTAAAAGTCAAAAGTGAAAATAGAATTCTATGTTTTTCTTATTTATTGAAGTCGTGACCTTATGAAATTTGCATCCTTTAAACTTTTTCATTTGATACACACCAATGCAAAAGAACTAAATGAACCATTTATACTTGCAACTAATTCTAGAATGGTGTATTATGTTGATGATCTGATTGATGAAGATTGATGTGTTGTTTGTCATATGAAGGCGATATATATATATAATATAATGTGGGAATGTGGATTTTATGGATTTAGAGGAGCAATAAATGGAGGACATAACTTTATGTGAGAAATGTTTAGAAGTCTCACCCTAGAAGAATATGAAGCAAAAACGAAAGAAGTCAATCAAATCATTGTTAGCAAACCTACGAGGAAGACAAACTGACAATAATAACACAAATTTACAAGATTTGAATCAACTAGATGACTAAGTTGTGAATGAGAATATAACAACTCCAACTTTCAATGATGACAATTTAATTTCTTCTTCAATCTTTAATGAAGCTAGCTCACAAGTAAAAGAAGAGTCCTTACCTGTCTAGATTAGAGGTTAGAAGTATTTTTATATTAAAGTTGATTGTTTCCTTTTATTCTTTATAATGTTTTATTATAATTAATTTTGAGTAAAGTATATTTCTTGTTAAAATGATGGATGCATTGATCGGAGAATTTACAACTCAAAATATGCAACTAGATCGATTTTGGAACTTAAAAAAAATAAAAAAAAATCTTAGTGGAACTCAGCGGTGATGGACAAGGAAGTGAGAATGGTCCAAACTTACTTGTGAGATTTCTCGACAGACTTTTTCAAAAGTCCCTATTTTGTCTCATATCAGTTGTGAGATTGGATAGGATATCACATGAGAAAAAATAACTACAATGTCAACTTATGGAGGTAACTAACTAATATTATTGTCATTCAATTAGTTTATCTTTTTTCAATAGATATTGATTTATGAATACAAATATATTTGAAGGAGCATTTTGAGTTTGATTATGACATTGAAATTAATTGGGTTATGCAATCTTTACGCGAAAGGTGGAGGAACCATAAATATAAGTTACAGTGTGGTAGCTTTTACCTCAACAACAGTAAAGAAGGGCTACTTGTTAAAACACTCAAAACCTTGATTCTGTTGATTGGACAACTTTTGAGCATCACTATAATGAGGATAAAATGAAGGTAGTTATTCTTTATAATTTAATTCTCTTTCTATATTTTTTTATTGGTAAATAAAAACTAGGTTGTACATTCACCCCAAACATCTAGGCTTGCATATGTAGACTCCTAGCAAAAAATAATTTGAGCACACTTCACATTGGTTATACATTCAGTTCTCCCAATTTTTTAGTCATAAACGTAAAATTCTAAATCTGTCCATGCCCCTTGATGAAGTAAAGATAAGCCAAAGGCTGTAATAGGTTTGGCGTCTTGTCTTCTATATCATTGGATTAGACAAGTATTCTAATTAGTTATACCGGTGTTCTGGTGCACTTTCATTCTTGCAGTTTGCCATGGAAAGTGCTTTTTGAGAATTGCATATCAAACTCTGTGTTCAACTTATTAATTAATTTCTTTGTTCCTTCCCTACTATAGCTATTGGTCTACTCTAAAAAAGAGTATGAAATAAGAATTTTGTGTACATTTATGTCATTGTACCTTCCCCTTCTATAAATTATCCGTTGCTTTTATTTTTTTATTTGCCCGACAATGGATCACTGGTATTACTTTTATTCTATAGTGTTACATCTTTTATTATGAACTATATGTTCCATCTATAATTAATTATATATGAACTCCAAGAGACTATGCAGAAGTTGCAATATACAAAGCCATCACAATTTAATAAATGGTTATGAATTAGGTAGTCAGTTACACTAGCTATTGAACATGATGCAGCTAGTGAAAAAAATGGAAGAATCTATTAGATGCGACAATGAGATAATATTTGATTAAAATATGATTATATAAGGTAGATTTTTCAGTACACTGATAAAGCACATCCCCAATCTCCTAATACAACAAGTGCGATTAATCCAATGTCGAGATAGGGGGGTTAATAAGAACTGAAAATGCATCTACCATTTCTATTGTCAAGCTTCCATAAGCAAACCCATTACTGTTACCAAAAGGTTGCAAGCCCCAAAGGTTAAATGGGTAACTTAAAATTTATTTAACCTTTGGTTCTTGAAGCCTTTTGGCGACAGTGATGGGTTTGGTTATGAAAACTTGACACTAATAATGGCGGATTCATTATCAGTTCTAATTAGGTCCCCATCTCGTCATTCTGGATTAATGGCACTTGTTGTATTAGAAGATAGGTGTGTTTCTTGTTCAGTATACTAAAAAATCTACCTTATATAATAGTTTTCTAATCAAATATTTTTTCATTGTCGAATCTAACATATCCCATCATTTTTGTTACTAGTTGCATAATGTTTAATAACTAGTGTAGCTGATTACCTAATTCATTCCCATAAATTAAATTGTGATAACTTTGTATATGGTAACTTCTGCATAGTCTCTTGGAGTTCATATATATTTAATTGTAGATGGAACATATAATTCAGAATAAAAGATGTAATACTATAGAAGCAAAGTAATATCAGTGATCTATTCTTGAACACATAACAAAGTAAAAGCAATGAATAATAGATAGACGGGGAAAGGGACAAAGACATAAATGTACACAAGATTCTTATTTCAAACTCTTTTAGAGTAGATCAATAGGAAAGGATTGTTTGATATGTAATCCCAAATAGATATAGAAGGTAAGGAACAAAGAAATAAATTAATAAGTTAAACATAAAGTTTGATATGCAATTCATAAAAAAAACACTTTCCATAGAAAAATGCAAGAATGAAAGTACACCAAAACACCACAATAACTAATTAGAACACTTGGCTAATCCAGTGATACATAAGACAAGATGCCAAACCTATAACAATCTTTTTTTTATCTTTACTTCATCAAGGGGCACAAACAGAACTAGAATTTTACGTTTAAGGCTAGGAAACCAGGAGAACAAAATGTATACCTTATGTGAACTGTGTTGAAATTATTTTCTACTAGGAGTCTGCAAACGCAAGCCTAGATGTTTGGGGTAAATATCCAACCTAGTGCTTATTTATCAAAAAAAATATAGAAAGAAAGAGAGAATTAAATTATAGAGAACAATTTCCTTCATCTTATCCTCATTATATTGATGCACAAAAGTTGTCCGATCAATAGAATCAATATTTTTGAGAGTTTTAACAAGTAGACCTTGTTTACTTTTATTGAGGTAGAAGTTATCACATTGGAACTTATATTTATGGGTCCTCCATCTTTCACGTAAATATTGAATCACCCAATTAATTCCAACATTTTAATCAAACTCAAAATGCTCTTTCAAGTATAGTTATATTCATAAATCCATATCTATCAAAAAAAGATAAATTAACTGAATGACAATAAAGTTAGCTAGTTGACGAGGCTAATATGTATAGATTTTTATCCTTGTACTCTATCAAATTCCAGTATAGCTTATGATACATTCCCATAGATATTGGAAGATCTATATTATAGATTTGTAATATCTTGACTACTATTTGAGAGAACCAAATTAATGAAAGGTGAGGTTGGAATTATAAGTTACTTACAACTAAAATAAATCACTTTTGAAAGATTTACAATTAAAAAGAGTTGGAAATCATTGAATTTAATGATTACAGAAAGATACCAACATCAACTCTTACTTTCTCCTTAGAAAATTTAGAAAACTAGTAATAAAGTTAAAATACAAAATAGATAATAATTGGATGATCGTCCTTCTTACAACAGATGCCTGTTTATGAAAAAAAATTCTACTTCAGCCTTCATGAGACTTACAAGATATTTTCAATATATCATGAGTTCTTGATGAGAATTTAACATGATGATTTATTATGTAATTTGTAATGACCCTATATTATCGTTTTGCTGAATTAGTAGGTTTAATTTGCACTTTGTCCTTCCTTAAACTACTTTTGAGAAATTTAGAGCTAGTCTAGCATTGGATGAATTTTGAGGGTGTTTTAATTTTAAAAAATCTAATACTAGTGTTGGTGGTGATGTTTGAGTTGATTGTTTGATAGATAATGAGTTTAGAAAATCATAGCAACCTTCCACATCTAAAACGGAGTTGTAGAACTCCGATATATAGTTTACCATAGAGGGGTTGGTTTGTGATGTCATAATTCGTAGAACGTGTTGTAAAATAGATATGATTGAAAAGGGATTCCGAGTTTCTACCCACTGTAATGGAACAAGTAACTACTGTAGTAGAAAAAGGTACTGCCGTAATAGATACCCATTTAAATCACCAACTGTTGCAGTGGTAACATGCAGTATTTGATAGTTTTAAAACCTAGGAAAATTTTTCTTTTCTCACTGTTTGAAAATGCAAAGAAACTTTGGGAAAGGTGATTTTCAACAGAAATAAGGAGTTTTTTTATATTTAGAGGTAAGTTATTACATTCTAACATTGAATTACTTCTTATTACATCTAAAAATCATTAGAAAATGGATTCATTATGGAATTTGAGGTTTAGTCCAAATTCATAAAATTAGAGTAAAGTTGTGGGAATGAGTGAAAAATCAGCAAATAATGATCATGAGATGTTAGAAAATAATAATGGGTGTAGAATTATGATTTTTCATGCTAATTCAAGTAGAATTTATGGTATTTAATGGGTAGAAAATCCTAAGAGGATGAAACAAGCCAAGTTTATGGTTAATCAATGAATTTTTAATCCCTAGTATTATAGAGAGGATGAATTAATGAAATAAGTGTGTAATCTTGTTTTTAAAGATTAGAAATGTGTTGAATTAAAAGGAAAAGAAAAATCTATAGCTTAAAGGTGACCTTGAGTAAGGATTTGAGGTAGTTTTTTGTTTATAGTACCAACTACACTTACTTGACTCTATACTTATATGTGAATTGAATGTTGTAATTTCTTTGGAACACTACTTATGATTAATGATTGCATTTCATATTCATTCATATTGATATTGTTGAGTTCATGGTGATGGTGATGATGTTGATAAACAACCCATGTTGTTCATGAGGTTGGTAGTGATTGTGATGTTGATGAGATGATGATAATGTTGATGAGAATGAGAAAAGAAAGAGATGATGTGCACATCTTACATTCATGTATTCATTCATGTACATTGAATAACCACTTATAACTATATTGTGTGTTGCAACTTGTTGCTGAATTTGACTAAGTGTAAAGTTACATGGGCTTGAGTTTGTATTTTCCTGCAAAGTGAAATGACGTGATTGCCTATTTATTTTTTTACTATGAGTTCTATGATGATCGTTTTACATTGTCAAGACCCAATTTTTCAAGTTATGATGACACCTACTTTATCACACCAGTTGGTAAGCCAAACTATAGCCTAGAACCACAAGTAATTGGCTAGTTGATAAAACATGGCATAAATGCCGAAAATCTAGTAGTAAATAAATTACAAGCAATAAATCATAAGAACATTTAAATAATAGAAGAGAAATAAAAGAGGAGTAATATCATCCCATGACCTAATAAGATTGGTACAAGATCCTCTAACCTAAATAATATGAGTACTATCAAAGTCAATATACAACAGTCTCAAAAATAGAAAGACTATCCAAAAACATAAGATGGAAAAAAGGTCAACTCTGGCTCTAAGAGCTCACCCTGTCTTCAAACTCTGACCAACACAATCACAACATTAATGGTAGTAGCTTGTACTTGGATCTGCTCTAGAAGAGTACAGAAGTGTAGCATGAGTCCCAAAGCCATGAGTGCTCAGTATGAATCATTGACTGACTGAGCTAAATCATAATATAAATAC
This sequence comes from Capsicum pubescens, assembly GCA_030864215.1. Taxonomy (NCBI): domain Eukaryota; kingdom Viridiplantae; phylum Streptophyta; class Magnoliopsida; order Solanales; family Solanaceae; genus Capsicum; species Capsicum pubescens. The sequence goes on along the minus strand of CM061546.1, from coordinate 64,161,112 downwards.
AATAAAATGCTGGATAAGTAAGCTAAGTACAAAAAAAAGGGCAAGCGTAGAAAAAATCTCCAATTATTGAAAGTAAACATTGCAATAATAATAATAATAATAATAATGAGCACTCAACTAATTCTAACATAATTGGGCCACCATAAGCCCAGAAGATACAACAAAGTAAATAACTTAACATGGTCTCCCTTAAGCCTGACAGATGCAACCAAGAAGAAGTAATAATAGTAATTACACAACTAATCTATATCTCGAGACTATAACCATGGATCCTTTCATATCATAAACATTGAACTTAAACTTATATACACCATAAATAACCTTTCAATGCTGGACTTGAACCAAAATAAGTATCTTATACGCTAGACTTGAACTGGAACAAATATCATGAATACTGTACTTGAATTAGAAGTAACATCAACAATAATGTCGGAATCAAAATGGTCTTAGTAACATAAATAACCGAACTTGAATCAGTATTATCATCTGCCAAGCACTAGTCTAGAATAAAGTATCATATTCTTAAAACCTCCTCAAGTTTAAGAATGTAATTAAAATAACATATAAGGTCCTATAGATCTACAAGGAACCAGTCAATAGTAATCTTGGCTTAATTGGGCTAGAGGGGCCCACTTATAACCCCGATAACTCGTTCTAAAGAAAAATCTACCCCAAACTAGACTAAGTGTAAAACCTCACTACAAGATACTAATAAGATCCATTGCGACCTAAGATGGTAAATTCCCTTAAAGGATGGGTAGTTAAGTCCACTACGCCTAATTTTGGTTTCTCAATCAGCTAAATAATTCAAATCACATAAATATACCTCCAAGACCAAATTTCCATCTAAAAACTAGCATAATATCCTATCAATAATAAAAATTATGCCCGATCTAAGAGAAGGGTAAGCCTAGTTGAAACACCTTAGCTCTTGACCCTTAGAAAAATTTTGAGTGCTTTAGTCTCTGTATAGGGTACGATTAGAGTATACCATTCATATGCTTGGGTATGACTTAGAGTCCCTTTCTCATATGTTTATCAGTGATTTTTGATTTATCTTCTGTCTAAGGTAAACTGTGATTATAAAAGTCATATGATAGCGTATGAGTCGTATGTGGTTGGGTCGTATAATTCTCTACACTTAGCCTAGAGAATTTGCTAGGGTACGAGTCATAGGGTACCACTCCTATGTTAAGATATGAGTTGGTTATATTGGGTCATATGTTGACCAGTATGGGGGTACAAGGTGTATTCTAGGGTATGAGATATGGTACCACTCTTACCCTATGGTATGGTTAAGTGGGTATGGTCGTACCCTCCTGCGAGTTGGTTTTCAACATTTAAGCTGGGGGTATTCCAGATATTTTCCACCCAAAAAGCCTTAATTCACCACATCTTAAAATATGTTGTGGCCTCTCATAACCCACTATTTAAATATTAAACACTCCAAAAGTACTCTCTAACTTACTCTTGAAAATTGGAGGCTAAGGTTACTACTATTTTTCATATAGAAGCTAAAGGGGTCAAGTTCTTTTCGTGAATCATCTTGTATAAGGCATGTGACTCTTACCTCATTGTTACTTCATAAATTTTATGTGTTTTAAATCTTGATTATGATTCTTAATTGGTGGTTTTAAAAACCAATATTGAGGGTTTTGATGCATGTTTTTGAGTATTGTTTACTCTTGGCTTAAATTATGTTTATGCATGATTTTGGTAATGGTTTGTACATGTGGCTGTTTGGTAATTTTGGTTTAATAATTGGGTCATGAGTTACCCTAAATTGAATGGTTTACACTTTGGTTTTGGTCTTGGTAAATGCATGCCCTCAATGTGTTTGTGAAAATGCCTAAAAAGATAAACTAGTCACATGATAATGTTGTTTTGAATGAAGGCTTAGCCTGATGATTATGAATGGTTGGTGAATGGATATAAAGGTCTTGTTGGCCATGTAATGAACTAAATGGTAACCGTGGTGGTTTAAGTTGCAAAATGGGTTTGAGTCCCTAATCATTAACTTGAATTATGTCTTTGTTAGACATTGGGTTCGAGTCCCTAAACTTTTAATTGAACAAGTATCTTTGTTAGAAGAGGGGTTCAAATCCCAAAGTTAATTGAATGATTAATTGATTGATAATGATAATGGCATATGGTATACTTGAGAATACCAATGTAATGCCTTTGGTAAGTAATTGACTTATTGGTTTGTGTATGTGGAATGATGATTTTAAATTGGTCTTAATGGTGGGATGCGTAGCCGAATCATGAAAGTGGAGTCTACAGGAATTACATTGGAAACTGCACTAGCCAGTATTGGTGTCTTATGACAGGATGGTTCAAGTCCCCCGAATGAATCTATGAATGGGAGGTTTGAGTCCCCCTTACTACATGTATTGGTGCTTGTGTCACTTTGATTATGTCGGGAGGTTCTAGTCCCCCATATAGGAATTATAGTTATTGATATTCTCTAGTTCGTGTGGTTGCACGTACTACGGCCCTTCCAACTAGGGGAGAGCTGGGCCAATATAGCCTGCGCGTGCCTTTTTCTTAGATGGTAGTGCTACATAACCCAGGTTATTGGTTTCAAAAATTCTTGCTAATCTTGTTCCCTATCCCAGCATAGTATATCTATATATATGCACATTGGTTATATACATTGATTAATTAGTTTTGAACTATTGGCTCTATTTTATCCTTCTCACTGAGTTGCATGCTACTGCTCTAACTGCAAACCATCTTTGATGTTGTATCCCTACGCAATGCAGGTATTGATCATACTACACCTTCAACTTAGTAGACTTGGATTTTGGATACATCTTATGCTAACTTGAAGTGATGAGCTTTCATACTTCAAAAGGCTCCATTTCTTATTTTGGATTCTTATGTTTTTCATTGGTTTAGTTTTGGACATCAATTTTTCCATGGTCGGGGGCATTTCCCAATTGAATATTATTTTACTTTTAGATAGAGGCTATGTGGAACTATTATGGGTTGGTATGGGCGGTGTGGATAGCAGTGTCAACCCTAGTATTGGCATTGGTATTTGGTATTTTACCATATGACTGTATTGTTGGTTGTTCCACCCTATCTTATTATGTTTAGGAATGGTTTGATTATGGACTTGATTGTTACTATGATTTTGGTTACCGTTGTTTGGTTGGGTATTGGTATGGTAAGACTCAGTTGGGTTGGTCATGGTTGTAAACCTATCCCAGAGTTTTAGTGTTGTTAGACATGCTATCTTGTTATATTTTCGAAATTCATCTGACTTAGGGTGTATGCTTGGTTGGTTAGAATGGAAAATAGTGTGGTCTCTGATCCTTATTGGGCCTGAGATGCACATTACAACAAAGCCTTGGTTTGGGTTGTGTCAAGATGGTATCAGAATGTTAGGTTCATGGTCGGATGGGAATCCACAAAGTTGTGTTGAGTGGAGTCTCTTTCAAGGGTGCGTAGCGCGCCGCACTCATGAGGGAGAGACTACAAGGCATTAAGGAATGTTCCACTTTCTTGTTATCTTATTTCAAGCTAAATAGTCTAAGGTCTTGGATTTTTTTTATTTTTGTTTGCTTGTCTTTCAGATCACGCCTCTGAGAAGATTTGAAGCTCATGCAAATTCATCTATCCCACCTAAGGACCATGTGGATGAAGATTATCTAACTCCTAAAGTACAGACTAGGGCAAGGGTCGTTGCATCTGGCTATTCTTGTGGGGTTCCACCTATCCCCACCAATCCCACCCAGTTAGCTTAAGAGGAGACTACTAATGTTAAGTTTTGTTGCTTCATCAACCTATTGACGTAATTGGTAGCTTCTTAGTCAGAGAGTGGTGTTCTGACAACTCCATTATCTGAGGCCACAAGAGTTGGCCAATTCATGAGGTTAAATCCTCCTATGTTCACGGGTTCAAAGGTTGAGGAGGATCCTCAAGCCTTTATTGATGAGATGGAGAAGATTCTTAATATTATGCATGCTATTGAGGTGGAAGGGTGTAGAGTATAATGCCTACCAGTTGAAAGACATGGCACACCAATAGTATGAGGAGTGGGAATAGTTTAGGGGTAATGGTGTTGACTCTGCATTGTGGGATGACTTTTTTAGTGTCTTCTTGAACTGCTTCTTTCCTCAAGAGTTGAGGAAAGCAAAAGTGGAGGAATTTACAAATCTAAGTCAAGGGAGTATGTCTGTCAAGGAGTATTTCTTAAAGTTTCATCAGTTGTCTTGGTATGCTCTAGAGATGGTGACCGATACGAGGGCTAGGATGTGTAAGTTTGCTTCTGGGTTGTCGTGGGGGTTGATCTTTTAGAGCAAGGATGACTTTCTAATCAAACACATTGATATTTCTAGATTTGTTGTGTTTATGAAACAAGTGCGAGGAGAAAAGAAAGCAGTCTGAGTATGGTGAGGCGTAGGGGAAAAATGTAGGTCTTCTGAATAGAGTAGTGGGGATGGAGGTAAGTGGCCAAAGAAGAAGTGGGGGAGCTTTGGTTCCTTCTCCACAGCTAGTGCTTCTTACCCAAAGACTTCTGGTGATCATCGATCTTAGTATGATGGTGGGTCCTAGGCACAAGGCGCAATCTTAGGCTAGTGGGGCTCAGTTGGCTCCATCCCACCCACCTTGTCGATTTTATGGGTATTCACACCATGGGTTTTGTAAGGAGGGGAAGAACAAGTGTTTTTACTGTGGTCATATTGGTCACATACAGCGTGACTATCGTGCTAGGATTGTTTTTGAGGCTAGTAAGGTTCCTGTGGCTTCTTCATCTTCTCTGTCTCCAAAGGGTGTAGCATCTGCATCTTTTTCTACTTTTGGTACCAGCACTGGCTAGAATCGGTTATACTCTCTTGCATCTCACCAGGATTCTGAGACATCTCTCGATGTAGTGGCTGGTATGTTGACACTTTTCTCCCATGATGTGTATTTTTTACTTGATCTAGGGTCCACTCTTCTTATGTGACTCTATTTGTGGCTGCATATTTTGGTTTTGGTCCTAAATTTATTTTTGATCCTTTCTCTGTTTCTACACCGGTTGGTGACTCTGTTATTGGTAGAAGGTTAAATAAGGAATGTGGCATCTGTTAATGGTAGAGAAACTCTTGTGGATTTGATAAAGTTGGATATGATTGACTTTGATTTCATATTGGGGATGGATTGGTTGCATTCATGGTATGTTTTCTTATATTGTCCAACCCATAAGGTCATGCTTAAATTCCTTAATGAGCTAGTCATTGTATGGGAAGGGGGTTCTCTAGTGCCTAAGGAGAAATTTATCTCATATCTTAGAGCCCAAAAGTTGATCTCCAAAGGGTGTTTGTATCATTTGGTTTGAGTTAAAGATTCTAAATCGGAAGGTCCTTCTCTAGTATACGTCTTTTTGGTTAATGAGTTTCCTGAGGTAATCCCTAATGATCTTCCTAGTGTTCCTCTCGATAGGGAAATTGACTTTGGGATTGATCTAGTTCCGAACACTTGTCCTATTTCTATTCTCCCATATAGAATGGATTCGGCTGAGTTGAAGGAGATTAGGAAGAAAATTTAAAGATCTCTTAGACAAAGTTTTCATCCATCTTAGTATGTCTCTTTGAGGTTCTCCAGTGTTGTTTGTGCGCAAGAAGGATGGTTCCCTTCGTATGTGCATCAACTATCGTCAGTTGAATAAGGTGTAGTACCCCAAAAATCTAAACCAATGTTAGCTTCATGTTTCTAGATTATGCATCGTACATTATGGTTCCTTGGTATTTTTATGAGTTTGTTTGATATACATTAAGGTCTCAATAACTCCCAGCTATTAGACGAATCAAAATAATCCTTACCGATTGAAATTTTGTATTAGAATATTGCTTTAGTCAATTTCAAATGAGTATATCTTTTCTTCTACTCAGAATTTTCCATATCACAACCCACCAAGTTGTAAGAAATTGAATTATCTTTCCAACGATACTAATTTCGCCCAAATCCGATACTCGGGTGAGAAGTTATGGGACTTTTAGTGAAAAAAGTAGCTCAATACGAGCAGCATCACGTCGTGCCAATGTGCCATTTTGCAATTGTCATCTTCCAGTGAGGCTAAGCGATAAGCATTGCATCGCACCAAAATGCCAGTTCAGAGTTGTCCTTTCCAGTGGTGCAACACGATAGCACCGCATGGTGCCGTTGGAAAAAATAGGGATTGTCCTTTTTTCAGTGGCCCGACGCGATTGTTTCGCGTCACGCTGGGTGTCAAAATTGGTATTTCCAGTTCTGAGTTTTAATTTTCTCAAGGGATTTTAAGTGTTTTTTTTCCTTCATCTTATTTAGTCCAAACACGGGATTTAAGTCCCAAAATACCACTTTTTTACATCACTTTTAACAATTTCTCCAAATTGAAATCACTCTCTCTGAAAAGAATAAACCCTAGCCTTCAAAATTCAAGATCAAATCTCAAGAAATTCACCATCAACTCTCATGAATTCATCAACACAGGTATGTTAAGTGTTTATACATTGGTTCCTTCCACCCATGGAATCAAAGTATCCTCTTTTAAATCTAAAGTTGTGATCTTTACAAGTTATTATGATTATAAATTGTATTTTAACCATGAACTCCCATGAATTGAAATTTTATACCATGTTTACATGAAATTGTTGTTGTTTATCAGACCCACATGTTATAATGTTGTTATTCACTAATTTAAATCATGATTAAGTGTTATTGATGTTTAAATCATGCCATTACTCCAAGTTTCATACTATTTCCATGATTAGTTTAAACTATGAATATCAAGTGTTTGATGAAATACCTACAAGAATGAATATTTGATAAAAACTTTCATGTTATGTCCTCCAAGCTTAAATACTATTTTACTATTATTGTTATTGAGTCCTGGGGGTTATGAATACCCAAAAACTTAGTTGTTTACCTAGTCTCAGTATCTTAAGAATAGTTTTAGAATATGTTATGAGTATTATCAGTTCAGTCAGTCATCACGATCAGTTAAACATAGAACAATTCAACATTTTGAGTAGTTTAGTTGGGAGTAAGATTTAGCACCGAGCGAGTACAGGGACAGTGGCTTCCTCGCTAAATAGGCAGAGTCGTTAGTAGCAGTCCTTGTACTCTAGAACTACATAGCCAGTGTAGGATATGAGGAGTCACCCATCAGTTTAGGCTTGACTACCTCACAGGGGTCACCTGTCAGTTTAGTCTTGACACCCTTAGTTCTTCGAGATAGTACGTCAGTATAGTGGATCCACATAGTCGGCGTTAGTAACCGCGGTATGGTACTAACACCCTTCCAACTGGGGTTATAGGTTGGACCCTGATTAGCTCAGATTGGGGCATGTTAGTTAGATGATACCTCCCACAGTCTCAGTCCAGTAATTAGTTCAATAATTCAATTTTAGTTGTTTGACCATAGCATACAGATATTAGTGATTCAGTTATCAGATTTCAGTATTTCAGTATTTCAGTATTTACAAAATTATCCAGAACAAGTTATATGCTTGGTCATGCATCCTTAATACTTACAGATTTTATGTATCCTCACTGTTTACAGATTTTCTATATCCTCATTATCTACTGACTTCATGCACTCTATTTAGTACTTCACGTTATATTTATATATATATATATATATATTCAAACAGTTATTATTCTTGTTCATGAAAATATGCATATCAGCCTACCTCATTTAGCATACCAGTACATTCAAACTACTGATCGCATACTCTTTTTTGTGCTATCATGTATCATATCATAGGTTCGGACGCTTACTTCCCGAATCACGCATAGATTTTCCAAATTATCATCCATAGCAAGGGTGAGTCCTCATATTTCGAGGACATGATTTATTAGCTTAGATTACCTTACCAGTTCCAGTCATTTCCATTCAGTCGGAGTTAGTTGCGGGTTTGTCCCATCAACTCCTCAACATTCAGTAGAGGCTTTTCAGACTATTTCTGATAGTTAGTCAGTTTCTCAAATTTTAGTTGTCATTGTCAGATGTTTTATCAGTATTATCAGTTTTTTTATAGATTTTATCAGATTTATTACTTAAAACCTTATGGTATTCCTTAGTTAAATTCTATACATGATCTTTTGTTATCAGTTTTACTCAGTGCTCATAATAGGTACCTACTCATGGGTTAGCTTGTGGTCCCTCGGGACTATAAGCACCATGTGGCACCCAGGGTGTACTCTCGAGGCATTAAAAAATTAGTATTAGAGCCTAAGTTTTTAAAGGGTCCTAGGAAGTCTGAAAGCCACGTCAAGTAGAGTCTTGTGCATGGGTGTGAAGAGATCCACACTTATGGACAAGAGGCTATGAGGCATTTTTTAGGAAAAGTTCCATTCTTTCAGTGTTTATATCATGCGAGTGAACATGTGCTCAAGTTGAACTCTCTTTCTAGATCCAATCTTCCTTCTGTCTATAGAATATGCCTCCTAGAAAGGATAACGGAAGAAGAAATGAGAATCATCCCACACCTCCCCGTTCAGGAAGATTACCTGAATAAACATGTCTCTCATACCAAATTCAGAGCTGCTTTTACTACCTTAGCTTATTCAGTAGTTTCTCAGAGAAATCTGTAGGTTGTTGTCCTATCTAGGATTTTGATTCATGCTCAACTGAGTGACAGGGGGAGTGTAGGAAGAAGGAGAGAAATAATAAGAGGGCTATAATAAGTAGTCTTAAGCTTAGGTCAAGGGGTAGTAACTGCTCCCAATTCTATCAGACATTATCAGCCTTAGCTCCACCTTCAGCCAGTGTGCCAGTGCCTAATATTAAGAATGGTAGTCGATATAGAGCACCAGGATCTAAGTCATAAAGTAGTGGGAAGGGTGTTCGTACCAATCCTCTCTGTGGAGAATGTGGTAAGAATCATAAGGGTGTGTGTAGATCCAATAGTAATGAGTGTTTTGGGTGTGTCAAGCTAGGACATAAATTCAGATATCCCTTGGAACTGTAAGCACCATGTGGCGCCCAGGGTGTACTCTCAGGGCATTACATAAGGTGACCATAAAGAATAAGTATCCTCTTCCTAGGATCGACGATTTGTTTGATCAGCTTCAAGGTGTGAAGTGTTTCTCTTAGATTAATCTTAGGTCAAGTTATCATAAGATTAAGATTAGGGAAGTGGATATCTCTAAGACTGCCTTCAGGACCTAGTATGGTCACTATGAGTTCCTAATTATATCTTCTGGGTTGAAAATGGTCTAACAACATTTATGGATTTGATGAATAGGGTCTTCCGTTAGTTTCTGTACTTGTTCATCATTGTCTTAATCGATGACTTCTTGGTTTATTCTAAGAGTGAGGAAGATCATGTCGATCACCTCCACGTGGTGTTGCAGACTTTGAAAAATCAGTGTTTCTATGCCAATATCTCCAAGTATGAGTTATGGTTGAAGAATGTGACTTTTCTTGGTCATGTTTTCTCGAGTGAGAGGATTATGGTAGATCCTCAAAATGTTGTCTTGGTTAAGAATTGGCCTAGACCTGCAACTCAAACCGATATTCAGAGCTTCTTAGGTTTAGCCAGTTACTATAGGAGGTTTGTGGAAAATTTCTCTTCTATAGTTTCCCCATTGACCAGGTTGACACAAAAGAAGGTCAAGTTCTTGTGGTCAGATTTGTGTGAGGGTAATTTTGAGAATTTGAAAGACAAGTTGACTTTAACTCCAGTTTTGACCTTGCCTAAGGGTAACGATGGCTTCGTAGTATATTGCGATGCTTCTCGTGTTTGGCCGAGTTGTGTGTTAATGTAGCATGGTAGGGTGGTGACTTATGCCTTGAGGTAATTAAAGGTTCATGGGAAGAACTACCCTACTCATGACTTGGAGTTGTTAGTAGTGGTTTATGGTTTGAAAATTTTGCATCACTATCTCTATGGTGTTCATGTTGATATCTTCTCTGATCATAAATGCTTGTAGTATGTGTTTACTCAGAGGGAGATAAATCTCAGGCAGAGAAGGTGGCTTAAGTTGTTGAAGGACTACCATATGAGTCTTCACTACCATCTAAGTAAGTATAATGTAGTTATTGATGCTCTTAGCAGGTTATCCATGGAGACTCTAGCTTATGTGGATAAGGGCAAATGGGAGTTGGTGAAGGACATTCACCATTTGGCTAGTCTTGGAGTTTGTCTTACGAATCTTGAAAATAGTGGTGTGTTTGTGTATCTGGTATTCCATTATTCTCTTGTTGTTGAGATAAAGGAAAAGCAAATGTTGGATTCTGATATAATGGAGATTAAGAGTAATGTCGGCCAACAGAAGGTTATTGATTTTCTGATTGGTGGTGATGGTATCTTAAGGTACGAAGGTAGGTTATGTGTTCTCAACGTCGATGGATTGAGGGAAAGGATTTTGACCGAAGAGCATGAATCTCATTATTCTATTCATCCTGGTTCTACCATGATGTATCATGATCTCAGGGAGTTATTTTGGTGGAAGAATATGAAACAAGACATTGCTAGCTATGTGGTTTGGTGTTTGGTGTTTGGTGTGCAAACAGGTGAAAGCTGAGCACATGTGTAACGCCCCGAATATGGTACCCGGAATGCTACACGATACTCATGACCCTGAAGGACCACAATCTAACCCATGACTGATATCTATACCTGTATACTACATAATATATTGTATAATGCGGAAACATGAACTGAAAGGCCACAAGGTTCAAAACTGTAACACAAGATCTGATAAATCATAACATATGGATGGGGTATAATATACCCAAAACAACTGAAATAACTAACTGAACATGGTAGTCTGAAAAGCCTCTAACTAACTGAACTGTCTGGATAAGGAGTTGATAGGACATGTACCCAACTAACTCCAACTAATAAATTAATTAATGTAATACCCCGCATGTTTCTAAGCTAGGAAGTGAATAAGTTTTCCTACGTATGAAACCTCCTATATTGTGAGTAGCATTTTAGTGCATGACTTACAATAAATATCCTAGTGATAGGATAGCTTGCGATGTCTTAAGCATGCTCATATGAGTCGCTTAGAGTGATGCAAGCTAAGAGTTTTTGAATCCATCAAGTCTTAATGTTCGATTTTGCAAGGGTCATCTTTGAACAAGAATAACGTGATTGATATGTGATATTTTGACAGATTTATACCCACCAAATTTTAGATAATCGAATTAGCTTTCCAACGATACCAATTTCATCAAAAGCCGACACCCGAGGAAGGAGTTATGGCCTTTCAAAGTAGAATGTGTCGCCTAACCAATCGCACATGGCCACTGGAAAGCATAGGCGATATCATATGCAGCGCCTATGTAAAGCATAGGCGATATCATATGCGACGCCTATGTAAAGCATAGGCGATATCATATGCGGCGCCTATGTAGATATAGGCGATATCATATGCGACGCCTATGTATGATTTCAGCCACGAAAACACTTAGTTTTTGAGTTATTTTGAGGGTAGTTAAGTCTTTTAACACTCCTTACATCTCCCTAAACCTAACCTCACGAAATTTATAGCTTCTAAACACATTACAACCCTATTAACATCTCAAATCTCATTATCCAAGAGAACCATAGGAGAAAAACAACTAGGGTTGCACAATCAAACTTGAAGATCAAATTTCAAGGAAATTCCTTCGTCAATCATCAAGAACCTCCCTTCCAACGTATGCGTAGTGTTCATCCACGGATTCCTTTCATACGTGGAGTTAAAGAATCAATCTGTAAAATACATTTATTTATTTCTGCAGTTCAGTTTTACGGAGTTAGTTGGAGACATGTTCCTTCAACTCCTTATTCAGAAAGTTTAGAGGCTTTTAGATTTATGTTCAGATTTACGTTCAGACTTAGCTTTCAGATTGAGTTGTTTTGGGTATTTTCACCCACATGGATGTTATGATTTTCAGACATGGTTTTATTCAGTTGAGCCTTATGGCCTTACAGTTTTATGTATTCTGCATTATTATGTCATGATTTGCAGTATACAAGTACAGATATCAGTCATGGGTTAGCTTGTGGTACCTAGGGGTCATGAGCACCGTGTAGCATTCCGGTTCAGCACAAATGCATCAGTACTTTGAATGTTTTGGTATGCATGTGAGGTAGGCTAAATGCATGGGGTTCATATGCATGAACAATATTAGGTAACTGACTATATGAACATGAGAATACACAGTAACTATATCTGAGATCGTGATAACATGAATTTACTGATAACTAACATGACTAATGACTGAGTTTTGATAACTGATATAACTGATAACATAAGTGACTGTATCTGACAGTCCTGAATCTGATAGAGCTAGATGAACTCCGTAGTGTTCTGAGTTGATTGTATCTGACTGTACAAAACCTGAAGAACTATCTGAGTTCTTTTACTAATACTGATACTGAAACTATGGGAAGTAGTTATGTAACCAACATACCCCAAATGATGCATTATAGATAAATTGGGGTTCAATCTGTGCCCTAATTAGAAGGGTGTCAATACCGCACCACTGGTATGGACAATCTGTGAGTGACCCTCATATAATAGGTAACTCTAGTGAGAACGGTGGGAGCCCTCATATGACAGGTTAAGCCACCTCATCTACCCTCATATAGAACGCTATGATGTCTCAACCTATGTTGGCTACATAGTTCTAGAACGCAAGGATTGCTTCTAAGAATCACACACTCATATAACAGGTGAGTTCCCATCCTTGGGTTCACTCGGTGCTAATTGCTACTCTCATCTAAATATATACTGAACATGATTAACTGAACTGACTGGACTGAGTTAACTAAGTTTTGTTGACTAATGGAATATTACTGAGGTCTGATAACTAACTGAGATTTACTGAAGTTACTGAGTTTTTCTAAGTCATGAGACTGACTGAATTCTACTGAACATGGCTTGACTGAGAGTATCTTTAGAACATGACATAGGCTCTAGGCATACAGCTAAATTCTCGGGTACAAGTACCCCCAGGACTCGATGGAAAGAAACTGACAAAGCATGACTTTCTTGAATACATGACCAGCATCACAATCCCTAATTCATTTATTAAGGCATTTCATCAAACAACTGGTATGCATAAACTTGTACATAAATGGGGATTTTATACTATCATACTAGTAGGGAACTTTTTCTTCACATAGGCATTTAATCAAACACATGGTGGGCATGGTATATGTAGACAATATCACACAACAAGTAAACATCATGATTCAACTCTAATTTCACCATTCTAGGGTTTAATCATGGATTCACATGAAACTACACCAATAATAATCAATTCCACTTATGATTATCACTAAACATGGAATAGAATTCAACTGGTCATTATCAACATGAACAAAAACAAACCCAACATGAAATTCATAAAAATCCATACACTTGAACTTTGAAAAGAGATTTTTGGGCTTCATGGACGAAAGGAGTCCATGAATGAACACTATGCCTACCTGGGTGAGTGATTTATTGAAGATCTGTGGAGGAAAACTTGAATTATTATCTTGGAATTAAGCACCTTTGGTTTCTTGTTCTTGGGGATTGATCCTTGAGAGAAACCCTATTTTGTTGTTGTAGAATAATAATGAACTTATGAGCTATGGTCGGGTGTAATTAGGGGTTAAATCGGGTGGAAAAAGACCCAAATACCCTTTTATAAATGGCTTTAAAATAACTGAATGGGATGTGCGATGGCTCGTGTGACGATCCATCACTGGCTCGATGGTCCATCGTTTCGACCGTCGTAGGTGGACCAGGATAGGGACTCACTGCCTAAGTAGTGATGACTTGGGCGATGGTTCGTTGCATGTTTGATGGTCCATCAACCTTTCTGTCGTACCTTATCTAGAAGGTTGCTTCACTATCTTGGCTGTGATGGTCAAGGCGACGGTCCGTCGCTAGGTCGACGGTCCATCAACCTGGTCTTCGCACCTGGGCGATTCTGACAGTTTGAGTAAAACGTCCATAACTTTTTACTCCGATATCAAATTTGGACGAAATTGGTATCATTGGAAAGCTAATTTGATTTCCCACATGATAAAAAGTGAAAATCTTAAAAATTTCACATGCAAAAAAATGGATTCATCTTTCAAAGTAAATTTCTAATATTCTTGAGATGATTTCAAGCTAGGAAAAAACATGGGTATTACAATATCTCCCCATTGAGAACATTCATCCTCGAATGAGACTGTCAGAAGGGGGAGAAGATAAAATAATTTACCTACTAAATATAAATAACTGGAACATGAGTGACATGATTGATAACTGAATATATCATACTGAACATGCATATCTGATGCATGCATAACTAATTCATGAATGCATGACTGAGTGTTCTGATGAACTATATTTCTCACAATAAGAATGCATGTCTGATGCATAATTATATAACTGAACTGATATAAGAATGCATGAATGAATATACAATGGTATTTTATACCAAATTTATTATGGGATTCTGAACATGAAAGGGATACCAAGCTTGTAACTGAAATCTGAACATAAAACTGAAAAGTTTAAGGAGAACTGTTACCTTGAGCTTGATTTGAGTTGGTAGGGAAGAGGTGAGGATACTTGGTATGCATGTATTCTTCTATTCCCCATGTATTTCCCTTGATGGACTGATTTTGCTAAAGAACTTTGACTAGAGGGACTTCTTTGTTCCTCAATCTACGAGTCTTATGGTCTAGGATTTTGACTGGAATCTCTTCATAAGAGAGGCTATTCTGAACATCTATGCTCTGAATAGGGACTACAACTGCTGGATCACCTATGCACTTCTTGAGCAGAGAGACATAGAAGACTGGATGAATTGAGGCTAGATTTGAAGAAAACTCTAGCTCATAGGCTACCTTTCCAAGATGACTGAGAATTTTGAAGGGACTGACATATCAGGGAATGAACTTTCCTTTCTTGTCAAATATATTCACTCCCTTCATGGGAGAGATATTTAGATAAACATAGTCACCAATCTCAAACTCAAGATCCTTTCTGCAAACATCTGCATAAGACTTCTATTGTATCTGAGAAGCCCGGAGTCTTTCTTTAATCAACTGGACTTTCTTAAAGGCAGCAATACCAAGTTAGGTCCTATAATCGAGGCCTCACTAACTTTGAACCAACCGACTGGAGATTTGCATCTCCTACTGTAGAGAGATTCGAATTGAGCCATCCGAATACTGGAATGATAGTTATTGTTATATGCAAACTCAATCAAAGGCAAGTGGTCATCCCAACTACCCTTGAAATCAATTGTACATGCTCTTAGCATAACTTCTAGGGTATGAATGGTCCTTTCTACTTGATCATATGTCTGAGGATGGAAGGCTATACTAAGATGAATTTAGGCACCAAGACCCTTTTGGAACGCTTTCCAGAAATGAGAGGTAAACTAAGTACCTCTATCTGAAATACTAGATAGCGGAACACCATGCATTTGACCAATTCTCTGATATAGAGTTTGGCATAATCCTCGGCTAAATAAGAGGTATGGACTAAAAAAAATGAGATGATTTGGCCATCCTGTCTACAATGACCTAAACTGAATCATGCTGATGACAGGTATAAGGCAAACCCATCACGAAGTCCATGTTCATAACTTCCCACTTCCAAGTAGGAATACTGAACTCCTACATGGACCCACTAGGCTTCTGATGCTCTATCTTAACCTGCTGACATGTAGAGCACTTAGCCACAAACTCAGCAACATCTCTCTTCATCCCACTTTACCAATAGATTTCCTACAAGTTTTGGTACATCTTTGTGGCCCCTGGATGAATAGAGTAGAGCGCACCTTGCACTTCTGCAAGAATTTACTGCCTTAAGTCATCTATACCTAGAACACAAAGATGACCCTGACAACGCAGAACACCATCTCCCCCTTGGGAGAAAACCTCTATTTTCTGATCCTTGACTGACTATTTCAACTTGACTAAATTAGGGTCTCTATCTTGCTTTTCTTTCACCTTGGAAACTAGAGATAATTCTGAACTACTTTGAACTCATATATCACCCTTTTTTGTATCGACTAAGCGAATGCCCAATCTGGAAAGCTAATGGATTTCCTGAGCTAACTTCTTTTTACTATCCTCAACATGAGCAACACTATCTATATACAATCTACTGAGAGCATCGACTACAACGTTGGACTTGCCTGGATGATAAAGGACACTCATCTCATAATCTTTCAAGAGCTCTAACTATCTTCTCTGACAAAGATTAAGATATTTTTGAGAAAAAACATACTGAAGGATCTTATGATCTGTGAACACATCTACATATACACCGTATAAATAGTGCCTCCAAATCTTCAAGGCAAATACTACGGCTGCTAACTCAAGATCATGAGCAGGATAATTCTTCTCATGGGATTTAAGCTGTCTGGAGGTGTAGTCTATGACCTTACCATGCTTTATGAGGACACAACCCAAACCTACTCTGGATGCATCACAATAAACTACTATAAGACCCCGCAAAGTTCCCTCCGAATCTGAGCCTTAGAGTGTGTCAATTGAAGTGTAATTCCGGCCCTAAAATATTGAGAAGTGACTTCCTAAGTGAGTATAATTTTAACCATATGTAATTTCCCCAATTTTGACTTTTTATCACATGGGAAATTTGATAAGCCTTCCATCGATATAAGATTTTCCCAAATCTAATACCCGGGAAGAAGTTATGGCTAATTTAAGTCCTAGTAGTATAACAACATCATTTTGGTTCTTGGCGCGTCACGGAGAGGGTCTATTTGACAATTGTCAATTTCCAGTGGAACTCCACAATAGTGGCACGTCGCGAAGGACCCCAATTTCCTAATAGTCAATTTCTAGTGGCCTGGCGCGATTCTGACGCGTCGCGCTGAAGTTCCAGGTCCCAACTAGTGGGACAACGCGATGGCTCCGCGTTGCGGTGACTACCAATTTTCCATTTGTCAATTTCCAGTGAGCCACCGTGATAGTGGTGTGTTGCGGTGGCCCATTAAATTGGGTTCCCAGTTTAATTTTTTTCCAGCTTCATTCAGAAATTAAAAAGGGAACTTTGGACTTTTTTCAAGCCTCTTAAACCATGCAAACACCAAATCAAAGTCATTTACAAGCATTCTATAAAGTTTTTCTCAAGTTTTCTCTCAACAAAAACCCTAAGCATCCAAAACCTCTTCCAAGAATCTCAAGAATCCACCATAGATTTTCTAAATCAAGTCAAGATTCAAGGTTCCCAAGTCAAGGGCTTCAAGAACTCTCATTCAAGAGTACGAATAGAGTTTCAAAAGTGAGATTTCATCCAAAGCTTCTAATTCAAGGTATGTGGGGTTTTGAACAAGGGTAATACTTTCACCCTTGTGCCCAAAAGCTTATTTAAACTACAATACTCTACAATTTATGAGATTTTACATGAAATTGAATTGGGGTTTTTCACCCATTGTTATTGGTTGCAAGCTTTTGATGTTTCTCTTGAATTGAGAGTCTAATGGCATGATTTTTACATGTTTTCTTGAGAAATTGCAGTTGGGTCTATACCCCATGATTTTAATTCTTGAGAAGTTAATAGTTGAAATGTTTGAAACATTGAAGTATATGAGTATGTTGAAATTTTGAGATAAATTACTAAAATTTCCAGATTTCTACATGAGTTATGAATCTATATACTATATGTTATGATTTTGATAAGTTTTAACTTGAGATTGAATTATGGGTTATTAAGCCCTACTTGAGACTTGAGATTTTATGAACTATTGTGTTATAAGCACCCATGATTTGAGTATTCTGAGAATATTGAGAAATGTTTTGACCTAATAGTCATTGAGTTTTGAAATCCACTCTACTACATGAGATTTTAGATTTGATTATTGAGCTCGTGGTGAACCATGAGATTATTTATAAAAGTGGATTTTTACGAGATGAGCGCAAATAATATAAAAGGAGTAGTATTTAGCACTGAGCGGGTAAGTTACTACAGTTTCTTACCCCAAAACTACGTGCCACCATAGGTTGGGCCTGAGGCCGAGTTTATGATTATCATTTGGGCCTAAGGCCGAGTTGATATTGGGATCAAGGACGAGTTTGTTTAGTGATCACTGGACCTAGGTTATACTCCCTGGCAAGAGTACGATGCCTCTCCCCAACGTAAGGTCTCTTCTTTAGGAGAAAAAAATGTTGGACTCCATGTAGCTCGCATGATTTATGTCGGTTAAGAGAAACTCCCTTGACATTTAAACTTCGAGATCAGTTACCTCCCTAAACTAAAGTATTTTCCATTGAGATAAGATATTTTCCTTTAAACTAAAATACTTTCCTTAATATGAGTATTTTTCCCTAAAGCTTGAAATGAGATCTTTTCCTAACGTGAATGAAATGCCTTCAAGTATATTCCAAAGTTATATGATTTTGAATTCCAAGTATTTGAGTTCAAAAGAGTTATAAGTTCTTGAGCATTGAAGAAGTTTTACTCTCCATGAGACATATGCATGAGTTGAAAGTATTTCTTAAAGTTTCCTTTAGCCTTGAGTAATGAGAATAAGAGAAGAGTACAAATTTCAAAGCTGAAAGCATAATGACTCACGAGATTGTGTTACATGTTCCATTTTACATGATTCATGAACTTCGCATTTTATACTTATTCAAGACATGTGAGTCATTACTTATTACATGCATGATTTGATTAAATATTATTAATGTTATTTTATATAAATGCATGCACCCGCACATACTCAGTATATTCCCAAGTGTTGATCCACATATACGTCTATGTGCTACATTGTCTTATAATGTAGGTTCAGGTGCTTAGTCCCAACCTCGTCTGTGATTTTTGAGTACCTCTATCTATATTCCTACAGTGGTGAGTCCTCATGGTTTGAGGACCTATATTCAGACATTTCCATAATTTGAGAGACTATGTTGTTATTTCCAGTTCATTTCGAGTCAGTTGGGGACCTGTCCCAACGACTCTCTAGCTCATGGATTAGTAAAGGCTTTGTTAGACTAGTTATCAGATTGTGTTTGTGTTGATGTTTCCAGTATTGTGGTTGTTTGGACCAAGCATTTTCTCTGTATTTCCTTTCATATGATATTACTATGCTAGTGTTTGAATTATTTCATCTTGAAATGAGTGTTATTAGTAGAAATAGGCTCAAAGGGTTAGCTTGGGGATACTTGTAGCCTTAAGCACCGTGTGACACCCCGAGAGGTGATTTCAGGTCGTTACAACTACGAACCCATCTGAACCATTTGGAAGAGCTAGGACTAGAGCTAAGGTGAGTCGAGTCTTCAACTCCTGAAAACTCTTCTCGTAAGGATCTGACCACTGAAACTTGACTTTCTTCTGAGTTAATCTGTACATAGGGGACTCAATAGAAGAAAATCCCTCAACAAACCATCTTTAATAGCCAGCCTAAACCAAGAAACTCCTGATGTTTGATGAAAAGACAGGGTGAGGCCAGCTTCTTACTGCTTTGGTCTTTTGAGGATCTACTCTAATACTATCACCAGAAATAATATAACCAAGGAATGCTACTGACCTTAGCCAAAAATCATACTTACTAAATTTGGCGAACAACTGATGAACTCTGAGAGTCTAAAGAACGATTCTGAGATGGTCTACATGATCACGCTCACTACGGGAATAGACAAGAATATTATCTATGAATACTTTGAAGAACATTTCCAAATACTGCTTGAACACATGGTTCATCAAGTCCATGAAAGCTACTGGGGCATTAGTAAGACCAAAGGACATGACTAGGAATTTTAAGTGACCATACCGAGTATGAAAGGCTATTTTCAGAATGTCACATTCTCTAACTCTGAGTTGATGGTAGCCTGATCTGAGTTCTATCTTAGAGAAATATTTGGCACCCTAAAGTTGGTCAAACAAGTCATCAATTCTGGGGAGGGGATACTTGTTCTTAACCATGAATTTATTGAGCTGACGGTAATCAATACACATCCTGAGAGAACTATCTTTATTTTGCATGAATAAGACTGGTGCGCCCCACGGGGACACACTGGGTCTGATGAAGCCCTTATCTAAGAGATCCTTCAACTGCTCTTTTAATTCTCTAAGTTCTGCAGGTACCATTCTGTATGGATGAATAAATATAGGCTGAGTATCTGGAAGAAGATCAATGCCGAAGTCTATTTCCCTTTTGGGAGAAATTCCTGGAAGATTTTGATGTGTGAGCAGATGCTAACACATATGAGGCTTTTAACTAAGAATAATGCAAAATTCTTAAACAATTTTTGACATTTTTGATTGTTTTCTGCTTGATATTGCAGTAAAAGTTAAGATGCAAGAGAACCAACAATAATGGAAGTAAAAAAGTTGATTTCTAAGAGAGTAGAGAGGGACGTATAGATGATGACTTGTATGATAAGTCATCAGCCTTGTGATAAGCTATCAGAGCTGCTGCCAACCTTAGACAAAGAATAAACTTCAGCTAAAATTCATGACGACATCTGTGATAGGCCGTTAGAAGTGTGATATGCCGTCAGGCTCGTCATTAGGCTTAGGCAAGGAATGGTATTTGAAGTGAAGAAGCAACGAAAATTTTGATAAGTCATCACATGTATGATAAGCCATCAAGTATCATTGTCAACCTAAGGCAGAGATTTTTAAAAGTGAAGAGGAGCTGCGATATTCCTAAGAAGTCGGCAGACGCTTGATAAGCCATCACACATGTCGTCGCCTGCTCGAGAAAATACTGTGATCTGTGATTTTGTTTCCATAATTAGGATAAAGTATTTAAATAATATGTTAGGATTTTCTAATCATATAAAAGGGGTGGAACATCTTGAACTTATTCGAAAAAGGAAAAGACACCTCTTTTTGGGGCTCAAAACTTAGAATTCAATTTTTTCAACTCTTTGATTTGGTTGTGGGAATTTTTCTTGAACTTAGAAGAGAATCAACTTCAAACTTCATCTTTTGTAAGTTTAATTACTGTGAATGATGAATAAAATTGTTGCTATCTCTTTCTTTTTCATGTGGCACTAAGACCTACAACTAGGTTGTGGGATTTATGATTATTCCTCCATGGATTTAACAGTTGATTAGTGTTTGAGTGATTGTGGGGACATCTCAATAATTTATTTGTTGTGATTGTTATTTATTGGTTACAAACAATAGATCAAGCCTTATGTTGATTTGCTCGAACTGAGAAATAAACTAAAGGTAGCGAATTATCAATGAGGATTTGGGAAGGTTAAGTTCTCATCTAATGATTAATGTTGTAACAAGATTGATCAACTTGAGATAAATCAGTATGAATAAAATGATTTCCTAAGTTTGAGAGAATTAGGGAGTTTTATATTTAAGTAGGTTGAGAAACACTTAGATGGACTGTCAAAACTGATAATTTGGTGTTTCCCACAAGTCATGAGAATCCACTACTACAACTATTATTCAATGGAGGATTACTAATCATAGTGATCACAACTCTAGTTTATCTATATCATTGATTTGAAATATTGCAGTTTAAGCTTCTAGTTCTAAGGCGAATTGAAGTGTTAATAACTTTTTTTGAATCATTAAAAAAAACCCATTTTATCTTTTCGTAACATTTGTTTAAATTCAACTTATAGCTATAGTTTCAAATTAGTTTAATTGCCACTCACATTGTTTCTCGTGGATTCGACCCCGACTCTAAAGTTGGGTAAATATATTGACAACGACCACCTTGCACTAAATTGACGTGTAAGTTGAGCGTTATAAAAAATGGCGCCATTGCCGGGGAACAATTTAGTGTATTGAGTTGGTTTGGAATTTTAGCCTACTTGCTTGAATTCAAACTTGTAAATATTTATTTTTAGTTTTCTTTTATTTCTTGTGTTAGGTAGATTTTTATTTTAGTTTACTTATTACTATGGCATCATGGAATGAACATGAGCTTGGTGGTTGGAAATCTTATCTTGATGATCCATGTCCATATTTTGATGGACCTTACTTTTGGCAAGTTTGTAGATATGCTCCCCGGAGAGAGATGTGTACACCATCTCTATCCTACAAGGAGTATGGTTGTTCTTTATGTGGTGGTCAAGATGGACATTGGATTGATTGGTCATATGACCCTTCCCCCTATTGCACTAACCCAAATTCTAGTTCTTCTTATGAGTTTGATAGGTCTTATGGTCAAGAAAAGGAAGAACAAAGCACCGGTAAGAGTGGCATTGAATCTATGTTTCAACGAATATTGGATCTACAGAAAGAAACGTATGATATTGTATGTGATATGCATCAAGACATAAAGTCAATCATTTATGAGAAGATAGATATAGAGGTCAATCATTCAAAGCATTCTTCTATATTATGTTTAGATGATATCTTGTCTATGGAATCATTTAAAATAATGGAAGAGTGTGAAGATGAGGAGAAAGAACCCTATATTAATGTTGATCTTGATGATGAAAAACCCTCGGTGATTTCCCAACCAATCGAACCAACCATGAGAGATGATGCCAAGATTGAGGAAATGGTGCTAGAGGCAAAAGAAGAAACCAAGACAATCTCTTATAAAGACTCTAGCCTAATTCGAGGTGAAGAGGTCGAGAAAGATGCAACTCCAAAATTAGGAAGAAGACCTCACTTGAATCACTTTTCAACATTATGCTTGGTGGATGTGATGAAAGTCGAACCACCCAAGCAAATGATGAATTTAGTAAATGAGAAGGAAAAATCCTATATTTTGGAGTTTGTTATGCCAAAAGGGTATAATAAAACCCCAATATTTAAGGCCAAGAATCTTAAAGATCGATGTCTATTTAGTGGCTTTTTAAGATTTTCACTGTTGCCAAATGAGCCCACACGAAAGTTCGATACAAAATTGGGCAAGCGGTTCAGGTCTTCAAAGTGGCATGATAGAACTTTCCTTATGCCCTCACATTTTCCCAACGCACCTAAAAGATGTAAATATTGAAAGATGGTTCAACTATTCAAATCGTCTAAGTGGAGGGATAAAGGATCAAGCATTTTTAAGGTATCTTGATGAATTCTGAGCAGTCAAGATAACCGACTCGTGCCGCAATATTAAATCAGGTGCTACTTGGGAGGTAACCCAAGGTATTTTGTTGTTTGTATTCGTATTATGTGATTGACATCAGATCTTCGCACCTATGGCTCCACAGGTATGTTTCTAACTCTCTTATTTTGGTTTGACGCATTGGGGACATTGCATGATTTTAAGTTGAGGGCGGGGCTACTTGTGGGTGTTAATGTTCTCTTGGGGTTTTTGTTGTCGTGCCTCTTTTTCCCGGAGTCCTGTTCCTAGTCGAGCCGGCATGTTTAGGAATATTGTGATTTGTTGTAAAATATTGTAGTTGACTAGGAGAAATACAAGTACATTAGGCAGTTAACATGTTTTTGTTGATTTTTGAACACCTCTCCAATGGTCTATTTTATAACTGTGTGATATGCATTTATGTGTGACCACTGTGCATCTTGTTATGGCATTAGTACTAGTGACATGATAACCATTGCTAAAAAATTGCATGAACCAAATGGTTAGTAGCTTGTGATGTACCTTTGTGCCATGTGTGTGTGAGATACTACCTAGTTCCTGTTGTGTGTTAAATCCAAAACTTGCTTGGTTGGTCTTGCCTTGGTTGTAAGATAGCGGTTAGGAAAGGATCATAGGTTGTTGTTGATATTAGTCCACTTTTAGCCTAAATGACCTTCCACGTGTAAATAATATCCCTTGATCCTGATTTTGAACCTGAATTCCTATTCTTTTTATTATACCTATCACCTTCCCATTTGTATCACAGTAAACCTATTTTGGCCCAGGTCCTCCTTGGATATTCTGTACTTTAACTTAAGCAAATAGCCTAAGTTGAGGGATGCTACCATAGGGGTGTGTGATGTAAAATGAGTATGAAGAAAATTAGAATAAGAGAAAAAAATAAAAAGTTGGGTGCGGTGGAAAAAGAATAAGAAAAGTTGTGAAAAAAAAAAGAAATGATTGTCAAAAAGACCGCACCCATCCTGAATATGTGTGATCAAGAAAAGAGAAGAATAGAAAAAGGTTAATAAGTGAGACCCCAGAAGCTAGTGTAGTATCAAAGAGGCTTAGTCACTTTAAATATCATTGA
Source organism: Capsicum pubescens (assembly GCA_030864215.1). Classification (NCBI taxonomy): domain Eukaryota; kingdom Viridiplantae; phylum Streptophyta; class Magnoliopsida; order Solanales; family Solanaceae; genus Capsicum; species Capsicum pubescens. The sequence continues at coordinate 64,137,086 of CM061546.1, read as the reverse complement.
GTATCATACCACCCCCTAGCCTACATTACAAGCCAAAGAAAAGACCTATAGTGATCCTCGCTGACCTGTCTGAAAATCTTGGTAATGAAAATAAGGGCAAGCCTATGGTATTTGTCATGCATTGATTGGAACTTCATTAAAAGAGTGAGCGTCTTTTGACTGTCCCCATGGTCACATATGTGATGTTTGATAAAAGTGAAGTGGTACTACTTTGTAGTAAGGGCACACTGGTTACGTTGCTAGTTGCTAACTTATTTGGATAGTGTAGTCTTGGTACATGAATGGTTTTTGTTGCTGAATTGATGTCATATCTTGATTCTTGTGTGTCCCATTGATTTCTTCAATAATATACACAGTTGTTTTTAAATTAATTGACCATGGAGATGGTGAAGATGTTTTGAGATAATATGGATGGTTGACTACGAATGTACTCTGTATCCTCATGGTTGTGTTTTAGTTGCTTAAGGACAAGCAATTATTTTAAGTTGAGGGTGTTGATGTGTGAGCAGTCGCTAACACCTTTGAGGTTTTTAACTAAGAATAATTGCAAAGTCTTAAGCAACTTTTGTCATTTTTGATTGTTTTTTGTTTGATATTGCAGTAAAAGTCAAGATGCAAGAGAATCAGTAATAATAGAAGTAAAAGAGTTGATTTCTGAGCAAGTAGAGAGGGAAGTATACTTGACAACTTGTCTGATAAGTCATCAACCTTGTGATAAGCTATCAGAGCTGCCATTAGCCTTAGATAGAGAATGAGCTTCATCTAGAATTCATGACGACATCTGTGATAGGCCATCAGAAATGTGATAAGTTGTCAGGCTTGTCGTTAGACTTATGCAGGGAATGGGATTTGAAGTGAAGAAGCAACGACAATTCTGATAAGTCATCACATGTTTGATAAGCCATCACATCTCATCGTCAACCTAAGGCAGATATTGTCAAAAGTGAAGAGGAGGTGACGACATTCCTGATAAGTCGTCAGACTCCTGATAAGCCGTCACACATGTCGTCGCCTGTCCGAGAAAATACTGTGATCTGTGATTTTGTTTCCATAATTAGGATGAAGTATTTAAAGCATATGTTAGGGTTTTTTAATCATATAAAAGGGGAGGAACATCTTGAACTTATTCGAAAAAGGCAAAGACACCTATTTTTGGGGCTCAAAACTTAAAATTCAATTTTTTCAACTCTTTGATTTGGTTTTGGGAATTTTCTCTTGAAATTAGAAGAGAATCAACTTCAGACTTCATCTTTTGTAAGTTTAATTACTTTGAATGATGAATAAAATTGTTTTTATCTCTTTCTTTTTCATGTGGCACTAAAACCCACAACTAAGGTTGCGGGATCTATGATTATTCCTCCATGGATTTAATAGTTGATTAGGGTTTGAGTGATTGTGGGGACATCTTGATAATTCCTTTGTTATGATTGTTATTTATTGGTTGCAAACAATAGATCCAGCCTTATGTTGATTTGCTCGAACTGAGAAATAAACTAAAGATAGCAAATTATCAACGAGGATTTGGGAAGGTTAAGTTCTCATCTAATGATTAATGTTGTAACAAGTTTGATCAACTTGAGATAAATCAGCATGAATAGAATGATTTCCTAAGTTCAAGAGAATTAGGGAGTTAAACATCTAAGTAGGTTGAGAAACACTTAGATGGACTGTCGAAACTAATAATTTGGTGTTTTCCATAAGTCATGAGAATCCAGTCTACAACTATTATTCTATGGAGAATTACTAATCATAGTGATCACAACTCTAGTTTATCTATATCATTGATTTGAAATATTGTAGTTTAAGCTTTGATTTCTAAGGCGAATTGAAGTGTTAATAACTTTTGTTGAATCATTAAGAAAACCCATTTTATCTTTTTTAAACATTTGTTTAAATTCAACCTATAGCTATAGTTTCAAATTAGTTTAACCTCCACTCACAATGTTCCTCGTGGATTCGACCCCGACTCCAAAGTTGGGTAAATATATTGACGATAACCACCTTGCACTAAATTGACCCGTAAGTTGAGCGTTATCAATCTTAGAGAAAGACATATGAATATTCACTTACTACTAGGTCTGATTCAAGACTGGGAGTTTTGGAACTAGTGTCCTTAACTCGAACAAGATGATAGATACATCCCTTAGATAATATTTTCCTTGCCGAAGGTAGGAAACAAGCTGACTTCTGAAAGTTGAAGTACTACCCTTCCACTCAAGGATGCGTTCATTCGGAAACTGGAACTGGACTATTCTATTTTTCTAATCGACTGTGGTACAGCAGGAATGAAGCTAATACATGTCGAGAATGACATCAAAATCAGTCATCTTTAATTCGACTAAGTCTGCTGAAGTGACTTTCTGAAATATCATAACCAGGCAGTTCTTGTATACCCGCTGGGCTATGATGGTTTTACCCACTGGGTAGAGACTGAAAGGGCCTCTGCTAGAATTTCGGGACTGATTCTGAAATCTCCGACTATATAGGGAGTAACAAAAGACAAAGAAGCTCCTAGATCTAGCAAAGCATAAACATGCACATAAAAGATATGTAACGTACCAATAACCACATAAGGACAATTTTCCTGATCTTGTCAGGACCTAAGAGCATAAAGTCTATTTGGGCGTTGCCCACTAGTAGTGATGGAGGTGGCACCCTGCAAGTTTGGGTGAATGGACTGAGCTGGGGAATTGTTTGCTGACCTTGAGGACCTGACTGAGGACAGTCTCTAAATCTGTGGCCTGTCTAGAAACACCCGAAACAAATACCACTACCAGCTCTACATATACCCTGATGGTGCTTTCCACAAGTCTAGCAAAGAGGATAGGTGTGGGCACTGCTAACACTGCCCTGAGACTTAGAGCCTGGCGCTCTATCTTTGTTACCATAACTGAACTTAGGAGATGGAGCACTAGCTAAAGAAGGAGCTAAAACTAATGAATTAGGACGAAACTGAGAACGGTTTCCTCCTTCTGATTTGGGTTGAGCAAAGTTAAAACTACATGTCCTTGCTCTCTTATTCTGCTTCTTCCTCATCTTAATCTTTTGATCTTTTATATGTTGAGCATGAGTCATAAGCTTGGCTAAAGTTATGTCACTATTCAACATCGCAGATACACACTCGTTGACCACACTGTCATTCACCCCAGAAACAAACTTACTCATCTTAGCCCTGCTGTCTGCAACCACATGAGGGGTATATCTGGGTAATTATGTAAACTTAAGAGAATAATCATTCACCGTCATGTTGACCCATCTAAGGTTGATGAATTCTAACACCTTATCCTCTCTCAGCTCTTGGGGAAATAATCTATCTAAGAATGCGGTGACAAACTCCTCCCACTCAATAGACCCTGCATCATCTGGCCTTTCTGACTTCCACTACTTGTACCAAGTGTGAGAAATATTCGGCAACTAATATACATCTAGATCAGCACCCTCACTAGGAGTAACCCCTATGATGTTTCTAACCTTCTGAACCTAATCGATGAATTCCTGAGGTTCCTCATCTGACTTAGACCCGAGAAAGAATGGAGGATTCATTCGGGTGAAGTCCCGAATCTTGGATGTAATTGAATTGGACATTGGGTTGGATAGAATGATAGCTGGTCATTTATTCGGAGAAGCAACTAACTAAGCAAGACTAGTGAATGCAGCTCTGAACTCTGCATAAGAAACATGTTCGCCCAAAGGTACTTCGGGCTGAGGGGCTGACTGATTTCTATTTCTTCTTTTTGGAGGCATGTTCTGTAGAAGAAAGGGAGAAATGGATTAGACTAAAATATTGGGTTGATATTATGCTCACTGGCATGACATGAATATTGAAAGAAGGGAAACTGTTCATAAAACATCTTATAGCCTCCTGCACATAAAAGTGGCGCGCAACACACCCATGTACAAGACTCTACTAGATGCGGCTTTCAGGCTTCCTAGGACTCTATTGAACCTTAGGCTCTGATACCAAGTTTGTAATGCCCAAAATATGGTACCCAGAATGATACTTGGTGCTCATGACCCTGAAGGACCACAAGCTAACCCATGACTAATATTTGTACCGGTATACTTCATAATATCTTGTATAGTACAAAAACATGAACTAAAAGGTCACAAGGTTCAAAACTGTAACACAAGATCTGATAAATCATAACATATGGATGGGGTATAATATACCCAAAACAACTGAAATAAGCACTGAACATAGTAGTCTGAAAAGCCTATAACTAACTGAACTGTCTGGATAAGGAGTTGATGGGACATGTCCCCAACTAACTCCAACTAATAAATTAATTAATAAGATAATAAAAGAATGATCATATCCTCAAAAGATGGGGACTCACTGCTAACTCTAACTGTTAAGACTGGAATACTACTGATACTCTGGAGCTCGTACTTCCGAACCTATGGGATAAGATACTATAGCGCAAATGCATCAATACTTTAAATGTACTAGTATGCATGTGAGGTAAGATAAATACATAGGATTCATATGAATGAACAATACTGGGTAACTGATTATATGAACATGAGAATACACAGTAACTATATCTGAGTTCATGATAACATAAATTTACTGATAACTAACATATCTAATGACTGAGTTCTGATAACTAATATAACTGATAATATGAGTGACTGTATCTAACAGTCCTGAATCTAGTGGAGCTAGCTGAGCTCCGTACTTTTCTGAGTTAACTGTATCTAACAGTCCTAAACCTGAAGAACTATCTGAGTTCTTTTACTAATACTGATACTGAAACTATGGGAAGTAGTTATGTAACCAACATACCCCAAATGATGCATTATAGATAAATTGGGGTTCAATCTGTGCCCTAATTAGAAGGGTGTCAATACCGCACCACTGGTATGGACAATCTGTGAGTGACCCTCATATAATAGGTAACTCTAGTGAGAACGGTGGGAGCCCTCATATGACAGGTTAAGCCACCTCATCTACCCTCATATAGAACGCTATGATGTCTCAACCTATGTTGGCTACATAGTTCTAGAACGCAAGGATTGCTTCTAAGAATCACACACTCATATAACAGGTGAGTTCCCATCCTTGGGTTCACTCGGTGCTAATTGCTACTCTCATCTAAATATATACTGAACATGATTAACTGAACTGACTGGACTGAGTTAACTAAGTTTTGTTGACTAATGGAATATTACTGAGGTCTGATAACTAACTGAGATTTACTGAAGTTACTGAGTTTTTCTAAGTCATGAGACTGACTGAATTCTACTGAACATGGCTTGACTGAGAGTATCTTTAGAACATGACATAGGCTCTAGGCATACAGCTAAATTCTCGGGTACAAGTACCCCCAGGACTCGATGGAAAGAAACTTACAAAGCATGAGTTTCTTGAATACATGACCAACATCGCAATCCCTAATTCATTTATTAAGGCATTTCATCAAACAATTGGTATGCATAAACTTGTACATAAATGGGGATTTCATACTATCATACTAGTAGGTCACTTTTTCTTCACATAGGTATTTAATCAAACACATGGTGAGCATGGTATATGTAGACATCATCACACAACAAGTAAACATCATGATTCAACTCTAATTTCACCATTCAAGGGTTTAATCATGGATTCACATGAAACTACACCTATAATAATCAATTCCACTTATGATTTATCACTAAACATGGACTAAAATTCAATTGGTCATTATCAACATGAACAAAAACAAACCCAACATGAAATTCATAAAAATCCATACACTTGAACTTTGAAAAGAGATTCTTGGGCTTCATGGACGAAAAGAGTCCATGAATGAACACTATGCATACCTAGGTGAATGATTTCTTGAAAATATGCGGAGGAAAACTTGAATTCTTGGCTTGGAATTAAGGACCTAGGGTTTCTTGTTCTTGGGGATTGATCCTTGAGAGAAACCCTATTTTGTTGTTGTAGAAGAATAATGAACTTATGAGCTATGGTCGGGTGTAATTAGGGGTTAAATAGGGTGGAAAAATACCCTAATACCCTTTTAAAAATTGCTTTAAAATAACTGAACGGGATTTTTGATGGCTCGTACGATGGTCCATCGCTGGCTCGATGGTCCGTCGTTTCGACTGTCGTAGGTGGACTAGGATAGGGACTCACTGCCTAAGTAATGATGGCTTGGGCGACAGTCCATTGCAAGTTCTACGGTCCATCAACCTATCCATAGTACCTTATCTAGAAGGTTTCCTCACTGTCTTGGCTGCGATGGTCAAGGCGACGTTCCGTCGCTAGGTCGACGGTCCGTCAACCTGGCCGATTCTAACAGCATTAAGTAAAATGTCCATAACTTCTTACTCCAATACCATATTTGGATGAAATTGGTATCGTTGGAAAGCTAATTCAATTTCCCACATGATAAAATGTGAAAATATTAAAAATTTCATGTGCGAAAAAATGGATTCATCTTTCAAAGATAATTTCTAACATTCTTGAGATGATTTCAAGCTAGGAAAAAGTACAGGGTATTACAACATGTGACCTAGTGGTTTGTACCAAGAGATTGAGTTTCTTGAGTGGAAGTGGCAAGTAATCAACATGGATTTTGTTACCGGTATTCCTTGGTTGGTGAATGGTTTGTGAATGGTTGTACAAGCCTTGTTATCCATGTAACGAACTAAATGGTAACCTTGGAGCTTTAAGTTGCAAAATGGGTTTGTTTCCCTAAACATTAACTTGTATTATGTCTTGTTTAGACATTAGGTCCGATTATCTAAACTTTGAATTAAACAATTGTCTTTGTTAGATGATGGGTTTGAGTCCCAAAGTAAATTAAATAATTGATTGATAATGATAATGGAATGTGGTATACTTGCAAGTAGTATTGGTATGATAATACCAACTTAATGCCTTTGGTAAGTAATTGACTTATTGGTTGTGTATGTGGAATGATGGTTTTAAATTGGGCTTAATGGCGGGATGTATAGCCAGATCGTGAAAGTGGAGTCTGAAGAACATACACTCGAAACTGCGCTAGCTGTTACGGGTATCTTATGATAGGGTGGTTAGAGTCCCCCGAATGAATATATGAATAAGCGATTTAAGTCCCCTAAATAAATCTATGAATGGGAAGTTCGATTCCCCCTTACTACATGTATTGGTGCTTATGGCACTTTGACTATGACGGGAGGTTAGAGTCCTCCCTATGGGAATTACGGTTATGGATATTCTCTGGTTCATGCAGCTACACATACTGGGTACCTTCCAGTTGAGGGAGAGTTGGGCCCATCTAGCCCGTGTATACCTTGTTCTGGGATGGTCGTGCTACATAGCCCAAGTTAAGGTTTTCAAAAGTTCATGCTAATCTTGTTCCCTATCTCGTCATAGTATAGCTATATATTTATGTGTGTGTGTGTGAGTGCACGCGCATTGATTATATGTATTGATTGATTAGTTTTGAACTATTAGAGCTATTTTATACTTATCCTTGAGTTACATGATAGCACTCCAACCGCTAACCATCTTCAACTTTGTATCCCCATGTGATGCAGGTGTTGGTCATACTATACCTCTGGATCAGTAGACTTGCACTTTGGATATAGCTTGTGTTAACTTGAAGTGGTGAGCTTCTACACATTAGAAAGCTCTATTTCTTGTTTTGGATTCTTATGTTTTTCATTGGCTTACTTTTGTACATCAGTTTTGTCCATATTCGGGGGCATATCCCGACCAGATATTATTTTACTTTCAGATAGTGTCTTTGTGGAACTGTAGTTACATTTGTTTGGTTGGGTATTGGTACGGCCGGACTCAGTTGGGTTGGTCATTTTCGTGAACCTATCCTAGAGTATTAGTGTTGTTATACATGCTAACTTGTTATATGTTTGGAATTTATCCGACTCAGGGCGTATGCTTGGTTCATTGGCATGGGAAATAGGGTGGTCTCCTGTCCTTGTTGGGCCTGAGATGCCCATTACGACAAGGCCCTGGTTCGGCTCATTTTACTAGCTTACCTAGATACCAAAGAAAGCCTAATCAAGTATACTAAAATGGTGATTTCCCTTTTGAGAAGCTTTCACATGATGCCATACTATCTAAATAGTAATCTATGCATTATTATAAGATTAATGGTACCGATATTGCATTTTTATGCTTTGGGTCTAAAATTAAGTCTAAATCCCATGTGGGGCCCACTTATAGAATTGCAATTTCAAAATCATCAACACGTCCCTCTATTCTTAAGAATCATTTTCCCACAATGATGGGTACTTACTAAGCAATTTGCAGCTCACAAAGCGGAAAAGGTGAATGTTGTGTGCGCACAAGGAAAATCTTCTAGGCAGTATGAATCTGACATGGAAGAGGAAGAAAAGTACATAGACAGAGAGATGGCAAATTTTTTAGCCAAGGGCCAAGGGTTTGGTCAAGGCACCTAGAACTTGAGGCAGGGAAATCAAGGTTAGAACTATTATGGGGGCATGTATAGGGACAGGAGTTAAGAACGAGATGGTGACTGAGGAGAAAGAATGACTATAAGGAGAAAAATGGTGTTTATGTTCCACCAGGGAACCGTGATGCTAATTTGAGAATGGAAGAGTTTCTTGCTAAGCTGGTCAAGGGTTCAAAGAATCAAGTGAATTGCCATAAGGATATTAAGGAAGACATATCACGATTAAGCCAGAAAGTAAAATTTCTTGCTACCGTGATTAAGCAACTTGAGAAGTAATTTGGTTAGATGTCGGCTACCTTATCTGGATCAATTGGGCACTCTTTCGAACGACACCATTCAAAATCTTAAGAACGATAGTCACTGCCTAGCCATCACCACTCGAAGTGGTAATACTACTATTGATTCACCTATGTTGACGAGGTAAGGAATGATATTGTTGATGTCAATGATACACCTGAAGTGGAAATAGAAAAGTTGATGACTAATGGTGAGACATAAAATTTTGGTTTAGCTGCTTAAGTGGCCAAGGACTTGTAATGCCCTGAGAGTACACCTTGTGCGCCACACAATGCTTACAGAGTCGAGGGACCATAAGCTAACCCACTAGTTGGTACCTGCTGTAAGAACAGATTAATAATAACAAAATAACATAGGCAGAATATCTGAAGATTCCATAAGGTTTTAAATAGTAAAACATTTCTATATCATAAATCTGGAAAACAACTATCTGAAAACAACTGTCTGAAACAAATAAAATAAAGATAAACTGCCTGACTGTCTGAAATGTCTTAAAGCCTCTAAAACTGACTGAAGAAGAGTTGATGGGACAGGCCCTAACTAACTAAGAAACTGAAAGCATGAAAATAAATATAATCTGTCCTCAAAATATGAGGACTCACCACTACTATAGCTAATAATCTGGAAGGTCTATGCACGATCTGGGAACTGAGTGTCCAAACCTATAATATGAAACATTATAGCGCAAGAAAAGAGTATGCGATCAGTACTTTGAATGTATTGGTATGCTAAATAAGGTAGGCTGATATGCATAGTTTCGTGTGCATAAGTAATAACTGAATGAATGAATAACAGAAGTACTGAATAGTATGCATGAAATATGTAAATACTGAGAATGCATGACCAAACATAAAACTTGTCCTGAATATAATCTGTAAACTAAAATATGATAATTGAATAACTGATATTTGTATGCTATGATCAAGTTAAACTAAAACTAAATTACTAGGCTGATTACTGGACTGAGATTGTGGGAGCTATTATCTAATCGACATGCCCCAATGAGCAATTTGGGGTCCAACCTGTGACCCCAGTTGGAAGGGTGTTAGTACTGTGCCACGAGTACTAGCACTGGATGTGTGGTCGACTAATATGTTGTCCCAAAGGACTAAGGGTGTCAAGACAAAACTGTCGGGTGACCCCTGTGAGGTAGTCAAGCCTAAACTGTCGGGTGACTCCTTATATCCTATGTTTGCTACGTAGTTCTGGAGTACAGAGACTGTTATTAATAACTCTGCCTATCTGATGGAGAAGCCGTCATCCCTGCACTCGCTCGGTGCTAAATCCTACTCCTAACAGAACTGACTTGAAATACTGAACTGTTTAATGTTTATATGATTATGATAACAGACTGAACTGATAATGCTCATAACATATTTCTGAAACTATTCTGAAGATACTGAGACTTAGTAAACAACAATGTTTTTGGTTATTCATAACCCCCAAGACTCAATAACAATAATAGAAAGATAGTAATAAAACTTTGGTGACATAATATGAAAGCATTGTTCAAAATTCATTCTTGTAAGCATTTCATCAAACACTTGCAATGCAAGGTTTAAGCTAAGCATGGGAATAGTTAAAAGCTTATAGTAATACCATAATTTTAACACCAAGATCACTAATTATGAATTAAATCAGTGAACAACAACCTTTAAACATGTGGGGTTTAATAACAACAACAATTTAATGTAAACATGGTATAGAATCAAAGTTCACAGGAATTCATAGTTAAAATCACAATAACTTGCAAGGATCACAACTTGAATTTAAAATTTGATACTTGAACTCCATGGGTGGAAGGGACCCATGGATGAACATTTAACATACCTGGGTTGATGAATTCGTGAGAGTTCTTAAGGTTTTTCTTGAGATTTGATCTTGAATATTGAAGGATAAGGTTTGTTCTTTGAGAGAAGATTAGTTTCTTGGAGAGAAATTATGAGTAATGGGGAACATAATTCCCCTTCAGGGTTTTAATTTCATGTTTTGAATGAGTTTAGGGCCATGGAAAAAGATCAAATGGTCCCTAGAATTTAAATCAAGAAACTAGAAATCCCGATTATGACACTGGAGTGAGGTGGTGCAATCTCATCGGGCCACAGGAAAAGGGACCATCCTGAATTTAACCAGCCGTACGATGCAGTGAAATCACGCTAAGCCACTGTAAAAGGACAATTCTGAACTGGAACCTTAGCACGACAAAGAACCATCGCAGTACCCCACTGAACATGAATATGACCCTTGGTATGATGTGGAGTTATCGAGGTGCTCTAATGGAAAAGGATGAACGTGGTTTTGTTCAGCACTGCGGCGCGGCCTTATTGAGTTGGTCTACTATTTTCCATGAAAAGTACCATAACTTCTCACCCAAGCATCAAATTTAGGCAAAATATGTATCGTTGGAAAGATAATTCGATTTCCTACTACTTGGTGGGTCTTGAGCTGGTAAATTCTAAGTAGAGAAAAAGATATGCTTTTTTGAAGTTAACTATTGCAACATACTTCCCAAAAACACAATCGGTAAGGGATATTTTAGTTCGCCTAATAACTAGGAGTAATTTTGAGGACTTAACGTACATCAAACTAACTCATAAAACTATCAAAGAACTATGATGTACTATGCAAGATCTAGAAACATGGCTCTAACATTAGTTTGGATTTTTGGGGTATTACAATATATTCCCCCTTAGGAATATTCGTCCTCGAATGAGATAGGTTAAGATGAAAGAACTAAGGAATTGAGACTATATGCTGAATATACGTGATGAAAACATGATTACATGACTGAGTCTAAAACATAACACACAACTGAACTAGTTCTATGAATGCATGTCTGACATGAGAATGATATGCAGTTGAAACTGAGCATGGAAAAGAGGAATTCTAAGAAGATTGTTACCTTAAGTTGAATCTAAGTTTGTGGAGAAAAGATGAGGGTACTTGGTCCGCATATCTACTTCTTGTTCCCAAGTGGCTCCCTCAATTGACTAATTCCACCAAAGAACCTTGACTAGGGGAACTTCTTTGTTTCTTATTATATGAATTTGTCGATCAAGGATCTCGACTGGAATTTCTTCATAAGAAAGGTTGTTCTGAACATCTACACTTTCTAAAGGAACAACTAAAACTGGGTCACCAATACACTTCTTCAACAAGGAGATATGGAATACTGGGTGCACTGATGCTAAGTCTGCAGGTAACTCAAACCCATAAGCGACCTTTTCAAAATGGCTCAAAATTATATAAGGGCCAACATATCGGGGACTAAGCTTTCCTTTCTTACCAAACCTCTTTACCCCCTTCATGGGAGATATTTTTAGATACATAAAATCTCCAATCTCAAACTCTAAATCCTTTCTCTTTACATCTGCATAAGATTTTTGTGGGTTCTGGGCTACCTTAAGCCTCTCCTTGATCAACTTAACTTTCTCCAAAGCATAAAACACCAAGTTAGGCCCCACTATTGTAGCCTCACCTACCTCAAACCAACCAATTAGAGATCTACATCTCCTTCCATATAGGGCCTCAAATGGAGCTATCTAAATACTCGAATGATTGTTGTTATTATAAGTTAACTCAATCAAAGGCAAGCGGTCATCCCAACTGCCCTTAAAGTCAATGACACACACTCTCAACATATCACCAAGGGTCTAAATGGTCCTCTCTACCTGACCATCTATCTGAGGGTGAAAGGTTGTACTGAGGTGAACTTGTGTACCAAGACCCTTCTGAAAAGCTTTCCAAAAGTAAGAGATAAATTGAGTACCTCAATCTGAGATGATAGATAATAAAACACGGTGAAACCTAACCAACTCTCTAATATATAGCTTGGCATAGTCCTCGGCTGAATAAGAAGTATGGACTAGCAAGAAATGGGCTGATTTGGTCATCCTGTCCACAATGACCCAAATTAAATCAAGCTTCTGACGAGGACGAGGCAAACCTGTCACAAAATCCATGTTCACTACTTCCCACTTCCAAGTGGTACTACTGAACTCCTGCATAGATCTACTAGACTTCTGATGCTCAACCTTATCCTATTGATAGGTGGAGCACTTATCTATAAACTCAACAATATCTCTCTTCATCCCACTTCATGAATAGATTTTCCGCAGATCTTGGTACATCTTTTTGTCCCCTAGATAAATCAAGTAATCCGCACCATGTGCTTCTGCAAGAATTCACTGTCTTAACTCATTAACACACGACACACACATTCTACCCTGGCAACGTAACACATCATCTCTTCCTTAGGAGAAAACCTCTACTTTTTTATATTTGACTGACTCCTTCATCTTCATCAGGCTAGGATCCCTATCCTGCTTTTCTTTCACTTCGATAACCAAAGAAAATTTCAAACTATTCTGAACCCAAATGCTACCCTCATCTAAATCAACCAAAAGAACACCTAATTTGGAAAGTTGATGAACTTCCTGAACTAACTTCTTCTTGTCATCCTCAACATAAGCAACACTACCCATAGACAATCTACTCAGGGCATCTGCCACTACATTAGCCTTTTCCGGGTGATAAAAAACACTCATATCATATTTTTTCAATAATTATAACCATCTTCTCTGAGGTAAATTCAAATTCTTCTACAAAAACACATACTGCAAGCTTTTGTGATTTGTGAACACATAAATATACACCCTATACAAATAGTGCCTCCAATCTTTAAGGTGAAAAAAAAAGTTGCTAACTCGAGATCATAGGTACGGTAATTCTTTTTATGGGGCTTAAGTTTTATAGAGGCATAGACCACAACCTTAACTCTCTGCATCAAAACACACCCCAAACCAACTCTAGAAGCATCACAGTACACATCAAACTCATTTGAACCATCTGGTAATGTCAAAAGTGGGGTTGTGATGAGTCGAGTCTTAAACTCCTGAAAACTCTTCTCATAAGAATCTAACCATTGAAACTTAATTTTCTTCTGAGTCAGTCTGTACATGGGGGATACAATAGAAAAGAACCCTTCAACAAACCACCAGTAATGGCCATCCAAACCCAAGAAACTCCTGATATCTGATGGAGCGATGGTTCTAGGCCAATTTCTCACCATTTCGATCTTTGAGGATCAACTCTAATGCCATCACAGAAAATAATATGTCCAAGAAAAGCTACTGATCTTAGCCAAAATTTTCACTTACTAAATTCAGCAAACAACTGATGGGCTCTAAGAGTCTGCAATACTATTCTGAGGTGGTTTGCATGATCATTTTTGTTACGGGAATAGACAAGAATGTCATCAATGAAGATTGTGATGAACATGTCCAAGTACTGCTTGAACACTCAGTTCATCAAGTCCATGAAGGCTGTTGAGGAATTTGTGAGACCAAAGGACGTGACTAGAAACTCAAAGTGACCATACCGAGTTCTGAAAGCTGTTTTCAAAATGTAACATTCGCTGACTCTGAGCTTATGATAGTCGGATCTGAGATCTATCTTAGAAAAATAACTAGCACCCTAAAGTTAGTCAAACGAGTCATCAATTCTGGGGAGTGGATATTTGTTCTTGATTGTGACTTTGTTCAACTGACGGTATTCAATACACATTCTAAGAAAACCATCTTTCTTAAGCACGAACAAGACTGGTGTGCCACACGAGAAAATATTGGGCCTGACAAATCCCTTATCTAAGAGATCTTTCAACTATTCCTTTAACTCTTTAAGTTCGACTGGAGCCATTTTGTATGGCAGAATAGAAATAGGTTGGGTATCTAGAAGAAGGTCTATTTTGAATTTAATTTCCCTTTCGGGAGAAACTCCAGGAAGATCTTCAAGGAACACATCTGGAAATTCCCTCACTACTAAAACTAACTCGAGATTTGGAGACTTAGAATTCAAGTCTTTGACTCGGAAAAGATGATAAATACACCCCTTGGATGTCATTTTCCTTGCTCTAAGGTATGAAACAAGCTGACCCCTAAGCACTGGAATACTACTCCTCCATTCAAGGACTAATTTATTTTGAAACTGAAAATAAACTACTCTATTTCTGCAGTCAACTGAAGCATAGAACGAGTGGAGCCAATCCATATCAAGAATGACTTCAAAATCCATCATCTCTAACTCTATCAGATCAACTGAAGTGACTTTCTGAGATACCATAACCGGGCAGTTCCTGTATACCCGTTGGGCTACGATAGACTTACCTGCTAGGGTAGACACTGAGAAAGCCTCTACTAAGATTTTGGGATCTACTCTAAAGTTGATGGCTATATAAGGGGTTACAAAATAAAGAGAAACTCCAGGGCCTAGTAAAGCATAAATATGTAAATTAAAGACTTTTAATGTACCCGTAACCACATCAGGAGAACTTTCCTGATCTTGATGGAAATGAAGTGCATAGAGCCTATTCTTACGCTGACCACTAGTAGCACTGGAAATGACACCCTGCTCAGTCGGGCGGCCAACTGGAACTGATGACTGATGGGACTGTCCCAGTTGGCACAAATCCCTTCCTTTCTGAGCAACTACCTGACACTCCCAAATCTGATGGAATGGCTTGCCACACTAAAAGCATACATCATTGTCAGATCTACACTCACCCTTGTGGTTTCTACCACTTTTTTAGAAAAGAGAATTTGTACGAGCACTGTTTACACTACCCTACGAATTAGATCCTGACGCTCTATCCCTATTGTCATTTTTGAACTTGGGTACTGGGGCACTAGCTGAAGATGGGGCAGGAGCTGAAGATTTCTGATAGAATTGAGAATGATTTCCACTTTTTGACTTTGGCTGAGAAAAAATAAAGCTACTTGTTCTAGCCCGCTTTCTCTCTCTCTCCTTCTCCTTCTTCTTCTGCTCCTTGATCTGTTGAGAATGAACCATAAGCCTAGATATGTCCATATCCTTAATTAACATCGTAGTCCTATACTCTTTGACCATACTATCAGATACCCAGACATGACCTTTCTCATCCTAGACTTGCTATCAGCCATTATATGAGGGGAATACCTAGCTAGCTGAGTAAACTTAAGGAAATACTCCTTCACACTCATGTTTCCCTACTTCAAGTTAATAAAATATAACACTTTGTTTTCTCTCAGCTCCAATGGGATGAGTTTATCTAAGAATATTTTAGGAAACTCCTCCCACTCTAAAGGCCTTGGATTTGTGCCTCTATTTCCTTTCCACTGCTTAAATCCGGTATGGGCTACATCTTGTAGTTGGTAAGAAGTCAATTTAGCACTCTCACTAGAAGTTACCCCCATAATGTTTGTTACCTTTTGGACCATGTCTAAGAATTCCTATGGATCCTCTTCAGATTTGGATCCCAAAAATAGAGGAGGACTCATTTGGGTAAAGTCTCGAATCCTGGTTGCGGTAGTTTTGGCCACTAGGTTGGCCAGAACAGCAGTTGGCTAAACATTCTGAGCTTCTATAGAGTGAGCTAGAGTAGTGAATGCAGCTCTAAACTCTGCATGAGAAATTTATTCATTCAGGGGATCTTCCTTAACGGGCGGAGGTGTTGGCTGGTTTATCTTCCTTCTTCTATTTGTCTTTTTGGGAGGCATGTTCTATAAACGGAAGGAAGAATAGATTAGACAGAGATTTTAACATGAGCATCATGCTCAGTTGCATGACATGAACACTAAAAGAAGAATTTTTTTTCTAAAACGCCTCATAGCCTCTTGCCTATAAGTGTGACATGCTTCACACCCATGCACAAGACTCCACTTGACGCTGCTTTTAGACTTCCTTGGATTCTTTAAAACCTTAGGCTCTGATATCAAGTTTGTAATACCCCAAGAGTACACCCTGGGTGCCACATAGTGCTTACAGTCTCGAGGGACCACAAGCTAACCCATGAGCTAGTACCTGCTGTGAGCACTGAATAATAATAATAAAATAACATAGGCGGAATATCTGAAGATGCCATAAGGTTTTAAATACTAAAACATTTCTATATCATAAATCTGGAAAACAACTGTCTGAAAGAAATGTCTGAAACTAAATAATATAAATATAAACTGATTGACAATCTAAAATGTCCCCCAAAGTAGGAGTCCTATTTTCCACTTTTCTCTCATTTCCCTACCAAAATAAACTCTTTTCCCCAAAAACTTATTCCTCTTTACGCCCAAAATGTAAATTGTGATTCTTCTTTTTAATTTTGTTGGAGTTCTTCTAAAAATTTAACTCTTTTTGATATTTCTAGCTTTAGATAGTAGCAAAAAGTGGTAAAAGTACTTCTTTAGGTAACAAATCTTTGCAATCTAGAGTTTTAAAAGTCAAAATTGAAAATAGGATTCTGTATTTTCTTCGTTATTGAAGTTGTGACCTTATGAAATTGCATCCTTAAACTTTTTCATTTGATACACACCAATGCATAAGAAATAAATTAACAATTTATACTTGCAACTAATTCTAAAATGGTGTATTATGTTAATGATCTGATTGACAAACATTGATGGGTTATTTTTCATATGAAGCCGAGAGACATATATAATGTGGGAATGTAAATTTTATGGATTTAGAGGAGAAATAAATGGAGGACATACCTTTATATGATCAATGTTTAGAAGTCTCATCCTAGAATAATATGATGTAAAAATGAAAGAAGTTGAAAAAATCATTGTTAGCAAGCCTACGAGGACGACAAACTGACAACAATAATACAACTTTTCAAGATTTGAATCAACTAGATGACCAAGTTATGAATGAGAATACAACAACTCCTACTATCAATGATGACAATTTAATTTCTTCTTCAAGCTTTAATGAAGCTAGCTCAAAAGTGAAAGAAGGATCCTTACTTGTCCAGATTAGAGGTTAGAAGTATTTGTATACTAGAGTTGATTGTTGCCTTTTATTCTTTATATGTTTTATTATTATTAATTTTAGTAAAGTATATTTCTTGTTAAAATAATGGATACGTTGATTGGAGACATTACAACTCACAATATGCAAGTAGATCGAGTTTGGAACTTAGAAAAAAAAATAAAAAAATCTTTGTGGAACTTAGCAGTGATGGACAAGGAAGTAATAATGGTCCAGACTTGCTTGTGAGATTTCTTGACAGACTTTTTCAAAAGTTCATATTTTGTCTCATATCAGTTGTGAGATTGGATAGGATATCACACGAGAAAAAAAAACTATAGTGACAACTTATGGAGGTAACTAATTAACATTATTGTCATTCAATTAGTTTATCTTTTTTTCAATAGCTATTGATTTATGAATACAAATATATTTGAAGGAGCATTTTGAATTTGATTATGATATTGAAATTAATTGAGTGATACAATCTTTATGTGAAAGGTGGAGTACCAATAAATATAAGTTACAATGTGATAAATTCTCAGTTCTTATTAGGCCCTCATCTCATCATTCTGGATTAATCACACTTGTTGTATTAGGAGATAGGTGTGTTCCTTGTTCAGTATACTAAAAATCTTCCTTATATAATCGTCTTCTAATCAAATAATTTTTCATTGTCGCATCTAACACATCCCATCATTTTTGTCACTAGTTGCATCATGTTTAACAACTAGTGTAGCTGATTACCTGATTCATTTCCATAAATTAAATTGTGATGACTTTGTATATGACAACTTCTGCATAGTCTCTTGGAGTTCATATATATTTAATTGTAGATGGAACATATAATTCAGAATAAAAGATGTAATACTATTGAAGAAAAGTAATACCAATGATCTATTATCGAACAAATAACAAAGTCAAAGCAATGAATAATAGATAGAAGGGGAAAGGGACAAAGACATAAATGAACACAAGATTCTTATTTCATACTATTTTCAGAGTAGACCAATAGAAAAGGATTGTTTGATATATAATACCAAATAGCTATAGTATGGAAGGACCAAAAAAATAAATTAATAAGTTGAACACAGAGTTTGATATGTAGATCTCAAAAAAGCACTTTCCATAGCAAACTGGAAGAATGTAAGTACACCAGAATAACTAATTAGAACACTTGGCTAATCCAATGATACATAAGATAAGATGTCAAACCTATAATAACCTTTGATTTATCTTTACTTCATCAAGGGGCAAAAACAAAATTAGAATTTTATGTTTATGGCTAGGAAGCTAGGAGAACAGAATGTATACTCTATGTGAATCGTGTTGAAATTATTTTCTGCTAGGAGTTTGCATACACAAGCCTAGATGTTTGGGGTAAATGTCCAACCTAGTGCTTATTTACCAAAAATAATATAAAGAAAGAGAGAATTAAATTATAGAGAATAATTACCTTCATCTTATCCTCATTATAGTGATGCACAAAAGCTGTCCAATCAATAGAATCAATATTTTTGAAAAAAAAAATCATGTAGGCCTTCTTTAATTTTGTTGAGGTAGAAGTTAGCACATTTTAACTTATATTTATGGGTCCTCCACATTTCGCTTAAATATTGAATCACCCAATTAATTCCAACGTTATAATCAAACTCAAAATGTTCTTTCAAATATTGTTATATTCACAAATCAATTTCTATCAAAAAAAGATAAACTAACTAAACGATAATAATGTTAGCTAGTTGACGAGGCTAATATGTATAGATTTTTCTTTTTGTACTCTGTCAAATTCTAGTATAGTTTATGATATCATCCCATAGTGATTGGAAGATTTATATTATAGATTTGTAATATCTTGACTACTATTTGAGAGAACCAAATTGATGAAAAGAGAAGTTGAAATTATAGGTTACTTACAACTAAAACAAATCACTTTTAAAAGATTTACAATTAAAAAGATCTGAAAATAATTGAATTTAAGTCAATCCTTAGATCAATAAACTTTTGAAAGATCTAGTATATTTCTCTTTCTTAAATTGTGCTAAAAAGGATAAAAGACCTCTTTTGATTAGTCCTTAGATTAATAAACTTATTTAAGTCAATCCCTCCATGAGAATTAGGATTGAAAGAAATAAGATAAAGACCTCTTTAATCGATAGATTCATTTTAGTCTATCCCTCCATGAGAATTAGGACAAAAAGAAATAAGCAAATTTTATCCAAATCAATAAACTTATTTGAGCTATTCACTCCGTGAGAATTAGAATTTAAGAAAACAAGATCAAGAATTTTAAAATAGATAACTAAAGATTACTTTCACTCTACTATTTTACTCATCAGATAACCTATATTAATTTTTCTCCATGTGAATTACAAAATGAATATAAAGATAACTTATAGATAAGATATATAAAGATGATGATAATGACTAATTCAAAACTATTACTCGGGAACAAGTTTAAATATAAATAAAAAATTTAGGCCAAGATGTTTTGAGACTGAGATAGTATTATAAATTTATATATCAAGCTTCATCAATTGTCCCAACAGAAAAAAATTACTCCATTATGAAGTAAGTACGACTAAAAAGAAAACAAGAATTATTTTTATTACAAGAAAATGATTACAGAAAGAGACCATGATCAACTCTTACTTTCTCATTAGAAAAGATAGAAAACTAGAAATAAAGTTAAAATACTAAATAGATAATAATTGGATGATTGTCCTTCCTACAACAGATGCCTGTCTATAAAAAAAATTCTACTTTGGCCTTCATGAGACTTAAAAGATATTTTCAATATATCATGAGTTCTTGATGAGAATTTAACATGATGATTTATTGTGTAGTCTGTAATGACCCTAGATTATCGTTATGCTGAATTAGTAGGTAAAATTTGCACTTTGTCCTTCCTTAAGCTATTTTTGAGAAATTCAGGGCTAGTCTAGTATCGGATGAATTTTGAGAGTGTTTTAATTTGGGAAAATCTGATACTAATGTGAGTATCGGTGGTGATGTTTGAGTTGATTGTTTGATAGATAACGGATTTAAAAAGCCATAGCAATGTTCCGCACCTAAAATGGAGTTGTAGAACTCCGATATAGAGTTTACTATGGAGAGGTTGGTTTGTGATGCCATAATTCATAGAACATGTTGTAAAATAGATATAATTGAAGAGGGATCCTAAATTTCTACCCGCTGCAATAGAACTAGTAACTACTTTAGTTGAAAAAGGTATTGTCGTAATGAATACCCATTTAAATTGGCAACTGTTTGTAACGCTCCAAAAATGGATCCCGTATGTCACACGGTGCTCAAGACTACGAGTAGCCTTAAGCTAACCCTATAAGCCTTCTACTAAATATGAAGCTCATAGTAAAAGAATATAGATATATAATCAAATCTAAAACATGAAATTCTGTCTGAACTAAGATGAACATAAAATCTTAAAATATTAGACTTAAAAGTCTGCAAAATCACTATTGAAAATCTGAATTATGTCTAGCAGTCTAACAAGCCTCCACTACTAACAACTAGAGAGCCACTGATATGAGCCCCCGACTGACTTGAACTGACTGAAAATACTTAATCAACTACTGTAATAAGCTAGAAAATTTGAATGCCTGGGTGCCCAAACTATGAGGAATCACTAACTGTCGAGATGTAGATGGAGATGCTCGAAATCACGCACGCGCTAGAACTGAGCACTTGAATCTACATTATGAGATAATGTAGAACATAGACATATATGTGGATCAGTATTTCTAGAATGTACTGAGTATATAGGGGTGAAATGCATGATAAAAAAATAATGGAATCCATATATCTTTCTCATAAATAATGCATGCTAAGTAATAATGGCTCACTTTGGCTTGAGTAATTAAAAGTTGTAACCATAAATCATGAATGATAAAACATACTATATGAATGTTGTGAGCCACCACACTTAGTTCTAAATCTGTACTTGAAATTTGTTTTCATTCATACATGCTAAGTGTAAAAGGACTCACCTCTGTATCTGTAAATTGAAAGCTGATATCTAGTAGCTAGTGACTTATATAAAACAATATCTTAATAAAATCGTAAACCTTTACACTTATTTTCTAAAAGCTTTTCTGCTATTCTTTACTCTTTTTTGTAGGGAGGTTCTTCTAACCAACATATAGTATGTGAGCTATCATAGTGTCCAACGTGTAGTTCCCTTATGGGAAAACCTCACATTGGGGAGAGGTGTCATACTCCTGCCAAGGCGTATAACCTAAGCTAAGTGATCACATCTATAACTGTCATCCATATAGAAATGGGAATAATCTGATAATCTAAACCTACATTGGCTCATAGTTTTGGGGCATGTGAACATACCCAACTCGGTGCTAAATACTACTCCCTTTAATTGGTATGTTCATTCTATAGGAAATCAACTTTTAAAATTAGTATAAGAGTTTATAATGAAAACCTATTGTGAATCTGTTTACTATAAGCTGTAGTTAAAACTGTAAAGAGGATTCCATATCTAAGCTGAAATCAAAAGATCAAATCTTTGTTCAAAATCTGAATATAAACTAATCATGGGATGCTTAAAAGCATAATCTTCTTGAAATATCAACATTCAAACTAAGGATTCATAAACCATTCATCAATTTCATGTCAAATTATCATAAATTTCATGCTAAATAATGAAAATCTTGATAATTCAATTCTAAATCTGGGAATTAATGTCATACGCATAAAAATACAAGAGTAGACATGCAATTCAATATCTAAATCACTTGTAGGATCATAATCTTCAAATAACAATATTTTGGTATGAACCCTAATTTGAAACTCATGTAAATTCATGTGAAATTAACTTCAAAAACTACTTTTGTACAGAAGGATGAAAGAATTATCCTTGTTGAAAACACCACATACCTTAATTGATGAATAATAGAAGAGGCTTGAACTTTGAGTTCCTATTTGTGCTCTTGAAGATTGATTCTTGAAGTTCTTGAATTGAGAATCTAGAATTTTTGGTTATCTTGGAAAAAGAATGGTGGAATTTTGATTTCTTGAGGTTTGAAATTAAAGCTCTAGGGTTTCTTGGAGAGTAATCTTGTGTATAATGAGCGTATAATGCTTAAAATATGTTTAATTCTCTATTTTCCATGATTTGGGGGCTTGAGAAATGACTAGATTGCCCATTGGAAAATTTAATTTGGAATTGGAAATCCAAATTTTGCCCTTCACCGCGACGCGACACCATCGTGGTGGCTTACTAGAAAAGGGACAATTTCCATTTTGGGCTCTGGCGCGACATGGCGTAATCACGTTGCGTCACTGGAAAAAGATAAGTGCCATTTTTTTTTCACCATGACACGGCGTAATCGCGGTGCTTTACCAGAAAATAGACAATTGCGACTCTTCCCTCTACCGTAACGCGCTACTATCATATTGAACTATTGTTCTTCACTAAAAATGCCATAACTTCTCACCCGAGTATCAAATTTAGGAAAAATTGGTATCGTTGGAAAGATAATTCAATTATCTACAATTTGGTGGGTTTATAGATGGAAAATTCTACACGTACCAAGAGTTATACATTTTTAAAGTTGAACCTTGACATTCTAGGATCTAAATAGGACTAAGAAAAGTATAGGGTATTACAATATCTCCCCCTTGGGAACATTTATCCTCAAATAAGACTAGTTAAACTGAGGATACTGAGGAACTAAGACTATATACTGGCATGCATAACTGAAACAAAACTGTATGACTGAATCTAAAGCGTATAGAGCGACTGAACTAATCTGCGAATGCATAACTTGACATGAAGATAATCACATGGCTGAAACTGAGATTGGAAAAGATCTGAATTAAGGAAGACTATTATCTTAGGCTGAATATTAGTTTGTGGAGAAGAGATAAGGATACTTGGTGCGTATGTCTGCTTCTGTTTCCCAAGTAGCATCCTCAACGGTTTGATTATACCACAGAACTTTGACCAAGGGAGCTTATTTTCTCATTAATCTATAGATCTGGTGATCAAGAATCTGTACTGGAAGTTCTTCGTATAAAAGACTATTCTGAATATATGTGCTTTCTAGAGGGACAACAACAGCTGAATCATCCATGCACTTCTTCAATAAGGATACATGGAACACTAGGTTAACTGATAACAAGTCTACAGGTAGTTCAAGCTCATATGCTACCTTCCTCACACGACCCAAAATTCTGTAGGGACCCACATATCGGGGACTAAGCTTCCCTCTTTTTCAAAATCTCTTCACCCCTTTCATGGGTGAAACTTTAAAATACACAAGATCATCTACTTTAAACTCAAGATCTCTCCTTCTTATGTCTGGATAAGATTTCTGATGACTCTGAGCTACTTTTAACCTCTCTAGAATCAACTGAAATTTCTCCATGTCTTCAAACACCATATATGGCCCAATCAAAGCGGCCTCACCCACTTCGAACCAACTGATGGGCGATCTATATCTCCACCCATACAGAGCCTCAAATGGGGCCATCTGAATACTAAAATGGTAACTGTTATTATAGGCAAACTCGATCAATGGCAAGTGATCATCCCGACTTCTTTGGAAATCAAGAACACATGCTCTCAATATATCCTCTAAGGTCTTAATGGTCCTCTCTGCCTGACCAAATATCTGTGGATGAAAAGATGAACTGAGATGAACTTGGGTACCAAGACCCTTCTGAAAGGCTTTCCAAAACTGCGAGGTAAATTGAGTACCCCTATCTGAGATGATGGACAAGCGAACTACATGCAATCTAACCGACTCTTTAATATACAGCTTAGCATAATTTTCAATTGTGTAAGATGTATGAACTGGCAAGAAATGGGTTGATTTGGTCAATCTATCTATAATAACCCATATCAAATCATGTTGTCGACGTAAATAGGGTAATCCTATCACAAAGTCCATATTCACCTTTTCCCCCTTCTAAGTAGGAATACTAAATTCCTTCAATATGACACTAGGTCTTTGGTTCTCTACCTTAACCTATTGACAAGTTGCACACTTGGCTACAAATTTTGTGATATCTTTTTTCATACTATTCCACCAACAGACTTCCTGCAAATTGCGGTACATCTTGGTGGCTCCTGGATGAATGAAGTAACGTTCACCATGTGCATCTTCCATAATCTTCTGCCTCAAATCATCAACACATGTCACACACAATCTACTCTGGTATCTCAACATACCATCTCCCCTTTGGGAGGAAACCTCTACCTTTTGGTCTTTAACTAAACCTTTTAGTTTGACCAAACTAGAGTCCTAGCCTACTTCTCTTTCACATCATAACTAGAGAATATTCTTGTAATGTACCGGTAGTACACCCTGGGAACCACACGATGCTTATAGTCCCGAGGACCATAAGCTAACCCATGAGCTGGTACCTATTGTGAGAACTGAGTAAAACTGATAACAAAAGGTCATATGTGGAATTTAACTGAGGAATGCCATAAGGTTTTAGGAAATAAAGTTGATAAGATCTGTAAACAAAATTAATAATACTGGTAAAATATCTGACAATGACAATTGAAATCTGAGAACTGAATAACAGTCTGAAATATCCGAAAGCCTCTAAACTGACTGAATAAGAGTTGATGGGACAAGACCCAACAAACTTCATCTAACTACTGAACTGAAATAACTGAAACTGGTAAAGTAATAAAGTATCGGATCTAAATAAATCACGTCCTCAAAATACAAAGACTCACCATTGTTATGGCTGATAATCTGGGAAGTTTATATGTAATCCAAAAACTGAGCGTCCGAACCAATGACATGATATATCATAGCGCAAAAAAAAGTATTCGATCAGTACTTTGACTGTACTGGTATGCTAAGTTAGGCTAATATGCATAGTTTCACGTGCATGAATAATAACTAACTGAATAAATTAATAACATAAAATACTGAATAGAATGCATGCAATTTGTAAATACTGAAGATGCATGAAATTTATAAATACTGAGAATCCGTGACCAAGCATAAACATGTTCTGAATATAATCTCTAAACTGAAATACTTAAATTTGATAACTACTGATTTTTGTATGCCATGGTCATGCAACTGAAACTGAATTACTAAATTTGTTACTGAACTGAGACTGTGGGAGCTATCATCTAACCGGCCCCAATAAGCAATTTGGGGTCCAACCTGTGACCCCGGTTGGAAGGGTGTCAGGACCTTGCCACGGATCCTAACACTGGCTGTGTGGATCCACTAAAGTGTTGTCTCGAAGGACTAAGGGCTACCCTCAAGTGGCAGGTACCCGTAGAAGATCAACCCTCAACTGGCAGGTTAACATCTCAACCTACACTGGATACATAGTATTGGAATTAGGGGAATACTACTAAAGATCACTTCCTCAACTAGAAGGTGAGCCCCCATCCCTGGGTTTTCTCGCTGCTAAATCCTACTCCCAACTGAACTGACTCAAAATACTTAATTTGTCTAAGTTTAACTGATCATGATAACTGACTGAACTGATATTGCTCATAACATGTATGAAACTATTCTGAAGATACTGAGACTAAGTCAACAACTAAGTTTTCGACTATTCATAACCCCCAGGACTCGATAGTAATAATAGTAAAATAATACTAAACTTGGCGGATATACTATGAAAGCATTTATCAACAATTCATTCTTGTAGGCATTTTATCAAACACTTGATATGAATTGTGTAAGCTAATCATGGGAATAATTTAAAGCTTGAGAAATAGCATGATTTCAACATCAACATCATTAATTATGAATTAAATCAATGAATAACATCATTAAAACATGTGGGGTTGAATAACAATGACAATTTCATGGTAACATGGAGTAGAATTTTAATTAATGGGAATTCATGGTTAAAAATAATAATAACTTATAAAAGATCATAACTTCAAATTTAAAATTTATATTCTTAGGCTCCATAGGTGAAAGGCACCCATAGATGAACATTTAACATACCTGGGTTGATGAATTCGTGAGAATTGAGGTGAGTTCTTGAGATTTGATTTAGAATTTTGAAGGCTAGGGTTTTTGTTCTTGAGAGAAGATTAGTTTAATTTGAGAGAATTGTGAAATAATGAGCAAATAATGTTTTATTGGGCCTTAAATCCTGTGTTTGGATGGATTTGGGGCTTTGGGAAACGACCAAACAATCCCTGGAATTTAAGTCGCCTAGATGACAATCTCGATTTTGGCCTTCGGCGCGACATGGTGCAATCGCATTGGGCCACTGGAAAGATGACAACTGCAAAATGGAACTTTGGTGCGATGCGGCACCATCACGGTGCCTCACTGGAAAATGACAAATGCAAAAATATCCCTTGGTGCGACGCGGTGGCAATTGCGATGACACACTAGAAAAGGACAATTATGAAATGACACATTGGTACGATGCAGTGCTTATCGCGATGGAGACTAGGAAATGACAAATGTGAATTTGGCCATCACCGTGATGTGTCCTTATCGCGTTGTCCTACTATTTTGCACTAAAAGTGCCATAACTTCTCACCTGAGTATCGGATTCAGGTAAAATTGGTATCGTTGGAAAGCTAATTCAATTTCCTATCATTTAGTGGGTCTTGAGATGGAAAATTCTAAGTAAATAAAAAGATATGCTTATTTGAAGTTGACTAAAGCAATATTCTTATACAAAATTTAATCGATAAGGGATGTTTTGATTCTTCTAATAGTTGGAAGTTATTTGAGGCCTTAATTTACCTTAAATTCACTCATAAACTCTGAAAGAGCTACAATATACTATGAATGAGCTTGAAACATGACGCTAACATTAGTTGGGATTTTTTGGGGTATTATAATATCTCCCCCTTGGGAACATTAGTCCTCAAATGAGACTGGTTAAGTTGAAAACACTGAGCAACTGAGATTACATGCTTAATATATGTGATGAAAACATAATTACATGGCTAAGTCTGAATATGACACATGACTGAACTATTTTTGTGAATGCATGATTGACATGAGAATGATATGCAGTTGAAAATGAGCTTAGAGAAGAGGAATTCTAAGAAGATTATTACCTTAGGTTGAATCTGAGTTTGCGGAGAAAAGATAAGGGTACTTGGTCCATATATATACTTCTACTTCCCAAGTGTCTCCCTCAACGGACTGATTCCACCAAAGAACCTTGACTAGGGGAACCTTTTTGTTCCTTAGTCTGCGAATTTGTAGATCGAGGATCTCAACTGGAATTTCTTCGTAGGAAAGACTATTCTGAACATTTATTCTTTCTAAGGGAACAACTACAACTGGGTCACCAATACACTTCTTCAACAAGGAGATATAGAATACTGGGTGCACTGATACTAGGTCTGCAGGCAACTCAAGATCATAAGCTACCTTCCCAAAATGGCTCAAAATCTTGTAAGGGACAACAAATCAAGGACTGAGTTTCCCTTTCTTACCAAACCTCTTCACTTCCTTCATGGGAGAGATCTTTAGATATACAAAATCACTAATCTCAAACTCAAGATCTTTTTTTCTCATATTTGCAAAAGATTTATGTCAGCTCTGGGATGCCTTAAGCCTCTCCCTAATCAACTGTACTTTCTCTAAGGCATTAAACACCAAGTCAGGCTGTACTACTGAGGCCTCACCTACTTCAAACCAACCAATCGAAGATCTACATCTCCATCCATATAGAACCTTAAACGGAGCCATCTGAATACTGTAATGATAGCTATTATTATATGTGAATTCAATCAACGGAAAGTAATCATCCTAACTACCCCTTAAAGTCAACTATACACGCTCTCAATAAATTTTCAAGGGTCTGAATAGTCCCTTCTGCCTGACCGTCTGTTTGAGGGTGGATGGCTATACTGAGGTAAACATGGGTACCAAGACCATTCTGAAAAGCTTTCCAAAAGTGAGAGGTAAACTGAGTAGCTCTATCGGAGATGATAAATAGCAGAACACATGCAACCTAACCAAATCTCTGAGATAAAGCTTGGCATAGTCCTCAGCGGAATAAGAAGTATGGACTGGCAAGAAATGGGGTAATTTGGTCATCCTATCCACAATGACCCAAATCAAATCATGCTACTGACGAGTACGAGGCAAACCTGTGACGAAATCCATATTTACTTCCTTCCACTTCCAAGTGGGAATGTTAAACTCCTGGATAGACCCACTAAGCTTCTGATACTCAATCTTAACCTGCTGACAAGTGGAGCACATAGCTACAAACTCTGCGATATCCCTTTTCATACCACTCCACCAATAGATTTCCCGCAGATTGTGGTACATCTTCATGGCCCTTGGATGAATAGAGTAACACGCACCATGTGCTTCTTCCAGAATTCGTTGTGTCAACTCATCAACACACGGCACACACATTTTATCCTGGCAACGCAGTACACCATCACCAAACTAGGATCCCTATCCTACTTTTGTTTCACTTTGACAACCAAAGAAGATTTGGAACTATTCGGAACCAAAACACCACCCTCAGCTGAATCAACCAAATGAACACCTAATCTGGAAAGATGATGAACTTCTCTAACTATCTTTTTTTGGTCATTCTCAACATGAGCAACACTACCCATAGACAATGTACTTAGGTCATCTACCACTACATTGGCCTTGCCTCGGTGATACAAAATACTCATATCATAATACTTCAACAATTTTAGCCATCTCCTCTGACGAAGATTCAAATCCTTCTATGAAAACACATATTGTAAGCTGTTATGATTTGTGAACACATTAACATGCACCCCGTACAAATAGTGCCTCCAAATTTTTAAGGCAAGCATAACATCTGCTAACTCAAGATCATGGGTAGGGTAATTCTCATGGGGTTTAAGTTGTCTAGAGTCATAGGCCCCACGCTTAACCCTCTACATCAAAAAACATCCCAACCTAACTCTAGAAGTATCACAATACACAATAAACCTATCTGAACCATCTAGTAACGTCAAAATTGGGGTTGTAGTGAGTCGAGTCTTCAACTCCTAAAACACTTCTCACAAGTATTTAACCACTAAAACTTAACTTTCTTTTGAGTCAATATGGACATAGGGAACTCAAAAGATGAAAATCCTTTAACAAACCATCAGTAATAACCAGCCAAACCAAGAAACTCTTGATATCTGATGGAGAGATAGGTCTGGGCCAGTTTTTTACTGTCTTGATCTTTTGAGAATCGACTCTAATGCTATCACCGAAAATAATATGGCTAAGGAAAGCTACTGATATTATCCAAAATTCACACTTACTAAATTTAGTGAACAAATAATGGGCTCTAAGAGTCTGCAATACTATTCTAAGGTGGTCTACAAGATCATTTTCATTATGGGAGTAGACAAGAATGTCATCAATAAAGACTATGATGAACATGTCCAAGTACTAATTGAACACTCAGATCATCAAGTCCATAAAGTCTACTGGGGAATTCATGAGACCAAAGGACATGACTAGAAACTCAAACTGGCCATACCGAGTTATGAAAGCTATTTTCGGAATGTTACATTCTCTGACTCTGAGCTGATGATAGCCGTATCTGAGGTCTATCTTAGAAAAGTAATTGGCACCCTAAGTTGGTCGAACAAGTCATCAATTCTGGGAAGTGGATATTTATTTTTAATTGTGAAATTGTTCAACAGACGGTAGTCGATACACATTCTAAGAGAACCATATTTTTTACGGATGAATAGGACTGGTATGTCCCACGGGGAGATGTTGGGCCAGATGAATCCCCTATCTAGGAGATCTTTCAACTATTCTTTCAACTCTTTGAGTTCGGTTGGAGCCATTCTATATAGTAGAATAGAGATGGGCTGGGTATCTGGAAGAAGGTCTATTCCGAAGTTAATTTCCTTTTCAGGAGAAACTCTGGGAATATCTTCAGGGAAAACATCTAGAAATTCCCTCACTACTGAAGCTGACTCAAGATTTGTGGTCTCAGAATTAGAGTCTTTGACACAGACAAGATGATAAATACACCCCTTTGATATCGTTTTCCTCGCCCTAAGGTAAAAAAACAAACTAACCCCTAAGAGCTGTAGTACTACCCCTCTATTCAAGGACTGGTTTATTTGGAAACTGAAAATGAACTATTTTGTTCCTACAATCAACTGAAGCATAGCATGAGTGGAGCCAATCCATGTTGAGAATGATGTCAAAATCTATCATCTCTAACTTCAAAAGATCAACTGAAGTAACTTTCTGAGATATTATGACCGAACAGTTCCTGTATACCTTCCTGGATACAGTAAAGATGCCTACTTGGGTAGACACTGAAAAAGGCTCTGCTTGAATTTTGGGACTGACTCCAAAGTTGACGGCTATATAAGCGGTTACAAGAAAAAAAGAAGCTCCAGGGTCTAATAAAGCATAAACATGTAAATTAAAGACCTGTAACATACCAGTAACCACATCAGGAGAATTTTCCTAATCTAGTGGGACTGAAGGGCATACAATCTTCTTGGACACTTGTAGCACTGGAAGCGGCACCTTGCTAAGTCGGGCGGCCGAAATTGGGGGACAACTGGACTGACCCTGCTGACCACTCTTTGGAAAATCCCTAATTCAGTGGCCTAGCTTTCCACACCCAAAATAGACATCACTACCGTCTCTACAAACACCTTGATGGTTTCTGCTACATTTTTGACAAAAAGGATTCGTACGACTACTGTTAACACTGCCTTGTGATTTAGAGCCTAGCGCTCTATCCCTATTTTCATTTCTAAATTTGGGTACTGGGGTACTATCTGAAGATGGAGATGGGACTAAAGATTTTTGATAGAACTGAGAACGGTTACCACCTTCTGACCTTCGCTGATTAAATTTAAAGCTACCCGTTCTAGCCCTCTTATTTTCCCTCTCTCTCTCCTTAGTCTTCTGCTCCTCAATATATTGAGCATGGACTATCAACCTAGACAAGTCCATCTCTTTAATTAGCATTGTGGTTCTACACTCCTTGACCACACTGTCAGACACACCAAACATATACTTGCTCATCTTAGAACTGCTATCAACTACTAACATGAGAAGCATACCTAACTAACTGAGCAAACTTGAGTGAATACTCCTTCACACTCATGTTTCCCTGCCTCAAATTAATGAATTCTAACATCTTTGTATCCCTTAACTCCAACAGAAAGAACCTATCCAAGAAGGAAGTTGAAAACTCCTCCCATTCTATAGGCCCTACATTTGTGCCTCTATTTACCTTTCACTATTTAAACCATGTATGAGATACATCCTATAACTGGTAGACAGCTAATTCAACACTCTTACTAGCATTTACCCCATAATGTCTGTTACTTTTTAGACCATGTCTAAGAATTCCTATGGATCCTCTTCAAATTTGGATCCCGAAAATAGAGGAGGATTCATACGAGTAAAGTCCTGAATCCTAATTATGGCAGTATTGACCACTGGGTTGGCTGGAACAGCAGCTGGCTGAGCATTTTGAGCTTCTAAAAAATAGGCTAGAGTAGTGAATGCAGCCCTGAACTCTGCATGAGAAACATGCTCATTCAGCGGATTTTCCTAAACGGGCGGAGGTGCTAGCTGGTTTACATTTCTTCTTCCATTTGTCTTTTTGGGAGGCATGTTCTGTAAACAAAAGAAATAATAGATTACACAGAGATATTAGCATGAGCTCATGCTCAGTCGCACGACATGAATACTGAAAAGAAGGGAAACTTTTCCTAAATGCCTTGTAGCCTCTTGACCATAAGTGCGGTGTGCTTCACACCCATGCACAAGACTCTAATTGACATGGATTTCAGACTTCCTAGGACACTTTAAAACCTTAGGTTCTGATACCAAGTTTTGAATGCCTCGAGAGTACACCCTGGATTCCACATGGTGCTCACAGTCCCGAGGGACCACAAGCTAACCTATGAGTTGGTACCTGCTGTGAGCATTGAGTAAAACTGATAACAAAAGGTCATCTATGGAATTTAAATGAGGAATACCATAAGGTTTTAAGTAATAAAGATGATAAGATCTGTAAACAAAAATTATAATACTGATAAAACATCTGACTATGACAACTAAAATCTGAGAATGGACTAACTGTCTGAAATATCTGAAAGTCTCTAAACTGACTGAATAAGAGTTAATGGGACATGCCCCAACTAACTCCATCTAACTGCTGAATTGAAATGACTGAAACTAGTAAAGTAATATTATCTAAATAAATTATGTCCTTGAAATATGAGGACTCACCACTACTACAGCTGATAATCTGGGTAGTCTATGCTCAATCCGAGAATTGAGCATCCAAACCTATGTTATGATACATCATAGCACAAGAAAAGAGTATGCGATCAGTAATTTGAATGTACTGGTATGCTGAATGAGGTAGGTTGATATGAATGGTTTCATGTGCATGAATAATAACTGACTAAATAAATAGATAGCAAAAATACTGAATAGAATGCATGAAATCTATAAATACCAAAAATGCATGAAATCTGTAAATACTGAGAATGGTGACCAAGCATAAACATGTTTTGAATATAATTTGTAAACTAAAAAACTGAAATATGATAACTAAATAACTGATATTTGTATGCCATGGTTATGTAATTGAAACTAAATTACTGAATTGATCACTGAACTAAGACTGTGGGTGCTATCATCTAACCGACATGCCCCAATGAGTAATTTGGGGTCCAACCTGTGACCCTCATTGGAAGGGTATCAGTACCGTGCCATGGGTACTAACACTGGCTATGTGGATCCACTAAAGTGTTGTCCGAAAGGACTAAGGGCTACCCTCAAGTGGCAGGTACCCGTAGGAGATCAACCCTCAACTTGCAGGTTAACAACTCAACCAATTCTGGCTACCTAGTTCTGGAATGCGGAGACTGCTACTAAAGGTCACACCCTCAACTAGTAGGTGAGTCCCCATCCCTGGGTTTGCTCAGTTCTAAATCCTACTCCCAACTAAACTAACTCAGAAGATTAAATTGTTCTAAGTTTAACTGATTGTGATAACTGACTGAACTGATATTTCTGAAAACATGTCTGAAATTATTTTGAAAATACTAAGACTAAGTAAACAACAAAGATTTCGGGTATTCATAACCCCCAGGACTCAATAGAAATAATAGTAAAATAATACTAAACTTAGAGGACATACTATGCAAGCATTTATCAACAATTCATTCTTGTGGGCATTTTATCAAACACTGATATGCATAGTGTAAGCTAAGCATGGGAATAATTTAAATCTTTTAGTAATAGCATGATTTCAGTATCAACATCATTAATTATTAATTAAATCAGAGAATAACATCATTAAAGCATGTGGGGTTGAATAACAACGACAATTTCATGGTAACATGGTGTAGAATTTTAATTCATGGGAATTTAGGGTTAAAAATCATAATAAATTATAAATGATCATAACTTAGAATTTAAAATTTAGATTCTTGGGCTCTGTGGGTGAAAGGGACCGATGGATGAACATTTAACATACCTGGGTTGATGAATTCGTGGGAATTGATAGTGAGTTCTTGAAATTTGATCTTGAATTTTAAAGGATAGGGTTTTCGTTTTTGAGAGAAGATTAGTTTAATTTGAGAGAATTGTGAAATAATGAGCAAATAATTCTTTATTAGGGCTTAAATCCCGTGTTTAGATGGATTTGGGGCTTTGGGAAAAGACCAAATGGTCCTGGAATTAAGTCGCAAAACTGAGAATACCGATTTTGGCCTTCGGCGTGATGCGGTGCAATCATGTCGGGCCACTGGAAAGCTAAAAAATATGATCTGGAACTTTGGCGCGATGCGCCACCATCGCGGTGCCTCACTGGAAAATGACAATTGTAAAAATGTCCCTTGGCATGACGCGGTGGCAATTGCGGTGATACACTGGAAAAGGATAATTGTGAAATGGAACATCGGTGCGATGCAGTGCTTATTGAGATGACACACTGTAAAATGACAAACATGAATTTTTCCATTACCGCAACGCGGCCTTATCACGTTGGGCTACTTTTTTGCACTAAAAGTGCCATAACTTCTCACTCGAGAATCAAATTGGGGCAAAATTGGTATCGTTGGAAAGATAATTTAATTTTATATAATTTGGTGGGTCTTGAGTCGGAAAATTCAGATTAGAGTAAAAGATATGCTCATTTGAAGTTGACAAAAGCAACTTTCTTATACAAAATTCAATCGGTAAGTGATGTTTTGATTCGTCTAATAGCTGGGAGTTATTTGAGCCCTTAATTTACCTCAAACTCGCTCATAAAACTACCAAAGAGCTATAATATACTATGCATGATCTTGAAACATGACGCTAACATTAGTTTGGATTTTTTGAGGTATTACAATTCTGAATTACTCTAAACGCAAACATTCCCTTCAGCTGAGTCAACCAACCTCACACCCAATCTGGCTAACCGTTGAACTTCTCGAAATAATTCTCTCTTATTATTCTCTACATGAGCAACACTGCCCATAGACTAGACAGTCTACTAAGGGCGTCTGCCACTACATTGGCCTTGCTCGGATGATACAATACACTCATGTCATAATCCTTAAACAATTCTAACCACCTTCTCTGATGAAGATTTAATTCCCTTTGAGTGAACTCGTATTACAAGATTTTTTGATTTATGAATTCATCAACATACACCCCATAAAGATAGTGCCTCCAAATTTACAATGCAAATACAATAGCAACTAACTCAAGATCATGGGTAGGGTAGTTCTTTTTGTTAGGCTTAAGTTGTCTAGAGTCATAGTCTATAACCTTACCTCTCTGCATCAAAACACAACCCAAAACAATTCTAGAAGTATTGCAATAGACAACTAACCCATCTGTACCATCAGGTAGTGCTAAAACTTGGGCTGAAGTGAGTCGAGTTTTCAACTCCTGAAAACTCTTCTCACAAGAATCTGACCACTGAAACTTAACTATCTTCTAAGTTAATCTAGACATAAGGGATGCAATAGAAGAAAACAGTTCAAAAAATGTCTGTAATAGCCAGCTAAACCCAAGAAACTTTTGATGTCTGATGGAGAGATATGTCTAGGTCAATTTCTTATTGCTTCTATGTTTTGGGGATCAACTCTAATGCCCATCACTGGAAACAAAATGACTGAGCAAAGCTACGGACCTTAACCAAAATTCACATTTGCTAAATTTGGCAAAGAACTGGTGATCCCTATGGGTTTGTAACACAATTCTAAGATGGCCTTCATAGTCGTCCTCACTACGAGAATAGACAATAATATCATCGATAAAGACTATGACAAATATGTCCAAATACTGTTTAAACACTCGGCTCATCAAGTCCATGAAGGTTGCTGGGGCATTTTTCAACCCAAAGGACATGACTAGAAACTCAAAGTGATCATAACGGGTTCTAAAAGTTGTCTTTGGAATATCACATTCCCTTACTCTAAGTTGATGATAGTCGGATCAAAGGTCTATCTTCGAGAAGTAACTTGAACCTTGAAGTTGGTTGAGTAAGTCACCAATCCTAGGAAGAGGATATTTGTTTGTTACTATGAATTTATTCAGCTGATGATAGACAATGCACATTCACAAAGAACCATCTTTCTTTTGCACGAATAGCATGGGAGCACCCAATTGAGAGACACTGGACCTTATGAAACCTTTATCTAAGAGATCTTTAAGTTGTTCTTTTAACTCCTTAATCTCATCTGGAGCCTTACGATACGGTGAAATAGAGATGGACTGAGTATCTAGAAGAAGGTCAATACCAAATTTTATTTTCCTATCGGGAAGTACCCCTAGCAAATCTTTTGGAAAAACTTCAAGAAACTCATTGACGACACGGATTGACTGAACTATTGCAGCCTCATACTTAGTGTCTTTGACTTAAACTAGATAGTAGATGCACCCTTTTGATATCAACTTTCTGGGTTTAAGATAGGATATGAAATGACTCTTGGTAGACAATGAAGTACCTTCCCACTAAAAGACTGTCTTATCTGGAAACTGAAATTTCACCAATCGGGTGTGACAATCTATAGGTGCATAACAAGAATAGAGCCAATCTATGCCCAAAAAGGGGCAAAGTCTACCATATCTAACTCTATTAAGTTTGCTAACATGATCCTATAAAGGACAATGATAGGGTACTTTCAATAGATTTATTCGTCAATAATTGACTTACCCACTAGGGTAGAAAATAATAAGGGCTTAGGAAGATTTTCAGGACCTACTTCAAAATTTATTGCAACTAGTGGGGTCACATAAGAGAGATTTAACCCTGGGTCTAACAACACATAAACATCAAGATGAAGTACTGTAACACCCCGATTTTCTTAACCGGAATGCTACACAATGCTCATGACCCCAAGGGACCACAAGCTAACCCATAACTGATATATGTACCTGTATACTACAAATCATGACATAATAATGTGGAATACAAGAAACTCTAAGGCCATAAGGTTCAACTGAATAAAACCATGTGGGTGAAAATACCTAAAATAACTCAATCTGAAGTCTAAGTCTGAACGTAAATCTGAACATAAATCTGAAAGCCTCTAAATTATCTGAATAAGGAGTTGAAGGAACATGTCTCCAACTAACTCCGTAAAACTGAATTGAAGAAATAAATAAATGTATCAAATCATATTATCCTCGAATCAATGAGGACTCACTGTGTCTCTGCGACTGGAATGCTACCGCTACTGCTGGGCTGGAGCTCGTGTCTCGAAACCTATGGTGTAACATAAAAAGAATGCACCATAGTGCAAATGCATCAGTACAACTGGAGTACTGAGTATACGAGGAAGGTAGGCTGAACATAAAGGATTTCATGCATGAACAACACTAACTAACTAATATGAACATGGGAGTGCAAACATACATATATAGAAACTGGGACCGTGAATACGTGATAGCATGACCTGTAAGCTAATACATGGTTTATTGATAACTGTCATGACTGATACTGCAAACTGATAACATGGACGACTGTATCTGACAGACCTGTATATACTGAAATCTGAAAAACGCCTTGAGTTATTTTACTGAGACTGATACTAAAACTGTGGGAGGTAATGTTTAACCGACATGCCCCATGTATACCATTATGGCTAAGCTGGGGTCCAATATCTTCCCCGACTGGAGGGGTGCCAATACTGTGCCACGGGTAAGGACAACTTGTGAGTAACCCTTATCTGGCAGGTACTCAATGAGAACGGTGGGAACCCTAAACTAATGGGTTAAACCACCTCATCAACCCTAATCTGACGAGTTAAGATGTCTTAACCTACGTTGTCTATGTAGTTCTGGAACACAAGGACTACTTCTAAGACTCACACCCTGAACTGGCGGGTGAGTTTCCATCCTTGGGTTCACTCGGTGCTAACCTCTACTCCCATCTAGAGGGACTAGACATGAATAACTGACTATACATTACTTAATCTTAATGAATTCCGTTGATTGGCGGAATGTTACTGATATCTAACAACTGACTGAGATCATGAGGTTTTCCTAAGTCACATGACTGACTGAAGTCTATAGAATCATAGCTTGAGTTCGAATATCGTGAAACATGACATAGATCTAGGCACAC
Source organism: Capsicum pubescens (assembly GCA_030864215.1). Taxonomy (NCBI): domain Eukaryota; kingdom Viridiplantae; phylum Streptophyta; class Magnoliopsida; order Solanales; family Solanaceae; genus Capsicum; species Capsicum pubescens. The sequence continues at coordinate 64,099,044 of CM061546.1, read as the reverse complement.
AGGTATAGTTTTTGGGTACGAATACCCCCAGGACTCGATAGGAGGAAACTGACACACATGACATGACTTGATCACAATATTTGAGTCCATACTTCACAATATCATAAGTAAGGATTTCATAATAAGAATGATTCTCAACAAACTATCACATGATCGGGAATGGACACAACATGTATATACTTGCATGGCTTCAATAACATGGTCATTCCATATCACAACAATATCATGAGAATCTCATACAACATCTTCAATTCAAGACAATAGCATGGGGATCACGTTGAACATAAACTTAGAACATGGAATAGCCATTTAGGACTTATTATGTCATAAAAGTGTGATTTCTATTCCCTTAGGTATTTTCACAAACACCTTACATGCACATCTTAGGCATAGGTGGATTCATCAAGATTACAAATATTCAACCACCAATTTCACATATTTATACATTAAATACCACCATATCCTCACACAAAACATACAAAGATCCCATCTTAGGCATCATCAAACTCCAACCACATGAACATCAACCACCAACAACATAAACATCATAATACATAATTTAGAATATGGTTCTTGAGCTTCATGGACAAAAGGAGTCCATGAATCAACTCACGCATACCTTAGAAGGAAGATTCTTGATGATTGACAGAGGAATTTCCTTGAAATTGGATCTTCAAGCTTAATTATGCAACCCTAGTTATTTTTCTCTTTTAGTTCTCTTGGATGATAAGCTTTGAGATGTTAATAGGGTTGTAATATGTTTAGAAGCTATATATTTCGTAGGGTTAAGTTTAGGGACGTGTAAGGAGTGTTAAAAGACTTAATTACCCTCAAAATAACTCAAAATGGAGTGTTTTTGGCACTTGGAACTGACTTAGGCGGCGCCCAAGTAATTGCACAAGTCATATTGGGCGGCGCCTAACCAATCGCCTAAGTTTGGTTGGGCGGCACCTAACCAATCGTGTATCCTTACTGTCTCTCACGAAAATAGGCATAACTTTTCGCTCGGGTATTGGATTAAGGCGAAATTGGTATCATTGGAAAGCTAATTCGATTCTCTATAATTTGGTGGGTCTAAATTATCCAGAATACCACATTAACATCGAGTTATACTTGTTCAAATATTACCCTTACAAAATCGAACACTAAAACTTGATGAATTCAAAAACTCCTAGCTTGTATTACCTTAAGTGACTCATATGAACATGCTTAGTGCATCATAAGCTATCCTATCACTAGGATATTCATTGTAAGTCATGCACTAAAATGCTACTCACAGGATAGGAGGTTTCATACGTAGGAAAACTTATTCACTTCCTAGCTTAGAAACATGCGGGATATTACAATATCTTCCCCTTGGGAACATTCGTCCTCGAATGAGAATTTACTGAGAGGGGATACAAGACAACAGAACCTGAACTCAACATGAAGAACTGAAACTTGATCTCATGACTGACATGCTAAACATACTGAACTCGTGCATATTTGATGCACAGACAACTGATACATGAATGCATGACTGAGTATGCAACGGTTAATAGGTATCAAGTTTATACTGGAAACATGAACATGAAACTGAGTAAGCTTAAGGAGAACTATTACCTTGAGCTTGATCAAAATTGGCGGGGAAGAGGTAAGGATACTTGGTACGCATAGCTCCCTCATGAGACTGATTTCGCCAAAGAACCTTGACTAGAGGGACTTCTTTGTTCCTCAATCTACGAGTCTGATAATCTAAGATCTCGATTGGAATCTCTTCATAAGAGAGGCTATTCTAAATGTCGATGCTCTGAATAGGGACAACAACTGTTGGATCACCTATGCACTTCTTGAGCAAAGAGACATGGAATACTGGATGGACTAAGGCTAGATCTGAAGGCAACTCAAGCCTTAAGCTACCTTGCCGGAGAGACAGAGAATTCTGAAGGGACCGACATATCGGGGATTGAGTTTCCCTTTCTTGACGAACCTCTTCACTCCCTTCATGGGAGAGATCTTAAGATAGACATAGTCATTGACCTCGAACTCAAGATCCTTTCTACGAATATCTGTATAGGACTTCTGTCGGCTCTGAGCAGCCCGAAGTCTCTCTCTGATCAACTGAACTTTCTCTAAAGCGTCGAATACTAAGTCAGGACCTATGACTGAGGCCTCACTAACTTCGAACCAACAAATCGGAGATCTACATCTCCTACCATAGATAACTTCAAATGGATCCATCTAAATACAAGAATGATAGTTATTGTTGTATGCAAACTCAATCAAAGGCAAGTGGTCATCCCAACTTCCCTTGAAGTCAATTGCACACGCCCTTAGCATATCTTCAAGAGTCTAAATGGTCCTCTCTTCTTGACCATCTGTCTGAGGATGAAATGTTGTACTGAGATAGACTTGAGTACCGAGACCTTTTTGGAATGCTTTCCAAAAGTGAGAGGTGAACTGGGTACCTCTGTCTGAGATGATAGATAGTGGAACACCATGTAACCTGACTAACTCCCTGATATAGAGTTTGGCATAATCCTCAGCGGAATAAGAAGTACGAACAGGAAGGAAATGAGCTGACTTGGTCATTCTATCTATAATGACCCAGACTGAATCATGTTGATGACGAGTTCTAGGCAAACTCATCACGAAGTCCATGTTCACTCCTTCCCACTTCCAAGTAGGAATGGTGAACTCTTGCATGGAACCACTAGGTTTCTGATGCTATATCTTAACCTGCTGACATGTAGAGCACTTAGCCACAAACTCTGTAACATCTCTCTTCATCCCACTCCACCAATAAATCTCCTGCATGTCGCGGTACATGTTAGTGGACCCTGGATGAATAGAGTATCGCACACCATGCGCTTCTGCAAGAATTCGCTGCCTCAATTCATCTACACCTGGAATACATAGACGACCCTGACAACGAAGAACACCATCTCCCCCTTGGGAGAAAACCTTGACTTTCTGATTCTGAACTGACTCTTTGAGCTTGACAAGGCTAGGATCCCTATCTTGCTTCTCTTTTACCTCAGAAACTAGAGATGACTCTGAACTACTGTGAACACATACACCACCCTCTAAAGAATCGACTAAGCGAACGCCTAGTCTGGCAAGCTGATGGATCTCCTGAGCCATCTTTTTCTTGCTACCCTCAACGTGAGAAATACTACCCATAGAGAGTCTACTGAGAGTGTCGTTCACAACATTAGCCTTGCCCAGATGATAAATAATACTCATGACGTAATCCTTCAAGAACTCTAACCACCTTTTCTGATGAAGATTGAGATCCTTCTGGGAAAGGACATACTGGAGGATTTTATGGTCTGTGAAGACATCTACATGAACTCCATAGAGATAATGCCTCCAAATCTTCAAGGCAAAAACTACCGCTGCTAACTCAGGATCATAAGTAGGATAATTCTTCTCATGTGGCTTTAACTGTCTGGAGGCGTAGGCTATGACCTTACCATGCTGCTTTGGATGCATCACAATAGACTACAGAATCGTCTGAACCATCTAGAATAGCTAGAACTGGAGCTGAGGTAAGTCGAGTCTTCAACTCTTGAAAGCTCTTCTCGCATGAATCTGACCACTGAAACTTAATACTCTTCTGAGTCAATCTAGACATGGGAGATGCAATAGAAGAAAATCCCTTGACAAACCACCAGTAATAGCCATCCAAACCCAAGAAACTCCTGATATCTGATGGAGATACGGATCTGGGCCAGTTTTTTACTGCCTCAGTTTTCTGAGGATCTACTCTAATGCCATCACCGGAAACAATATGGCCAAGGAATGATACTGATCTTAGCCAAAATTCGCACTTGCTGAACTTAGCGAATAGTTGGTGATCCTTGAGAGTTTGAAGAACAATCCTAAGATGGTATGCATGATCCCGTTCTGTGCGAGAATAGACCAGAATACCAGCCACCTGTACCCACCCTTAACCCTTGGACCCAACACTGTCCAATCTACGACTCATCCAACCAAGTCATATCCAAAGTATATAATCTGTACCTCCCATCTGTATTGTTGGCAGAATAGAATACCAAGGGACTTGAACATTGACTCTTACACGAGTACAAGATACGACTTGTACCCAATCATATAACTCTTATCCCGTAGGTCGTATCCATTCTAATAACCCATCCATCCCACCAACCAACACTGGTCAGCATATGATAGGACCATACCACTCGTACCCCAGCATACGGCTCATACCCATAAGTCATATTGGGCCCAGAGAATAGAATTCCAAGAAAAATTCTAAGGTCCAAAACCCAGGATGTAACATACTCCCCCACTAGGAACATTCATCCTCGAATGACGGATAAGGTAGGGGTAACCACACACATAGTCATTTAAATTATCAAACATATTCCCAATCTTCATCAAAGTTCAAAAACAAAGAGATAAAGATATTAATTTTTCCTTTAACAAACTCAAAAATAAAGATGTGTTCAAGAACACATACCTTCCCCATGAATTCTGGGAGTAGAAAACAAGAGCGGATATTTTGACTTCATGTCCTTCTCCACTTCCCAAGTAGCTTCTTCCACATTATGGTTCCGCCACAGAACCATAACCCAAGCCACATCCTTGGTCCATAAATGATGAACCTGCCTATCCAATATCTCAATCGGGACCTCTTCATAAGATAGAGAATCCGAGATACCCAATCCCTCCAAAGAAACAATCAAAGAAGGATCGTCGATACACTTCCTCAACATAGAAATATAAAAGACCCGATGAACCAAACCCAAACTATCAGGAAACTCCAGTTCGTAAGCAACATTGCCAACTCTCCGTAAAATCACATAAAGACCAATAAATTGGAGACTGAGCTTCCTCTTTTTGCCAAACCGCACCACTTCCTTCATGAGAGACACCTTTAGGAATACCTTGTCCCCAACCTCTAACTCTAAGTCTCTACGCCTAATATATGTATAGAACTTTTGGTGACTCTAGGCATCCTTAAGCCTATCTCAAATCACCTTCACCTTCTCTATAGTTTGATAAACCAGATTTGGATCAAACATGTCCGCCTCACCAAGCTCAAACCAACCAATAAGAGATCTATACCTCCTACTATACAATGCTTCAAAAGGGGCCATACCAACACTAGAATGATAGTTATTCTTGTAAGCAAACTCCATCAAATGTAGATTCTTAACCAACTGCCACCATAGTCAATTACACAGGCCCAAAGCATATCCTTCAATGTCTAAATAGTTCTCTCTACTTGCCCATCCGACTGCAGATAAAAAGAAGTACTCAGACTAACCTTAATCCCCAACCCTCTCTAGAAAGACCATTAGAAATAAGATGTAAACTTTGTACCACGATAAAAAATAATCGAGACAGGTACACCATGCATCTTCACAATCTCCTGACATTTTTGCATAATTCTTCACCAAAAAGGTTGTTCTCATCGGTAGAAAGTGAGCAGACTTTGTCATCCTATCTACGATGGCCTAACTTGAATCAAATTAGTTTTGAGACCGAGAAAGATTGGTAATGAAATCCATATTGATCATCTCCCACTTCCATTCTGGCAACTCTATTTCCTTATGCAATCCACCAGGCCCCATATGCTCAACCTTAACTTGTTGACACGCCATTCACTTGGCCATGAAATCAACCACATCCCTTTTCATAAATTTCCACCAATAGATCTTCTTGATATCATGAGACATCTTTGTCGAGCTGGGATAAACAAAAAAGCGTGACTCATGCGCCTCAGCCAAAATCCTTTGCTGTAAATCACTGACATCAAGAACACACAAACAGCCTTAGAATCATAAAGTACCATCACCACCAATCTCAAACACCGACTTCTTTTGCCCGCCAATATCACTCTTGATTTTCATCAAGACAAGATCTAGCACTTGCTTCTCCTTAATCTCTGCACCAAGAGACGATCGAACCACTTCTTACACCATTACACCACCCATCTTTAGAGTCCAAGAGACAAACTCCGAGATTGGACAAGCAGTGAATATCCTTCACCAATTCCTGCTTTCCTTCCTCTACATGAGCCAAACTTCCTATAGATAACCCATTAATAGCATCAGCTACCACGTTAGCCTTACCTGGGTGGTAGTAAAGACTCATATCATAGTCTTTGAGAAGCTCAAGCCATCTCATTTTCCTGAGATTAAGCTCCTTCTACGTGAACACGTTCTGAAGACTCTTATGATTAGAAAAGATATCTAGGTGAACACTATTCAGATAGTGTCAGTATATTTTTAAAGCAAACACAATCGCCAACAGCTCCAAATCATGAATAGGATACTTCCACCCATGCACCTTCAACTGCCTGGAAGCATAGGCAATCACCTTCCCACGCTGCATGAAAACACAACCAAGCCCTACCCAAGATGCATCATAATAAACTTCAAACCCATCATTGCCTTCCGATAAAGTCAGAATTTGAGCTGAAGTCAGCTTATCCTTCAATTTCTCAAAACTTCCCTCATAAGCATTCGACTAAGAAAACTTATCCTTCTTCTGAGTCAACTTATTCAAAGGAGCCGCTACCAATGAGATATTTTCCATAAATCGCCTATAATATCTGGCTAATCCCAAGAAGCTTCGGATGTCCGATGGAGTCGTGAACCTAGGCCACCCCTTCATTGCATCAACCTTTTGAGGATCAACCATTATCTCCTCACTTTCTAATATGACCCAAAAAAGTCACAGTGTTTAACCAAAACTCACACATAAAGAACTTGGCATACAACCACTGTTCCTTTAAGGTTTGCAACACCACATGGAGATGATTATCATGATCTACCTCACACTTCGAATAAACTAGAATGTCATCAATAAACACAATGACAAAGAGATCCAAATACTGCCTAAAAACTCTATTCATCAGATCCATAAATGTCGTCAGGGCTTTAGTCAATCCAAATGACATCACCAAAAACTCAAAATGCCTAAATCGAGAATGAAAAGTCATCTTATGGATATCCACCTCCCTAATTAAGTTGATTGTACCCCGATCGAAGATCTATCTTAGAAAAGAACTTGACACGTTGTAACTAATTGAACAGATATCTATTCTAAAAAGAGTATACTTGTTCTTAACTGTTACCTTATTCTATTGCATGTAGTCAATGCACATCCAAAGGGAACCATCCTTATTGCACACGAATAATATCAGTGCACCCCACGGAGAAATGTTAGGATGAATAAACCCCTTATCCAAAGGATCTTTAAGTTTCTCCTTGAGTTTTCTCAACTCAGCTTGAGCCATTCTATACGGAGAAATAGATATCGGATGAGTGTTCAGAAGCAAATCAATACCAAACTCTATTTTCCTATCCAGAGGAACAACAGGAAGATCATCCGTAAAGACCTCTAGAAACTCATTAACCACGGGAACTGACTATAAAGAAGGACCTTCCGAGTTAGAATCTTTAACCCAGACCAAGTGATAAAGACACCCCTTAGAAATTAACCTCCTAAATCTAAGATAAGAAATAAACTTTCCTTGGGGAGCTAAGGAACCACCCTCCCATTCCATAATTGGTTCATCGGAAAACTTAAAGATAACCTTTTGGGTCTGACAGTCTAAAGACACATAACATGGGTGTAACCAATCCATACCTAAGATGAAATCAAAATCTACCATCCTCAATACAAACAGATCCACCAGGGTTTTTTTGTCACCAATAGCTACCACACCCCCCTATAGACTCTTCTAGCACAACTGAGTCACTTACTAGGGTAGAAATATGAAAAAAAATCTAAAATCACTTCAGGATCAAAACCAAAAAATACATCCATATAAGGAGTCACATAAGAAAGAGTGGACCCTGAATTAAGAAAATAATATATGTCATGAGAAAAGAGTTGTAACATACAAATAACGACATCAGGTGATGCCTTAAATCCCTGTAGGGAAGCCAAAGCATACAACCTATTTGGAACAACACTAGAACCAGGAGCAGTAACAAAAGCCGATGCAACACCACCAGGTGTAGGAGCAGAAGATGAAACCACAAGAACCTTGTTCGCCCCCATAGCGACCTTATTAACCAAACAATCCCTAAGACGATGACCTGGATGGCCAAATCTTAAGCATTTTTCCCTCCCTTCTTCATAATAACCCTGATGGGGTTGACAAATAAAATAACAAGAAATGCATGAAGAAACTACCTGACCTCTACTTACCTAAGATTGAGCACCCTGTGCTCGAGAATTGTCACCACCCTAATGATGCCTGCCTTTCGACTACAACGAGTAAGGGGCACTAGCATTAGATAAGGAACCCAAGCTCTCCTACTTCTTTTTTTGCCACTTTTAACCATCCCGACCACCCTAGGACTCCACACCTTCTTGATCAAAAAACTTGCTCCTCTTTCCCTTCCTACTCTCAAACTCTGCCTGCCTCCTCTTCTCATCCTCTACTTGATGCATATGGATAGTCAACCGAGAAATGTCCATATCCTTGATGAGAAAAGCAGTCTTGCTCTCCAAGATCAAATATCTATTCAACCCAGAAGCAAACTTCCTCATTCTCATTCTCATGTCAGCCACCAAGTCAGGAGCATACCTTCATAGCTGAGGGAACTTTAAGGCATATTCTATGACAGTCATTCTCCCCTGCTTAAAATTCAAAAACTTCTCTATCTTAGCCTCCCTCGGCTCTTAAGAAAAGAAATTATCCAAGAAGGCATTAGAGAAAGCCTTCAATAATTTAGATTCATCCACATTCCCCTATCTATATCCCACTCTCATACCACCGATAAGTAATATCTTTGAGCTAATAAGCTGCAAAGTTCACCCCCTCTATATTGGTAGCCTGCATCACCCAAAATATCTTCTCTATTTTATCCAAGAAGCCCTGTGGATCCCTCTCCACCTTCACTCCAGTAAAATAGGTGGATTCATCTTTCTAAATTGGACAATCTTTGTGACCACAGTAAACAAACTACCAGATACATCCCCCTCAGCCTGAGCAGCAACCAACTGAGCAATAACATGGATAATTTAATAAAATTCCACATTCATCACATTGCCCTGAGGGACCTGAGAAGAACTGGTGTGATTAGGAAAAACTCTAATATCATCTGAAATAGGACCCTGAGATCAAATATGAACCTCCATTCTAGGACGTAACCCTTCAGTATCTTCCCCAGATGGGGTAGAAGAATTTCCTTGTTTTCTAGATCTACGAGGCATAATCTGAAATACGAACAAAAAAGGATTAGAGAAGATTTCCATACTTTAGACTCTAAGTTAGAAAATAGAATACCAAGAAATTGAAACATTCCTAAATGTCTTACAGCCTCTCTCTTATAAGTATGGCGCGCTACACACCCCTAAAAGAGACTCTACTTGACACGGCTTTGTGGACTTCCCAATTGACCATGAACCTAAAGCTCTGATACCAACTAGTCATAACCCAAACTAGGGCCTAGATATAATGGGAATCCCAAGTCCAACCAGGACCGAGTACTGCCCCCTATTACCCAACCCAACCACGTATATCTAGCCTTAGATAGGCTGAATTTTAGGCATATAACAAGATTGTGTAAATGCTCTCATGAAGACTCTGGGATAGGGTCACAATCATGACCGACCCAACCGAGTCTAGCCGTACCTAACCAACCATCCAACCATACAAAACCAAACCAAAGGCCATAAACCAGGCCATAACCAAAAAGAATACAAAAACATAATATGATAATCAATCCTAAAATATAATACGATGAAACAGTAAGAAATTATGTCTGGTGATGAAAGCCTCCTAGCTTATTCCAATGCCAAGGCCGACACTAATATCGATCACACCCATACAACCCCCAGAAGTACCACAAATCCTCTATACAAAAAAGTAATAATATCTGGTTGGTATATGCCCCCAACCATGGTCAAAACCAATATCCAAAATAAAATAAAAAATTCCAAAGATGTCCATAACATGAAATGGAGCCTTTCGAAAGGATGGAAGCTCACCACTTAAGTCTAAATGTTGATACCAAATTCACATTCTATACATAGGGAGTAGAATGTTTGGTTTTTCCATAGCATGGGTATATAGCAGCCACTGGATGGGTTAGTGAGTGATTGCTAGCATGAACTCAGGATAAAAATAAAATAATTCTATTTATAAAAAACAAGTAAAACCATTCATAATGCATACAATCATACATATATATAAGTGCCAGGAAAGGGAATTCGGGTTTAGCATTCATTTAAAACCTTTACATGGGCTATGTAGCTTTGTTGTCCTAAAGCACCCACGGGAAGTATGGGTTCAGCTCCCCTTGCGGAAAGGGCCCCTATGCATGTAGCCACACGACCAGGGAAGTATCCCGTTGGGATGACTAGTAAATCCCCCAATATGAGGTGTGACATTATGCATACGGTCCACCAAGACCAACCTCATACCGACAAATATGAGTTTCCAGTTTCGGTCCCCCCGAGACCTCCACCTTTCACGGCTTAGCTAAACCTCCCCCTTTAATACCCAATTAAAACCATTTCTAAGTAATCTATTTACTATTTATTAACCAAGACCAATTTATGGTGGTATTGTCATACCAACCATACGAGCAAGTACTATCAATAGCCAACCATATATAGGTATAGGGGACCTTAGGTGCCCTTTCAATTACTATATTAAATCCACTTGGGGAAATCCATACCCCACAAGCATAACCATTTATCCATTTACCTTTCCAAATCATTTAAATCATGCATAAATCCTTTATCAAGTTTATAACAAGCAAGAGTTCTATTTAAAAGAAGTCAATGTAATGAACATAGCTTTTATAAGAATTTTGTCAAACACATTAGGGGCATAATATATATCCAAAACCAATTCCAATTACCAACAACCATTCCCATACAATCCAATTATCCAAAACCACCATTAACGCATACAAAAGCATAATTAAAACCATGGGAAACCATAACCAACCATTTATAAACAAAATCCCAAAATCATATTTGAAAACCCAAAAGCATTCAGCAATGAAATCATGGAAACCAATAGTAAAATCATGCCTTTAGTTGGAACAAACAATGAGGGAAGGAGTACATGCATTATATCGAAGAATCGATGGAAAGAAATAACCAAAGCAAGCCCCAAATTATCCCTCAAGATAAAACCCAAGCTCTTCCTTGCCCCAAAGCTTTTGAGAGGATTTTAGATTGTGTAGAACTAGTTTCTAAGTGTTAAAAAGAGAAATAATAAAGTATATAGCCTCTTAAATAGGTTAGAATTCGTGGGGTCCTGTTAGGGTAAGTAGGAAAATGTCCAGGATACTCCCACTTAAGTTGCACAAAATCACATCACAGGGATACGACTGACTCATACGAGTCATACCCTTCCGATAGAAGTGGTACTCATCACTCATACCTACCCTCAACCCTTGGACCCAACACTGTCCAATCTATAACTCATCCAACCAAGTTGTATCCAAAGAATATGATATGTACCTACCATCCATATCCCTAGCAGAATAGAATACCACGGTACTTGAATACTAACCCCTATATGAGTATAAGATTAGACTCATACCCAACCATACGAATCCTATCCCTTAGTTCGTATCCACTACAGTAACCCATACATCCCACCAACCAATACTGGTCAACATATGATAGGACCATAGCACTCATACCCCAGCATACGGCTCATACCCATGAGTCATAATAGGTCCAAAGAATAGAATTCTAGGAAAAATTCTATGGGCCAAAACCCAAGATGTAACAAGCATCCTCTCTAACAATTCAAAGGCCATTTGGATTGTATCATTATTTTCTTCTTAAAGAAGATTCTTCCTCAAATCTACAACCTTTAAACACAAAAAGACAATGTACAACCAATATTTTCTCATGGCACGAGGGTTAGCACAAGGGTTAAAATCAAAACATCCATGCCAATGAGACATGCATTTCACATATAACCAAACATCCTATAAGACAATGGAAGAGAAATCAACATTTAAGGTGCAAAGGAGTTGGCTATGATAAGCATTAAGAAATTCTCCTAAGTTAGTTCCATTAACAATGTTACCAAAAAAATCATCAAATGTTGGAACAACTAAGGGTAGAATCAAGGAGTCATTAGAGTGTAGATTAACCTTCCATTCACACAAAACCATGTTTGCACACAAAACATTATTAGCATCAACATTGCTATGCTTACAAACAAAGAAATTGGAATGAATAAAGTTATGATTACCTAAGGTGCTACCAAGAACAAGATCGCATGAAGGAAAGAACAAACATCTTGATCATCTCATATTCCTTTCACTTGAACAATAGTCTAAGAGAGGGCCAGCTTGTCTGTACACATAAGTGTAACAAGAAACAAGGAACAAGAGTTGTTTATCAAGTGGAAACCATAGGCTCTTCTTAGAACAACAAATAAATTTGACATCCGTGTTGGGAGGCCACACATTTTATGCACATTCAAGTCATTTCAAAAGACATTAACACCATCTAGGTAGGGTTTTAAATCAAATACCTTTATAGCATTATCTACCTTATGGTAAATGTCATCATGGTTCCAAGGAAAGCTAGAAATAAGAGGTTGTAGGTACATACCTTTGGAGAAAAGCCTTGAGCTTGCTCTCTTGCCTTCTAAACTTGCACCATGTGGACTTATCCTCTTATGTATCAACTTGGAAGTTGGCACAATTCTAGTGCCTAATGTAGTAAATAACAAAGGCTTGGGTTTGTTACTAAGATCTCTTTTGTAATCACAACGCTATTCATCTCCCTCTTTACTATGAGGTTGAGATTAATGATCTCTCCTTCTTTAAGACAGACATCTTCATTGGGAACTTTCATCATCAATCCATAAGGTACATTAAAGTCTCTTTCGATTTCTACTAATTCCCTTTCACTTTCAATGTCATCATCTTTTTTAGGGTTTTCCTTACCACCATTATTTTTGGTCACCATATACCCAACAAAGTTAGGATAACCCTTCACCAATACTATTTTCCTTCTATTGCAACATTCACTAGCCTTATGGCCCCAACCTTGACATTTAAGTAAACAACACCTTTATAATTGGTATTATAAGATGGAATACCTTCATTCCTTGGTGGATACCTTTTAATTTCCTTTTCAATGGGCTTCTTCTCTAAGGATTTGTTGAAATCCTTATTCTTGTTCCATCCATAGAAAGTAGAAGAATTGTAACCTTAATTGAAGGACTTTTTGGACTTGTTGTTCCTTTCAACCTCAATGGTTGTTTCAACAAGATCTTCTATTCGATCAAACTTGTGGAAAACTAGTTGACAAGCAACTTCATAATCTAACCCACCTTTAAATCAATCCATAAAATGATTTGGGGGTTCGATAATATTAAGATGAAGGATCAAGTTTTGAAAATCCTCATAATAGTATTCCATGCCGTTGCCTCCGTGTCTCAAATTATAGAGCCTTGTTACTTCTCTTTCTTGAACATTTTTGTCACATACCTCTCTTTTATGAGTGCCTTCACTAAATCCAAATTTGAAAGATCGGGATTACCATTAATTTCTTTTTATACCCTTTTAGCCTCCCACCATGTAGAAGCATATCCCTTAAGTTGACCAATTTAATAGGCGAATTTCTTGTGTCCAGTTAACTCATTAAGTTGGAAGATCATATTGCATTGTATTTCCTAATCAAGGTAGATTAATGGATTACTAGTTCCTTTTAAGTTAGGAAGAGTGATCTTGATTAAGTTATCACTCATTTATCAAACCATGTTACCTCCTTGATCCCATTGATGATCTTCTTAAATTTGGGACAGTTTCCCAAGTTTCCTCTTCTATGTCAAACTGGACCAAATTTTCCTCCTCGTCCTCTATATCCTCCCCCATGAGCTCCTCTTCCAGTTCGTACAAATTTTGCAAAGAGAGACATTTCATCTAAATCTTCACTTCTTACACCAGGTTTCTCACCTCCCTCATCCTCAATTTGAATTGGTTGATTATGGTTAGCCAGGATTTGAGGTGGTTAGTTTTGGTTAAGTGGGGCTTTAAGTAGTTCTTGGGTATTTGGAAGTAGGGTTATTGGTTTTGTGGAGATTTTTTATGGGCTTTATTGAATTGGGGTTGAGTGAACGAATGGGATTTTGGTTATTTGGGTAAGTACTCGCTTGGATGATGGGTTCATGTATTTGTCTAGGTAGATTGAGCATTTGGTGAAGTATTTCTAGAGTTATAGTAGTGTAGGTGTTATGAGCATAACCACTAGAGGAAGCATGATAGTTTTGAGGAGTTGATGTGGTGGAGTTTAGATGGACTTCCAAGGTGTCCATCGTACTTTAGAGTGAACTTTCCATGCTTTCCATTCTTTGACTTACATCTTGCTTCACACTCATATGGACACTATTAAAGTTTCCATGTATATATATCACAAAGCTCTTGGGATATCTTCTCCCAATGCCATGGTACCTATAAAAGGAATACTAAAACAAAACAAAAACAACAAGCAAGTTAAAGTTAAGGAAATCAACTTCACAGGCTCTCAAAGTTCACACCTTTAGTTTATCTCTCGATTGGTGTCACTAGCATTGATAAGTCGTTTATACTCCAATGAGAATGCTTGATACCAATTGTGTATTAAGGTCAGAATAGATCCTTTTTTGAAACAACTCAAAGAAAAAAATATTTATGAACTTGAGTCAAGAACTAACAATGAATTCAAAAGAGAAAATCTAGAAAAAAAAGAAGGACAACAAAAGAAAAAGGATTCAAGAACTAATCAATCAACTTAGTAGATGAATTACTAGTTGTGAGTAGTTTAGGAGTCAAAGAAGAGATTTAAGAATCAAGAAATTGAAACTAAGAATCAAATCTTGAGAAATGGAGTTTTTAAAGTGTTGATATGTGTTTTAGAACTTGAATTGATGTTGGAGAAGTGTTGAAATGTGTTAGGAGTTCATTTGGGGGTTGATTGCATTCTCTAGAGGTGTACTGCATTGGAGGGATGTGTTGGGGGCTACTGTAGCAGGGGGCGCAAGTCGGATGCAGGGGCTGGCCTTGTCTACTTCCTTGAGGTACGGCCATAGGTCTAGAGCAGAGCAGGCGCAACTTGGGCACAGATGCAAGGCAGGTCACCCGCCCCTCTCTTCTCTCTTAAATGGGCAATTTTGCCATTCTAGTGGTCCCTTTTTGTCCTCTCTCTTGGAATATCCTTTGGAATCTTCTTTGATGCTTTAGAACAAACATTTTTTTCTCAGTTTTCTTCCTTCTTTTTCGATCAAACACCCTCTTTTGATGAAACTTTCAACTTGAAGATTTGAATTCCTCCAAGAATACTAACTTCTTCTCCAGAGCTCAGAATGAGTTGAAATCTTGAATGTAAGCACAACGTTCTAAACTCATTCCAAATATCGTTTTGCCCAAGTTCTCAACCAATTTTTTCATATTTTCGATCCTCTTCACTTTCTTCAATTTCAATCTCTTAGCAATGGTATCTCACTCAATTTGACTCTGCTTAGAGAATATAAATCTAACACTAGAAACACAAGAAAAACACAAAATCAAAAACTCAAAATTTAACCTAGGGAAAAAACGTGAATGGTGACTTTTTTGGGGGATTTCAATTTTGACACTTCTTATTTTGTGATTTTCAAGATAACAAATCCAAGATTGACTTTGTAGGAACGAAATCAATCTAGGCTCTAATACCAAATGATATACCAACGAAGTACAAAATCGAAAACTAAACTAAGATATGAATACGAAAGATAAAGAGATAGATAGAAAGCAAGTTATAGATAGACACAATGTATGAATGAATAGCAAAATAAGGGTGTATCAAACCCCTAACCCTCTATTCAATATCAAACAAAGGACCAATCTCCTACCTAGACCTTAAAAGAATAGGATTCCCGAGCAACCCACCTTTCTAAACAATAAATCAACACAAGCAATTCCACGTTTTCCAAAAGCTAATCCAATCTTGAATCACACTTTCACAAGTGTTTACATTCGTAATTCATCAATAACTACCTACTAAATTAACGAGAAATGCTATTTATAGTCTAGGCTAAGTTATGACATCATATGGGCCCAAAAGTGACCCATTTAGGAAAGACAAAACATAGAGGCCCTTTAAGCACATGCTTGAGCATTTGTCGAGCACATGGGGCACATCCCAAGGGTATAGTAGGTTGTTTGGATCGCTCTAGAGGATCTAGAGAGGTTTGGGTGCACCTCCAAAGCGAATGGGGTGCATGTCCTCTTCCAGGGGCCTTCTAGCCCCCTCTTGTCTTCCCATGGCTTCTTTAACATCCCTCGTACCTCCTCGATCATCATATCCATCATAGAAACAAGGAGTTTCTAAGTACCTATTGACCCATAAGCATCCTCTCTAACGATCCAAAGGCCATTTAAATTGTATCACCTCTGAAGTCCATAACCCAACCATGGATTATATACTCTAAAACCCGAATAGTAGCTCTGAATGATCATCAATCTGGGGTGGAATGTTGTTCTAAGGTCGACCTGAGTACTCAAATCTTCTTAAAATATCCGCTAGAGGCTATAAATGAAAATTAAGCCTTTATCTGAAATAATAGACATAGGAACCCAATAAAGACAGACTATCTCATGAACATAAATACTAGCCAACCACTTGATACTGAAAAAGATCTAAATAGGCATGAAATGGGTTGATTTGGTCAATCGATCCATGATTACCAAAATATCACCAAAACTACGAGAAGTATAGGGCAACCCATTCACAAGTCCATAGTGATTTGTTCCTACTTCTATTCAGGAATAAATAATCTCAGAAGCTGATAACCCAGTCTCTGATGCTCGACTTTCACCTACTAACAACACAAACAATGAGATACAAAGGATGCCACATCTTTCTTCATACCACTCTACCAATAATATTATTTTAATTCATGATACATCGTAGTCACCCTTGGATGGATAGAATATCTGAAATAATGTGCCTCCTCAAAAATTAATCTCACCCATCCACCAACTCTCGATATATAAACTTGACCTCCAATTCTCAAAACACCATCAGAATCAAGAGATGTCACCTTAGCCTCACCACTTAACACCTTATCTCGAATCACCCTCAAACTATCATCATCAAACTAGTGAGCTTAAATCTACTCTATCAAAGAAGATTTATCATCAACAAAGGCTAAAACACACCCCGAGTGTTAAAATATCTATTCTAACGATCCTGTTAGCTAAAAACTGAACCTCTAAGGCAAAGGGACACTCCTGCATCAAGAGATAAGTTAAAATTCCCATACTAGTAGACTTTCAGCTCAAGGCATCTATAAATATATTAGCCTTGTCGAACGATAAA
This sequence comes from Capsicum pubescens, assembly GCA_030864215.1. NCBI lineage: Eukaryota > Viridiplantae > Streptophyta > Magnoliopsida > Solanales > Solanaceae > Capsicum > Capsicum pubescens. The sequence continues at coordinate 64,081,752 of CM061546.1, read as the reverse complement.
GAATTGTGAGATCATAATCCTTAAGTAACTCAAGCCAATATTGTTGTCTCATATTAACATTTGTTGATTGAAGAAGTACAGAAGGATATGATGATCTGAGAAAATCCTGGAAGGAACACCATATAAGTAATGTCGCTATAACTTCAACATAAACACCATGGTTGCCAGTTTCAAAGCATGGGTAAGGTAATTTTTCTCATGAGGCTTCAACTGATGAGAGGTATAAGCAATCACCTTACCCTCCTACATAAACACCACCCCCAAACCAACACCAAAAATATTAAAAAAACATAAAAAACTCACTTCCACCTTGGGAAAAGTCAAAATAGGGATTGAAGTCAACAACTCCTTGAGATTTTAGAAGCTCCTCTCACATGCATTCGACCACTGAAATACCATATTTTTTTAGTCAACTTGGTCAAAGGAGCCCCAATAGATGAGGAACCCTTCATAAAATATTGATAATAACCTGCCAAACTAATGAAACTTTGAATCTTAGTAGGAGAAGTAGGTCGTACCCAATCACAAATCGTTGTTATCTTGGCCAGATTAACCATAATACCATCCTTGGTCACCACATGACCCAATAATGAAATAGAATTTAACCAAAACTCATACTTGAAAAACTTGGCAGATAAGTTTTTATCATGCTACCTCTGAAGTACAATCCTCAAATACTTCACATGGTCGTTCTTATTATAGGAATAAACTAAGTCATCATCTATAAATACAATTATAAAGGAGTCGAGATATGGTCGAAATATCCGATTCATCAACACCATGAATATTGCATAGGCATTGGTCAACCTAAAAGACATGACTAATAACTCATAATGATTGTATCAAGTTCAAAAAGCTGTCTTTGAAAAATTCAAAGCACTAATCTTTAACTGGTGATACCCAGATCTCAAATCAATCTTAGAAAACACCAAAGCACCTTGAAGCTGGTCAAAAAGATCATGAATGTGAGGGAGAGGATACTTGTTCTTAACCTTCACTTTGTTCAACTGCCAATAATCAATACACAGATGTATGGATTCATCCTTTTTCTTTACGAACAAGACCAAATCACCCCAAGGAGATACACAATATATAATAAATCACTTAATAAATTCTGCAACTACTCCTTTAATTACTCCAACACAGTCAAGGCCATCTTATAGAGAGGAATGGAAATGGGCTTAGTGATAGATCCACATAAATAGAAAATTCAATATTATGATTCAGAGGCATGTTAGGAAAATTCGTAGGAAACACATCCATGAACACGTAAACAACCTGAATAGAACCCATAAAGGCGGTGAGAAACCACTAATATCACTTAAATAAGCCAAATAATACAAACACCCTTTCTTTTCCATATGATGAGTATGTAGAAAAGATATAACTCCCTTTGGACCCAAATTAAGCATGCCTTTCTAAGCTACAACTCACTTTGGACCCAAATTAAGCATACTATTCTAAGCTAACCTTGGCACACTCTGCGTAGCTAAGGTCATACTCTTGGCATAACAGTCCAAAATAGTATGACGGGAAGCTAACAAATCCATACCCAAAATAACATCAAAATCAATCATACCTAGGATAATCAAGTCTACCCAAGTCTCACAGCCTGTAAAAGTAACCACACAAGATCGGTACACCCGATCCACTATTAAAGAATCTCCTACGAGGGTAGAAACATGAAGAGGCGTAGCAAGGGGCTCACATGAAACATAAAAACTAGAAGAAAAATATGTAGACATATAAGAAAGTATAGACCCAGGGTCAAATAACACAAAAGCAAATATTTGGCCAACTCGGATGATACCTATAATAACTGCACCAAAAGCCTTTGCCTCAACTCTCCCAAGTATAGCATAACTCTGACCACATCCACTCTCAAACTGAGTAACCCCACGAATACCACCATGAGCTCCTCTACTATTACCTCTAGTACCTATAGCACCTCTAGCACCACTAGCACTACCCCTAACACTTTATGAACCACCTTTTATAGGAGATATCAGAGTAGAGCAAAGATAAAGCTAAGAAATCTACTGAGTAGGTCCATACACAATTTAGGGACAATCCTTGGCCAACCTTATCGTATAAAAAACACCCTTTATAGCCTGACTCAATTAGAGGGGGCATAAATCAACTAGGACCACCATTGTGGACCAAAGAATTTAAATTGGAACCTCCACTAGCATAACCTGATGCTTGGCTACTTGAAGTCACAGAACCTGAAGGTCTACCACTTGATCCCTACAATGCCACCTAAACCAATCACCATGATAACTATGGGAATTTCTACTCGAGAAATCTCTACTACAACAGGTGCAACCATAAAAATCGACCTGATGGCTTACCTTTTTGGTGCCTCCTTGAGTAGCCTGGGTAATAGACTCGGCCAAGCTGGAATGCTTAATAACACTCTAAATAAATCCCTTGAAACAACAATCTGGGCAGTAGCCAACTGATAAGGACCCTCTAATCCCTTCACAAACTCACGAATCCTCTATGACTTGGTAGAAATACTAGCAGTTTAATACCTGAATTAAGCATAAAAATGTGCCTCATACTCAACAATAGTCATAAAGCCCTACTCTAAGTGATCTAACTCATCAAGCATTTGATCTTTCAAGCAATACAGCATAAACCTTTCCAAGAAAACCTCCAAAAATTAGGCCCAAGTCATAACAGGAAAACCTAAAGGCCTACAATTGGATAAAGACCTCCACCAATTCCTAGATATATCCATCAATTAATAGGTAGTATAAGCAAATCCATAAGACTCAAGGGTATCAAAGATTATGTAACTTCTCATGGCAGTGAATCAAAAACTCATATGCATCCTCGCTAATTCTCCACTAAACTTGGGAGGATCCAAATAGATAAATCTCTCAAACCTCTTTTGATCATCAAAAGATATTATTGTACCTGAAGAAACTAGAGGAATTGTATGTCTAACAAGCACTGAATCTATATGTAGGGTACCATAGATGATGGTTGTACCTCTAAAATAAGAATACCATAAGCAGATACTGATACAGATGGCAGAACACTACTTGAAGTTTGAGGAATATAAGGGACACTCAATGGAATACCCTTTAAATGACTAAAAGGGAAAATCAACAAATCTTGAAGCACTAGGGTATCAACTGAACTTTGTGGAACCTAAACTGGCCTTCCAACCTCTATTTAATAATCATCTCTAGAATACACAACCTCAATCTTGGGAGAGGCTTCTTAGCATGATCTCTATCTAGGGTAGGTCCTCATGCCCATTTTATACCTTGGGTTAACCATGATCCCTGTCTCATTCTCTAATCGGGGCTACCATATCAAGTGTTGTCTTATTATCCCTAGCATCTATAGACCTAGTCCACACCATTCGCATAGAAAAAATAGAATACAATTTTAAAATATTGGGTATAAAAAACCCACATGATAAGAAGTCAAATTAGAGAAGTTTTTTCTAAAGATATCTTATAGCCTCTCAAAGATGGATATGAACTTCTACATATCAATCCACAAGACTCCACTAGACATCCTACTCTTACACTTATGAGAACGGTGAACCTAGCGCTATGATACCAATATGTCACAACCTAAAAACTAGGTCATGATGGCACTTATTTCGGCCTAGCCTTGATAAGTAAGTTGAAACCCTAAAAATAGAAAATATGCAAAAAGTTCATTAAAAACAAGTTTAGCAAAGTCAGGCCAATACAAGTACAACTATAGTGGAAGTCCAAAAGAAATATCATAAATCTCACAATCTGATAACATGAGTGTATAGCATCTAAACAATCATCTAAATACTGAATGATACAAAATCTATCTCTGATTCATAAATAAAGACAAATAAAGATAGATAAGGTTTTATTCATCCCCAAACCTTGGCGTGCATTAGTACATCAAAAATCCAAAATGTTCGCACAAATCTTAGTTGCCACATATGGTACTTGAACTAGGATTCTCCCAAAAAAGGTATAGTGGGAGCGAGTATGGTCTACTTGTACTTAGTAGGTATCATAGATAGACTAAGAAAAGTAGAAAATAAGATATGTAAAAGAATATACTATGAGCACGCAACCTGCTAGTAGGAAAGTTTCCAAATGGTAGCTCACACCATCTCCACTAATAGTTCTAATATATATAACAGCAAAATATACAAGGATACACGTAAGATAGATGGAATCTAAGTACATGACAAATAACACATAAAAAGCAACACATGATGTGCAAATACAATGCAATACAATGGATAATAAAGTGAATAGTTGAAAGTGATTGCATGACTTTCTGTATACACCTATCAATCCTCAATGCTTCCAAAATAGGACCCATGGGGGTTTCACAACCCGTTTACTATCTCAAATTTCTACCAATCTCAGTCGCATGTTTCAATCTACCCGACCGACGTATTTCTCAATCTAGACATTTTAAAAATGTCTTATTTTCTTTTAAAATCAATGTTTCTCACTGGTACCAATATTTTATGAATATGTATGTATGCAATGGAGATATAACATTCACAGCCACATCAGTATGAAGATATCCAATACATTCAATACGTATACAAGTGAGATCAGAAATCAACTCAATATGTCAATAATTATGATATCAATTCTAATCGAGCAACATTGGAATAAACATGCATGTAAGACATTATTAATATCATATCAATCGATAACTCAACCACTTCTATCATGATAAAGTTTAACAATGCTCTATAAGACCTATGATATATATTCAAGCCACCCCATAGAAAACACAAGTATATAATATCATAAGCTAATAACAATAGAAAATAAGCCCCCACACAAACATCACGAATATATAATAACTCAAAAATCATATTCTATAGTTATTTTCCCCATCTCATAGCATGCTTTACTTATTCTATAACTACCCAACCAAATCTGAATAAAGTTAAGCCATAACCTACCTCAAAATGATAAAATACAAGCCTAAAGTCCTTCAACATGGAGCCTTCCCTTTTCGAATGGCCTTCCATTTGAGGTTGTTTTGGAAAAATGTAGGATCCACACACATAGTTTCAATTTTATCAAAATCTACCTAATAGCAAAATGAGTTTGGAAGCCTCAAAACTCAAACCAAGCATTCCTCTAGCCTAAAATCAATATCTTAGAGCTAAACACGTTGCTAGAATTATCATGTAAGCTCGTTTACAATAAGTTTTGGTCTAATACCTATTTCTCAACTTCAAAAACACCAAAATAGAAAAATGGGTATAAAATTTAAATAAACTGACCAAAAATCAAACTGACAACTTTGGTAAGTCATAAATGACTTGTAGCTACTGTGAAAAGGCACGAAATTCTAAAAATTTATGAAAATCAAAAGTTAATGCGGAGGTTCATTACAAGTAGGAAAAGAAAGTTTCATAAGTGGTGTATTTACTAGGATGGTAATTAATTTTCTAGTAATTACACCAATTTTAATTACCAGATAATTTTATAAATAGGCTCTTAGTGACTAAGAATTATAGCTTATGCTCAATTTCTAAATCAAAATAAAGTTCTAACTTTTGATTAAATTTTTCTCAAAACTACTTTTCGAAATATATATGGTGAAAGTCATTGAAAAACATACTACTACGTCAAAAATCACAAATTAAGGTTTTCAAGATTCTTAAAGAAATTCCCAAAAAAAAAAAATTATGAATCGAAGATAAGGAATAACCATAAATTTCATGAAATTCTATAATCCCCTTGGTAAATTTTCCATAGAACCAATATAAGAAGTACATGAACTTAATAAGGGATTTGGGATAAAAATCCTACTTTAATTTCAAGTAAAATAAGCCTTTGAATCATTAAGCATGGGGATGAGCAATATTTTTAATATAAATAACCCTTCATACATGAGAATAAGAGGATAAACTTGAAGGACAAACCTTGAGAAAGCATTGCTTGAGATTCTACGTCATGTTATTGAAAACCTAAATGCTTTGGAGTTTGGGAAAAATGAGGGAAGATAGACTATTTTTAGAGAAATAACCCTCTTGGGGAGCCTGGACATCGTGGATCGGGTCTTAGGATAAGAAATGGACAAAAATAATACTTAAATTGTATCACTAAAGATTACAAAAATCCATTTATATAGTCCATTCCACAGGCCGTGAACCAGATTCACAGATCGTGCTTTGGTCCGTAAACTTATGGCCGAGATTTTAAAATCTTTGTACAATGTCATGGTTGGATGCACGGACCGTGGCTTGGGCCGTCGAATTTTGGTGAGATTTTTTAAATCTCTAGACCATTTCAAGTTCACAGACCGTGAACTAGGTTTATTGAAATTAGATGAAATTTAAACAAATTTGGACAGTTTTCACGGCTAGGTTCAAGAATTGTGCACCCCTTAGGTCAGATTCTTATCTATCATATCAAGTTAGGTTTGAAATTTGAGGTATTATATTGAAGGCTTGATCTCGTCTTGACCTAATATTTAATTGTGTGGCATCATTGTATTATTAGTATTCAGGTTGGGTTGGGGCTGGTTCTTAATATAAATCCTTAATCTTTTAAATTTAATTCTGGTAAAATATTTGTAGAAAGCACATAAAAAGTGTAAGAAAAAACTCATTTTAAAGAGCAATTTGAAGAAATTAATCAAGTTACATAGCTAAATACATAAGAATTTGTTATTTTTAAGAGTAATAAATGATATTAATCAAGTTACATAATTAAGATACATGTTTCTCTTGATTTTGGGCTAAATTAATGTGATTCAGTTGCAATCAAACCTAACTTATGCATATCTAAGATACATGTTTTCAACGAATGTATCTAGAAGGAAGATTGTCAAATTTTGTAATTTTTAAAACTCTTGATATGAGTTGCAATTAGCTACCATACTCCTATGATTTATGTAAGTTTCTATGTTTCTTTATCTAATTCGATTCTCAAAATACTCCTCTCAAATTTTACATGCAAGACACTTGGGGCATTTTGTTAAAAGTGACAAAAGAGTTTCAAAATGAGATATAGGTGACTCACGTCTTAATAATAAAGTGTAGATGACAATTACTTTATTATGGATTAAGAAAGTTAGAAAAGTTTGAGAATAGCCCACAAGTTTTTAAATTTATACTTTTATCCAAATGTTAACCTAATATAACAGGAAACAGAGGGGGAAAAGGTGTGTTTCTCTCTCTTCTCAACCATTGTTGTTTTCTCTCTCTTAGCAATTTCTTTGCTGTTCATTATTGTTGTTGCTTTATTCATCATCTTCTGCTTCACTATCATCATCTTTTTCTTCTTGTTGTTGACCATTGTTCTTGTTGTTACTGCTACTACTACTACTTGACCAATTTCTTATGTAAAATTTTGTTTTGTACATCACTTTTCACTTTGGCATTACTTCATAGAAGACTTTGGTAAGTCAAACTATGATTTTTAGTTGAATTTGTCATTTGGGTAACTGATATTGTGCTATTTTTTCAACAATAGATAGCACGCGAATATGAATACAACATAAGAGCCATCTCTTTAAACAGATCACTCATCTTTTGGGATAGAGAGCCATCTATTGCAATGAAAGACTCATATGTTGGATTCATGTTTATGGTTCTATAGTGTCGTAACATAAATCAAATAGATGGGTCATCTATTGCAACATATGTCCCCTCTATTGTAACAGACTAGTTATCTATTGCAACAGACTAGTTATTTGTTGCAACGGGGTAAACATATGTTGCAATAGATTAGTAACCTATTGAATTAGAACCTGAACTTGATTCCAATAGATGTGTCGTCTGCTGTAATAGGTAAGTCATTTATCACAATAGGTTAGTTATATATTGTAACAAAACCTAAACTCTGTTCCAACAGAAGCGTCGTATGTTGCAATTGGTAAGTCAACTGTCATAACAGGTTAGTTATCTATTGTAACATGTCACTCATCTGTTGGAATCAGCTTCAAAGGTTCTTTAGTACTGTAACATTTATCCCAGTAGGCACTTCATCTGTTGAAATAGATGTATAGTATGTTGAAACATATGATTCACCTGTTATAATAGATGACTCATCTATTGAAATCAGCTTCAGAAGCGTTACATGAATCCCAATAGGTAAGTAATTTGTTGCAATGGATCACTTACCTGTTGTAACATATTGTTCACCTGTTGCAACAGATTACACATCTTTTGGGGTTTATGTTACGGCACTATGAAATTACTATTAATTTTATTATGATATCATTATTAACTTTTTTTTAACAAATGACTTTATTTAGGTACCACCAATAGAGAGATCAATAATAATAGGGGTGGATTGTCATGGTCAATGGATCGAGAAGAGCAATCGATATGTATGGTATTGGAAGGAGGGTGAAATTCTAGAGACGATAGTTATGACAGTCCAAAGTGATGTTTCATATAATGATTTTGTGAACTTAATCATCAGCTATTATAGACTGAATTGTCAATCAGAAAAACTCGTCATCAGCTACATGCACAACTCCTTTAAAAATCAGAGGGTACTACCTTTCAAGATAACCGATCAGATTCAGTTTGTATGCTTATCTTGGTGAATAAGCCAGGCCAGTGTTAAGGGTCTACGTGGTTGAAAAGATGAGAGAGAATGAGAACCAGAATATAGAAGAAGAACAACAATAAGGCATATTTGATGATAGGTTGGATGATTTGGACATGAATATTCTAGATAGTGATCAAACACCAACGCCCGTTGCTACGATCAATACGGTTGGTAGATCTTTTCAATCGACACAGTCTGGCAATCATCAAGATGATGAGATTGGTTTTTACAAGGAAATGTCAGTCAAGGATACAAAAGAACTTTCTAATTCCTTATTTATTTCTTGCTTAAAAAAAGATTTTAGAATAATGAAGGTGATCAATTCGAGCAAAGTCTTTTGCTTCAGATGTGCTAATCCAAACTGCAAGTAGTGGTTGAGAGCGGTGAAGTACTTAAGTTCTAACATATTCATTATTAATAAACATGAAAAGTATCACACATATGGGTCGGAGCATATTTTGGGCTAAAATCCTCATGTTATGGCAAAGGTCCTCGGTGAATATTTCAAGAATTGATTTCCCAATGGAAAAGGCCCTTCTACAAAGGATATGGCCAATCAACTTCTTGCCAAATTGGGTGTCATGGTCAGTTATTGGAAGATATATACGGCCATGGGGATTTCCAAGGACTTGGTTAGGGGGACACACGATCATGGGTATGCAGTCCTCGATGACTACCGTTACATGCTTGAGTCCACTAATCCCCAAAGTAAGACGGTGTTGCATGTCAATGAAAATGGAAGGTTCAAGTACTTTTTGTATTCTATGGTGCTTGGATTTAAGGTTTTCAACATTTCAGAAAAGTCATAGCCGTCGATGGGACCTTCTTGAGGAGCATGTATAACAGAGTTTTGCTAGCGACGATGGTGCAGGATACGGAGAATCACATATTTCCTGTCACTTTTTGTGTAGTGTACAAGGAATGTGATGCCTCTTATGGATAATTTTTTGAATAGATACGAAGTTGTATCTAAGATACCAAAGATTTGTGTTTTATTTTGGATAGGCATCCAAGTATTCGAAAGATGGGTTCAATTTTCTACACTTCAGCTCACTTTGGTTGTTGCATGAAGCATCTTGGAGATAACATTCGGAACAACTTTCACAAAGAAAGGGTCGTGACCCTTTTTTATAGAGCAGCTAAAGAATAAAGTAGAGAGGATTTTTTAGACCATTTTAATCAAATAAAAAATATTCATCCCAACGCAGCAGACGGTCTCGTATGTGTCAGTTTTGATAGATGGAGCCGAATATAAATTTAATATCTTTTTTGAGTTACAAGTTTAGTATGATGTCGTATTAAGTTATTCTTTTGTATAGGTACAATATTATGACATCAAACATAGATGAATTAGTGAATTCATTGTTTGATAATGAAAGAGAATTTCCCATCGTGTCTCTGTTTGATGAAATTAACCAGAAGTATGGCAAATTTTCTCACGAAAGGCATGTGAAGTTCGAGAACGCAGGAACCAAATTTGTTCTAGAAGCGAAGAAAATAATATCAATGTACATCAATCTAGGGAATAGGTTATTTGCTTTTCAAATAGCAGATTACAAGTTCAGTATCGACAGTCATGATGATGTTTCCACAGTCGATCTTCAAACATGATCTTGTATGTGCAGAGTTTTTGACTTGGACAAAATACCCTGTCTTCAAACTCAATACGGTGCAAAATATGGAACTAAAATTTATGAGTACTCCTCTACATATTATTCAATGGAAAAATATATAATGGCATATAGTGAGCATATTACTCCGGTGCCTCCCGAAGAATCTTAGGTTATTTTTGCAGAGCTTTTGGGGAGATTAATACATCCTCTATATATTGACCCAAGCACTACCAAACCGGGAAGAAGGCCATATAAGAGGAGGTGTGGAGTCGAAGAATCATTTTCATCAAGAAAAAACAAGTTCTCTGTATGTAAGAATGCTGGCCACAAAAGAACTACATGCCCGGATGGTAATCTACCATGATTGTTGTAATAGAAAAAACGTGTGTTGTTGTTTGTTATGGACTTTTATTTATTTAACTCATTATTATCAACGTAAATATTACCATTTATTATATAAAATATCTTTTTTAATAACTTTTGCATCAATAAAAAGAGGCAAAACAGGAACTAAATACAGCAGACAAAAAAATTATTTTCAACAGATGGACATTAGATGGAAAAACACAATACAGTTCATCAAACTGGAATGTTTTCCTCCAACAGATGACAAATTTGTTGCAACATATGGATAATCTGCTGATAGAAACCCAATCGGTGACCAATCTGTTTCAACAGATGGTCCATCTATTGAAAGAACTCAAAACTCTTGCTATTGCTAATGGATTCAAAATTGCTCCTTACGTCCAACCGTCGACATGATTGTTGAGAAGAAAAAAAAAAGATAGAATGAAAATTAAATAAGAATTAAAAAGCCAAAGTCGATCAAAAATAAATTTTTCATCAAACAAAAATAAAATACATTAGGTAACGATCCGATATAGAAAAATTAAAATATACACGCTAAAAGAAAAAACATCACCTAAATATTATTATCACCATCATCATTATTATTATTATTATTATTGTCATTTGGCCAATCGCCAACCGGCAGCAGGGTCCTCATCAGCCTCTGTATCTCTTTGAACATCCTTGATCTTATGGTGACCAGCTCCCTCTGTAAGTCATTAACCTGCCTCTGAGGTTCTCTCACGGTGTCACGCAAAATAGCAAAGTACCAAATAGGATCAGCCATATCTAGAACACATATGAATTGAAAAAAAATGTAAACACAAAAGTAAAGAAAAGAGTCCGAATATAATACAACGTATACTACCAACTGGTAGATTTATACACAAAAAAAAACTTACCTCAACGAGAAAGGAATATGCTCTTTGAAGAGAAGTGATTGAAGATGTAATACAAAAAGAAAAAATACAAGAAATAAATAAAATGAAGTAGAATGAAGATTAAGGAGGGGCCTATTTATAGAGGATTGAATCTAAATATGTTAGGCAAAAAGGCACGACTATTCAGCTCCATTGTATTAATTACATTCAAACTGCTGACTATTTTTTTTCTGTGAAAAGTCATGACTTTTTATTTTACATTCAAACTCTCACCTTTTCAAAATGGTTTCACTCCTTATAATAACCGTTATTATTGAATTGTTGCAACAGATCATCCATTTTTTACAACAGATAACCCATCTGTCGCAACAGATTTACCATTTGTTACAATAGATGGTCTATGTGTGTAATAGATAAGATGTCTCTCGCAACATATGGATTATTTGTTACAATAGATAGATCATCTGTTGGAGTACATGTTTTGATTTCTTCTAACAGTTGATTCATCAGTTGTAACAGATGGGAAATTTGATTCATCAAAAGTCATAACTGTTTAACCTTTTTTTAATAATCATCACATACCTTAATTAATCCAAATTGGTGACTGTTTTATTAAATAAAATAAAAAAACAGACTTAAAATAAACAAGGTGAAAAGTCACGACTTGTAGCACTTATTTTTCTTGACGGGCATGTAGATGATTATCTTTTGAGCCTCCGTAGTCTTGTACACTACTTAACGATAAGAGGTGAAGAATAAACATTGTCTGACATTGGTGGGGTAGGAAGAATAAGGTGTGTGCAGATGTATGGATCCACTTTCATGTGTGGGAGTTATGTATTATTGGTCAGGCTTTCGCGATAGACATACATAAAGCATAATGATTTTGTAAATGCAGTTTTTTACCAATTAGTCATTGATCCTTCAAACAAGATCCTACGTTTTACAGTTTTGTTTGATAGGTGTGAACTGATAAGGCCAAATGGTTCCAAGAAGGTGTTATTGATACCCTGTTATAATTTAATGATGGTTTTGCTCACGTTTATGAGTCAAATTCTGAGAAGAGATCAATATGTGATGGCATTATAGACATTTAATAGTGGTTGGACCAATTTTAATGATGCAATAGACTTTGAGATGGCCTTCAAAGTCTTCTATTACAGCAAATAAGAATGGTAAACCAATAGAAATTCCCCTGGTTCAAATTTATATAGATGGGTTGCTCGAGGAGACTATTATACAATAGAAGGTACTTGGGAGAATACCTATGAGGGAAAGAGGAGGTGGAGAAGACCATATATCATATCAGACCCTGTTTAAGAAGAAATACATGGAAGCAAGTAAGGAACTTCTAGCCAATCTAGCCAATGAAATTGACTTGGAAGATGAATAAACTGAATGAGTTTCAAATGTGATAGTGTATCAAAATATTAAAATCCGTCAGTCGTTCTTGAAAAAAGAAAAATGCTAAAGAGGACTAGAGCTGGACATTTTTCTAGGGACTACGACTAGCTAGCATGGCCTGAATGAAGACCCACAAAATGTAAGACCAAAACTCTAAGGAAGCAGCTTGGCGAGACAAAAAAAATTGGAAAGATTTTCAGTCACGAATGAAACCTAAACCAATAACTCCAGAAGTAAAAATAAGGGAATCTAAGGAGTCAATTTCTGAAGTCTAACTTGAATCCCATGCCTTCTATTTGTGGTTTTGATCAGTTCAATGGCACTAAAAACAAAAAGGTCTAAAGTTGGGCAAAAATCCCATGCCTTATTGTTTCCACTGCCCTTGACCAGACCAAAACCATAAGTGGAAAGCCTGGGATGCAAGTTTAACTTCAGAAATTGCCACATTGGCTTGATCCCTTATTTTTACTTCAAAACTTGGTTCAGGTTTCATTCCTAACCGAAAATCTTACCACCATCGGTACTCGTAAAACTGTAACCTTAGAGTTCTTGTCCTGTATTTTGTGGTTCTTCATTCAGGCCACGTTAGATAGTTGTAGTCCCCTAACAAAGTGCACAGCAACAGAGCACTTTAGCATTTTTCTTTTCAAAATGGACTGATGGATTTTCATTTTTGGATATAGTTTCACATTTGCAGCTCATTTAATTTTTTTCATTTTTCATGTCAATTACATTATCCAAATTCGCTACACGTTCCTTCCTACCCTTTATTTCTTCTTTAATAAGTTCTAATTTAAATAACATACAAATAAGAAGACGAGAAGAAAAGAGCAATAGTGAACCATACCTGCAATGTCAAAAAAGCAAAGGGATTAGAACACCTATTTCAGTTGAGAAAAGATATAGATCGGTTCTGAAAGAAAGGAGAGAGATGAGTTAATTTATGGATGAAGGAGAGAGAATTCTAGAGATGGGTTTTAAATATTCATTAATAACTTTGAGGGACACGAGGAGACGGTGACATTGAAAAGACAAGTTAAGACTACTCAAGGAGAAGATTTTTGAGTTATCCAAGTAATATTTTTTACCGCCTTAGTATTTTATCTTTTTTATCTCAGATAAGAAATTTCTTTAAAAAGATCTTAAAACATATAAGTCATCTGTTGCAACAGATGTCAATTTCTATCTGAAAATTTCCAATGACTCAGTCATCTATCACAATAGATGACAATGTCTATTTGATAATTAACAATAGATAGGTAATCTGTTACAACAGATTCATTAATCTATTTGATAAATTTCAACAGATATGTCATCTGTTACAATAGTTGAACATTTATTTTTATACAATTTCAACTGATTTTATATGGTCATCTATAACTTCAATTGATTTAGCTACAACTAGGGATGACTTGATAGGGTCAACTATATTGCATGATGTTGGTATTGCGCTCCTCCTAACCCAAGTCATCAATTGATCAATCTGAGTTAAAATGATTCATATTAGCTTATTATTTTAAATACCTAAATTGATTTAGCTACAATTAGGGATGAGTTGATAGGGTCAACTATATTGCATGATGTTGGTATTGCGCTCCTCCTGACCCGAGTCGTCAGTCGATCAATCTGAGTTGAAACGATTCATATTAGCATATTATTTGAGATACCTAAATTGATTTAGCTATAACTAGGGATGAGTTCATAAGATCAACTATATTACATAGTGTTGGTATTGCGCTCCTCCTGACCTGAGTCGTCAATTGATCAATCTGAGTTAAAATAATTCATATTAGCTTATTATTTGAAATACCTAAATTGATTTAGATACAACTAGGGAAGAGTTGATAGGGTCAGCTATATTGCATAATATTGGTATTGCGCTCCATCTGAAACGAGTCATCAATTGATCAATCTGAGTTGAAACGATTCATATTAGCTTATTATTTAAAATATCTAAATTGATTTAACTACAACTAGAGATTAGTTTATAGGGTCAATTATATTTCATGATGTTGGTATTGCGCTTCTCCTGACCCAAGTCATCAATCGATCAATCTAAGTTGAAACTATTCATATAAGTTTATTATTTGAAATACCTAAATTGATTTAGCTACAACTAGGGATGAGTTGATAGGGTCGACTATATTACATGATGTTGGTATTGCGCTTCTCCTGAGTAGTCAATCGACCAATCTGAGTTGAAACGATTCATATCAGCTTATTATTTGAAATACCTAAATTGATTTAGCTACAACTAAGGATGAGTTGATAAGGTCAACAATATTGCATGATGTTGGTATTGCGCTCCTCATAACCTGAGTCGTCAGTCGATCAATCTGAGTTAAAATGATTCATCTCAGCATATTATTTGAGATACCTAAATTGATTTAGCTACAACTAGGAATGAGTTGATAGGGTCAAGTATATTGCAGATGTTAGTAGTGCGCTCCTCCTGACCTGAGTCGTCAATCGATCAATATGAGTTAAAACAATTCCTATTAGCTTATTATTTGAAATACCTAAATTTATTTAGCTATAACTAGGGATGAGTTGATAGGGTCTACAATATTGCATGATATTGGTGTTGTGCTCCTCTTGGCCCGAGTCGTCAATCGATCAATCTGAGTCGAAACAATTTATATTAGTTTATTATTTGAAATACCTAAATTTATTTAGCTACAACTAAGAATGAGTTAATAGGGTCAACTATATTGCGTGATATTGGTATTGTGTTCCTCCTATCTAGAGTCGTCAATTGACCAATCTGAGTTGAAAGAATTCATATTAAATTATTATTTGAAATACCTAAATTGATTTAGTTACAACTATGGATGAGCTGAGAGGGTCAACTATATTGCGTGATGTTGGTATTACGTTCCTCCTGACCTAAGTCATCAATCGACCAATCTGAGTTGAAACAATTCATATTAGCTTTGTAATGCCCCGAATCTGGTACCCGGAATGCCACACGGTGCTCATGACCCCGAAGGACCACAAGCTAACCCATGACTAATATCTGTAACTAAGCACTGCATAACATATTGTATAAAAGTAAAATAAAAGGTTGAAAGGCCATAAGGTTCAAAAAACGTATTAAACATAACATCTGGAGATACGGTATATCAATATCAAATGACTAAAATAACTGTCTGAACATGCTAGTCTAAAAGCCTCTAAACTGTCTGAATAAGGAGTTAATGGGACATGTCCCCAACTAACTCCAACTGCTGAAATAAACTAAGTACTGAAAGAATGAAATAGTCAAATAATAATATCCTCAAATGATGAGGACTCACTACAAGTTTGTCTGTTGAACGGCTGATCTACTAAGGATAGTTTGGAGCTCGTTCTTCTGAACCTATGGGATAAAACACCATAGCGTAAAAGAAAAGTATGCATCAGTATGATTAAATGTACTGGTATGCAAGTGAGATAGGTTGAATTCAAGGGGTTTATATGCATGAACAATACTAACTGAATAACATGAACGTGAGAGAACATACATGAATGTGTGAACTGTAACAGAGATCATGACATCACTGAATCTGAATACTAATAACATAAGTTTTTGTATAACTGATATACTATTATCTGAATTACTGTGTATGACAGACCTATTTCTGATGGAACTAGCTGAGTTCTGTACTGAGCTGGGTGACTATATCTAACAGTCCTGAATTTTGTAGAACTATCTGAGTTCTATTACTGAGACTAAGACTGAGACTATAACTATGGGAAGTAGTCATCTAACCAGCATGCCCCTAATAAGCAATATAGCTGAGTTGGGGTCCAATCTATAACCCCAATTGGATGGGTGTCAATACTGTTCCACTGGTAAGGACAAGTTGTGATTGACCCTCATCTAACAGGTACTCTAATGAGAACGGTAGAACCCTCATCTAACGGGTTAAGCCACCTCATCTACCCTTATCTAGAAGGTTTGATATCTCAACCTACGCTGGCTACGTAGTTTTGGAGCACAAGGATTACTTCTAAGAATCACACCCTCTACTAACAGGTGAGTTCCCATCCTTGGGCTCACTCGGTGCTGAATCCTACTCCCATCTGAATAGACACTGAACTAAATATACTGGACTGAACTGGACTGAGTTCGCCAAATTTTATGGACTGGCGGAATGTTACTGAATTTTGTTAACTGACTGAGTTCATGAGATTACTGAGTCTTCCTGAGTCATGTAAATAACTGAATTCTACTGATCATGGCATGACTGAGATTATCATGAAACTAACACGGGCTCTAGGCACATAGCTAAATTTTTAGGTATAAATACCCCCAGGACTCTATAGCATAAAAGTAATTCATGGCATAAGTTCAAAATCACAACAATGGCTACACATATATCCATAATTCATTGACTAAGACATTTCATCAAAACACTTGACATGTATTAACTTGTACATGAATGGGGATTTCATACTATCATACTATAATGGCACTTTTTCCTTCTCATAGGCATTTAATCAAACACATGGGGAGAATACTTTGGTTATACCATCATCAATGCATCTAATTACCATGGTTGTATAAATAAATTTGCAATTTGAAGGGTTTATCCTTATTATTATGCAAATCATCACACATTAGGATCAATTATTGGAACATGTAATTTAAGTCATGAATCAAAACCCCACAGCAACATGGACATGAATTTCAATTCAACTAAATCATGAATATTCATAAATACACAAATCTTGGATTTTCAAAAGAGATTCTTAAGATTCATGGGTGAAAGGGACTCATGAATCAATAATTTACATACCTCAAAAGCTTGAATCTTGAAAGATAACTAATGTTTCTTGAACGTTCTTAGATTGGGAAACTCAGATCTTGATGTTTTTTTTACGGTTCTTGAACTTAAAGAATTTGGATTTATTAGTTTCTTGAAGAAGGGTTTAGATCTTGTTCTTGGGGATTGATCTTTGAGAGAAACCCTAATGTAGTGTTGTAGATGAATAATGAAGTTATGAGCTCTGGTATGGTATAATTAGGGGTCAAAATGGGTGGAAAATACCCAAATACCCCTTTAAAATGGCTTAAAATTACTGATCAAAAGTGGCGACAGTTTTTGCAATGGTTCGTCGTTGGCTCGATGGTCTGTCGGTCTATCCCATCGTACTTGGATATAACCTAAACTTTCTGCCTCGTCTACAATGGCTTGAGCGATGGTCCATCACTATCTCGACAGTCCGTCGGTCCTTACCATCGCACTTGGCCAGAACCTAAACTTCCTGCCTCGTCTGCGGTGGTTTGGGTGATGGTCCATCGCTATCTCGATGGTTCATCGGTCTTGACCATCGCACTTGGCCAGAACCTTAACTTCCTACCTCGTTTGTGATGGTTTGGGCAACGGTCCATCGCTAGCTCGATAGTTCGTTGGTCTCCAAAAGATGGTTTCTCTGCCTTAGTAGTGACGGCTTGGGCGATGGTCCGTCGCTAGATCGATGGTCCACCGGCCAGACCATCGCTTCTGGGCAGTTTTGACAGTTCTCTGTAAAACGTCCATAACGTTTTACTCTGATACCGGATTTGAAAAAAATTAGTATCGTTGGAAAGATAATTTAATTTCCCACATAATAAAAAGTAGAATTTGGGGAAATTCTATCTTATTTAAACATTAATCATTTAGGAAGTTATCACTAACTCTTCTAGAGACTAGATTTGACTTAAAGAAAGTTTGGGGTATTTCAATTCTCCCCCTTAGGAACATTCATCCTCGAATGGGACTGACTAGACTGGAAAAACTGATAGACTCATCTTACTTAAGGGATATGAACATTTGAACATGTCTATATGACTGAAACTTCTGATATACTGAAATCTCATACTAAAGATGCATGTCTGATGCATGGATATATGACGGATAGTCTTCATGAATGCATGACTAAAATTTTTGAGAAGCTGAGTTTCTCGTGATGAGAATACATATCTGATGCATAAATACATTACTGACATGATATATGAACATATGACTGGATATGCAAGGGTATTTGATACCAAGCTTACAACAGAAATTTGAACATGAAACTAAATAAGCTTAAGAAAAGCTATTACCTTGGGCTGAGTCTAAGTTTGTGGAAAAGAGGTGAGGAAACTTGGTCTGCATATCTGTTTTTGTTTTCCAAGTAGCTCCCTTAACGGACTGATTCTGCCAAAGAACTTTGACTAGAGGGACTTCTTTGTTCCTCAGTCTGCGAGTCTGGTAGTCAAGAATTTCAACTGGGAACTCTTTGAAAGAAAGGTTGTTCTGAATGTCTAAGCCCTCTACCGAGACTACAACTGTTGGGTCACCTATGCACTTCTTAAGCAAGGAGACATGAAAGATTGGATGCACTGAAGTTAGATCTGAAGGTAACTCGAGCTCATAAGCTACTTTGCCAAAGCGACTGAGAATTTTGAAGGGACCTACATATCAGGGACTAAGCTTTCCCTTCTTACGGAACCTCTTTACTCCCTTCATGGGGGAGATATTCAAATAAATAAGATCATCAATCTCAAACTCAAGATCTTTCCTGCGTACATCTGCATATGATTTCTATCAGCTCTGAGCTGTCTTGAGCCTCTTTCTGATTAACTGAACTTTCTCCATGGTATCGAAGACCAAGTCAGGCCCTACCACAGCGACCTCACCAACTTCGAACCAACCGATTGGAGATCTGCATCACCTACCATAGAGAGCTTCAAATGGAGTCATCTGAATACTGGAATGATAGCTATTGTTGTATGCAAACTCAATCAAAGGCAAGTAGTCATCCTAACTCCCCTTGAAATCAATTGCACACGCACTTAGCATATCTTCCTAGGTCTGAATGGTCCTTTCTGCTTGACCATCTGTCTGAGGGTAAAAGGTTGTACTGAGATTAACTCGGGTACCAATACCCTTTTGGAACACTTTCCAGAAATGAGAGGTGAACTGGGTACCTCTATTTGAGACAATAGACAATGGAACACCATGCAATCTGACTAATTCCTTGATATAGAGTTTGGCGTAATCCTTAGCTAAATAAAAGGTATGGACTGGAAGGAAATGAGCTGATTTGGTTATCCTGTCTACAAAGACCCAGACTGAATCATGCTGGTTATGAGTACAAGGAAAACCCGTCATAAATTCCATGTTCACTTTTTCCCTCTTCCAAGTAGGAATAATGAATTCTTGTATAGACACACTAGGCTTATGATGCTCTATCTTAACCCGCTGACATATAAAGAACTTAGCCACAAACTCTGCAATATCTCTCTTTATCCCACTCTACTAATAGATCTCTCATAAGTCGCAGTACATCTTAGTGGCCCCTAGATGAATAGATTAGCGCGCATCATTCACTTCTTCAAGAATTCGTTGCCTCAAGTCATCTACACCTGGAACACACAGACGACCCTGACAACGGAAAATACCATCTCCCCCTTGGGAGAAAACCTCTACCTTCTGATCTCTGACCGACTCTTTCAACTTAACAAGACTGGGATCTCTATCTTGATTTTCTTTCACCACGGATACTAGAGATGATTCTAAACTGTTCTGAACCCATATACTACCTTCTGCTGAATTGACTAAGCGGACACCTAGTCGGGAAAGTTGATGTACTTCCTGAGCTAACTTCTTCTTACTATCCTCAACATGAGCAACACTACCCATAGATATTCTACTGAGAGTGTCGGCCACTGCATTGGCCTTGCCCGGATGATAAAGAACACTCATGTCGTAATCTTTCAAGATCTCTAACCACCTTCTCTAAAGGAGGTTAAGATCTTTCTAAGAGAATATATACTGAAGGCTCTTGTGATCTGTGAACACATCTACATGAACACCATACAAGTAATGCCTCCAAATTTTTAAGGCAAAAACTATGGCTCCTAACTCAAGATCATGAGTCGGATAATTCTTCTCATGGGTTTTAAGATGTATGGAGGCATAGGCTATGACCTTATCATGTTGCATGAGGACACAACCCAAACCCACTCTAGATGCATCACAGTACACCACAAACCCATCCGAACCATCTAGAAGAGCTAAAACTGGGGCTAAGGTGAGTCAAGTCTCCAACACCTGAAAACACTTCTCACAAGGATCTGACCACTGAAACTTGACTATCTTCTGAGTCAATCTAGACATAGGGGATGCAATAGAAAAAAATCCTTCAACAAACCGACAGTAATAACCATCCAAACCCAAGAAACTCCTAATTTCTGATGGAAAGATAGGTCTGGGCTAGTTTCTCACTGCTCGGTCTTTTGAGGATTAACTCTAATGCCATAACCAGAGACGATATGACCAAGGAATGTTACTGACATTAGCCAAATTTTAACTTACTGAATTTGGCGAATAGCTAATGATTTCTAAGAGTCTTCAATACTATTCTGAGATGGTCTGCATAATCATGCTCACTGCGGGAATAAACAAGAATGTTATCTATGAAGACTATGACGAACATGTCCAAGTACTGCTTAAACACACGGTTCATCAAGTCCATGGAGGCTGCTGAGGCATTAGTAAGACCAAAGGACATGACTAAGAATTCAAAGTGACCATACCGAGTACAAAAAGCTATTTTCAAAATATAACATTCTTTGACCCTGAGCTGATGATAGCCTGATCTGAGGTCTATCTTAGAAAAATAGCTGGCACCCTGAAGTTGACCGAATAAGTCATCAATTCTGGGAAGTGGATACTTGTTCTTGACGGTGACTGTATTGAGCTGGCGGTA
Source organism: Capsicum pubescens (assembly GCA_030864215.1). NCBI lineage: Eukaryota > Viridiplantae > Streptophyta > Magnoliopsida > Solanales > Solanaceae > Capsicum > Capsicum pubescens. Next base: position 64,060,233 of record CM061546.1, on the reverse strand, counting down.
GTCTATACACATTCTGACAGAACCATCTTTCTTGCACATGAATAAGACTGGTGCGCCCCATGGGGACACACTGGGCTTGATAAAACCCTTATCTAGGAGATCCTTCAACTGATCTTTCAATTCTCTAAGTTTTGTTAGTGCCATTCTGTATGGCGAATAGATATGGGTTGAGTATCTGGAAGAAGATCAATGCAGAAGTCTATTTCCCTTTAGGGAAGAATTCCTGGAAGATCTTCGGGAAAGACATCTGAGTATTCATTCACTACTGGGACTTATCCGAGACTGGTACAAGATGATCGACACATCCCTTAGATATCATTTTCCATGCCCGAAGGTAGGAAATAAGTTGACCTCTAAAAACTGAAGTACTACCCTTCCACTCTAGGATGGGTTTATTTGGGAACTAAAACTGGACCACTCTATTTCTACAGTCGATTGTGGCATAGCAGAAATAAAGCCAATCCATGCCGATAATGACATCAAAATTAGTCATTTCTAATTCGACAAAGTCTGCTGATGTGACTTTCTGAAATATCATAATCGAACAGTTCCTGTATACCCACCGAGTATAATGGTTTTACCCACTGGGGTAGAGACTGAGAAGGGCTCTGCTAGAATTTTGGGACTGACTCTAAAATCAACTACTATATAAGGAGTAACAAAAGACAAAAAAGCTCTAGGATCTAGCAAAGAGTAAATATGAAAGTAAAAGATCTGTAATGTACCAGTGACCACATCAGGAGAATTTTCCTGATCCTGTCGGGACTAGAAGGCATAAATTCTATTTGGGAACTGCCCACTAGCTACGCTAGAAGTGGCACCCTGCTGATTTGAGCGACCGGACGGAACTGAGGAACGGTTCTGCTGACCCTGAATTCCTAACTGGGGACAATCTCTAACTCTATGGCCTAGCTTGCCACATCTAAAACACACATCACTACCAGCTCTGCAAATACCCTTGTGGTTCTTACCATAAGTCTGACAAAGAGAATGGGTGCGGGCACTGCTAATACTTCCCTGAGACTTGGATCCTGGCGCCCTATCTCTGTCACCATCCCTAAACTTAGGAGCTAGAGTATTAACTGAGGAAGGAGCTGTAATAGATAACTTTGGGTGAAACTGAGAACGGTTACCACCCTCAGACTTAGGTTGATTAAAGTTGAAGCTATCGGTTCTAGATCTCTTATTCTACTTCTCTCTCATATTAATTTTCTTCTCTTCTATCTATTGAGCATGGATCATAAGTTTGGCTATGTCCATCTCACTAATCAGCATTGCAGATCTACACTTATTGACCACAATATCATTTACTCCAGAAACAAACTTACTCATCCTAGCCCTGCTATCTGCCACCACATAAGGATCATATCTATCTAGTTAAGTAAACTTAAGAGAATACTCTTTCACTGTCATGTTTCCCTACCTGAGGTTGATAAATTTTAACACCTTAGCTTCTCTCAGCATTAGGGGAAAGAATCTATCTAGAAAAGCAGTGGCAAACTCCTCCCGCTCTATAGGTATGTAACACCCCAATTTGGTGAACTGGAATGCTACACGGTGCTCATGACCTCGAAGGACCACAAGCTAGCCCATGACTAATATTTGTACCTGTATACTACATAAAATACTGAATAATGCGGAAACATGCACTGAAAAGCCATAAGGTTCAATACTGAACATAATATGGATAAGATAACATCTGTGGGGTAATGAAATACCCAAAAACAAAATTGTGAACACTGAAGTATGAAACATAATAGTCTGCATCTAGTCTGAAAGCCTCTACTGTCTGAATAATCTGAATAAGGAGTTGATGGGACATGTCCCCAACTAACTCCAGCTAATAACTAATCAATGAAATAGTGGAGAAATAATCATGTCCTCGAAGGATAAGGACTCACTTCTATTATGACTGCTGAGACTGGAATCTACTGCTGATCTAGAACTCGTGTCTCTGAAACTATGGTGTAACATAAAAAGAAAGTACCATAGCATAAATGCGTCTGTACAATTGAATGTACTGAGTATACATGTAAGGTAGGCTAATGCAAGGGTTAACATGCATAAATAATATTAGCTGACTGTCTAACATGAATGCGAGAATGCATACATAAATACATAACTGTAACTGACAATGTGATATCGTGATTACTGAATCTGAATACTAATGACACGACATGCTAATAACTAATATAACTGATAGTATAAATAGATGTATCTGAATGTAACCGATAACATTGGTGACTATATCTGACATTCCTAAATCTGATGAAACTATCTGAGTTTCATACTGTATCTGAGTTGATTATGTCTGACAGTCCTAAATTTGATGGAACTATCTGAGTTCCGTACTATAACTGAGTTGACTGTATTTGACAGTCCTGATTCTGTAACATGAAACTATGGGAAGTAGTTATCTAATCGTCATTCCCCTGATACGTCATTATGGCTGAGTTGGGGTCCAATCTGTAACCCCAATTCAAAGGGTGTCAATACCGCGCCACCAATAAGGATAAGCTGTGGGAGACCCTCATCTGATAGTATCCCCTATACAAGAATGGTGGGGCCCTTATCTGAAAGTGCTTATCCACCTCATCAACCCTCATCGATAGTGTTGATGTCTCAACCTATGATGGCTACATAGTTCTGGAATGCAAGGATGCTGCTAAGGATCACACCCTCATCTGATAGTGTGTGTCCCCATCCTTGGGTTCACTCGGTGCTAATTTCTAAACCCATCTGAATGGACACTGAACATGATTTACTGAACTGAACATGGACTGAGTTACTGAATTCCATTGACTGATGGAATACTACTGATATCTGATAACTTACTGAGTTCATGAGATCATGGAGATTTCATGAGTCATAAGACTGTCTGAAGTCTAAGGATCATGGCTTAATTGAGAGTATTGTGAAAACATGACATGGCTCTAAGCACACAGCTAATGTTTCGGGTACGAGTATCCCCAGGACTCGATAGAAGGAAAACTGACCAAGCATAACTTACTTGAATATATAACTAACATCATAATCCATAATACATTTATAGAAGCATTCCATCAAAATATGTGATAGGCATAACTTGTACATACATGGGGATTTCATGATATCATACTAGTTGGGCATTGTTCCTTCATCTAGGCATTTAATCAAACACATGGTAGACATAGCAGATGTAGACAACATTATACAACAATTAATCATCATGATTCGTCTTTAATTTCATCACTCTAGGGTTTATTCATAGGTTCACATGAATATACATCTATACAAATCAATTCCACATAAAATTGATCACCCAACATGGATTTGAATTCAATTGATCATTCTCAACATAACCAAAACAAACCCAACATGAAATTCACAAAGAAATCCATAAACTTGAACTTAGAAAAGAGATTCTTGGGCTTCATGGACTAAAGGAGTCCATGAATGAACACTACGCATACCTTAGTTCGTGGTTTTGTAAAGATTGACGATGAAACTTTCTTGAAATTGGATCTTCTATGAAAACCCTAGCTTGTTCTTGAGAAAAACTTGAGAGAAGAGAGTGTATTTTGGGTGAAAAGTGGTTGAATCACGTATTAAAGGGCTTAAATAAGGGTGGGAAATTGACTCTTTTAACCTCAGACGCGTCATTTAATTTCAGTAAAATTTTCTCGAACGAACCCCTGGCACGACGCAGTGCTATCGCACCGTGTCACCGGAATTATACAATTGGGAAGCTGAGGGATAGCGCGATGCGGAGCCATCGCGTTTCCCCTTCTTTTGTGACCTAGAACTTTGGCGCGACACGGAGGAAATCGTGCTAAGACACTGGAAAAGGAAAATTTTGAATTTGGGCCCTGGCGCGATGCGCCATAATTGCGGACCCATATTGGAATTGGCCAAATTCCATTTCCTCTTGTGGTGCGGTGCGCCACTGACTAATATGGCATTATTTTACGACGGGAACTTGAAATAGTCATAACTTCTGACCCGGTTATCGGATTTGGGCGAATCTTATATCGATGGAAAGCTTATTGAATTTTCCACATGAAAAAATATGAAAATATTAAAAATTTCTCATGGAATAATTATCATTCACTTTAGAAGCTAATACTAGGCATTCTTGGAATGAAATTTGCTAGAAATCTTTGGGGTATTACAATATCTCCCCCTTGAGAACATTCATCCTCGAATGAGACTGACTGAGATAGAAAACAATAACCAAAACATGAACTAAACATGAATAACTGGAACATTATCTCATGACTGACAAGCTGAACATAACATACTGAATATGCATATCTGATGCATGTGTAACTGATTCATGAATGCATGACTGAATGTTCCGAGGAACTAAGTTTCTCACAATGAGAATGCATTTCTGATGCATAATTATATAACTGAACTGATGCATGAGTGCATGACTGAATATGTAGTGGTACTTGATACCAAGTTTATAATGGGAACACGAGCATTAAACTACATACCAAATTCGTGATGAATATTGATCATGAAACTTAGTAAACTTAAGGAGAACTGTTACCTTGAGCTTGATCTGAGTTGGTGAAGAAGAGGTGAGGATACTTGGTATGCATGTGTGCTTTTGCTTCCCAAGTAGCTCCCTCGACGGACTGATTTTGCCAAAGAACTTTAACTAGAGGGACTTCTTTGCTCCTCAATCTACGAGTCTGATAGTCTAAGATTTCGACTGAAATCTCTTTATAAGAGAGACTGTTCTGAACATCAATGCTCTGAATAGGGACTACGACTGGTGGGTCACCTATACACTTCTTGAACAAAGAGACATGGAATACTGGATGAACTGAGGCTAGATCTGAAGGAAATTTGAGCTCATAAGCTACCTTGCCGAAACAACTGAGAATCTTGAAGGGATTGACATATCGGGGATGAGCTTTCCTTTCTTACCGAATCTCTTCACTCCCTTTATGGGAGAGATATTTAGATAGACATGATCACCAATATCAAACTCGAGATCTTTTCTACGAACATATGCATAAGACTTCTGTCGTCTCTAAGCAGCATGGAATCTTTCTCTGATTAACTGGCCTTTTTCTAAAGCGTCGAATACTAAGTCAGGACCTGTGACTGAGGCCTCACTAACTTTGAACCAACCAATTGGAGATCTACATCTTCTACCATAGAGAGCTTTGCATGGAGCCATCCGAATACTATAATGATAGTTGTTATTGTATGAAAACTCAATCAAAGGCAAGTGGTTATCCCAACTTCCCTTGAAATCAATTGTACATGCCCTTAGAATATCTTCTAAAGTATGAATGGTTCATTCTTCTTGACCATCTATCTGAGGATGAAAGGTTGTACTGAGATGAACTTGGGTACCGAGATCCTTTTAGAATGCTTTCCAGAAATAAGAGGTGAACTGGGTACCTCTATCTTAGATAATTGACAATGGAACACTGTGCAATCTGACCAACTCCTTGATATATAGTTTGGCATAATCCTCGACTGACTAAGTGGTATGAACTGGAAGGAAATGAACTAATTTGGTCATTCTATCTACAATAACCTAGACTAAATCATGCTGATGACGAGTTCGAGGCAAACCCATCACGAAGTCTATGTTCACAACTTCCCACTTCCAAGTAGGAATACTGAACTCCTGCATGGACCCAATAGGTTTCCGATGCTCTATCTTAACTTGCTGACATGTAGAGCACTTAGCCATAAACTCTGCAATGTCTCTCTTCATCCCACTCCACCAATAGATTTCTCACAAATTGCAGTACATCTTTGTGGCCCCTGGATGAATAGAGTAGCGTGCACCATGCGTTTCTACAAGAATTCGCTGCCTTAAGTCATCTACACCTGGAACACAGAGATGACCCTGACAATGAATAACACTATTTCCCCCTTGGGAGAAAACCTCTATTTTCTGATCCTAGACTGACTCTTTCAACTTGACAAGGCTGGGATCTCTTTCTTCCTTTTCTTTTACCTCGGAAACTAGAGATGATTCTGAAATACTTTGAACTCATACACCACCCTCTGAAGAATCGACTAAGCGAATGCCTAGTCTGACAAGCTTATGGACTTCTTGAGCTAACTTCTTCTTACTATCCTCCACATGAGAAACACTACCCATGGATAGTCTACTGAGAGCGTCGGCCACTACGTTGGCCTTGCCCGGATGATAGATGACACTCATGTCGTAATCTTTCAAGAGATCTAACCACCTTCTCTGAAGAATATTGAGATCTTTTTGATAAAGACATATTGAAGAATCTTATGATCTGTGAACACATCTACCTAAACAACGTATAGATAATGCCTTCAATGTTTTAAGGCAAATACTATGGATGCTAACTCAAGATCATGAGTAGGGTAATTCTTCTCATGGGGATTAATCTATCTGGAGGTGTAGGCTATGAACCTACCATGCTGCATGAGGACACAACCCAAACCTACTCTGGATGCATCACAATACACTACGAACCCATCTGAACCATCTGGGAGAGCTAAGACTAGAGTTGAGGTGAGTTCAATCTTCAACTCCTGAAAACTCTTCTCGCAAGGATCTGACCACTGAAACTTGACTTTATTCTGAGTCAATCTATATATAGGGGATGCAATAGAAGAAAATCCCTCAATAAACCATCGGTAATAGCTAGCCAAACCCAAGAAACTCCTGATATCTGATAAAGAGACAAGTCTGGGCCAGTTTTTTACTGTTTTTGTCTTTTGAGGATCAACTCTAATGCCATCACCAGAAATGATATGACCAAGGAATGCTATTGAACTTAGCCAAAATTTGCACTTACCGAATTTGATGAATAGTTGATGATCTCTGAGAGTCTAAAGTACTATTCTGAGATAGTCTGCATGATCGCGCTTAGTGTGAAAATAGACCAGAATATCATCTATGAAGACTATGAAGAACATGTCCAAGTAATACTTGAACATGTGGTTCATCAAGTCCATGAAAGCTGTTGGGGCATTGTTAAGACCAAAGGACATAACTAAGAATTCGAAATAACCATACCGAGTACGAAAAGCTATTTTCGGAATGTCACATTCTCTAACTCTGAGCTGATGATAGACGGATCAGAGGTCTATCTTAGAAAAATAACTGGCACCCTAAAGTTGGTCAAACAAGTCATCGATTCAAGAAAAAGGATACTTGTTCTTGACCATGACCTTATTGAGTTGACGGTAGTCTACACACATTCTGAGAGAATCATCTTTCTTGTGCACGAATAATACTGGAGCGCCCCACGGTGAAATGTTGGGCCTAATGAATCCCTTATCTAAGAGATCCTTCAATTGTTCTTTCAGTTTCTTTGAGTTCTGTCGGTGCCATTCTGTATGGTGGAATAGAGATAGGCTGAGTATTTAGAAGAAGATCAATGCCGAAGTCTATTTCCCTTTCGAGAGGAATTCCTGAAAGATCTTTGGGAAAGATATTTGAATATTCATTCACTACTGGGACTGATTCAAGGCTGGGAGTTTCGGAACTAGTGTCCTTAACTCAGACAAGATGATAGACATATCCTTTAGATATCATTTTCCTTGCCCGAAGGTAGGAAATAAGCTGACCCCTGAAAGCAGATACACTACCCTTCCACTCAAGGATGAGTTCATTTGGAAACTAAAACTGGACTATTCTATTTCTGCAGTCGACTGTGGCATAGCAGGAATGAAGCCAATCCATGCCGAGAATGATATCAACATCAGTTATCTCTAATTCAACTAAGTCTGCTGAAGTGACTTTTTGAAACATCATAACCGAGCATTTCCTGTATACTCGCCGGGCTATGATGGTTTTTCCCACTGGGGTAGAGACTGAGAAGGGCTCTTTTAGAATTTTGGGACTGACTCCGAAATCAACTGCTATATAGGGAGTAACAAAAGATAAAAAAGCTCCTGGATCTAGCAAAGCATAAACATGCACATGAAAGATCTATAACGTACCAATAACTACATCAGGAGAATTTTCTTGATATTTTTGGGTCTGAAGAGCATATAGTCTATTTTGGCATTGCCTACTAGTAGTACTGATGGTGGCACCCTACTGATTTGGGCAATCGGACTGAGCTGAGGAGCAGAGATAACTCTGATAACCTAACTGAGGGTAGTCTCTAACTCTGTGGCCTGGCTTTCCATAACTGAAACAGACATCTTTGCTAGCTCTACAATCACCCTTGTGGTTCTTACCACAAGTCTGACAAAGGGGATTAGTTTGGGCATTGCTAACACTTCTCTGAGACTTAGAGCCTGGCACTCTATCTTTGAACTTAGGAGTTGGAGCACTAGCTGAAGAAGGAGATGGAACTGATAACTTAGGAAGAAACTGAGAATGGTTTCCTCCTTCTAATTTAGGTTGAGCGAAGTTAAAACTACCTGTCTTCGCTCTCTTATTCTGCTTCTCCCTTATCTTAATCTTTTACTCCTCAATCTGTTGAGCATGATTTATAAGTCTGGCTAAAGTCATATCACTATTCAGCATGTTGGATCTACACTCATTAACCACGCTATCATTTACCCCTGAAGCGAACTTACTCATCTTGTCTCTGTCGTCTGCAACCACATGAGGGGCATATATGGCTAATTGAGTAAACTTTAGAGAATACTCTTTCACCGTCATATTTCCCTGCCTGAGGTTAATGAACTCTAGCACCTTAGCCTCTCTAAGATCTTAGGGAAAGAATCTGTCTAAGAATGCAGTGACAAACTCCTCTCACTCTATAGGACCTGCATCATCTGACCTTTCTGACTTCCACTGTTTGAACCAAGTATGGCCACATCCTGCAACTGGTATGCGACTAACTCAGCTCTCTCAATAGTAGTCACCCCCATAATGTATGTCACTTTCAGAACTTGATCAATGAATTCCTGAGGGTCTTTATCTACTTTAGACCCATGGAAGGATGGAGGATTCATTCGGGTGAAGTCCCAAATCCTAGCTGCAGCTGAGGTTGCCATTGGGTTGGCCGAAATGATAGTTGGTCACTCATTATGGGCAGTTACTGACTGTACAAGGGTTGTAAATACGGTCCTGAACTCCGCATGAAAAGATCGCCCAAAGGTTCTTCGGGTTGAGGGGCTGACTAATTTCTTCACTTAGGAGAAATATTCTGAAAAAAATGAAGAAGCAGATTAGACTGAGAGATTAACTTGTGATTATGCTCACTGGCACGACAAGAATACTGAAAGAAGGGAAACTGTTCCTAAACATATCATAGCCTCTTGCACATAAATGTGGCACGCAACACACCCATGTACAAGAATCTACTAGATGCGGCTTTCAGACTTCCTAGGACTCTATTGAACGTTAGGCTCTGATACCAAGTTTGTAACACCCCAATTTACTGAACCAGAATTCTACACAGTGCTCATGACCCCGAAGGACCAAAATCTAACCCATGACTGATATCTGTACCTATATACTACATAAAATACTGAATAATGTAGAAATATGCACTGAAAGGCTATAATATTCAATACTGAACATAACATGGATGCAATAATATCAGTAGGGTAATACAATACCTAAAAACAAACTTGTAAACACTAAAGTCTGAAACATAATAGTTTGCATCTAGTCTGAAAGCCTCTACTGTTTAAATAATCTGAATAAGGAGTTGATGGGACATATCCCCAACTAACTCCAACTAATAAGTAATAAATGAAATAGTGGAGAAATAATCATGTCCTCGAAGGATGAGGACTCACTTCTAGTCTGACTGCTGAGACTGGAATCTACTACTAATCTAGAACTCGTATCTCTGAACCTATGGTGTAGTATAAAAAGAAAGCACCATAGCATAAATGAATCAGTACAATGGAATGTACTGAGTATACATGTGAGGTAGACTAATGCAAGGGTTAACATGCATAAATAAGGCTAGCTGACTATCTAACATGAATACAAGAATGCATACATAAATACGTAACTGTAATTGACACTGTGATATCGTGATTACTGAATCTAAATAATGATGACATGACATACTAATAACTGATATAACTGATATCATAAATAGTTGTATCTGAATGTAACTGATAACATAGATGACTATATCTGACAGTCCTGAATCTGATAGAACTATCTGAGTTCCATACTGTATCTAAGTTGACTGTATCTGACAGTTCTGAATCTGATGGAACTATCTGAGTTTCGTACTGTATTTGAGTTGACTGTATCTAACAGTCCTGATTTTGTAACATGAAACTGTGGGAAGTAGTATCTAACCGACATGCCTTTGATACTCCATTATGGCTGAGTTGGGGTCTAATCTGTAACCCCAATTGGAAAGGTGTCAATACAGTGCCACTGGTAAGGACAAGCTATGGGCGACCCTCATCTGATATTTTCCCCTATATGAGAATGGTGGAACCCTTATCTGACAGTGCTTATCCACCTCATCAACCCTCATCAATAGTTTTGATGTCTCAACCTATGCTGGCTACATAGTTCTGGAATGCAAGGATGACTACTAAGGATCACACCCTCATCTGATAGTGTATGTCCCCATCCTTGGGTTCACTCAATGCTAATTTCTACTCCCATTTGAATGGACACTGAACATGATTTACTGAACTGAACATGGACTGAGTTACTGAATTCCATTGACTAATGGAATACTACTGATATCTGACAACTGACTGAGTTAATGGAGATTTCTTGAGTCATAAGACTGTCTGAAGTCTAAGGATCATGGCTTAATTAAGAGTATCATGAAAACATGACATGGCTCTAAGCACACAGCTAATATTTCGGGTACGAGTACCCCCAGGACTTGATAGAAGGAAAATTGTCCAAGCATAAGTTACTTGAACATATAACTAACATCATAATCCATAATACATTTATAGAAGCATTCCATCAAAACATGTGATAGGCATAACTTGTACATACATGGGGATTTCATAATATCATACTAGTTGGGCATTGTTCCTTCATCTAGGCATTTAATAAAACACATGGTAGGCATAGCACATGTAGACAACATTATTGTAATAGCCCGCATGTTTCTAAGCTAGGAGACGAACCATTTTTCCTATATATGAAATCTCCTATCCTGTGAGTCATACTTGAGTGCATGACTTACAATGAGTATCCTAGCGATAAGATAGCTTATGATGCGTTAAGCATGTTCATATGAGTCACTTAAGGTAATACAAGCTAAAAAATTTTGAATCCATCAAGTTTTAATGTTTGATTTCGTAAGGGTTATATTTGAACGAGTATAACTCGATGTTAATGTGTTATTGAAGCCATGCCAGTATATACATGTTGTGTGCATTCCCGATCATGTGATAGTTTGTTGAGAATCATTCTTATTATGAAATCCTTACTTATGATATTGTGAATTATGGACTCTACTCTTATGATCAAGTCAGTCATGTGTGTCAGTTTCCTTCCATCGAGTCCTGGGGGTACTTGTACCCGAAAACTATAGTTGTGTGCCTAGAGCTAGTGTTATGTTTCAAGACATCCTCAATCAAGCTATGCTCCATAGATTTCAGTTACTCACATGACTCAGAAAAGCTAAAAAATCTCAGTAGTTCAGTAGTCCCAGTAGTTTCAGTACTCTTTGTCAGACCTCAGATCTCAAGTAGCTTTTCTGTCAGTCAACAGAACTTAGTGAATTCAGCTTAGTTCAGCTAAGAAAATATTATCAGCTCAGTTAATCAGTTTATAAATCAGTTATGTTCAGTTAGTCAGTTCAGCGCAGTTAATCTTTTTAGATTCTTCAGTTGGGAGTAGGGACTAGCACCGAGCGAGTGCAGGGATGGTGGTTTTCCTATTATAAAGGCAGAGCCATTAGAAGCAATCCCTATACTCCAAAAATACATAGCCAGCGCAGGACAGGAGTCACCCTTCAGATTAAGGCTATACTTGACTATTATATTGCCTTAGGCTTGATTTCCTATTTAGGGTCACCAGTCAGAGAGGCTTGACCATAGTAGAGGTCTCTACCTGTGGCACGGTATTAACACCCTTCCAATCAGGACAAAGATTGTACCCCACCACTATAGTATTGGGGCATGTCGGTTAGGTTACTAACTCCCACATTCACAGTTACAGTTACAGTTTCAGTACCAGTCTTCAGAGTAGAAATCAGGAATCAGGATTGTCAGATACAGTCATCGATCTTAGTAAGGAACTCAAATAGTTCCATTGATTCCTGGACCATCCCATCAGATAGTCTTGGTCCCATATTCAAATGCTTATTATTAGATCTAGAGGTCACCCGGCAGACAGGCTTGATCTCTATCTCAGATTCAGTCGAGTATTCTCATTATTAGTTTCATAGATCACTCGTTAGCTAGGACTGGTCTCAGACTTAGATGTTTAGATACAGTTTGGAACTCAGATAGTTTTCCCCAGAATTAGGACTGTTAGATACAGTCATCCATGTTATTAGTCATTCAGTATATCAGTATCACGAAACTCATGTTGTCAGAGTTCAAACTCGAGTAGTAAGTATCTCCACGAGTTTAGTAACAGCTATGTATGTATGTATGTATGTATTCTCACATTCATATTAGTCAGGATGTTCATGCATAGAAACCCCATGCATTTAGCCTACCCCCACATATACTCAGTACTTTAGTTGTACTGACGCATTTGCGCTATGGTGCTTTTTTTTTATGTTACACCATAGGATTCTGAGGTGCAGATTCTAGATCAGCGGTAGCAGTTCAGTAAGCAGTGAGTCCTCATCTTTTGAGGACATGATCGTTACATTTATTATTCCAGTATTTCAGTTTATTTTCAGTTTAGGGAGTTAGTTGGAGACATATTCCTTCAACTCCTTATTCAGACAGTTTAGAGGCTTTTAGACGATTATAGAGTTTTCAGATTTAGACTTTAGTATTTTTAGTTTTGTTTTGGTACTGTGATACCACCTTATTTCAGATATTTTATTATTCAAGATTGAACCTTACACCCTCTTTGTTCATATTTTTGTATTTTATATATATATTATGCTGTTACAGGTACAGATATCAATCATGGGTTAGCTTGTGGTCCTTCGGGGTCATGAGCACCGTGTAGCGTTCCGATTCAGAAAATCGAGGTGTTACAAACTTGGTATCAAAGCCCAAGGTTCAATAGAGTCCTAGGACGTCTGAAAGCCGCATTTAGTAGAGTCTTGTACATGGGTGTGTTGCGCGCCACATTTATGTACAGGAGGCTATAAGATGTTTTAGGAATAGTTTCCCTTCTTTCAATACTCATATCGTGCCAGTGAGCAAAAGCTCAAGTTGAACTCTCAGCTTAATCCTTGTTCCTCTTCTGTTTGTAGAACATGCCTCATAAGAAGAGAACAGGGAATCAGTCAGCCCCGCAGCCCGCAGATCCTTTGAATGAGAATGTGTCACATGCAGAATTTTAGGAAGCTTTTCAGGAACTAGCCCAGGCTGTGACCATTAGTGTTTAGGGAAACCGACAGACTGCAGCCCCACCCCAGTAAGATGGGTATTCAGCTGCAGCCAGAATCAGAAATTTTATGAGAATGAACCCTCTAGAATTCTTTGGGTCAGTAACAGGTGAGGACCTACAGTTGTATCTAGAAGAGGTAAAGAAGATCACCCAAATCATCCATGTGTTAGAGGAGAAGGGTATGGAATTAGCGTCCTATAGGCTGAAAGATATTGCTCATGATTGGGTAGTGTTGTGGAAGAAAAGTAGAGGGGAAGATGCAACTCCCATGACTTGGCAGATATTTCAGGATGCCTTCTTAGATAAGTTTTTCCCGTTAGAGATGAGAGAATCTAAGGTAGAAGAGTTTATAAACCTGAGACAAGGCTCCATAAAAGTGAAGGAGTATTGTCTTAAGTTCAACCAGTTAGCTAAGTATGCTCCTGACTTGATAGCTGACCCCAGAGCGAGTATGAGTAAGTTTGTGACGGGTGTGTCTGGGTTAGTATTGAAAGAGTGTAGAACATCTATGCTCAATAGGGACATAGACCTTGCTAGGTTAATGATGCATGCCCAGCAGATAGAGGCAGATAAGCCTTAGAAGAGGGAGAGATCTAATAAGAGATTCAGAACAGGTAGTTATAGCTTTTATCTGGCTGGGTCACAGGGTGGTAATCGTTCTCACCATAATCAGAAAAATTCAGCCCCTGTTCCATCTTCAGCTATTGTGCCCACACCTAACTTTGGAGATGTTAGTCATGGTGGGGCGCCAGGCTCCAAATCCCAGAGTAGTGTTAGAAGTGAGCGTACTTATCCTCTTTGTGGAGAGTGTGGCAAGAATCATCTAGGTGCATGCAGAGCTAATAGTTAGGTATGTTTTGGGTGCGGTAAGCCAAGCCACAGAATGCGGGAGTGTAGAGTGTTAGCTCAGAAAGGTAGAGATTCGCATGAGCAGGCAGCAAATCCTAGCAGCAATAGTGTTCAGCGTCAGAATCGACTCTATTCACTCCAGACTCACCATGTCCAGAAAGTTTCCCCAACCTAGATTCGGGTACGTTACAAGTTTTTCATGATCATTGTATGCATTGTTAGATATCTTGCGCTCGTTTGAGCTTATGTTTCCACATGAGTTAGTCAGTAACATTAGCAGGTCTAGTTCAGTTCATGCAACATGCATTAGTCTCAGCTCTCCAATGTTTAGTTATAATCTAGTTCGTAGATGCCCTGTGCATCACCCCAGTATCTCAGCAAGGTAAACATTCCTAGAGGGACATAGTATCCCAAGGAGGAGATACCTCACCTTTTCTTAATGATTTCATGTTCCTATTATAAATTAGTTATCAAGTGCTATGGCATAATCAGTCAAGCTTTCAAGAGCCAGCTCAGTCAGATATTTAGGCATTATATATACGTGTTCAGTAGAGAAAGTACTATTTATCAGTATCATCACTCATACATTTACATATCATGTCAGTCATGTAATCATGCATCAGATATGCATGGATTCAGCCTTTCAGTTGTGCATCAGATATGCATTCTCATTTTGAGAAAACTCACTTTATTAGAATCCTCAGTCTTATATTCATGAATCAGCTTCCTATGCATTAGATATGCATGTTCAGTATATTGTGCTCAGCTTTCAGTCATGTCAATCATGAACTCATGTTTCAGTAGTGTATGTCTTGTACGTACTTTATCTTATTATCTCTCCCGCCTCAGTTAATTTCCATTCGAGGACGAATGTTCCCAAGGGGGAGATATTGTAATACCCCGCATGTTTCTAAGCTAGGAGATGAACTATTTTTCCTACTTATGAAATATCCTATACTGTGATTCATACTTGAGTACATGAATTACAATGATTATCCTAGAGATAAGATAGCTTATGATGCGTTAAGCATGTTCATATGAGTCACTTAAGGTAATACAAGCTAAGAGTTTTTGAATCCATCAAGTTTTAGTGTTTGATTTTGTAAGGGTCATATTTGAATGAGTATAACTCGGTATTAATGTAGTATTTATGCATATTTATACCCACCAAATTATATAGAATCTAATTAGCTTTCCAACGATATAAATTTCATCAAAATCTGACACCCGGGCTAGGAGTTATGGCTTTGCGAAGTAGAGTGCGTCGCCTAACCAATCGCACATGGCCACTGGAAAGCATATGCGATAGCATATGCGGCGCCTATGTAAACATAGGTGATATCATATGCGGCGCCTATGTAAATATAGGCGATATCATATACGGCGTCTATGTATGATTTCAGCCATGAAAACACTTAGTTTTGAGTTATTTCGAGGGTAGTTAAGTCTTTTAACACTCCTTACACGTCCCTAAACCTAACCTCACAAAATTTATAGCTTCTAAACACATTACAACCATATTAAAATCTCAAATTTCATTATCCAAGATCACCATAGGAGAGAAAAAAAAACAACTAGGGTTGCATAATTAAGCTTGAAGATCCAATTTCAAGGAAATTCCTCCGTCAATCATCCTTCTAAGGTATGCGTGAGTTGATTCACGGACTCCCTTCATCCATGAATCTCAAAAACCATCTTCTAAATTATGTATTATGATATTTATGTTGCTGGTGATTGATGTTCATGTGGTTGGAGTTTGATGATGCCTAAGATGGGATCTTTGTATGTTTTGTGTGAGGATATGGTGGTATTTAATGTATAAATATGTGAAATTGGTGGTTGAATATTTGTAATCTTGATGAATCCACCTATGCCTAATATGTGTATGTAAGGTGTTTGTGAAAATACTTAAGGGAATAGAAATCATGCTTTTATGACATAATAAGTCCTAAATGACTATTCCATGTTCTAAGTTTATGTTCAACGTAATCCTCATGCTATTGTTTTGAATTGAAGATGTTGTATGAGATGCTCATGATATTGTTCTGATAAGGAATGACCATGTTATTGAAGACATGCAAGTATACACATGTTGTGTGCATTCCCGATCATGTGATAGTTTGTTGAGAATCATTCTTATTATGAAATCCTTACTTATGATATTGTGAATTATGGACTCTACTCTTATGATCAAGTCAGTCATGTGTGTCGGTTTCCTTCCATCGAGTCCTGGGGGTACCCGAAAACTATAGTTGTGTTCCTAGAGCTAGTGTCATGTTTCAAGACACCCTCAGTCAAGCTATGCTCCATAGATTTCAGTTAGTCATGTGACTCAGAAAAACTTAGAAATCTCAGTAGTTCAGTAGTCCCAGTAGTTTCAGTACTCTCAGTCAGACCTCAGATCTCAAGTAGCTTTTCCGTCAGTCAACAAAACTCAATGAATTCAGCTAAGTTCAGCTAAGAAAATATTATCAGCTCAGTTAATCAATTTATAAATCAGTTCAGTTCAGTTAGTCAGTTCAGCGCAGTTAATCTTTTTAGAGTCTTCAGTTGGGAGTAGGGACTAGCATCGAACAAGTGCAGGGATGGCAGTTTTCCCGTTATAAAGGCAGAGACGTTAGCAGCAATCCCTGTACTCCAGAACTGCGTAGCCAGTGCAGGACAGAAGTCACCCGTCATATTAAGGCTATACTTGACTATTAGTTGTACTGACGCATTTGCGCTATGGTGCTTTCTTTTTATGTTACACCATAGGATTCTGAGGTGCAGATTCTAGATCAGCGGTAGCAGTTCAGTAAGCAGTGAGTCCTCATCTTTCAAGGACATGATTGTTACATTTATTATTCCAGTATTTCAGTTTATTTTCAGTTTAGGGAGTTAATTGGAGACATGTTCCTTCAACTCTTTATTCAGACAGTTTAGAGGCTTTCAAACGATTATAGAGTTTTCTGATTTAGACTTTAGTATTTTCAGTTTTGTTTTGGTAGTGTGATACCACCTTATTTTAGATATTTTATTATTCAAGATTAAACCTTACGCCCTTTTTGTTCATATTTCTGCATTTTATATGTATATTAAGCAGTTATAGGTACAGATATCAGTCATGGGTTAGCTTGTGGTCCTTTGGGGTCATGAGCATCGTGTAGCATTCCGGTTCAGAAAATTAGGGCATTACAATTATACAACAATTAATCATCATGATTCATCTTTAATTTCATCATCCTAGGGTTTATTCATAGATTCACATGAATATACATCAATACAAATCAATTCCACATAAAATTGATCACCCAAAATGGATTTAAATTAAATTGATTATTCTCAACATAACCAAAACAAACCCAATATGAAATTCATAATGAAATCCAGAAACTTGAACTTAGAAAAGATATTCTTAGGCTTTATGGATGAAAGGAGTCCATGAATGAACACTATGCATACCTTAGTTCGTGGTTTCGTGAAGATTGACGGTGAAACTTTCTTGAAATTGGATCTTCTATGAAAACCCTAGATTGTTCTTGAGAGAAACTTGAGAGAAGACAGTGTATTTTGGGTAAAAATGGTTGAATCACGTGTTAAAGGGCTTAAATAGGGTGGGAAATTGACCATTTCAACCCTGGACGCGTTATTTAATTTCAGTAAAATTTTCCCAAACTGAACCCTTGGCGCGATGCGGAGCTATTGCACTGTGTCACTGAAATTTGACAATTGGGAAACTGAGGGATGGCGCGACGCGGAGCCATCGTGTTGCCCCTTCTTTTGTGACTTGGAACTTTGGCGCGACGCGGAGGAATCGCATTAAGACACTGGAAAAGGACAATTCTAAATTTGAGCCCTGGCACGATGCGCCATAATCATAGACCCATACTGGAATTCGCGAAATGCCATTTCCTCTTGTGGCGCAGCGCGCCACTGACTAATATGGCACTGTTTTACGACGGGGACTTAAAATAGTCATAACTTTTGTCCCGATTATCGAATTTGGGCGAATCTTATATCGATGGAAGCTTATTGAATTTCCTACATGGAAAAAAGTGAAATCTTGAAAATTCCTCATGGAATAATTATCATTCTCTTTGGAAGCTAATACTAGGCATTCTTAGGACAAAATTTGCTAGAAATCTTTGGGATATTTTAGGGTCCTACATCTATACCCCTCTCAACTTTCCATTGTTTGAACCATGTGTGAGCCATATCTTGCAATTCATATGTAGCTAGCTCAGCACTCTCACTAGCAGTAACTCTCATGATATCTATAACCTTCTGAACCTGGTCAAGGAATTCATGTGGGTCCTCGTCTGTCTTAGACCCAAAAAAAAATGGAGGATTCATTCGAGTGAAGTCTCGAATCCTATATGCAGCAGTATTGGCCACTGGGTTGGCAGGAATAGCAGCTTTTCATTCATTCTAAGCAGCAACTGAGTTATAAGAGTATAGAATACAGCTCTGAACTTTGCATAAGAAACATGTTCATCCAAGGGGTCTGCTTGGACGGGCTAAGGGGCTGACTGATTTTTGTTTCTTCTTTTGGGAGGTATGTTCTGTAAACAAAAGGAAGAAATGGATTAGACTGAGAGTTTAACTTGAGATCATGCTTACTTGCATGATATGACAACTAAAAAAAGGGAAACTATTCCTAAAACATCTTATAGCCTCTTATACATAAATGTGGCACGCAACACACCCATGTATAAAACTCTACTAGATGCGGCTTTTCATACTTCCTAGGAAATTATTGAACCTTACGCTCTGATACCAAGTTTGTAACGCCTCGAATCTGGTACTCGGAACACCACACAGTGCTCATGACCCCGAAGTACCACAAGCTAACCCATGACTGATATCTGTAATTGAGCCCTGCATAACATACTGTATAAATGCAGAATAAAAGGCCGAAAGGCCATAAGGCCATAAGGTTCAAAATTTGATAAAACATAACATCTAGAGATATGGTATATCAATACCAAATGACTGAAATAATTGTCTGAACATGCTAGTCTGAAAGCCTCTAAATTGTCTAAATAAAGAGTTGATGGGACATGTACCCAACTAACTCCAACTGCAGAAATAAACTAAGTACTAAAAGAATGAAATAGTCAGATAATAACATCCTCAAATAATGAGGACTCACTGCAAGTTTGTCTGTTGAACGGCTGATCTACTAAGGATGCTCTGGAGCTCGTGCTTCTGAACCTATGGTATAAAATACCATAGCGCAAAAGAAAAGTATGTGTTAGTACGATTGAATGCACTATTATGCCAGTGAGGTAGGTTGAATAAAAGGGGTTTATATGCATGAACAATACTAACTGACTGAATAACATGAATGTAAGAACACATGCATGAATGCGTGAACTGTAATTGAGATCATGACATCACTAAATCTGAATACTGATAACATAAGTTTATGTATAACTGATATACTATTACCTGAATGACTGTGTCTAACAATCCTATTTTTTATGGAACTAGCTAAGTTCCATACTAAGTTGGGTGACTATATCTGATAGTCCTGAATTCTGTAGAACTATTTGAGTTCTATTAATGAGATTAAGACTGAGACTATAACTATGGGAAGTAGTCATCTGACCGACATGCCCCTAATAAGCAATATAATTGAGTTGGGGTCCAATCTATAACCCCAACTAAAAGGGTGTCAATACCGCGCCACTGGTAAGGACAAGTTATAAGTGACCCTCATCTAATAGGTACTCTAATGAGAATGGAGGGACCCTCAGCTAACAGGTTAAGCCACCTTATCTACCCTCATCTAGAAGGTTTAACTTCTCAACCTACGTTGGCTGCGTAGTTCTGGAGCGCAAGGATTGCTTCTAAGAATCACACCCTTTACTAACAGGTGAGTTCCAATCCTTGGGCTCACTTGGTGCTGAATCCTACTCCCATCTGAATAGACACTGAACTGAATATATTGGACTGAACTGGACTGAGTTCAGTGAATTCTGTGGACTGATGGAATGTTACTGAATTCTATTAACTGACTGAGTTCGTAAGAATACTGAGTTTTCCTAAGTCATGTAACTGACTGAATTCTATTGATCATGGCGTGACTGAGATTATCATGAAACTAACACGGCTTGTAGGCACACAGCTAAATTGTCGGGTATAAATACCCTCAGGACTTGATAGCATAAAAGTAATTCATGGCACAATTTTGAAAGCACAACAATGGCTACACATATATCCATAATTCATTGACTAAGTTATTTCATCAAAACATTTTACATGCATTAACTTGTACATGAATGGGGATTTCATACTATCATACTATAATGGCACTTTTTCCTTCTCATAGGCATTTAATCAAACACATGCGGAGCATACTTCGGTTATACCATCATCAATGCATCTAATTATCATGGTTGCATAAATAAATTTGCAATTTGAAGGGTTTATCCTTAATATTATGCAAATCATCACACACTAGGATCAATCGTTGAAACGTGTAATTTAAATCATGAATCAAAACCCCACAACAAGATGGACATGAATTTCAATTTAACTAAATCATGAACATTCATAAATACATAAATCTTGGATTTTAAAAGAGATTCTTGAGCTTCGTGGGTGAAACGGACCCATGAATCAACACTTGACATACCTCAAAAACATGAATCTTGAAAGATAACTAACGTTTCTTGAAAGTTCTTGGATTGGGAAACATAGGACTTGAAGTTTTCTTGATGGTTCTTGAACTTGAAGAATTTGAATTTCTTAGTTTCTTGAAGAAGGGTTTGGATCTTGTTCTTGGGGAATGATCTTTGAGAGAAACCCTAATTTGGTGTTGTAGATAAATAATGAAGTTATGAGCTTTGGTCTGGTATAATTAGAGGTCAAAACGGATGGAAAAGACACAAATAACTTTTTAAAAATGGCTTAAAATCGCTGATCGGAAGTGGCAATGGTCCGTCGGTAGCTCGATGGTCCGTCGGTCCATCCCGTCGTACTTGGCCAGAACCTGAACTTTCTGACTCGTCTGCGATGGTTTGGGATATGCTCCATCAGTCCTGCCCATCGCACTTGGCTAGAACTTGAACTTCCTGCCTCATCTACAATGGTTTGGGCTACGGTCCATCGCTAGCTCGACAGTCCATCGGTCCTGACCGTCGCACTTGGCCAGAACCTGAACTTCCTACCTTGTCTGCAACGGTTTGGGCGACGGTCCGTCGCTAGCTCGACGGTCCATCAGTCCTGACCGTTGCACTTGGCCAGAATATGGGTTCACTTATTTAGTCACGATGTCTTAGGCGACGGTTCGTCTCCCAATCGACGGTCCGCCGGCCTGACCGTCGCTTCTGAGCAGTTTCGACAGTTCTCTGTAAAACGTCCATAACTTTTTACTCCGTCACCGGATTTGGATGAAATTGGTATTGTTGGAAAGATAATTCAATTTTCCACATAATAAAAATTAAAAATTAGGGAAATTCTATCTGATCTAAACATTAATTATTTAGGAAGTCATCACTAACTCTTCTGGAAACTAGATTTGACTTAAAGAAAGTTTGGGTTATTAGAAGCTATTTTTGAAATACCTAAATTGATTTAGCTACAACTAAGGATGAGAAAATTATTTGTACCAAATAAATATTGTCAAAACTTGCCATTCTTTTCCAAAATACAAATCAACCCTTACAAATCATCCATTTGCGGAAAAAATATTTCATCATTTCAAATCTTGAGTTCTCATTTTTTTATTTCTCTCTCAATAATACAAACAACAACTACTCAACATATTGCTCAACCTTTCACAATAGATCGATTTTCTTCCTATTTTTGACCGTATAGTTGTTATTTTGGACTTCATTCTTGCTTATATCAATCGTTTTCTCTATATTCATAGGTAACAGAGTTCGTAAAGAGTTCTACATTTGTATTTTTTCTAAAAATTAGGGCTTCTTAGTTAATGATGAAAAAAAGACTTTTAGTTGTATTATCTTCGAGAATAAGTTAACAATTTTGAGTTTTAATGGTAAAATCTTAGGAAGAACTCGAGAAATCCCTAATTTTTATCACAGCGTTTCATTGATTATTATGGTATTGTTGGATGGTGTTGTTAGTTGTTGGTGGTGGTGCTGTTGGTGATGTTGGTGGCATTGGTGGCGGTGTTAGTGGTGTTGGTGATTTTTGGTGGTCGTCGTGGCGACACTAGTAGTGTTTGTGGTGGTTGTTGGTGGTGGTGGTGGAGGCATTGATTGGTGGTGTCGGTATTAGTGGTGTTTGTGGTGGTTGTTGGTGATGTTGTTATTGGTGGTGTTTGTAATGTATTTTTTAAAATTTATGCATACATCATTTGTAATGTATTTTTTATTTTTCTGTTATTTGTAGGTAAATCATGTCTCCCAAAAGAAAAAAAAGTGAAAGTGGAACAACTTTTGACCACCTAACAAAAAGGCTAGAGTACAGATGGATTCGGAGGAGATTCCTGAACAATCTCAGATAGGGAAAAGTAAAGTTGAGGAGAGATATGAAAATGAAATTGAGGGAGGTGGACAAGGGTCTGTAGATGGTGATGAGGAAAATAAAAGTGAGGAGGAATAAGAAGAAGATAAACAAGAAGAAAGTAAGAAAGAGGATGATGATCAACATGATGATAATGCATCACCAATGGGGAGTGAATTAATATTAAAATCCCAACATAAGGCTGTCAAAACTATTAGTATTGACAAGTTTCAAGTTTCGATGATGACCCTGCAAAACTAACTGGTGATTTTGTACTTAAATGTCAGTTGGGAAAACCTTTTGATGACTTTAGGAAAATTATGATGAATGAAAACATAGACGGACTTTTAAGAAGAGATGTTTTGGACACTTTCTTAAGCTACCTGAGGACGACACTACCCACTTCCAAATGAGCATGGTATATGGTCTTCTCAAGTGCAAGATCAAGTATGTGAGGGGTGATAAAGATTCGAAGGAGGGGAAAAAATGGATGAAATATGGATCAACTACTGTGGTATGCCGGTTTGTTTTAGCTTAAAAGAGTTTGTCATAGTGACAGGCTTGAGATGTGATCATCCAGAAGAACCTCTCATTAAGGAAACATCCCAAAAAAAGGTCCAAGGCAAGAATCATAGCCAAACTACAACCATCAAATAGAGGGAAGGCATTGTCTCAGCGACCACCCACCAAAACCAACAAAAGCAAGGAAAAAATAGATGGGTTGTTGGACATTGCTTGACATGGGTACAAAGTTGATAACTTGTTAAAACATCTCAATTATAAAATCATATCAATGAATTACAAGGAGCAATTATGCTTAGTTTGGTTTGCCCATTACATTATATTGGCAAGAGACGTCAACAAAGTCATAGAAGATGATTTGTTGAAGTTTGCTGAGGATTTTGAGAAATTCAACAATTATCCCTGGGGATATGACAGCTACAACATGACTGTCAAATATTTTTTGAAAAAGCTTTCCCCAAATATGATCACATTATATGGCTTTCCTTGGGCTTTCATGATAAATTTAATCATTATTTGTTTACTCATCCATTAGTTTATATTGAATAATTGTTATGACATTTTTTTTGCTTGCTTCCTGTTTACATTTTTTAGGCTTGGGCATTTGAAGCCACTCCACCCCTCCAAAAGCAGTTCAAGGATTACCCAGATGAGTTTTATTATTCAAGGATCCTTAGGTGGTTGGCTACAAAGAGCAACATAGGAATTAAGGAGGCTGATCTCTTTAACCCTCTGGATGATGCAGTACATCTTCTTTCAATTAAAATAATTTGACTCAAAGAAAGATATTGAAATAGATGTGTCATCTGTTGCGACAAGAGGGTCATTTATTGCAACAGATTACCTATCTACTGCAACTAGTGCAACAAATAGGTAATTTGTTATGACAAATGATTCATATTTTGCAATAGATTACTCATTTGTTGCTTTGGTTCTCTAAATCTGACTCAACAGATTACCCATCTACTACAAATTATGTAACAGATGGGTATCTGATGCAACATATTATTAATTTGCTGTGACAGATAGATCAGTTGTTACGATAGAAAGATCATATGTTGCATAAGTTGTCTGTGTTAATATGTAACTTAACTGACTGCAAATTGTTATATGATTTAAATGTATCTGTCTTTTTTATAGGTTGTACATCCATAGATTTTACCTACTGAGTGGGAGTTGGGGATGACTTTTTTTATTACTCTAGGTCTTGTTGATACAATAGCATACCCAACGGTGGAGTTAATAAAAAAGGAATTGCCTGAAGCAACAGCCATAAGAAGAGCAATTAGGCAAGGTCAGCCTAATGTGTATAGATGGGTATCTGATGCAACATATTGTTAATCTGTTGTAACAGATAGATCAGTTGTTGCGATAGAAAGATCATATATTGCATAAGTTGCCAGTGTTAATATGTAACTCAACTAACTACAAGTTGTTATATGATTTAAATGTATCTGTCTTTTTTATAGGTTATGCATCCATGGATCGTACCTACTGAACGGGAGTTGGGGATGACCTTTTTTATTACTCTAGGTCTTGTTAATATAATAGCAGACCCAACGGTAGAGTTAATAAACAAGGAATTTCCTGGAGCAACAACCATAAGAAGAGTAGTTAGGCAAGGTCAGCCTAATATTGAGGCTCTTCATGAACAACCTACTGCAATAGATCTGGGTGTTTTTTCTAGGGTGTTGCTGGTGGAGTTGTTGATATTAGTGGCAGGCATGCCGATGCTGATGCTGCTACCAGTCGTGATGGTGAGCATGTTGATGCTCAAGGGAAAATAAATATGTTTGAAAACACTCTTTTCATGAGTCCCTCTCACCCTTACACAGGTCTCTCTCTCACCCTTACACCAGTCCCTTCCACCCTTACAGTGGTCCCTCTTACCCCTCTTCACCCTCATGTTCTCGTTGCAAATGCAAAGAATGCAAGGACAGACAGGATAAACTCTTTGAAAAAGTAGAGGCTATTACTAAAGCTATTGAGTAATTAAAATCCAAGAGGGGTGTCATACCATCTAAGAAGGTGAGGGAGCCATACACTCCTACAGTAATAGTTAGGAGGAAGAAAAGAGAAATTATCCAAGTGTAGGAGTTCAGGGGCCTCTCCAAAAGTTGTTGAAGTTCAGGGTCCATTGAAGAAGGTGGACATATATTCAGAACTTGGCGCCAAAGAGAAGAGGGATTTCCGATGAGCCAACAATGTCGAGCAAGGCGCACAAGATTACCCCATGCATACCTTTTCTACCCAAGACTTCAAGAGTATAACATATATGCGTACATGGTATGTAGACAAGGTAAGTTTACTTTTCTTAACCTAGCCTTCTAATATACTCCATGAACAAGAGGCTACGCAACAAATGTGTCATCGATTGTAACAGCTAGGTTTTTTTGTGTAACTGGTGGTGGTTCTGTTGCAACATATTACCCATCTATTGCATAAGTTGCGTTATATGGGTAATCTGTGAACAGATTTAGAGAACCCTCTACAACAGATGGACCATTTATTGCCTCTTTCCACTATGTTTTTCTTTTTTACAATTACTAACCTATTTAAAAATTGACTTCTTATATCATAGTATTTTGGAGAAATTCTCTGCCTCATGAGAAGCAGGCAATTAGCATACCCTAAAGCTTAGGATATTGCCGATAGGATAATAGACCTCAACTTCTATGAGAATTTCAAGGATAGGAACGATGATCTCATTAAGCTAGTGTCAACTCCTGATGTCCAGGGATTTAATTCATTAGTTTCTGGGTTTCAATGGGATGACGAAATAATTAGATATGTTAGAGATAAGAGACCATATATACACGACAAGAGATGAACCAAGGCAAAGAGAATTCTTGTAGTCATGAATGTGGACATCATACATTAGTTGGATATTGAGACACTACTCGGGGAGGAAAACATCAAGGTTTATGACTGCAACTTACCTGCCTTCGACGAGGCCAATTTTTTTACCCATATGCATCCACTGTTGGATTTGTTCCCCAACTTGTTGAGGTAGAATAAACCGATGGATCATTTGATAGAGGAAGTGTTGAGGAAGAAAACATGGGATTTTGAAGGTCGAAACACGCACATGGACCTTCCAAAAATAAAACCATTACCGTGTGTCGGTCGTACGCGCTTGTACACATCGAATGTTTGCTGATCAACACAAAAATAACTGAGTCAATGACCTTTTTGTGCGATAATGTTATGAAAAACATGGAAAAGGTCTGGGCTTATGGGGTACTAACTGGACGTTTGGAGCCTGTATATACAGAATAAGATATAGAAACACAAACACCATAACAATTTTTTATTTCAAGTTACTTCACTTTACATGTAGTGGCAATTTTTTTGGTCTGATGAAATTTGAATTTTTTATAATGCAACAGATTGTCTATCTGTTGTAATTTCTACCTGTTCTGACAGATAGTTTATCTGTTGCAATAGGTTGGTCATCTGTTGCATCATGCCGATGTTTCTATCTAAGTCAATTTGTCGCAACAGTGGGAAGACCTGTTTGATAATTTCCAACATATGACCTACATGTTGCAACATATTTCTAAATCTGTTTGATATTTTCTAACAATTATTTTTGAATATCCATGTGCTCAACAACACCAAACCAGTAGCAAATACACCACCATGAAAATTTCAGCAATTAGGCTTGAATATCCATGTGCTTAACAATAACAAACCAGTAGCAATAACGCCAATAATGTAGTATCTTCTTGCTTGATTTTGTTTCTCCTCAAAAGCCTTGACTTTCTTCAACAAACCCCAGATTACACGATTTTCTTGTGAAGGATGTCATTCTTCATACCAATCAAAGTAATCACATCCACCCAATTTCTATAAAAATAAGACCACAATTACAAAACAATTATAGGTCAATAATTAATCAAATAATTAAATAAAAAAATATTACCTTTGAAATCTTACACGTAAAAAACCTACGAACTAGATTTTATTGAGTCCAAGAAGTCTTCAATAGAGTTTCATGACCACACTTATAATATCGAAAATTTGTATCACAAAATTTAGTAGAAGATGAGCACGACATTGTCAAGCTCAGTTGGAAAAAAAACAAATACAAAGAATTTGAAGAATTTGGATAGAGAAAAAAAGATGATGAAGAAGAAGAAGAAGACTTGGGAATTTAAGGCTAAATTTTAGGAAGAAGATGAATATATGAGACAATGAGGGAAAATAACCATTGGAGGCCAAATCTGATGCCAAGTCAGCAAAAATGGGGGTTCAACACGCCTTGGCTGCGTGAATTACATGGGAGCTGCCAATAGGGCAAAAAGTGTCAAACTGACATATTTGATGCCTAATTTAGGTGTTTAAAATGAACACTATCTACTTGAGGTGCCAAAGTGAAAGATCACTATAATTTTAGGTGCATGCTGATGGATTTCGCCTTTTTTATTTAAGTCACTTCACTTTACATGTAATGACAATTTTTTATGTCTAATGAAAGTTAAATTTTTTATAATGCAACAGATTGTCTATCTGTTGTAACAGATATTCTATCTGTTCTGGCAGATAGTTTATCTGTTGCAATAAGTTGGTCATCTATCGCATTATGTCGATGTTTCTATCTAAGTCTATATGTTGCAATAGCGGGAAGACCTGTTTGATAATTTCCAACAGATGACGTACATGTTGCAAATATGTCTAAATCTGTTTGATATTTTCCAACAGATATGTTGTCTATGACAACAAATACCTTATCTGTTGCAATAATTGAATCTAGTATTCCATTTCAAATAAGTTCAAATCTAAGGATAAAAATTTATATAAAATAAATCAACAAATAAATGAAATGTAAAAAAATGTTATGGGTACAGATCTCAACAAATAAATCAACAATTTAAGTTTTGATGCCAAAAATTCCTAAGGAGGGGTGAGGTTATTACTTTGATAGACTCAAGCTATAAAGATCTACTCAATATGAATAAGTTGTTCTTCATCCGGTTGTATGGAATTCGATTTTAGTCATCGTGGATCTTTAATATCGCTTGCGTACGGTTTCTACACTTTTGCATCTTTGTATTTTCATAAAAAAGCAACATATTTTCAATGTTGTTCAGCAGTGGCTTCTACTGTGACATCCACCTAGAAAGCCAGAATTAGCAATGCTAATCACAGAGATATAAAAAAAATAAAAAAGGATAACTCATCTATTTTAGCAAACAGATTATCTTTCTGTTGCAACATATGGATCATCTGTTGGGAAAAATTAAAATATGAGGAAGACCTACATTATAATTTCCAACGGATAAACCATCTGTTGTAACATATGACTCATCTGTTTGGAAAAACTAAAACAGTAGGAAGTCTTGATTTAATTTATCCTAATAGATAACCCATCTGTTACAGCATATAGGTCATCTGTTGGTAAAAATAAAAATGGTACGTAGAGCTGTTTGATTCGCTAAAACAGATGAGACCTATGTTGTAATAGATATTATATCTGATGCAATAGGTTAGTCAACTGTTGTAACAGATGTATATATTTGTTTGATAATTTTCAGCACATGTGCCATCTGTTGAAATAGATATATGTATGTTTGTTAGTTAGAACAGATGTTATACATACACCTTCTTCAGCTCATGTTGCTCTCCTGTGGATCTTGTAAATTACTCAATAGTGCAACACAAAGACAGCAAAGTTGCAATTTTGCTTTTTTGGATGCTTGATAATGCCTTGGAAATTATTTTTATTCTCCACTTAGCCTTAATCTCTAATGAAGTGGATGGATATGAAATCCTCTTTGATGGAATGAGACCCCTCTTATATGTCAATTCCTTTATAGAACTAGTTAATGCATTAATAGCATTAATCAGTACATCATGTTTCGTCTTGACATTTGCATGCAGCACATTCACTAGGAGGGACAAAATTTGTATAACCAATATGATCATAATCATAATGATTTGTTTTAAAAACTATAAGAGGAGCATCATTAGCCTCAACAACAACAACACTACTACCACCAACAACTCCACTATCGCTACCATCATCAACAACAACAAGCGCACCCTCCAAAATTATTTTTCTTGTGATGGTTGTTGCTCCAAAAAATTTTACTTTTATTCTGTCAATGATCTTAGGGTCTGCTAAAGTTTGAACAGACCGTAAAGTAAGAAAAAATGACATCTTCAACTCTCGATTGGTCGAAACAAGCGGCGGATGCACAGTCTAACATAAATCAGTACATCTATTAGAATGTTGATTAGATCATTCAAGAAAATCATTAATTGAAATAAAAAATTAATTAGAATTAGACTTACTGCATCCTTCGAGGGGTTGAAGAGATCAAGAAATTTTACATTTTTATCAGTTTTGGCCGACAACCATCTAAGGATTCTTGAACAGAAAACTTCTTTCTAGTAGTTCACTTGTTGTCTCAAATAAAGAATAGTTTCAAACGCCCAAGCCTATAAAATAACGCCAATAAATCAAAAGCATTATTGAATAAAAAATGAATCATATCATAATAAAAGAAATATTTACCGTGAAAGCCATATAGTTGACTGTCTTTGGCGTTAACGGAGTCAACAAATATTTGACAGTCATTTTGAAACTTTCATAACCCCAAGGATAGTTGTTAAATACCTCAAGGTCCTCTGAGAGCTTTATTAAACCAAGTGGTATGTTGTTGTTAACGTTTCTCGCCTAAATAATATTATGTTCAAACCAAACCAAGCACAATGATTTTCTGTGCTTCTTTGAAAGTCTTTTACCTTTCAATGCTTTTATCAAATTTTTATTTTTGAAGCTTGGACCAACAAGGGACACCAAGTCTTCACGATCATTCGGCTTGTATTTACCTTTTTTGGGTGTGTGGGGTGCTTTTGGGGGGTTAGTGTAGTATAACTTGAGAAGGAGAAGGGGGTAACATTTTAGTCTAGTAACTATGAAAAACTCCTTCCAACCAAAACAAACAGGCATGCCATAGTAATTTATCCACACCTCATCCATCTTATATTTGTTTTCATACATAAAGCTACGCTTGAGAAAATCATATACCATTTTCATTTGGAAATAAGCATTGTTATGCTCCGGCAAATCAAGATATTGCCCAAAGCAGCTGCCCCTGAAATAAGCATCCAAATTTTGATCTCAAAGTATTTTTTGAAGGCATCAAAAGATTTTTTCATGGCTGACTTAACCATGAAATCACTCGTTAAATCTGTGGCACCATCGCACTGCATTCTCACAGGATAACTATCAATGCTGAAGGTTTTGGCCAACCCTTCGGTGAAAGGGATATTAGCATTTGGATCATCTCTTTTGAAATATTCCTTCTCCCTATGTTCATTATCTTCTGCTCCTGATTGATATAAGGCTTGTAAAGCAAGCTCATAGAGTGGTAGATATAGACTAGCTGCTTCACTTGTTCCTTTACTTGGACTGATTCGGGTTTTTTTTTGGAAGCCATATTATCTAAAATTTACAGGAACATAAAATAGATTATAGTTGATGAATGCATCGTTAAAAAGGATAACAGTAAATCTAACATGCACAACAGTAAAATAATAGTTCCAACGAATCACACATCCTATTGCAATGGATGAGTAATCTGTTGCAACAATAAAAATAGATCACTTATCTGTTGAAATAAATGAATGGTATGTGCAACAGATCACATATCTGTTGCAACATATGAGTGATTTGTTGAAACATATAACTAACCTGTTGCAACGATGAGTAACCTGTTGCAATAATAAAAATAGATCACTCATTTGTTAAAATAGATGACTGGTCTGTACAATAGATCACATATCTGTTGCAACATATGAGTGATTTATTAAAATAGTTATCAACGGTCAATATTGTTTAGATTTCTTCCAACAAAAGGGTTTTCTATCGCGACAGATGAATGATCTGGAAAAATCAAGTCTTGGACATGTCTTGTTGGAATAGTTGATAGGATTTTATCCAACAAAAGGTTCATCCGTTGCATCAGATTATTAATCTATTGCATTAGACTTTTAATCTAATAGTTCCTCCGTTGCATCAGATGGTAAATATGTTGCATTAGATGGTTAATCTGTTGCATAAGATGGTTAATTTATTGCACTAGATTTTTAATCAGATGGTTCCTCTATTGCATCCTATGTTAAATCTGTTGCATTATATGGTTAATTTGTTGCATCAAATTTTTAATCTAATGGTTCATTTGTTGCATCAAATTTTTTATCTGATGGTTCCTCTGTTGCATCATACGGTAAATCTGTTGTATCAGATGGTAATCTGTTGTATCATATGGTTAATATGTTACATCAGATGATAAATCTGTTGCAGCAGATGGATAATCTATTGCATCAGATGGTTAATTTATTGCATCAAAAGGTTAATCTGTTGCAAAAAAATAGTAGCATGTTTTTTTCCAATAGAACAATAGCAATATCACCATTTTTACCAAGAACAAAAATAAATTAGCCCAGCAACGGGTGCAACACCAAAAACATCAACATCGTTGTTTTGTTTGTACAAATACAAACAAAAAAAATCAAACTTCAAAAAATGCAACAAACAACAAAAAATCATATTTCATTCTGAAAAAAGAAGAGAAGAAATATCATAAATTAGGATTTTATTCAGACTGCATTTCAAATTAAAGCAACAAATATTGAAATTGTTCACCAATACTAAAAGAGAAGTTGGCTTAAGTTCCTCTTTTTCTTCAAAACTAAGATGGCCTTATTTTTTTACCTGTGAAAAAAAAAGAAAAGGAACGATGAAGAACTCGAAGTTGTTGTGGGCGGAGAGCAAGGTTGTCACGTCGATTGATGGTTAAAAGTCGAAAAGGAACTTGAAGCCCAACTATTTATCGTCCGAGGTTAAAGTCGTCGGGGATTGAAAGGAGAAATTTGTAGAACTGTTGGTTGGGAGAAACTGTCGAGAGAGAGATGAGAGACGGTTGATTTGGAAAGGAAGGGGTGTGGGTTGATTTGTATTTTTGAAAAGGTTAGAAAGTTTTGAAAATATTAATCAAGTTCACAATTAACTTAATCAAGTTTTCTAATTATGTTTGACCCTTTAAGTGCCTGTTTGGGATTGCTTATTTCCCAAAGAAAAGCACTTATTTTGAGAAAAAACACTTTTTTAAAAAGAAGGGTGTTTGTTAAACTTGTAAAAGTGCTTTTAAAAAGAAACAGAAGAAGTTTTTATGCTTCTGGAAAGAAGCAGAAAATTTCTGATTTTCAAATAAAGCAGAGGCAGAAGCAGAAAATTACTTTTTTCATGACTAAAACATCTCTATCACTCTCTCTCTCTCTCTCTCACACACACATACTAATATATATATATATATATATATATATATATATATATATATATATATATATATATATATAAATTAACATATCTTATAAGTATGATTAAAGTTTGATTTTAATATTTTATACTTCATATTTACATCGTAATTCTTTATTTTATTTATGATTTACATATTATTATTTTATTTTCACTCATTTTCATTAAATAAATTTTAAAAAATCATTGATGATGATCCGAAGAATATATAGCTTTTTATTTTTTATTATTAATGATAAAAATGACAGACGAATCACGTTACAAGAATAAATGATATTTGACAACATTTGTAAAAAATTTCTCAAATATTTAATTTTAAATAAATAATTCATAAAAAATGACATAGTTGTTACCATGTAGTTTACATATATGAAGAAGGAGATGAGCATTCTGGTATACCTTCAGAAATACAAGACAGATCTTCTACTATTATGGAGATATTGCATAATAAAATTAGGGATGAAATCATTGAGAATTTTGTGATGTATGAAGGACTAATTACTTTTGCCGTTAATTTTTTCATAAATAATAATTTAATTTATGAAATAATTTTTATATTTATTTGTGTTTGATATTTTAAAGTGATATTTAAATTATTTAAGTAATATATCATTATTAATATTTTTAATGTATTTATGTATATAAATATTGATTGAAAATTTTAGAGCACGTGCTTTTTAATTAAATAAAAATAAAATCTTAATTAAAAATATCATAATAGAAATTTAAATTAAATTTTCTCTATAAATTGATTTTGTTAGTAAAAGTCTATTGATACATGTCCTTTTTGGTCATTTGTCTCAAAAAAGTACTTCTTGAAAAAGATTATTCAAACACAATCTGTTTATCAAAAGTACTTTTCAAATTGATTTACCAAACACAAATTGTTTTTTTCAAAAGCACTTTTCTGAAAAGCTATTTTATAGAAGTGCTTGTTAAATAAGCAGTTTTGTAACAGCAATCCCAAATGGGCTCTAAGTTGGTCAATGTCACCAATTTTTCATTCAAGACTTAAATAACACCTTTCCTTTAATTTTCTCGAGACACTTTGGAAACTTAATTTGCAAAATAATCATTTGTTTTCTTTTTTGCTTTCTTTTTATAATAACAAGCCATAGTATTGTATAATTACTAATTAAGAACATCGTTAGAACGAATATCATTTGAACATCCTTCTAAGAGCCCGTTTGGGATTGTTGTAGCAAAATTATTTATTTGAGAAGCACTTTTATAAAATAGTTTTTCAAAAAAGTGCTTTTGAAAAAAAGCAATCTTTGTTTGGTAAATTCATTTGAAAAGTGTTTTTAATAAACAGATTGTATTTGAATAATTTTTTCAATAAGTGTTTTTCTAAGACAAATGACCAAAAAGAATATGTATCAATAGTCTTTTACTACTAAAATTAATTTATAGAGAAAATTTATTTTAAATATCTATTATAATATTTTAAATTAAAATTTATTTTTATTTAATTAAAAAGTATGTACTCTAAAATTTTTAATTAATATTTATATACACAAATACATTAAAAATATTAAATAATAATATATTACTTAAATAATTTAAATATTACTTAAATTATAGATGAAGGAGAAGGTGTGCAGTATGATAGACTCGTTAAATGAATAGAAGACTTGAAGAAAAGGTCTAAAAAAAAATTAAAATTGGGCTTAAGAATACACAGTCATCATATTCATATATATACATTACATGATAATAAATATGTCACTTTTCATGAATTATTTATTTAAAAGTAAATACTCGAGAAAAAATTTACAAGTGTTGTCAAAATACAATCTTGTAACGTGATTTATCTGTCATTTGTTATCATTAATAATAAGAAATAAAAATCTATATATTCTTCGGTCATCATAATCAATGATATTTTAAAAATTATTTAAAGAAAATGAGTGAAAATAAAATAATAATATATAAATCATATAATAAAATAAAGAATATAGTATAAAATTTTAAAAGCAAACTTATAAGATAAGTTAATTAATTAACAAGGAATATGTGTGTGTGTGTGCGCACGCGAGAGAGAGAGGGATATTTTTGTCATGAAAAAAGCGCGCGCGCGCAAGAGAGAGATTTTTGTCATGAAAAAAATAATTTTTTGCTTCTGCTTTTGGTAAAAAGCAGAAATCTTTTGCTTCTTCCCAGAAGTAGAAAAACTATTTCTGCTTCTTTTTAAAAGCACTTTTACAAATTTATCAAACACCCTTTTTAAAAATAAAAAAAAAATCTCAAAATAAGTATTTTTTTTTTTAGGGGGAAGGAGGGGGGGATAAGTAATCCCAAACAAGCATTAACAATAACTAGACAATCGGTATTTGTATTTTTACTTTGTATTGGTCTCCATGTCTTTGTTGTATTTCTCTGAGAATTATTATAGTTTTATGATTTTACTATTTGAAAGTAATTTTATATGTTACAGGAAAGAATAATATTGTAAATTATAATACGGATGATGTTTATTGATTATTACTTTTAGCGAGGTTAATATATGTAGTTTGACACTATTTATTATTTTGACTTTTTAATTGTTTGAAAACTGAGGCGATATAATTGATTTGTATCTTGATAAATTTAACATTATTCTATTGTTTATAGTAGTAAAAATATGCTAGATATTTTGATTTCTATGCAATTTTTAAATTTTCTTAAACTTTAAATGTACTTTTTATATTTTTGTGTTATTATGATATTTTATCAATGCATCAAATAAAAGAAATTAAAGATCCATAAGGTTATACACTTCGGTGTGTTTGGTATGAAGGAAAATGTTTTCCATGGAAAATATTTTCCTAGAAAATGTTTTCTTAGAAAACAAGTTGATTTCTTACTTATTTTCCTATGTTTGGTTGGTGGATGAAAAATATTTTTCGGAAAATATTTTATAGTGTTTGATTGGTGAATGAAAAAATATTTTTAAAAACATACATTCTAGTGTTTAGCTAAAGCGTAAAAATACATTTTAGAAAAATAATTTTTGATCTCAAAAAATACTTTTTTTAGGGTGCGTTCGATATGAAGGAGGAAAAATATTTTCTAGAAAATAAGTTATTTCTTACTTATATTCGTGTGATCGTTATACAAATTGGATAAGTATATGTTTTCTAAAAGTATTTTTATATATTTAACAAAAATAATGAGAATGAATAGGATAAAAAGGGTGGGATAAGAAAATTATAGAAGAATATTGATGTATTAAAGTATGTCTCAAGAAAGATTAAATGCATTAGTTATATTAAACAAAAAAAAATATTAGAAGAAATCGACTATAATATTTACAACTTTGCATTTTAGAATTTAAAATATAAACTTTATAAAAAAAAATATTCTTTTTTAAAAGACCTTCATTTGATTTTCGCCTTAGGCCACCGATTTACTTGAGCCGAACCTGTGTTTAAGACATTAGTGAAATTTTTAAATCCTTTCTACATTCTAAACTTTATGTTGAGAAGATTTAACTTTAACATAAAAAAATACATAAGGAATAATGTAACAGAAAAAGCATTTTAAAGAACATATAAAAGAGTGAAAGGAATTAGTAAAGTAAGAAGTTTTGGA
Source organism: Capsicum pubescens (assembly GCA_030864215.1). Lineage (NCBI taxonomy): Eukaryota > Viridiplantae > Streptophyta > Magnoliopsida > Solanales > Solanaceae > Capsicum > Capsicum pubescens. Next base: position 64,024,084 of record CM061546.1, on the reverse strand, counting down.
AAGAAATAATGTCAACACTAATTTCGCTCCTTCTTGTTAGGTCTATTGTGCTATTTGATAGCTTCTTAATTTTTTTCCTCTTTCGTTATTCTTTAAAAATATTTTACTCTTATCTGATTGATCTTCATTTTCTCCTAAGTTTATAGAATAATATCTCCTTTCAATTCTTAAAATAGACTTTTACTTATTCTCCTCTTAATTTGATATGAATTCTAAAAATAAATAGATTATATTGATTTTTTCTTTAAATAATTCTTCTTATCATTTGACGCTTTCATTACTCTTCCTATAAATTCCTCAATCAAAATAGATTTTTTTCTCAATATATAACATCTCGTAGGAGGAATTATATTGCAATATATTATTCAAAAACTTTTAAACTTGAGAGAAATATTTGTCACACAATTTTTTTTTTATTTTTAACAGTTGTTCAGTACTCACATCAGAACCTGATTAGTCCAAATTCGTGTTGGGTGTGGGTCGTTCTAGGACAGTTCTCCCTATCAATTTTATCTAGATCTTAAATCGAAACCTATCTACTACACCACATTCTTTGATGGTTACAACCTTTTCCATTGCTAACAAAATTTTTAGGACCATGAAATAGTGTTTAGTAGGGAGTATTACATATAAATAAAATAAACAATCCAGTACAAAACATTTCTAGATCAAACCTGACTCAACACTATAGCTAAGTCCCTATTCAGCTTTCATCTTCATCGTCTTTGAAAGGATCTTGATGTTTTCAGAGACATCACGGTTGCTCACGATGCAAACTATCACCTCAATTTATATGCTAAAAATTTAATAGCTTTGGAGAATGAAAGGTTTTGATCTTTTCATTTTTCATTCAATTAAATGTGTATTAATTTAAAAAGAGGAAACGGAAGATAAAGAAGGCAAAGAAACATTCTTGATAATGTGGAAAGAGCAACTGTTTTTTTTGGAGATTTTATTAACATAAAATAGGAAAATAAATTCAAAAAATTGAGAAAATAGATAAATAGAAATATTGATCATAGAGAGCGCCGCATCAGCATATCTATGTTTCAGCTTTATATATATATTGATTACTCACTCTCTCTATTATTATTGTTACTTAAATTTTGAAGGGGAAAAAAATGGTGTTCTATTATTTTTAATGGAGGAAGAAAAAAATGTGTTAATCTTTAATTCTCCTTTGTTTTTTCTCTATTTTTTAGTTTATCTCCCATTCATTACTGTGTATATTCTCTCCTTAATGGTCGCTTTCTTTTTATTGACTTTGTTTGTGTATATTTATATCTTTATTTTTTGTTCTCGTTTTGTAAAAGGTGAAAAAAAAATTATAGTCAGAGATGTGTATTTGCAAAATTCAGCTATGTATATATTTGTCTAATTTTTTTTCAACATACCATATACATAATTATTCAGGAACAATCTTTATTATTGAATAATTTTTATTCAGGAACAACATATACATATCATCAGTATATGTCGATATACAAAACATATGACAACGTAAAAAATACAGAGTTATTATGTATATGAAAACACATAGAAAACAGCTTGTTATGTATTGTAAATATTTATACCAATATATACATAACCGAACTATGTATATACAAACATATATGTGTAGTAAAAAAGCTCTAAAATATTAGAGATACTAATTATATTTAGTTTGTCTATTTCAGCTATGTCCTTCGATGATACACCAATATATAAAAGACAACCGAAAAGCCTAGGAAAGGGAGGAAGAAGAAATCAAGAGAAAGTCTTTCATCAAGCACAAATTGTTGTGGACGATGCGGGAATGAGGGTCGCAATAGGCATTCCTGTAACTTTCTTACAAAGGAGTAGTAACTTAAAATTTTCCTCTACTTATGTTGATTAATCACTCGATTATCATTTTCTACTTTTATATAATGTTTTGTTGAACAATTTAAGATGGATATTGTTGTGAAGGCATAAATATCAGTTTCTTCACTTTACCATCTTTGTTTGATATATTTTCAATCTTATTTTATTGTATATGTTGTTGTTAACAAAACCAACACAAATTCAATATACTAGGATATCACAGGACAACGTTAACAACCAGATTTATTATGTATAAGAAAATATATATAAAACAGTTTGTTATGTATTGTAATTATTTATACCAATATATACATAACAAAGCAATGTATATATAAACATATACATCACTACCCACAACTATGTATATAACAACATATGTAAGTATTATACGTTATCCATCATTTAACAAAAAGTCCCATACCACATACATATATATTATTTTTAAATATTTTTTTAAATATCGTTACGATTTTTTAATTTGTTTTCAATAAGGTTAGGTTCCTCGTAATCAAATACTCTGGGAACAAACCCAACTACCGAATTTGTTGGTTCATTATACTCTAACTGAGTTAATCCTAAATTAAAAGAAGGAGAATCATCCATTTACTAAGTACTATGTAATTAGTACTTGAAATAGAGAATTTTGAAAAGAAAAAAGAAAAATCCAGATATACAAATTATATTTTGGTAAAGTAGAAACCCAAAAATTTACTTAATCACAACATGTAACAATTTGTTCATTCGAAATCACCAAATTTCGATAATGTAAAAATAAATAAAAAAATTACGAACATTAGAATCGGAAAAATTAGAATTATAAAAAGAGATTATGTTAAAATTGAATGTCGTTGAGTTGGAGTCAAACATGATTGATTTCAAACTTGAAAACGGACCCTTGATTGTAGTCTTTTTTTAAGGAGAAAAAATTTTGAGAGAAAAAGAAATATGTATGTATATTTACTTTAAGAGAGAGAAACTTAAAAAGTGGGATTTATGTAATATGTTTAGGAAAATGAGATTTTTTGAAATAAGTGAAACATAAGTTGTGGATTTGTGTAATTTTTAGATTTTATTTTAAAATAAAATTTGTTATATATTTTTTTACTTTATAAATAATATAATCTAATGATATGTCAAACATGTCTTGTTAATAAGTTTTTCTAATTATTAAAGTTTTTAAATACATAAGTAGATAATTTGTAAGGAAAAAAATATCTGTGAGTAAGAAAGTATTACCAGAGAATTAAAATATAGGGATAATACTCATGAAAATATTTGAACTTTGATCGAATTTTTAGTTGAGCATACTGAACTTTGCGGGGGCCTATTACCCCCTGTGGATTTTTTTTTCATATTTTAATGGCATATATCTGCCCACTTGGACACGTGTAAGTATGAGGTTGGCGCATGTATTACACCGTCATCTGACAAAAAATATACGTGTAAAAACGAGATTGACGCGTGTATTACACTGTCAGCCGTCAAAACTGAGTATAGCGTTTCAGGGGGAAATTAAATCCACTTTAAAAAAGTCTGGGGGTAATAGGATCCTCGCAAAGTTCAGTATGCTCAACTGAAAATTCAGTCAAAGTTCAAGTATTTTTCTGAGTATTTTTCCTAAAATATATCAAAGGGTCACAAGCAATTAAATATTTTGTAAATAATCTGATTTAAAATAATTAAATAATTATAATTTGATGATTAAATAAAATATTAATATTTTTATGATTTTGTGAGTATCTAATTGTTTACTTACATACAGAAATAATTTCTTTTGATATTTATTGAGTTTTATTTTGTTCTTTATTTCATGTAGTAAGTGTTTTTGCATAATTCATTTTTTTTTCATCTTATAAAATCATCTAATACAACAAAATATTTCAATGACCTCAAGTATATATTATATATTATAACCTTAATTTAGAGCTTTTACACAAATTAACTTCATAATAATCTATAAGGATACTGAATAATAATTAAACTGCAATAATAGATTACTCCATTCAATTCATCTACTTGTTGTGTTTATGTTTTACACATTCACTAAAAGAATATTTTATCTATCTCATTTTAATTATTGTTGTATTTTTTTTCACGCTTGCTAAGACAAATAATATGTACAATGTATTATTGATTAAGCTACCCTATTTATTATATGTTTATTGAGAATTGTACGATGTCAATAAGAACGGTAAGAGTGTAGTTGAAAATCAATGTAAACTTTAGTTTTTTATTAAAAAATCTTTGGATTGATTTTTTTGAGCTAAAGTGATTGTTAATTAAAAATAAATAGATTTTTAACTAAAAAAATAATTTAATAAGTGACAAGAAGAGATCAATAATAAAAGTCCAAGTGGGAATGATCTTAACAAAAATAATAAGAGCATAAATAAAAATATATTAGTAAAAGCCACCACTAATTGCCGTGTGTCAAAATCTTAGTTAACAAAAAAAAATGAAATACCTAAAATACCATTGTGAGGACTACCAAAATTTGTTACTCCTCCATCCAATTTAAGTGTCTTATTTCTTTGTTTGTCCATCCCAAAAAAGAGAATCTCTGCCTATATTTAGTAAATTTTTTCATTTCAACATTTGATTATTAATACTTTATGTAGTTACTTAATAATAAGAATGATATAAAAAAATTATAAATCTTTTTTAATTTGCTAAAGTAAATAAGTAAAAAGTAATTAATTTCAATACAAGAAATAAGTAAAAAAGGAATAAGTAGAGGTCTTTAAAAATATTACTACTATGTATTATTTAATTACAAGAGTTTAAATAAGAATATCATAAATTAATAAATGAGGATAAATGTAATAATATACATGAAAAAAGTAATAGACATGTGTGGCAATCTAATTACACTAAAAAAAATTGTGGATATAATAAATTTAATATTTTAAAAAATACATTGAGTAATGAGTAATATTTAATAACAAGAATAAAATGGATCAAAATAATAACTACTCATTAATTTTTAAAATGAATAATTATTATTAAACATATATTTTTAATATAATGATATTACTATTATTACGATGTCAAATACAGTAATTATAGATGCCCACTTTGGATTAATTTAATGAAAGGCACGAATGCAAAAGTGAAAGATGACAAAAGCCAATGAAGTAGCAACGTGTAGCAATATGATTTGTTAAAGAAACAAAAATCTTGATTGTGAGGACTACCAAAAAATTTATCCTCACTTATATATAGTACTAGATGGCCCGTGCAATTTTTTAAATATCATTGTACAAATGAGATCGTTCTTGGTCCAATTTTAATGAGATTTAACACTCTGAATAAAGTAATTTTATGGTGGTTATATGTACATTTATTTGTGGAACGAAGTTCTAAAGTAACATTGTTGAACTTGCTATGCTGCAACTACACTCTTAATTTTGCAGTTGTAACTTGTAACTCAGCTTGGCATCCACTGAAAAACTGTCAGTAAAGACATCAAAAACAATAAAGTTAGAGATGTGTATGTGCTTGTTTTCAAACTTAAAAGACACAACCACAGGCATGTAAGAACAAAATGCATCATGAAACTATTAAAACAGTAGAAAAACTAACAAGTACCCAACAAATTCTCATTACCAAGAAACAATGCGATAGATCAAGAGAAATAGAAGAAACCTGATAGAACTCATAAATACAACACCATATAGAGATTGAAACAAAAATTGAGAAAATATGATTTGTAAAATTATAAATAAAGGCTATAACTGAATTATCAAAAGTTCCACTACTCATTTCGAAGTGACTTTTGCATTAGTATTACTATTATATTAGTAGTATCCGTCAACAATGTTTGTGAAGTACAGTGGGACAATCTCTCCACAATTTTCAAGAGATCTTTCAATCACTGAGGGGTCATCGGTAATCAACGTTCCAAGTTATTCCTCAATCAATGGAAGTTTCTGGGATGAGTAGAGACGGCAGATAAGAAGTTTCCAGAACTATGCTCAAATAACATCAGTAGGCTGTCGGAACCTAGGTGCACAACAAATTAAGAATATGTATTGAACTTGTTGCACTGTGTGAGTAGTGTGTCGTAAGCCCACAGAAGATCATTTCTGCTGCTAGCTGCAAAATTGAGGTGGAACGTCCTACCAAAAGTAATCATAATCCTGAATTCACATGATAAGATATAGGGAGCCAGAACATTTACCTCCATGAGCTCCTTCATCTTAGAAGTGGCTTCAGAACTTTTGAGCTATTCTGTAATATCAAGAGCACCTCAGCAAGTTTAAGAGCTCGTTCAGTCTTTTTCAGTTTCTCATGTTCGTCAATAGTCTATTAGAGTTGCATAAATCAAATGGAAACGAAATAATTTCACAAGGTTAGTTGAAATACTACACATAGCTACCAAAACTATAGGACCAGCAACAGTAAGATCTAAAATATCTTCCTACACATACACAGAGTCCTAGGAATTTAAAGTCTGTTTAGTAGCAGAATGAAATCAACTGTGTAATTAAAAACAGGCAGCTTAAATTCCAAAAATGCTCCATTTCATATAAGATTTGCAGTATCTTCAAGGAAACAATCATCACGCTTACTCCTGTATAGAATTCTCACGTAACATCATCTCGGGATATGAGAGGACAAGGTTTAGTTTCCATCAAACACATTTCCATGCACTTGAAACTAAAAGCAAAGAATTGTAACTGCAAACAACTGACGCTGCCATTTAAAGGACAAATAAAGATAAATACAACAATTTGTAGCACCATCTGGCCTATTTGACTTCTCTCAGATTCTTTTGTCAAAATTATAACACTTGCTATTATAACATTTCCTACCTCCACTGTAATTCACAGTTCTCAAGAGGAAGTCAACATTCTACTTAATAGAGGCTCTAAAAATCTTCTAGACTAAATTAATTGCAACTGCAGCATCTTGTTTCTGCTCTAAAATTGAGTACATGAAAGTGCTTACCGAGGCAGTTATTCTAATCCTATGCTACGTTAGGCTTCCTTACTTCTACTTATCATGATGTTGACTCTTTAATTACCTATATTTTTTACAAGCCATCCACATTCCTTGCTGAAAGATTTAGATTCTACCAAACTTCAAGAATATTTTCATGAAAGTCGGAGCTCTGCAGCCACTACCATTTTCTATGTTTCAGCTAACCTTAAATCATTTGTCCATATTTCTTATGCGATCCACTATCGGATTAAATTGATAAGAAAACTTCAGCGAGAATAGCATTTAGAAGTTTCTTTTTAGTACTTCTCTGTTTGTTGCAGTGGTTGAACAAGTTGGATAGCTGTCATATTTGTTGGGTTCGAAATCGAGAGGACGTCATGCGGAAGCTATTAGTTTCAAACTATTGAGACTAAATCAGACGAAAAGAAAAACATACTAAAAAATATATTATTGATGTAATTTGGTCAAGCGACCTACATATTGAAAACTACTCTTTAAAGACTACATTGTGATGCTATTGTGTTATGAAATGAGAAGGGGGTCTTCTATTTATAGATGTCCAAAACCTTTCCTCCAAGAAAGAGGTTAGCCAAACATGAAAAAGAATTATATTTTTCTTTCAGGAAAAGTAAAAGTAATTATGGTAACTTTTATTTTTCTTCTAAGAAAAAGTAAAACTTAAATATACTAAGAAAATCAGGACAAAAATCCTAACAAATCTCCCCTTTTTAGCTTGATTTTCTTCACTTGATCCGCCTTCTTCACATCTTTAATCTTTGTTCTTCACATAGTCTTCATCACTGCTGCTTGACATGCTTAAAAATGGAGCTTTTGGGTTAAAAGTATATAAGCTCTTTTGCAGGGTTAAAAGTGAGCTTTATTTTCAAATATGTGACAGCAGGATTGTTGAAAATATGATTAACAATTATCTCCACATGTAGCTTTTGGACATATATCTTCATTATCATCAAATTGATTGCAACTTTGTTCAACAATTGGACCATCGATTTATTGAACCGTGGGCTCTGATACCACTTGTTGGGTTCGAAATCGAGAGGGCGTCACGCAGAAGCAATTAGTTGCAAACTATTGAGACGATAAATTAGACGAAAAGAAAAACATTCTAAAAAATATATTATTGATGTAATTTGGTCAAGTGACCTACCTATTGAAAACTACTCTTTAAAGACTACATTGTGGATGCTATTGTGTTATGAAATGAGAAGGGGATCTTCTATTTATAGATGTCCAAAATCTTTCCTCCAAGAAAGAGGTTAGCCAAATATGGAAAAGAATTATATTTTTCTTTCAGGAAAAGTAAAAGTAATTATGGTAACTTTTATTTTCCTTCTAAGAAAAAGTAAAACTTAAATATAGTAAGAAAATTAGGGCAAAAACCCTTGCAATATTAACTCTAGCATGATACACGGGGCAATATCTGTGACCAAGAAACAGAATAATGTATATTCAACTGCCTTTAAATACTTCTGTTAAGTTACTTAGCTCCAAACTCCCTATACACAAGGACAAGCAAAAGAATGTGATTGTCATATCTTCATAATCAGAAAATGTAATCCTCGGGTGTCAAAAGTATAAGAAAGTGGAAAAAAATGCCGCTCACCAGTGATAAAAGTTTCCTTTTCCCCCTTCATTGCTTAAACACGCAAAAGACATCCTATCTAAAAGTGCAACACATGAAATTTCATTCATGCTTTGCTGTTGAATCATTTATAGTGAAATTTCATGTGCTAGATTAACTAATGTAGCGATTAAATAAGACATAGATAACGCACTTACATAGAAAAGAGAAAAGAAAGCAAATGAACTACTTATTATTTTATAAAAGAAGTAAAGCAGATTAAATGCTCACCTTGTCAATCTTCAAGTTTAGCTCAGATACTCTTTTCTCGATTTCAACTTTATGCTCTTCGAAGTCTCTTTTCTCCTTACTCTTCATTTCAACTTCATCTTTTAATCCCTCAACCTGCTTTTCAAGCTGATCAACTTGTGCACGATAATATAGCATAAGATAGATAAAACTTACATGAGCTGACATGCATGCGCATTAGATTGCCTAACGTTAATATGCCATAAAACATGAAGTCATCAAGAGTCAACCATATAAATGTAGTCCTACATGATCCAGCATGTTGACTTATCAATTATCAGTGAAATCTACAAATAGAAGGCTTTGTAATTTTAGTCCGAAATTATTTAGAGATAATAAATAAATATAGACAACCACATACTTGACATCATGGTATGAAGTAAAGAAAAAAATACAGTTCAGATAATTTGAAAGGAGGAAAGCAAAAGTGAAGTCATAAGCTCCAAAATAAATGAAGCAGGAGGAGGCACACAAGCTTACTTTCCAAGAAGATGGGGAAAATAAGATGAAGTAAAAGGAACAACACGTCAAATGCAGATATTTTGAAAATGGATATAAAAGAAGGAAAGCATCCAGATATTGACATGTTTGTTTTTCCCATAGAAAATGGGCATCTCCTGCGTGTGATTCAACTAACCTTAAATTAAGAAAGAATCTGAGAAGTGCGTGTGTAGAGAAGGAAGGGGGAATCAGAAAAGTATTTCCCAATTAGATAATTCATCATCAAAGGCACTCAAGTATATGACTTGATACAAGTTACTGATGAATCCAAAATATAGCACGAGATCAGCAATATGACATCGAAATATGCATGCAAACTCTTCCTTTGAGAAGTTCAACATCTAATATCAGTCACAAGGTAATGAACCAAATTCAGTTTGCTAAGTGAGGAAAATGATTTCAGAGTTGGGGAAAACCATAACACTTCTATGATGGTATTCTTCGTAAGGAGAAAGTCATGAGACATCACCATATAAAATCAAAAGTAGAAAAATATCAATACTAACTAAACGGAGTCACCTGAAGTGTAAAAAGTAGAATACTTCAATATCTTTGAAGTAGGGAAAAAGTGAAGAGTCATTCATCTCTTTACCACGAATAACAATCAGACTTTGTGGAGTTAAGTTCATTAACATTCTCTTATTCAAACATAAACTTCAGTTCTCTAATCCTTCAACTATGCAAACTGTGATCCTATAAAATTGTAAAAACTACCTCATCAAGGTTGACCCATTCGGGTCTCATTTATAGTACCCATGTCATAAACAAGAGCATGTCTACCCTGAAAATTCGCATGAAGATTTTAGAATTTAACCATCAGAAGAAAAAAGAGTATATGTTCCAAGTAAAAAAGATCAGACCTACTTTGGCTCGATTAAAATCAGTTATTTGCGTTTTATAAAAACTATTGTCATCAGGCCATCTAGTTTCAAGAAATAATTATATTTTCAAGAAAATATATTCATTATAGTCATAATTGTGGGCAAAAATTCAACTCATCAATTTCATATTTGAGAAAAAATCAACTCAATCATCTCAAAGCATGAAAATTGAGACAAACTATTCAGTCTAACGAAAATCTCATATGCCGCTATGTAAATAAAATTGATTACTAATATTATGCAGAGGAATTTCAAAAATATTACCAAAAATTTCAGATTTCCTTAGTTTTGTTCTGAAAGGTGAAAGCGGAGAAATAGAGATTAAATTTGAAGTGCCAATCACTGTCAATTGACTTCCATAAGTGATTTGAAAATATAGCCGACACATGCAACACAAAACAATTTAGTCAAAATCAGAGAATGACCAAATCCAAAATTTTACTCGAATTGAAACACAAATATGACTAAAAAATAGAGGAAACACAAAGAAGATTCAAAAGTCGTCAATTAAATTCACTGAAAATAAGAAAAAATGGAAGAGGTGGAAGAACTCACCAAAGACTAAGCAGATGGATGAAAGAAGATGACTCTTTTTTGCCTCTACAATGTAAAAGTGAAACAAAGAATATCTTCATTGAGGATCGACAAGCACACTATTCCAGACGGATAGACATTTGGATGGAAAAAGCCTGCTGGGAATTTACACTTTGGCGGTTTACTCGGATGATCTTCACTGAAGTGAATTGTAAGTGGGTAGCAACCACCTTCCCAATCAGTCTGCAAGCATTAAAATGTTGTTAAGGAAAAAGAATAACAGAAAGATAAACACGATTTTCCATATATCAGACATGCATAGTACTTGCGTTGAAATAGGATAATACTACAGGACTATAAGCATTATACGCTCTGAAGGAGCTCTGATCTGAGGGAGGCAGGCGAAAAACCAGAAGCACAAGAGGATCCCACTCTATAACTTGCAGTGTACATAAACCAGTTGATTCATCCTAACATGTATTTAATCTGCATGTTGAGACTTAAAAGTATGACACTAATGCATCCACTGTGTATACATTATATACTCCAAATGCAGAAAACATTATACTGCTTAAGAGTAAGTAATACAGACCATACCGCTTCAAATAAGCCTACAACTCATAATACTTGAGGCTTGCTACTGCACCGTGCAACTTCATATATGAGGTTGGTCAAGTGTTAAAACTAGAGTTATTCAACTTTTTCTTAGGGAAAAGGAGCAGTCGAGAATGATTTCCCTCATCCCTGAAGATATAAGAAAAGAACAACAAACCATGTAAAAGTTTTCCCTTCTTCCCTTTATTGAGATTTTACCGGCTTTTCTCCATATGAAGGAGATCGAACTGAATGTTAAAAAGCTTTCCAATCATGTTCAAAAGATGATAAATGAGAATAGGTACAATTTTCTATTGAGATACGCCTTCTATTAGCGTAACTATTAAAGGAATAACAATATTATTACATAAGCAGACAAAATAATAGATATGAAGTTGATGCCAAGATTTTCAAGGAAAATCAAATAGCAAAGCCATGAACAATTTTGAAACACCAACAACACAAAAGACCTCATCTACATCCCTTGAGGTCTTTTTCACAATTTTGAAAATTATCTTCAAATATCTATTTAGCTATCTTTTATCGGATTTTGAAACTTTGAGCTTCAAAATATTTTCAAGTTCTAAAATTGTCTCAAATCAGTTCTGTGAAAAATCTCAATTCCACTCACGAAACTTCAATTATGTATCCGAGCAAAAATTGAGCAATTAACTGTTACATTCTTAAGTTCAAAATTATGTATCTCAATTTCAAAAGTATGTGTCTGAATGCTAATTATGTATCCCAAAAATGCAAAATAAGAGATTATTTAAAATTTAGCAAAGAGTAGAAATAGAAAGTAATTAGGGATAAACATGTTAGGATTTATGTAAGTTATATGAACTATAACTTGCTATAATCTGCCAGTAGATATGAAATGGGGAATTCATAAATTTCCATCAAGAAAAAAGATGCAGATATTCATCAAGAGCTTAAGCACAAAAACCAGGTGGACACACCAGGACAATATAAAGGACCTCGCACCAAAATACTGGTATGCTGAGTCCTTTAGGCAAGAAAACTTAAATTTTCACTCTATATCTGGAAAATGATAGCTGTATAAATCACAAATCGGGGAATTTTGCACAGGCTAGTCTCTACCTTAGAGCATTTTCTTCAAGCTCCAAACAGATCAGTAATACAGATCACTTCCTGTTTGTCATCCATGTTTATCATAAAAAAAGCATACACCTATCTCACACTTAGAAGCAGATCAACTTGATTTCTACCACCTGGATAGAAGGTTATTAGGTCTCGAGTGATTGGCTTACCCATTTCCGGTTAGTCTTGTATTTTCCTTTCTAGTTGTACAACGATGGCGTGAATATTGAGGAGACTTTGGATCAAATATTTCAACTTCTACCTAGAACATCGAGCTTACAGGCTTTTAATCAGATAGTCTTTAATTTGGACCGCTTGTAAAAGAGTTGCTTTATACCTTTCCCTAACCAGATTATACGGTTGCACCTGCATGATATAAAGAAACACTCATTTCAACATTCATTGTCAAAACAAAATTAACTTCTTTTATATAAAAAAAAATATATATATTTTTCTTTGATTTTTATTTTTTCTTTTTAAATTTTTCTTAGACTTTATTTTTACTTTTATTTTATCTTTTTTATTTTTATCAACCTTTATTTTTTTTCATTCTCTATCAACTTCTACATTTTCTTTGATTTTTATTTTTTCAATATTTTTCTTCTTTTTCCGTAATTTTTATTATTTTTGTTTTTTTGTTCGATTTCTTTCAATCAAGTTACATCTCATGAGCAAGAGTTGACAGTATCACATTATAAAGGCAAGACTTATGACTTTCAAACAACAAGCTACGTTTCATGGGTAAGAGTTGACACTACCACACTGTAGAGGGAAGACTTATGACTTTCAAACAATAAGTTATATTTCATGGGCAAGAGTTGACACTACCACATTGTGTTTTGATTTATGAGATGTTTTATAACTCTTACCTTAGAGGTCAAATTTAGCTCAAGGACTTTCAAATAACAGATTATGCCCCATGGGCAAGAGTTGACTCTACATTGTTATGTTTTCATTTATGACATGTTCTACAACTAGTGCCTTAAAGGCAAAACTTAGCTCAAGGACTTTCAAACTACAAATTATGCCTAACGGGCAAGAGTTGACACTACCACGTTATGTCTTTATTTATGAGATGTTCTACAACTCTTGCCTTAGAGGCAAAACTTATCTCAAAGACTTTCAAACTATAAATTATGTCCCAGGGACAAGAGTTGACACTACCACGTGATGTCTTCAGTTATGACATGTTCTACAATTCTTTCCTTAGAGGCAAGATTTAGCTCAAGGACTTTCAGACAATAAATTATGCCCCACGGGCAAGAGTTGACACTACCTCGTTATGTTTTTATTTATGAGATGTTCTACAACTCTCGTCTTAGAGGCACGAATTATCCCAAGAATTTTTCAAACAAGTTAAGTACATTGGACAAGAGTCAACACTACCACATTGTGTTTTTACTTATGAAATGCTCAATAACTCTTGTCTTAGAGGTAAGACTCAGTCTAAGAACCATCAAACAACAAGTTATGCCCATAGGCAAGAGTTGACACCACCACATTGTGCATTTATTTATAAGATGTTTTATAACTCTACCCTTAGAGGCAAGACTTAGACCAAGGACTTTCAAGCAACAAATTGTGTTTCATGGTCAAGAGTTGACATTATCACATAGTGTTTTGATTTATGAGATAATCTATATCTCTTGCCTTAGAGGTATGACTTAACCCAAGGACTTTCAAATAACAAGTTATGCCCCATGGGTAGGAGTTGACACTATCAGATTATGTTTTGATTTATGAGATGTTCTATAACTCTTGCCTTAGAGACAAGACTTAGCACAAGGATTTTTAAACAACAAGTTACGCTTTAGAGGCAAGATTTGATACTAACATATTGTGTCTTGATTTATAAGATATTTTATAAATCAAGGACTTTTAAACAACAAGTTATGCCCCATGGGTAAGGGTTGATACTACCACATTATGTCTTGATTTGTGAGATGTTTTATAACTCTTGCCTTAGAGGCTCAAATTAGTCCAAGGACTTTCAAACATTAAGTTATGGCCTATGGGCAAGAGTTGACACTGTTGACAATCAATTTTTGCTCTTCATGCTTAAAATTAACGTCTTCAGGCTTCCTGATCGTTAAAAGAGACAAAATGCAATTTTCACATATTTTTTACAATTGTTAATAAATTATTGATATTCATCCTTACTTTAGAATTTTAGCAATTTACTTTTATATTTTTAATTTTTTATAATTTGTTGATAATTCTCTGTATATTGAGATTTTTTATCAATCAGTATTTTTACAATCATCTGCACACGTGTACGACACTTCGTCACATTTCTTACGGTATTTTCAAATTAATTACGTCTCAATAATTTTGATATTTCTTTACATTTTTTCTGTAATTACATATCAATACCTACATTTTTGGATATTTATTGCAATCCGCAAAAGTTGAGTCGAGTCAATTATTTTAATACATAGAGCAATAAATCAGTCAAGTCAAGTCTCGTCATCATTATGACACATGACTTTTTCTTCACCTGATATCCATAATTTAGGGGATGTGTTTGAAAAAAGTAGAATTGATATTTTATTTTATTTTATTTTATTTTTACCCAACACACACACAATAAACACACAAAACACACACCACAAACATTCACACCCTTAATTTCGTAAATTTTAGGATTTTTATCAGTTTAATATTTTTGCATAGTCATCTAGATATGTGCACAACATAACACTACAATTCATTTTACATATTAATTGTTTATAGCTTAATATATTTTTTTAAGATAATTATATCTGTTTACATTTCTCTGTAGTTATATATATCGATATTTCTGTACCTTATTTAATACCGTCTATAAAAATAATATTGACTTATTTTAATACACAGAATAATAAATCGAACAAGTCAAGATCTCGTCATATTTATGACATTTGACTTTCTTTCACCTACTACCCATAATTTAAGGGATGTGTTGAGAAAAGGTGGATGTGATATTTTATTTTATTATTATTTTTTCTTTTTAAATACTTATTCACACCACACACATTCACAAAAAAACACACATTTTTATTCTTCCTGTATCGCCCCGATTTTCTGAATCGGAATGCTACACGGTGCTCATGACCCCGAGGGACCCCAAGCTAATCCATGACTGATATCTGTACCTGTACATTGCATATATAACGTAATAATGTGGAAAACATAAACATGTAGGCCATAAGGTTCAACTGAATAAAGAATTTGTCAAAACATAATATCCATATGGGTGAAAGATACCTAAAACAGCTGAAAACTGAATCAAATCTGAACATAAATCTGAATACTGAATCTGAAAGCCTCTAAGTAGTGTCTGAATAAAGATTTGAAGGAACATGTCTCCAACTAACTCCGTAAACTGATAACGGACTAAAATAATAATGAATAAATCAAATCATATTGTCCTCGAATGAAGAGGACTCACTAAATCTCTGGACTGGAAATGCTACTGCTACTACTAATTTGGAACTCATGTCTCTGAACCTATGGTGTAACATGAAAAGAAAGCACCATAGCACAAATGCGTCAGTACGAGGGAATGTACTGAGTATACGAGTGAGGTAGGCTAAATATAAACAGGGTTTACATGCATGAACAATGTTAACTGTCTGACTGATATGAACGTAAGAGTACAAACATGCATACATAGTAACTGAAATTGTGGGTGCATGATAGCTAGTCATGTATGCTAATACATGGTTTACTGAAGGCTAACATGACTGATACTGAAATTCTGATAACATGGGCGATTGTATCTGACAATCCTGAATCTGATGGAACTATCTGAGTTCCGTACTGTAACTGAGTCTGACTGTATCTGACAGTCCTGATATACTGAAATCTGAAGACCTATCTGAGTTCTTTTACTGAGACTGATTCTGAAACTGTGGGAGGTAGTTATTTAACCGACATTCCCCAATAACGCATATAGCTAAGTTGGGGTCCAATCTCTGCCCCGACTGGAGGGATGTCAATACCGCGCCACTGGTAAGGACAATTGTGGGTGACCCTTAGCTGGCAGGTATTCAAAAGGAGAATGGTGGGAACCTCAAACTGACAGGTTAAGCCACCTCATCAACCCTAATCTAATAGGCTACAATGTCTCAACCTACGTTGGCTACGTAGTTCTGGAACACAAGGATGACTGTTAAGAATCACACCCTAAACTGGTAGGTGAGTCCCCATCCTTGGGTTTACTCGGTGCTTACTTCTACTCCCATTTGAAGAGACTAAACATGATTCAACTGACTGTACATGGACAGATTAACTGACTTCCATTGACTGATGGAGTAGTACTATTATCTGAGAGTTAACTGAGATCATGAGATTTCTGAGGTTTTCCTGAGTCACATGACTGACTGAGTTCTATAGATTATAGCTTAACTGAGATTATCGTGACAACATGACATGGCTCTGGGTACACAGCTAATTTTTTTCGGGTACGAATACCCCCAAGACTCGATAGAAGGAAACTGACACACTTGACATGACTTGATCACAAGATTTGAGTCCACAATTCATAATATCATAAGTAGGGGATATCATATGGTTATTCAATATTTTAAACATTGTAGGGAATGCTTGGATATATTTTGTGTACATATTGTATATCTCCATTGTCTTACATGTTTGATACCACCACAATAGCAACACATGAAAAGCATGGGATTCATATTGAAGTATATAGCTAACATGGACTTGTCATTTAGACATCATAGAACCATACAAACATGAATTTCTAGCATCCTAAGCATTTTATCAAACACCTTGCATGCATTCTTTAAGGCATAGGTGAGTTTCATATTAAACCACCTAAACTTCATGGTTTTCAATTAACAAACATATATATTTCATGAAAACACCTTTAGACATCACATTGAAACTTAAGCAACAATCGTCAACATGTACATACTCATATCACCACAAAAAGTTTACAAAATAATATTTAAAACATGGTTCTTGAGCTCTATGAACGGATTGGATCCATAGATGAACACTACGCATACCTTAAAAAGGAAACCTTGATGATTTGCTAGAGAGTTCTTGGATTGGGAAACTTAATTCTCAATTATCTTGGAAAAAAACTTGAATCTTGCTTTTGAGAGATGAGTTTGATGGAAACCCTAATCTTGTGGTTGAGAGCGTAAGAGAGGATTTTTTAGATGCTTAACTGAAGAAAAAATGGGAAAAATTATGCCTCTTTAGGGTTATAAGTCGTGGAAGGTGAAGGAAATGACCAAAATACCCTTATGAAATAAATTCCCAGTTGCTGAAAAATCATAGCTGACGACCTTCGTGATAGGGCGTCACAAATGTGGTAAGCTGTCATGAATGTCGTCACTTAGGAGCTAGTTTCTGCCTAAGGCTAACGATCTTCGTGATAGGGCATCACAAATGTGGTAAGCTATCATGAATGTCGTCACTTAGGAGTTGGTTTCTGCCTAAGGCTGACGACCTTCGTGATAGGGCGTCACAAATGTGGTAAGCTGTCACGAATATCGTCACTTAGGAGCTGGTTTCTGCCTAAGGCTGACGACCTTCGTGATAGGGCGTCACAAATGTGGTAATCTATCACGAATGTCATCACTTAGGAGATGGTTTCTGCCTAAGGCTGATGACCTTCGTGATAGAGCGTCACAAATGTGGTAAGCTATCACGAATGTCGTCACACTATTTCCAGCCTGACATGCTTGAGTAAAATAGGAATAACTCTTTTCTCCGATATTGTATTTAGGCAAAATTGGTATATTTGGAAAGATAATTCAATTATCTATCCGTTGATAGGTCATGAGCTCAAAAATTCCAAGTATAATAAGAGATATGCTCGTTTGAATTTTACTATACCAATATCCTTCTCAAGAATTCAATTGGTAAGGAATGTCTTGATTCATCTGATAGCTGGGAGTTATTTGAAGCCTTAATATACATATAACCTACTCATAAAACTATAAAATAACCATGATGTACTATGTTTGAGCTTGGTACATGGATCTAATATTGGTTTGGATTTTTCGGGGTATTACAATATCTCCCCCTTGGAAACATTCGTCCTCGAATGATGACTGCTTGAGAGGGGAGAAAAGATAAAACAACGCATACACTGATCATGCTCAACTGGCACATGATTTTAGGACTGAATTGAATTCTAAATTGAATATAGCCCAACTGAACATGCATATCTGATGCATGACTGATAAGCTGAACTCATGAATGCATGATAAGCTATGCACTGATACTTGATACCAATTTTATACTGGAATTTTGAACATGTAACTGAATAAGCTGAAGGAAAATGGTTACCTCGAGCTAAGTCTGAATTAGCGGAGAAAATATGAGGGTACTTGGTTCGCATGTCTGCTTCTGCTTCCCAAGTAGCTCCCTCCATGGACTGATTCCGCCAAAGAACCTTGACTAGAGGGACTTCTTTGTTCCTCAGCGTACTAGTCTGATAGTCGAGTATTTCGACTGAAATCTCTTTATAAGAGAGGCTATTCTGAATGTTAACACTCTGAATAGGGACTACAACTGTTGGGTCACCTATGCACTTCTTGAGCAAAGAGACATGGAAGACTGGATGAACTAAGGCTAGATCTGAAGGCAATTCAAGCTCATAGGCTACCTTGCCAAAACGACTGAGAATCCTGAAGGGACCGACATATCGGGGACTGATCTTTCCCTTATTGCCGAATCTCTTCACTCCCTTCATGGGAGAGATCTTGAGATAGACATAGTCATCGACCTCGAATTCGAGATCCTTTCTACGAATATCCACATAAGACTTCTGTCGGCTCTGAGCAGCTCGGAGTCTTTCTCTGATCAACTGAACTTTCTCTAAGGCATCGAATACTAAGTTAGGCCCTATGAATGCGGTCTCACTAACTTCAAACCAACCGATCGGAGACCTACATCTCCTACCATAGAGAGCTTCGAATAGAGCCATCTGAATACTGGAGTGATAGCTGTTGTTGTATGCGAAATCAATCAAAGGCAAGTGGTCATCCCAGCTTCCCTTGAAATCAATTGCACATGCCCTTAGCATATCTTCTACAGTCTGAATGGTTCTTTCTGCTTGACCATCTGTCTGAGGATGAAACGTTGTACTGAGATGAACTTGGGTACCAAGACCCTTTTGGAATGCTTTCCAGAAGTGAGAGGTGAAATGGGTACCTCTGTCTGAGATAATAGATAGTGGAACACCGTGTAATCTGACTAACTCCCTGATATAGAGTTTGGCATAATCCTCGGCAGAGTAAGAGGTACGAATTGGAAGGAAATGAGTTGACTTGGTCATTTTGTCTACAATGACCCAAATTGAATCATGCTGATGATGTGTTCTAGGCAAACCCATCACGAAGTCCATGTTCACTTCTTCCCACTTCCAAGTAGGAATAGTAAACTCCTGTATGGAACCACTAGGTTTCTGATGCTCTATCTTAACCTGCTGATATGTAGAGTACTTAGCCACAAACTCTGCAACGTCTCTCTTCATCCCACTCTACCGATAGATCTCCCACAAGTCTTGGTACATCTTAGTGGCCCCTGTATGAATAGAGTATCGCGCACCATGCGCTTCTGTAAGAATTCACTGCCTCAAGTCATCTACACCGGGAACACACAGACGACCCTGACAACGAAGAACACCATCTCCCCCTTGGGAGAAAACCTCTACTTCCTGACTCAGAACTGATTCTTTTAGCTTGATAAGGCTAGGACCCCTGTATTGCTTCTCTTACACCTCGGAAACTAGAGATAACTCTGAACTAATCTGAACACATACACCACCCTCTGAAGAGTCGACTAAGCGAACGCCTAGTCTGGCAAGATGATGAATCTCCTGAGATAATTTCTTCTTACTATCCTCAACATGGGAAACACTACCCATGAACAGTGTACTGGGTGCGTCGGCCACTACATTGGCCTTGCCAGGATGATAAAGGACACTCATGTCATAATCTTTCAAGAGATCTAAACACCTTTTCTGACGAACATTGAAATCTTTCTGGAAAAGACATATTGAAGGCTCTTATGATCTGTGAAGACGTCTACATAAACACCGTATAGATAATTCCTCCAAATCTTTAAGGCAAAGACAACTGTTGCTAACTCAAGGTCATGAGTAGGATAATTCTTCTCATGGGGCTTTAACTGTCTGGAGGCGTAGGCTATGACTCTACCATGCTACATGAGGACACAACCTAAACCTACTCTGGATGCATCACAATATACTACGAATCCATCGGAACCGTCGGGAAGTGCTAAAACTGGAGCTGAGGTGAGTCGAGTCTTCAACTCCTGAAAACTCTTCTCACAAGGTTCTGACCACTGAAACTTGACCTTCTTCTAAGTCAATATAGACATAGAAGATGCAATAGAAGAAAATCCCTCAACAAACCATCGGTAATAGCCAGCCAAACCCAAGAAA
Source organism: Capsicum pubescens (assembly GCA_030864215.1). Classification (NCBI taxonomy): domain Eukaryota; kingdom Viridiplantae; phylum Streptophyta; class Magnoliopsida; order Solanales; family Solanaceae; genus Capsicum; species Capsicum pubescens. Next base: position 64,003,371 of record CM061546.1, on the reverse strand, counting down.
CTCCTAATATCTGATGGAGAGACAGGGCGAGGCTAGTTTCTTACCGCTTTGGTTTTCTGAGGATCTACTCTAATGTCATCACCAAAAACAATGTGGACAAGGAATGCTACTGATCTTAGCCAAAATTTGCACTTAATGAACTTGGCGAACAACTGGTGATCCCTGAAAGTTTGAAGAACAATTATGAGATGGTCTGAATGATCACGCTCTGTGCGAGAATAGACCAGAATATCATCTATGAAGACTATGACGAAAGTGTCCAAGTACTGCTTGAACACCCGGTTCATCAAGTCCATGAAAGCTTCAGGGGCATTAGTAAGACCAAAGGACATGACTAGAAATTCAAAGTGACCATACCGAGTACGAAAAGTTGTCTTCGGAATGTCACATTCTCTAACTCTAAGCTGATGATAGACTGATCTGAGGTCCATCTTGGAGAAATAACTGGAACCCTGAAGTTGGTCAAACAAGTCATCTATCCTAGGCAGCGGATACCTGTTCTTGACCGTGACTTTGTTGAACTGACGGTAATCAATACACATTCTGAGAGAACCGTCTTTCTTGCGCACGAATAAGACTGGCGCACCCCATGGTCATACACTGGGCCTAATGAATCCCTTATCTAAGATATCCTTCAACTGATCTTTCAGTTCCTTAAGTTCTTCTAGTGCCATTCTATATGGCGAAATAGAAATAGGTTGAGTATCTGGGGGAAGGTCTATGCCGAAGTCTATTTCCCTTTCGAGAGGAATGCCTGGAAGATCTTTGGGAAAGACGTCTGAATATTCATTAACCACTGGGACTGATTCGAGACTGGGAGATTCGGAATTGGAATCCTTAATATGCATGAGATGATACACACATCCCTTATAAATCATTTTCCTTGCCCGAAGGTAGGAAACAAGATGACCCCTGAAAGACGAAATGCTACCCTTCCACTCTACGATGGGATCATTTGGGAACTAAAATTGAACTATCCTATTTCTGCAGTCGACTATGGCATAGCAGGAATGAAGCCAATCCATGCAGAGAATGACATCAAAATCAATCATCTCTAACTCGACTAAATCTGCTGACGTGGATTTCTAAAATATCATAACCGGGCAGTTCCTGTATACCTACCGAGCTATGATATTTTTACCCATTGAGGTAGAGACTGAAAAGGGCTTTGCTAAAATTTTGGGACTGATTCCGAAATCGCCTGCTATGTATGGAGTTACAAAAGACAAGGATGCACCTGGGTCTAGCAAAGCATAAACATGAATATGGAAAATATGTAACGTACCAGTAATGACATTAGGAGAATTTTCCTGATCCTGTCGGGTCTGAAGAGCATAGAGTCTATTTGGACGTTGCCCACTAGTAGCACTGGAAGTGGCACCCTGCTGGTTTGGGCGACTGGATTGAGCTGTGGAACGATTCTGCTGACCTTGAGGGCCTGGCTGAGGACACTCCCTAATCCCGTAGCCTGGCTTACCACAACCAAAACAGACATCACTACCGAATCTGCAAATACCCTTGTGGTTCTTACCACAAGTCTGACAAAGGGGGTTTGTTCGGGCACTACTAACACTGCCCTGAGATTTAAAGCCTGGTGCTCTATCTCTGTTGCCGTCCCTGAACTTCGGCACTGGGTCACTAGCGGAGGAAAGGGCTGGAACTGCTAACTTAGGATGAAACTGCAAACGATTTCCTCCCTCTAAGTTGGGTTGAGCAAAACTGAAACTGTTTGCTCTTGCTCTCTTGTTCTGCCTCTCCCTAGTCTTAACCTTTTGCTCCTCTATCTGTTGAGCGTGGGTCATGATCCTGGCTAAAGTCATATCATTTTTCAGCATCGCAGACCTACACTCATTTACCACGCGATCATTCAACCCTGACACGAACTTGTTTATCTTAGCCTTGTTTTCTTCAACCACATGAGGGGTATATCTGGCTAGCTGAGTAAATCTAAGAGAATACTCTCTAACTATCATATTTCCTTTCCTGAGATTGATGAACTCAAGAACTTTGGCCTCTCTCAGCTCTTGGGGAAAGAATCTGTCTAAGAAAGTCGTGACAAATTCTTCTCACTCAACAGAACCTACATCCTCTAACCTTTCTGCTAACCACTGGTTGTACCAAGTGTGAGCGACATCCTGTAATTGGTATGCGGCTAACTCGGCACTCTGAGAAGAAGTGACACCCATGATATCAATGACCTTCTGGACTTCTCAATGAATTCCTGAGGATCCTCGTCTGGCTTAGACCCAAGAAAGGACGAAGGTTCATTCGGATGAAGTCCCGAATCCTAGTTGCTGCTGAATTGGCCACTGGGTTGGCCGGAACGACTGCTGGTCATTCATTCTGGGCAGCTACAGACTGAGCAAGAGCGGTAAATGCTGTCCTGAACTCCACATGAGAAACATGTTCTCCCAAAGGATCTTCGAGCTGAGGAGATGGATGATTTCTTCTCTTTGGAGGCATGTTTCTGAAATAAGAGAAGAGCGAATTAGACTAAGAGACTGACTTGAAATTATATTTACTAGCACGACATGAATACTGAAGAAAGTGAACTGTTCCTATAATATCTCATAACCTCCTGTACACAAATATGGTGCGCAATACACCCATGTACAAGACTCTACTAGATGCGGCTTTTAGATTTTTTAGGACTCTATTGAACCTTAGGCTCTGATACCAAGTTTGTAATGACCCAATTTTTTGAATCGAAATGCTATACGGTGCTCATGACCCCAAGGTACCACAAGCTAACCCATGACTGATATCTGTACCTGTACACTACATATATATTGTAATAATGCAGAAAACATGAACATGTAGGCCATAAGGTTCAACTGAATAAAGAATTTGTCAAAACATAATATCCATATGGGTGAAAGATACCCAAAACAGCTGAAAACTGAATCAAATCTAAACATAAGTCTGAATACTGAATCTGAAAGCCTCTAAGTACTGTCTGAATAAGGAGTTGAAGGAACATATCTCCAACTAACTCTGTAAACTGAGAACAGACTAAAATAATAATGAATAAATCAAATCATATTATCCTCGAATGAAGAGGACTCACTGAATCTCTATGATTGGAAATGCTACTGTTATTGCTGATCTGGAGTTCGTGTCTCTGAATCTATGGTGTAACATGAAAAGAAAGCACCATAGAGAAAATGCATCGGTACGAGGGAATGTACTGAGTATACGAGTGAGGTAGGCTAAATATAAACAGGGTTTACATGCATGAACAATGTTAACTGTCTGACTGATATGAACGTAAGAGTACAAACATGCATACATAGTAACTGAAATCGTGGGTGCATGATAGCTAGTCCTATATACTAATACATGGTTTACTAATGGCTAACATGACTGATACTGAAATTCTGATAACATGGGTGACTGTATCTGACAATCCTGAATCTAATGGAACTATCTGAGTTTCGTACTGTAACTGAGTCTGACTGTATCTGACAATCCTGATATACTGAAATCTGAAGACTTATCTGAGTTCTTTTACTGAGACTGATTCTAAAACTGTGGGAGGTAGTTGTTTAACCGACATGCCCCAATAACGCATATAGCTAAGTTGGGGTCCAATCTCTGCCCCGACTGGAGGGGTGTCAATACCGCGCCACTGGTAAGGACAGTTGTGGGTTACCCTTAGCTGGCTGGTATTCGAAAAGAGAACGGTGGGAATCCTAAACTGACAGGTTAAGCCACCTCATCAACCCTAATCTGATAGGCTAAGATGTCTCAACCTACGCTGGCTAAGTAGTTCTGGAACACAAAGATGACAGCTAAGAATCACACCTTAAACTGGTAGGTGAGTCCCCATCCTTGGGTTTACTCGGTGCTAACTTCTACTCCCATCTGAAGAGACTAAACATGATTCAACTGACTGTATATGGACAGATTAACTGACTTCCGTTAACTGACGGAGTAGTACTATTATCTGAGAGTTAACTGAGATCATGAGATTTCTGAGGTTTTCCTGAGTCACATGACTGACTGAGTTCTATAGATTATAGCTTGACTGAGATTATCGTGACAATATGACATGGCTCTAGGCACACAACTATTTTATTTTCGGGTACGAATACCCCCAGGACTCGATAGAAGGAAACTGACACATATGACATGACTTTATCATAAGATTTGAGTCCACAATTCATAATATCATAAGTAGGGAATATCATATTTCATATAGTTATTCAACATCTTAAACATTGTAGGGAATGCATGGATATATTTCGTGTACAGATTGTATATCTCCATTATCTTACATGTTTCATACCACCACAATAGCAACACATGAAAAGCATGGGATTCATATTGAAGTATATAGCTAACATGGACTTGTCATTTAGACATCATAGAACCATACAAACATGAATTTCTAGCATCCTAAGCATTTTATCAAACACCTTGCATGCATTCTTTAAGGTATAGGTGAGTTTCATACTTGCACCATATTAAACCACCTAAAGTTCATGGTTTTCAATTAACAAACATATATATTCCATGAAAACACCTTTAGACATCACATTGAAACTTAAACAACAATCGTCAACATATACATACTCATATCACCACAAAAAGTTTACAAAATAATATTTAAAACATGGTTCTTGAGCTCTATGAACGGATTGGATACATAGATGAACACTACGCATACCTTAAAAAGGAAACCTTGATGATTTTCTGGAGAGTTCTTGGATTGGGAAACTTAATTCTCAATTATCTTGGAAAAAAGCTTGAATCTTGCTTTTGAGAGATGAGTTTGATGGAAACCCTAATCTTGTGGTTGAGAGTGTAAGAGAGGTTTTTTTAGATGCTTAACTGAAGAAAAAATGAGAAAAATTACACCTATTTAGGGTTATAAGTCGTGAAAGGTGAAGGAAATGACCAAAATACCCTTATGAAATAAATTCCCAGTTGCTGAAAAATCATAGCTGACGACCTTCATGATAGGGCGTCACAAATGTGGTAAGTTGTCACGAATGTCGTCACTTAGGAGATGGTTTCTGCCTAAGGCTGATGACCTTCGTGATAGGGCATCACAAATGTGGTAAGCTATCACGAATGTCGTCACTTAGGATTTGGTTTCTGCCTAAGGCTGACGACCTTCGTGATAGGGCGTCACAAATGTGGTAAGCTATCACGAATGTCATCACTTAGGAGCTGGTTTCTGCCTAAGGCTGACGACCTTCATGATAGGGCGTCACAAATGTGGTAATCTATCACGAATGTTGTCACTTAGGATTTGGTTTCTTCCTAAGGCTGACGACCTTCGTGATAGGGCGTCACAAATGTGGTAAGCTATCACGAATGTCGTCACACTATTTCTAGCCTGACATGCTTGAGTAAAATAGGAATAACTCTTTGCTCCGATATCAGATTTAGGAGAAATTGGTATCGTTGGAAAGATAATTCAATTATATATCTGTTGATAGGTCATGATCTCAAAAATTCCAAGTATAATGATAGATATGCTCATTTGAAGTTGACTATACCAATATATTTCTCAAGAATTCAATTGGTAAGGAATGTTTTGATTCGTCTGATAGCTGGGAGTTATTTGAAGCCTTAATATACATATAACCTACTCATAAAACTATAAAAGAACCATGATGTACTATGTATGATCTTGGTACATGGCTCTAATATTGGTTTAGATTTTTCGGGGTATTACACTTCCTCTCTCTCAAAAAATCCACACATATTTTTTCCCTCTTTCTCCTTTCCCTCAAACACAAAAATTTTAGTCATCTTTTTCTTTTCTCTCTCACACACACACATTTTTCACGATTTACACCTTTCATTCTTCTTCCTCCCCTCTCTCAAAATATAAACAAATCAAAATTTTTTTTATATATTTTATTTCATTTCCAAAAATATAATACACACTTATTTTTCTCTTCTCACATACAAATACATAAATAAAATACACATTCACAAATACATACACATTTTTTATGCCTAAATAATTTTTTTTCTCTCTTAAACACACATTTCTTCACTACACACATATTATTCATCACACATATATTTTTATCATACACAAATTTTGTTCATCTTTTTCTTTTTCTCAAAAACACATACATATACTCAATATAAACATATGACCAATGACATTATCTATTCGCCGGATATTTGAGGCCACTCCAATATAAAAGACTGATTTTGCTTTTCAAGTTATTTATTTTATATCAAAAATAGACACATGGCCGATGAAGAAATTATTCGTCTAATTTCGAGGCCTCCACAAATAAAAATATGAATTTTACGTATACAAATACGTAACAAAAATAAATATTTTTGGGCGATGACAAAATTCTTGTAATATCTAAAACTTTATCCGAGCCCGCTTTTTAACCAAAAAAATATATTTTTAAATACATATATGCATACATAGTTTTTAATTTATTTCGATAATTATTTATTTGTTATTAACATTTTTATTACAAGTGTTTATACAGGTTATTGAGAATCCTCATCGGGAATTGTATTTAAAGAGGACTTTAAATTTTGTGTTGTATTTTATATTCTTATACTTGTACAAATATTGTTATAGTAAAACTTTACTTTTGGGGTGTTGGGCGGGATATTCTTTATTTACGCAATCCACATCAAGCTTAGGCAAATCTAGGCCGTTAATACATACATTAAATCGATTAGATTGTTAATAAAAATAATTCATACCTTTACATTAAAAACGTTACGTAATCTTTTTTTTTCGTTTAAAACAAATTTTTCTTTATTCAATATTTACTTTTATTTTCATATACATTCCTATATATACTTTTATTTACATATCTTCGTATACTTTTATACATATTTTTTTACTATAATCTATGTAATTTATACATTCTTTACATATAAATTATTTACATTATTTTTACATATTTTATATTTGTATGTATACACATTGATTTTTTTCTCCATCTTTTAAATAAACCTAAGTCTGGTCGGAAACCACATTTGTGGATTCTGAAGGGTGCCTAATCCCTTCTCTTCGAAATAATTTGAACCCTTACCTAAAATCTAAATTGGTTCGTAGATTAAAACACAAATCATACATGTTAATAAATAAGTAGGTTTCCTTATTTTTTTCTTAAAAATTAGGTGGTGACTCTGTATAAAATTAATTCTTTTTGAGTCCATGATGTTGTGCTCGTTTTGACCTTAGGTAAAAATCGGGTATGACAGTTTGGCGACTCTGCTGGGGAATGTAGAGGTTCTAACCATTACAGACTTAGGTAATTATTTGTGTTTCTATATATTATTATTTATTTCATATTGATTGTCTTGATTTATCTTGTTTATGTGGCATAAATTATTTATATGTTATTATTTTGTATAGATTATTTATTTGTTTATCTCTTTATTAAATTGTCATTCCGTTCATATTTCCTCCATTTTGGAAAACTGACACTCACACACATTGTACACGCGGATTGTACATTGTACTTTCCTAAAAAAAAATTAAATCACCTTATTTTAGAGAGTTGGCGTATACGTGAGGCGAGCGGGAGTTTTACTGTCGTGGGACCACGTGCCTTCTCATATAGGAAATCTCAGTCCGTGTCTACCCACTCTTAGTCAGCATAATATAGAGTAAAAATAACGCATTTTAGGTACATGCATCTTAGTCAATTTTTGTTCAAATGTCTGAAGGGTTCACGACCCGAGTGACATATTATTATAGTTTTTGTACATATTTGAAGGATTATTGTGTCTGTACATATTTATTTTCTCTAAATTGATTATACTTTAGTGAGATAACTTTTGTTTTGCATAGCGAATCAGTTAAAAGTTGCACCTTAGCAACATTGCCACTAGCTGTGTATAGGTTTGAACTACGTTTTGACCTGATTCTTGTCCTGACAAGATAAGTAGGCAACCCTGTATTAGGATTCGGTCTTTCCACTGTTTCAGAATAATTTCTCCGGTATTCAAGTTGGGGCAATTTTTTCTGTAACAGTTCAAAGACGCTTTCCAAAGGTCTTCAAAGAGCGCAAATAAATAATTTCTTGAATTCAAATCTCAATAACATTAGTGCCTAGTCGGCCTACTTTCAAATCCTCACCCAATTTTCGTTCGAGAACACCTAGCTTCTTCTTTTGAACGTCGTAAACCATTAAATTTACGGCGTATCGATCCCCACTTTCAAAGTAAGGGTTCAACATTCTTTCATTCATAACAATCCTTGCCAACTGCGGCGAAATAATGCCATAACTTCTTCAATGTCTGGCCTTTTTCAATCTCTTCGACATATTGAAGTAATTTCAAAACTCTCTTCATGTTTGGCATCCTTTCTCTCAATCGTCTGATTGAAATAATTTTGATTCTACAAGCATATCCTTTCTAATCATCTTTTACATCATATTCAGGGATGACCACCACTCTTGTACATTTATACATGCTACATACAAATTTGTAAATTTTCTTGAACTACGCAGACCTGATTCTTGTTTTCACAAGATATGTAGGCAACCCACTTTTAGGTTCGGTCCCATTCTTTTTTCCAAATAAATAAAAGTTCAGAATTTTGACTTGGTTGGTACCAACACAGTTAGGAGTGTGCATGAGAAAGAACAAATTAGTATGATGGAGAGGACCGGCTTCATGGTAAACCATAGATTCCCTTGGTACCTTTTAATCAAACCTGAGTAACACTCAGAAATTCTATTGCATACATCTAAGATAAGAATGAAACCAACCTCATCATTTCAAGTGCATTGTGTGGTAAGCTTTAGACTAGTCCATTGCATTGCATTGTTGATCCAGAACTTGGCCTGAATGTCTGTTGAGGCAAAATTCTGAGTTACACTTAGTTTGGGAAAGGATTGTAAGCCTTCTTTGACCCGATTGTGTCTTTCACATCCTACCAAATGACATCAATCCCAAGCATTTCCCCATTTGAGCCTGAAACCTTTTCTTTGTATAACCACATCTGAGCCTATACCTTTTGAGTGCTTACATACACTATCCCCCTCTTGGCCTACCTCATCGAGCGTACTAAATACGTGTAAATTGCGGACATAGATTCAAGATCAAAGCTGCCAAAGGAAAATGATGTATAGCCCTAGAAGAATAAAAATAAAAGACAACTTCAAAGAAGAAAGAACAAAAATGCCCACATATACAAAAAAAAAAAAAAAAGATAACTCTGACAAAGATGGAGAATCATCATCACCCCAAAAAAAGGGGAAAGTATATCCAAAAAAAGGGAAAAACTCTGATACAAGATTCAAACGAAGTAGAATCAATTACAAAACAAGGGGCAAAGAAGCACAACAAAGAAGATCGAGCGTCAAAGCGCAGCAGATGTCAAAAGCAAGGATATAGTACAATGCTCATTGAGGAATTAGTCACTTTTATCCCAAATGTCATCCTACCGACCCCAAGCCTACATTACAAGCCAATAACAAGTCCTACAAGATCCTACTCTAAGTGTTCTCACATTAATGGATACTTATATGCAAGCCAAGACAATTGCATTTATTGAATTCTTTCTGAGTGTGAGTGTATATTTCTGGATGTCTCTACATTAAAAAAAAATATACTCAAATAAGTCTGAAAAGGAGACATTCTTTCTGGAGAGGGCACTTGAAACATGAGAACAGGAATAGTTTAAAATACTTATTTGAACCAAAATGAATAAATCCCGTCAATACTCAGGTATGTCTGAGGTACCACTTGAAACTATAGGAGTTACCCTTAAGACGATCTCGGTTAGTTGGAAAAGAGATGGGAGAATTCTTATACACACTACTAATTGTTGGTACCAACTATAGTCAAGGCACGATTATGCTTTTTTTAACTTTCAGCATTTCTCACAAAAGAAAACACAAAACAATTTTCTACATTTTTCAACTTTCAGTATTTCTTACAAAAGAAAATACAAAATAATTTTGTTTCACTGTTCAACACTTTCTACAAGGAAAACACAGAATAATTTTCTACAATTTTCACCTTTCAACATTCCTCACAAAGAAACACACAAAATAATTTTCTACATTTTTCAACTTTCAGCATTTCTTACAAAGAAAATATAATACAATCTTCTGCATTTTCTCTTTTTCACGTTTCCCACAAAGAAAACACAAAGCAAGCTCCCGTATTTTTCATCTTTCAACACATTTTTACAACAAAAATGCAAAAAATAATTTTCTTTCCTTTCAAACACATGTCTTCACATACATGCATTACACTTTACATGCAAACAGCCCCACCAGTCGAGAGGTTGTTACCTTCTAGCTGTTTCACCAACCGAGAGGCCATTATAATTCAATTACCTTACCGGTTGATGACCTTAGTCTTTATAGACAATTGAGGACGACCATTAACATCGGTCTTCATAGAAAATTGGAGACGTCATCAAGTCTTTGTAGACAATCGAAGACATCATCACTCAACATCCATCTTCATCGATAATTGCAGATGTCGTCAAGTCTTCGTAAACAATCGAAGACATCATCATTCAACATTTATCTCAATAAATAATTGGAGATGTCATTAAGTCTTCGTAGATAATCGAAGACACCATTAATCACATTATCCTTCATAGATAATTGGAGGTGCCATGTATCAAGTCTTCCTAAACAATCGAAAACATCATCATTCATCACATACCCCATAGACAATCGGAGATGACAATCAACCCCAGTCTTCATAAATAACTGAAGACGTCATACATCAAGTCTTCATAGACAATCGAAGACATCATTCATCACATAGTCTTCGTAGACAATCGGAGATGACAATCAACACCAACCTCCATAGATAATTTGAGGTGTCATGCATCAAGTCTTCGTAAACAATCGAAGACATAATCATTCATCACATCCTCCATAGAAAATCGAAGACGATAATCAACACCAGTCTTCATAAATAATTGAAGACATCATGCATCAAGTCTTCGTAAACAATCGAAGACGTCATTCATCACATAGTGTCCGTAGACAATCGGAGACAACAATCAACACCAGCCTCCATAGATAATTGGAGGTGTCATGCATCAAGTTTTCGTAAATAATCGAAAACATCATCATTCATCACAGCTTCCATAGACAATCGGAGACGACAATCAACACCAGTCTTCATAAGTAATTGAAGACGACATGCATCAAGTCTCCGTAGACAATCGAATACATCATTCATCACACTCTCCATAACAATTGGAGACAACAATCAACATCAGTCTCCATAGACAATTGGAGATGTTATACATCAAATCTTCGTAGATAATCGAAGACATCATCCTTCATCACAGTCTCCGTAAATAATCGAAGACGACAATCAACATCCGTCTCCATAGATAATTGGAGATGTCATACATCAAGTCTTCGTAGATAGTCGAAAACATCATCATTCAATATCAATCTCCGTAGACAAGACAATCAATATCCATCTCCATAGACAATTAAAAATGTCATGCATCAGGTCTTCGTAGACAATCGAAGACATCTTTCATTCATTACTTCAGTCTCCCTAGACAATCGGAGACGACATTCATCCCCAGGTCCCCATAAATAATCGGAGGTGTCATTCATCTTCAAATCTCTGTAGACAATCGGAGACATCATGCATCTTTTCAATCGAGAACAACAATCTTTTTTTCAAATTCCATACATCATACACTGGGGCGAATTTTGAGAACAACCTCAAAAATTTCTATTTTTCTCATCTCGAACTACATTGACCTGATTCTCACGACACTCGAGATATGTAGGAAGCTCTATGCAAAGTTCAATCATCACAATTCCCTAATCATTATTTCTCCCCAGCAAGTACACAATCTTGCATCCCCTATATCTTACCCAGCTCGATACTGGGCAATTTCAAAAGGAGAATCGGGAATATGTGAATACTTTCGTTCCCAAATAGTCCTCCTCTCAATAACCATTCCACATGATCATTCGCCCCTGATAACAAAGCAAAAGGCAATTCCCTATTCTTTTGAACTACACCCGACCTGATTCTCATACAACTCGAGATATGTAGGCAATTCTAAATTAAAGTTCGGCCGAATTTTCTTCAAAAAAAATTATTTTTTATCGAGCAAAATTGCCTACACGTCAATATTTTCGTTTGAAGACTTCTACATCATCCGCAAATGAAAAGGGAAAACTGTTGACAGTCAATTTTTGCTCTCCGTGCTTAAAATTAACGTCTTCAGGCTTCCTGATCGTTAAAAGGCACAAAACGCAATTTTTACATATATTTTACAATTGTTAATAAATTATTGATATTCATCCATACTTTAGGATTTTATCAATTTACTTTTATATTTTAAATTTTTTATAATTTGTTGATAATTCTCTGTATATTGAGATTTTTTATCAATCAATCTTTTTTACAAGGCACACGTGTACGACACTTCGTCACATTCTTACAGTATTTTCAAATTAATTACATCTCAATAATTTTGATATTTCTTTACATTTTTTCTGTAATTACATATCAATACCTACATTTTTGTATATTTATTGCAATCCACAAAAGTTGAGTCGAGTCAATTATTTTAATACACAGAGCAACAAATCAGTCAAGTCAAGGTCTCGTCATCATTATGACACTTGATTTTTCCGTCACCTACTATCCATAATTTAAGGGATGTGTTTGAAAAAAGTAGATTCGATATTTTATTTTATTATTATTTTTTCTTTTTTCCCAACATACACACAATAAACACACACCACAAACATTCACACCCTTAATTTCGTAAATTTTAGGATTTTTATTAGTTTATTATCATTTTAATATTTTTGCACAGTCATCTACATACGTGCACAACATAACACTACAATTCATTTTACAAATTAATTATTTATAGCGTAATACATTTTTTTCACGGTAATTATACCTGTTTACACTTTTCTGTAGTTATATATATCGATATTTCTGTACCTTATTTAATATCGTCTACAAAATAATATCGACTTATTTTAATAAACAGAATAATAAATCGATCAAGTCAAGATCTCGTCATATTTATGATATTTGACTGTCTTTCACCTACTATCCATAATTTAAGGAATGTGTTGGAAAAAGTTGGATGTGATATTTTATTTTATTATTATTTTTTCTTTTTATATGCTCATTCACACCACACACATTCACAAAAAACACACACATTTTTATTCTTCCTCTCTCTCAAAAAATCCACACATATTTTTTCCCTCTTTCTCCTCTCCCTCAAACACAAAAATTTTACTCATCTTTTTCTTCTCTCACACACACATTTTTCACCATATACATATTTCATTCTTCTTCCTCCCCTCTCTCAAAATATAAACAAATCAAATTTCTTTTTATATATTTTATTTTATTTCCAATAATACAATAGACACATATTTTTTCTCTTCTCGCATACAAATACATAAATAAAATACACATTCACAAATACATATACACATTTTTTATCCCTACATATTTTTCTTTCTCTCTCAAACACACATTTCTTCACTACACACATATTCTTCACCACACATATCATTTTTACCATACACAAATTTTGTTCATCTTTTTTTTTTTCTCAAAAACACATACATAAACTCAAAATAAACACATGGCCAATGACATTATCTATTCGTCAGATATTTGAGGCCACCCCAATATAAAAGATGGATTTTGCTTTTCAAGTTATTTATTTTATATCAAAAATGAACACATGGCCGATAAAGAAATTATCCGTCGAATTTCGAGGCCTCCACAAATAAAAAGATGAATTTTACGTAAACAAATACATAACAAAAATAAATATTTTTGGGCGATGAAGAAATTCTTATAATATTTGAAACTTTATCCGAGCTTGCTTTTTAATAAAAAAAATATATTTTTAAATACATATATGCATACATATTTTTAATTTATTTCGATAATTATTTATTTGTTATTAACATTTTTATTACAAGTGTTTATACAGGTTATTGAGAATCCTCATCGGGAATTATATTCAAAGAGTACTTTAAATTTTGTGTTGTATTTTATATTCTTATACTTGTACAAATATTGTTATAGTAAAACTTTACTTTTGGGGTGTTGGCGGGATATTCTTTATTTACGCAATCCACATCAAGCATTAGGCAAATCTAGGTCGTTAATATATACATTAAATCAATTTTGATAGTTAATAAAAATGATTCATACCTTTTACATTAAAAGTATTACGTAATCTTTTTTTAAAAAAAAAAATCTTTATTCAATGTTTACTTTTATTTTCATATACATTCCTATATATACTTTTTATCTACATATCTTCATATACTTTTATACATATTTTTACTATAACCTATGTAATTTATACATTCTTTACATATAAATTATTTACATCATTTTTACACATTTATATTTGTATGTATACACATTGATTTTTTCTCCATCTTTTAAATAAACCTAAGTCTGGTCAGGAACCACATTTGTGGATAGGTTTGGTCAGGAACCACATTTGTGGATTCTAAAGGGTGTCTAATCCCTTACCTAGAATCTAAACTGGTTCGTAGATTAAAACACAAGTCATACATGTTAATAAATAAATAGGTTTCCTTATTTTCCTTAAATATTAGGAGGCGACTCTATATAAAATTAATTCTTTTTAAGTCCATGATGTTGTGCTCGTTTTGACCTTAGGTAAATATCGGGTACGACAGACACTACCACACCATGTCTTGATTTATGAGATATTCTATAACTCTTTCCTTAGAGGCAAGACTTAGTCGATAAGTTACACCCCATAGACAAGAGTTGACACTATCATATTGTGTCTTGATTTATGCGATGTTCTATTAGTCTTGCCTCTTAACAAAACTTAGCCCAAGAACCTTCCAATAGTATAAGTTACGCCCAATGGACAAGTGTTAACATTACCACATTATTTTTAACATTATCCAATGGATAAATCTTGTCTTATAAGCAAGACTTAACTCAAGGATTTTCAAACAAGAAGTTATGCTCCACAAGCAAGACTTGGCACTACCACATTGTGCCTTGATTTATGAGTTGTTCTATAATTTTTGTCTTAGAGGCAAAACTTATCCCAAAGAACTTCCTAACAACAATTCATGCCCTTAAATTTACTTTGATGTCAAAAAAGGAAGATCCAATTGCGGATTATCCAATTTTTTATTTATTAGCAAAATATAATAGAAGTTGGAAGAAAAAAGAATAAAGTGATCAAACAAAATAAAGAAATAGAAAAAAAAGAATGAGAAAAAAAAAAGACAAGAAAAAAATAAAGGTTAAGAAAAAAGTGAAGAATTAAAAAAATTGAGAAAAATAAAAATTAGAGGAAAAAATAAAAATAAAGTTTTAGAAAAATGAGGGAAAAAAAAAGAGAAATGATAAAAACCAAAAATAAAAGAAAAATAAAGGTTGAGACAAATGAATTTAAAAAAAAATTGAAGAAATAGATAATGTTTGAGAAAAAGGAAAAAAAATAAAGGTTGAGACAAATTAATTAAAACATGAAAATAGAATTAAAGAAAATTAAAAAAGTGAAAATAATAAAAAATAAAAATAGAATTTGAGAGACAAATGAGTATGGAAAGTTTAAAAATATTTGAGGTGTAGAGGGGTAAAATTGTACTTCACTATACATAAAAAGGCAGGAATGCTAATCTTTAAAGACTTTTCTAATCGGGGTCAAAAATCCAAAGTCACCCACTATTGGGGCTCTACCATGTAATTTCCTGAAGTTTGATTTATTTATGCCACAAACGTTAAAAAATGAATATTCGTGCCAATATTTTTTAATAGTGGTTTTACAAAATCATTTTTGCCGCTTGGCCTCTCATTAGAAATTCACTTCATCAAACAATATTACTTAGAATCAAAATTAAAAATTGTACTCACTAAAATAAAACTCAACTCACACCGTTAAAATAAAAAATGGATCCATTAATTTGGTAGGCTGTGGGTTTGGTTTTAATTTAACGGGTCTAAATTTAAATTTAAATTTTTTATAATATTGGTTGATTTGAATTTGATGATGTGGACCACTACTAAGAGGTCACGCTGAAAAAAAAATTGCAAAACCATCGTTTAAAAAAAATGGCACGAATAAATCTTTTCTATAAGGACAGTGACATAGATGAGCCAAACTTTTAACGGATAACATAGATGAATTATTTCTGATAGTTTGATGGCATATTTAAGTCTTTTCCCTTTTAGATATTGAAGTCAATGTATATGTGCACATGAAGTTTCCTTTTTGATGACATGAAGTTTCCTTTTTGATGATATTGGCTTCAATCAAAGGCAGATCCATGATTTGGAAGCATTGGGTGCCACGTTGGTTTGAACAGTAACATATGCAGTAATTTAAAAAAATGGTGTCATGTTCATAGAGGAAAACTATACTTAATATCAATTGGTAGTTTTAACACAAAATAAAGCCTTGTTGTCATGACCCAAATCCATTGTGAGTGGCACGCGCACTAACCCTTCTATGAAAAAATCATCTAACCCAAAATCATCAAACCCAACACTTATCCAAAATAAGACAACCAATTATTTTCCATTAATTAAACCAAAATTTTGAACATTCTAATAGAAATACTAAATGTGAAAATAAATGAATATTTAAACACCCCTAGAATCTAAGAGTATTGTATCAAAACAGTACAAATGTCAATGTAACGGGATCGACCCAAAAGCAAAGAAAACATCCAAGCTGAAACAACTAGACAGGAATAAAGTGAAGAACTCACCCCATCCTAGAAGATGTATCTCACCCTTAAGTTTGAATGTGATCCGCTCTACAGCTGAGATCTTAAAATAGCTGTCGAAATATGATCCCCACTCAACAAAAAAAAAAGTGTATATAGTATTAGTATACAAGAACAATAATGTACTGATAGGTTCATTTATCAATCCAAAATAAGATATATGTGGACAAGCAACCATAACTTAGTAACGCAAGTACAACCATGCACACCTGCCATATAACTTTATCTCAAGTTCACAATACTTAACCTTGTTCAACAACACCATAGAATGCAGTCAAGTATAAATCAAAATGGACAATAATTCAAGTCAAGACCATGATTACCAACGAGAATCCAAGTCAAAAAATCATGACTCAACAACAAAATATTGATCATGCCTTAAATACATAAGTAAACAAACATTTAAAGAGTTATACCAACCATTTATAATGTAGTCCAGACCACTCAAGGATCCATTCCAACAACCATGTTAATAACTAAAAATCTTGGTTCACTCAAGAAATCATCTATAACAAATTGACAAATAAGCCCAGTTCATTAAAGGAATCAAATATATCAAGTCAACACATAAACCTGATTCACTCAAGGAACCATCTCACTCACCTATCCTTTATATACACATGCTAAGGGTCTTATGGTCACCCACTAGCCATGATTTACAGGGGATTAGCTCTTGTCCATGTAACAAATCTCACACATCAAGCACATGTCAACATTATACCAACCAATTTCGTAAATATGTTTAAATACTGGTACATCCCATAATAATCAACAGATATCACAACAATCACTATCACAATAATAACAATAATCACACTTGTAAAACTAAATTTTTAATATAATTTCATTGCATATGACTACTAATTAGGATATCAAATAGTCACCACTTTTCTTGAACATTCATTGTAACAAGCATATGAAGAAACAATTATCATACATACATAAGACAAGTTGGGTTTCACTATGTTAAACCATCACCTACCTCAATCCAAACCCAAAATGCTCTAACAAACTTGAGTTTTGCCCTTTCTCGCAACCTCGACTTGATTATGGTCTAAGAACATCAATACAACATATAATCAACCAAATAATCTAATCATATCAAAGTTTATAACCTGTCTCAAAACCCCAAGGACAAATTCATGATCATTCCTTCCATTCTAGGATTTTCTATCATCATTTCACGTTAATCCTACCAATTTCATGATTACAATGGTGAATTACAGTCATGCAAGAAGCAATAAAAATAGAATTTAAAACTCCACTCAGTCCAAATTTAGAGGACCACCGTATGTCAACACAGACAACCCCTCCTTCTTCCGTCACTTCTGTTATTCGACGCATCCCTCTAATAGAAGCTAATTTCCGAAAAAAGTTGTCGCATTAAATTAAATATTGTGTGTGTATATATATATATAATATATTAAAAGTGTGAGACGCTTAGAAAAGTGATTTGAACTTTTTACCCTTCATTAAAAGACTCTTCTTTAGACAAAACTATCTTTTCACTATTTTTTAAAATTTATTATTTAATTATGTTTAATTATATTAACTAGACTTCCTAAAATATATGGGACTCCTAAAATATATGGTAGGAGAATTAATTAATATTTTTCTTTCTACTAGACTTCCTAAAATATATGGGACTCCTAAAATATATGGTAGAAGAATTAATTAATATTTCCTTTCTAATGTTCAATTAGAAAAATACTCCTAAAATAAGACTTTATTAAGAAATACTTCTATAAATATTGAGATGTATGTTACACTAGAGAACAAACCGATTTGCCTATTGGAAGAATATAATTGATGATCATCTAACTTGATTTGATTGCATATCTAGATGGTGGATGGTTGATTTTCTAACCCTCAACCTCTTCAATGTTTTGTCAACATAATAGAATTCAACATATGTGTGTGTATGTGTATGTGTATGTGTGTGTGTGTATATATATAGTTTTCATTCAAAATCATTCTTTAGGGTCAAAATTTTAGTTCAGACAAGAATTAATTGGATCAAAATCGAAGCTTTGTAATCACTATTATATTTTTTTATAGTTTACAAGTTCTAGATGAATGTCGGTTGGCTTTGAAGAATTTCTTGTGTAATGGTTAGGTTTAATTGTATTATTTTGATATCTTTATTATCTTATTATTTTATTTTAATTTACAGATGCTAGATGAATCTAGGTCGACTTTGAAAAAAAAAATTTAGGTAAAGGTTAGGTTTACTTATATTATCATAATATCTCTATTAGTTTGTTATTCTGTAGTAGTTTACAGTTCGTAGATGAATCTCGATTGGCTTTGAGAAATTTTTGTGTGTAAAATTTAAGTTTAATTGTATTGTTTTGATATCACTTTTATCGTATTATTTTATTGTCGTTTACAGATGATATATAAATGTTGGTCGGCTTTGAGGATTTTTTTTATGTAAAGGTTAGGTTTAGTTGTATTATTTTGATATCTCTATTATCGTATTATTTTGTTATTGTTTACATGTGGTAGATGAGTGTCAGACGACTTTGAGAAAAATTTTGTGTGTAAAGATTAAATTTAATTGTATTATTTTGATGTCTCTATCATTGTATTGTTTTGTTGCAATTTACATATGGTAGATGAATGTTGATCAACTTTTAAAAATATTTTTGGTAAAGATTAGGTTTAATAAATAAATTCTCCATCTTTACATACTCAAAAGATATTAAATTTAATTATTATATTCATCTTTATTATTTAAACAAATATTCTATTTAATGTAATGTTTGAACTCATTAAACCAGACCCCACTTGGTGGGAATTCACTGAGTTTGTTGTTGTTGTTGTTGTTGTTTGAACTCATTAAAGTGAGGTACACGCGCAAGGCGCGTACACCTAAACTAGTATATATATATATATATATATATATATTATATACTAGATAATGAAGGGACCGTTTACGGGCCCAATATTACAATTTCAAATATATTTACTGCTATTTAATTAATTTTTCAAAAAAAAATGAACATTAATATTTTTGAACAAACACAAAAAGAATGTAAGTAGAGATCACACTATAACTTCTTATCTTTATAAAATCAAATAATAGCTTACAACTTATTTAAGGTTTCATAATTAAGATTAAAGTATCATATATTCTAATGCTTATTTTTAACATCAGGTCAAACACAAGAGAATAAATAACTAATCGTAATGTTTTTCATTTTCTACTTTATTTAAAAATTATACAAGAGAATAGATTAAAATTATAAATCTCTATTTATTAATATTTTATATAGATCATACGAAGCAATAAAGGGATACTAATTCATACATAAATTGATTTTAAATACATTTAAATTCATTTTATGGGTGTTTAACAAATGAAAATAAGGACATACTGGATGAACGTTTTAATGAATCACAATGTTAAAGGATTGCCTTTGTGTCTTGTCTTATATACGTTAAAAATCAGAGATCAGTTTAATATAGTAAGTAAGAAATATCTTTTTACGTGATATGTCTACCTGATAGGGAAATTTAATATCTCAAATAAAGAGAATCAAAAGAATTAACAAAAGATAATATGATATATATTGTAGTAATTTAACATGAGCAAGTTAATATTCCAATTGTAAGGGGGTGCGGATAACTTGTGTGGTTAAATAGATCTATTATAAATACAATCGATCTATTTTTATTTGTGTGTGGATATTTCTTAACTTCTCTAAATATTTTTATTTTTATTTTGAGTTTATTTATGTTAGTTTTATCGATATTCATATCTTGGGGGGTGATTATATGGTAATTGATTAAATGCTTTACTATAGTATTCTTTATTTTTTTCTCTTAGTTTTTGTAATTCTTCTATATTATTTTGAAGGTATTCTAAATATTCTATATCTTTTGTTTCAAAATATCCAATTAGATTGTCTTTCATAAGTTTTTCTAATAATATTATATCTTCCATATTTTCTCTCCAATATTTTAAATATTCATAGTCTATCATTTTATCCTGTAGTAATTGTAGATTTACAATTTTTTGTATAATAATTTATTCTAATTGTACTGTAATGTATATCTAATTCTAGATTTTCAATGCTATTTATTATCTTGGGTTGTTCTTCTCGTAGCGAGTTTTTTAAATTATATAAACTATCACATGTACTTTTTCCTAAATTTTCTAGGGTTTCTTCTATCCATATTAATTTTTCTTTTAGATTCTCCATTATTTTTCTAATTCAGTTTCTATAATTAATTTCTTCATTTAGATTATCTTGATTTTCTCTAGTTTTTCTAATATATTCTAACATTTCTTAATCTGAATAATATCCATCTAGGTAATTATCCAGGTATAACTGTTCTATCCAATTTATAATTTCAATTTCATAGTCTAATACTTTTTCTAATATTATTCTCTTAATATCTATAATTTCTATATCTCTAAGTATATATAAGATTATCTGTCATTTAAAATTAGTTAAATACTTTATTATAATATTTTTTAATTGTTTGTTTTAATCTCATTAATTCTTCTATATTTTTACTAAGAAATTGTATACATTTTATATCTTTAGTCCTCATATATTCATCTAAATTTGTTTTCATTTGTTTTTCTGTTGATTGTATATTTTGCATATCCATTTTCCAAAATTCTAAATATATATAATTTATCATGGTTGATATGTAGGTTTGGTATGTAGGTATTTGTAAGAGTAGTTAGGTAAGTGTGGTATATAATTTATTCTAGTCATAAGATATTTATCAAATATTTTTTTCAATATGATTTTTCTTATATCTACAATTTTTATATCCTTAAGTACATACAAAACAAGTATTTTAAATTCATCTACCATTTCGTCAGAGAAATTAGTATTCATTTTTCATAAGATGTTTTTTCAAAATATTCCCTTCAATCATGCACATAACAAAATATGATCACTTTAGATTGCTATATACTAGATTATTCTTAAATAATATATTCTTTAGTCACTATTAGCATGGTAATCTGGAAACTTTTCTCTTAAACAGCGCCTCTACTCTGGTTACTCCCCTATCACGGCTTTCTTGCCTCACCGGTTTCACCTTTAGGATGACATAGTTCTTAGGGATTTTTCTCCTTTTCCACTTTGCTAATAAACTTCTTAACATGCTATTTTTCGAATAATTCTACTATAAAGCAACTAACATGAACTTATTTTATCATATTATGATTGTTAGGAATTTATAAATTTAGCTATTCATAATAGTAAATGAATATACCTGTTCTGGTAGGTTTGATAATTCTAAGCTTTGTTCCTCCATAGATTTTTCCATTGAAATATACCTGTTTTTTAAATAATCAAATTATTTTTTTGTAGACAAGAGAGTGTTTTTTTTTTGCTTCAACGCATGAAGGCTTACCTTTCTTTCTGCCTTCGATGCCTTTTATTTATAATCTGAAACTTTACAAAAGTTTTCCTTCCTCATTTTACACGTTTCTAAAACTTTACAAAAAGTCTTCAAAAATTATCTACCTAACCTAATTTACTATACTTTACAAAAGTCTTCTAAAAAGACAAAAACTAATTAAAGCCTAGACTAATAATAGTCAAAAACCTATACAATTCTAATAATTTACGTAAAGAAAATTGTGAAAGTTTGTTACCTGTCGCTTTCACAATTTAATAACTTGTCTTTTATCTCCATTATTGTTTCCGCTGATATCTTCTTCTTGTTGTATCTGCTGCTTTTTTATCTTCTTTCCAGCTGGGATGCTTATCTTCTTGATTTTTTATTTTATTCTAGCCGAACTTCTGAGATAATATTATCTTCTCCATTATATCTCGAACATTGATGATTTGGATATTTGTGTCCAATTATCTTGCAATATATGGTCAATAATCCGTCTGAAATAAATCCTCTCTTAATTGCTCTTGCAGTAGATTATTTTTCTGGGTTAAGTAATGTCATTATCCATTGTCTAACATCTTACATATCTGCTTGTTGTAGTTCTTTTGAATTTGAATAAATCATCTGATGGTTTCTTGAATAATAGCTCCATATTCGGTTTCCATTGGTATAATCGTTTGCTAGTTCTTGAATAATTGTAGTTAGTCCAATAAGTCGTTTGTTTGCAGAAAAATCAGGTATCTCGATTCTGGGTATCTCTGGTTGCTGCACAATATCTTCTGGTATAATCATATCTCTAGTTAATCCTATTTTTACAACTTGTATAACTGATTTTATCTCATCGTATAATATCTATGCAGGTGCAGTATAACACTTTATATAAAATAGATTTCCTTTGGTTACTCTTTTATAGGTGGTGAATATTTTTTGTAATATATTCTTCGACTATGATAGATACAGGAGCAGAAGCTAATTTATGTAGATATAATTATTTACCAGAAAGTAAATGGGATAAATTAAAAACACCAATAATAGTTAAAGGATTTAATAATGAAGGAAACTTAATTACTTATAAAGCTAAGAATGTAAAAACACAAGTATGGGATAAAATATTAACAATAGAAGAAATCTATAATTATGAGCTAACATCAAAAGATATACTTTTAGGAATTCCGTTTTTAGATAAATTATACCCACATATAATAATTAGAATGGATTGGTGGTTTACAACACCATGTAAACAGAAAGTAAGAGCAAAAAGAGTTACTAATAAAATAAGAAAGAAACTGATTGGATAAAAGGAAGTGAAAAAATTACACAAAAATTAAAAAATATAAAAAATACTGAAGATACAATAGAACTAGTCGTATTTTCAATAAATAAAAAGGAAATAACTATATTTTCAATAAATAAGACAGAAATAATTAAGGATCCACTAAAAGGATGGGAAAAACATAAAACTACTATAAAAATTGAATTAATAGATAAAAATAGCATAATAACTCAAAAACCATTAACATATAATTTTGACGATTTAAAAGAATTTAAAATGCATATAGATGAATTATTATAAAAATAATATATACAAAAAAGTAATAGTAAACACAATAGTCCAGCATTTATAGTAAATAAACATAGTGAACACAAAAGAGGTAAAGTAGAATGGTTATTGATTATAGAAATTTAAATGCAAAAACTATGACATATAATTGTCCAATACCAAACAAGATTTTAAAAATAAGACAAATACAAGGATATAATTACTTTAATAAATTTGATTGTAAATCAGGATTTTACCATTTAAAGTTAGAAGAAGAATCTAAGGAATTAACCGTATTTACGTTACCACAAGGATTTTATGAATGGAATGTACTACCATTTGGATATAAAAATGCACCAGGTAGATATCAACATTTTATGGATAGTTATTTTAAACAATTACCTAATTGTATAGTATATATAGATGATATACTATTATATACAAAAACCAAAGAAGAACATTTAAAATTATTAGAACAATATAATAGAAAAATCGGGAATAAGTTTAAGTAAAAAGAAAGCTGAAATTATGAAAAATCAGATAGAATTTTTAGGAGTACAAATAGATAAAAGTGGAGTAAAAATGCAACAACATATAGTACAAAAAATAATAAATTCGAAAGAAGAATTAGACACAAAAAAAAAATTACAATCATTTTTGGGATTAGTAAACCAAGTAAGGGAATATATACCAAAATTAGCAGAAAATCTAAAGCCTTTACAGAAAAAATTAAAAAATGATAGAATATAATTATAACGAAGAAGATAAAAAACAAGTTCAGAAAATAAAAACACTTTGTAAAGAATTACCAAAATTACAATTTCCAGACGAAAATAGAAAATTTATATATATAGTAGAAGAAGATGCTAGTGAATGTAGTTATGGAGGAGTACTTAAATATAGGTACGAAAATGAAAAAATAGAACATCATTGTAGATATTATTCACGAACGTTTAATGAAACAGAAATAAAATGGGAAATAAATAGAAAAGTATTATGTTCATTATATAAATGTTTATTAGCATTTGAGCCATATATTGTATATAATAAGTTTATTGTACGAACAGATAATACACAGGTACGTTGGTGGCTAACAAAGAAAATACAAAATTCAGTTACAACAAAAAAGATTCGGAGACTGGTATTGAATATATTAAATTTTACATTTACAATTGAAGTAATTAGTACTAACAAAAATGTTATTGCAGATTACATATCAAGACAAAGCTACACAGACTAATATAATAGAAGATGATGCTTTAGAAAAGATATTCAAAACCCTAACTACGCTTTCAATGAAAGTGGATAGTATGGGTAATGAAATAGAAAAGCTAAAGACTAATGAAGATAAACTGAAGTCTGTAGCTACAAATCAGCTAACTCAGCAGTGTGCAGAGCTATGTCGATCGGAAGACATTAAAATTCCAGAGCTAGAAGGAGACTTTGGGACACTCCGTAAAACCCATAACGTTTATCAATCTACAATTGCAGGTACAAGCAAAGGAGTTATTGGACAAAGATACCAGAATATGAACTTAAATAAGACATTTGAAAAATCATTTACACTAAAAATACAAAAAGACCTCTTGAACATACCCCCACAAATTACCACATATCGAGATAGTCTGAACCTAGATAAAAAAAGTTTATAACTATACAACACAAAAATACATAAAAAATATCTACCGAGTACAAACTTTTCTAAACCTTAACCCCAGAGCTACAGATATCAAGGAACCCAACACAAACTATATAACTTAAAGATTACAAGGTCACAACAAACTAATTGCACTACCCAAAATCAACCCAAGCCTAATAAAAACTTATTTTGATTATGGATTATTAAATACCATATATACCTAAGATGGAGAAGAAATATCAGCTATGGAAGAATTACAAAAATATGAAATAGCTATAAAAGACGAATTTAGTAGCATGACAACAACAAAAGAAGAATAAAATGAAGAGAAAGATATAAATAGGAATTTAATGTTAAAATTAGCAATATGTAATATGTGTTACATAGATGAATATATTTGCACATTTAAAGAATATTATTATAAAGGAACATATAATACAGAAGAAAGTAAAGAAATAAGAAAATTATATTTTAGTAAATTACCTGAACCATTTAGTTCAAAAATAATAAAAAGTTGGGATGAAGCAAAAATAGTAGATACTCTAGGAGCAAGAATAAAATTTTTACAACAATGGTATAGAAACCTATGTGAAAAATATAGAGAAGAAATAAAAATGAAAAAAGCATTAATAAGAAATTTAGCATGTTGCAAAGATAAAATAACACCTAATATGGATGCGAAGAAAGATATTATAAGAAAAGAAAAAGACATAAGAAATATAAGAAATACAAAAAATCAAAATATAAATATAAGAAACCAAGGAAAGATATTATGTAAAAAATTATAAACATAAAAGACCATATAGGAAAAAGAAATCTATAAAAGAATGTACTTGTTATAATTGCGGAAAATTAGGACACTTAGTTAGAGATTGTAAATTACCTAAAAACCCAAAAAATAAACAAATATCAGAAATAAAAAAAAATATAGAATATATGCAGATAGATTATATAGATTACGAATTAGAAAGTGGAGATAGTATATATAAAATTTCAGAGAATGAAACAGATAATGAAATAGATAGTGAATTAGATGAATTAAATGACTGAAGAAGATATAAGAATAAACTAAATAACTGAAGAAGATATAAAAATAATAACAAAGGAAGAATATTTAAATGAACAAGGAACAGATCAAAAAATAATATCTACTGTAATACCCTTCTACTACTATCTTCATTAATACATATATTTTCATATCATGTTAAAGCTCTTCTTAAGAATAATTTCTCTCTGTTATATGTTATAGATAATTGTGTATGCTCTATATTATATGGTTTTACTTGTTCTAGCCATTTTATTCCTAATATTACGTCTGTTTTTTGCATTTCTTCCTTTATTTCAAATTCTATTTTTATTTTTCTAACTCCTATTGTTATTTCTTTTTATGCTATATTTTTAGTGTTTATTAAGCTTCTTGGTAGATCTGGGCATATATTATTGTCAGATTTTATTTCCTTATTTTTTACTAGATATCTTGCTATATAATTTTCTTCTTGTCCAGTATTTAAGAATATTAAATATTCTTTTTCAATTATTGTTCTTGTTATGTAATATTTGTTTAAATTAGTTGTTGAACTTGTTTCATAAGTTGTTCTTTTTGATGAACTTGATGATTCTGTTTTTTCATAAGCTATTCTTTTTGTTGTACTTATTCTATCATTTATTATTTCTAAATTTTCTTCTATATCTATGTCTCTATAACTATAATAATTATTATCAATTGTTTTTACAAATTGTTCGAAAGGACTTTCTATTTGTATTTTGTTCATTTTATTTTTTTCCGTTATTTTATGTTTTGTTGTTAATACATATAGATTTTTACATCTTACTGTAAATATTTTTCTTCCTGGGGTTAGTTCTTAATACCCTTTTACTATTTTCAGTTAGATTTGAAAATCATAATTTCACTGTTCCTATTAGTGTTCTTTCTATATATTCTGGTGCATCTGTTACATTTATATTATTATCTAATAATTATTTTTTCATATATCCTATCCATAATTGTATTGTTTTTTCTGTATTTATTACACAATCTAAGTCTAAAAAGTTATAATTTTTATTAACTATTTGTTTTGGTGTCCATTTGTCATATTCATCATTTAGATTATATCTTTTAAACTTATTCTTATAATATGTAGGTTTTCTTATTTCTGATGTTCTAGGTATTATATTTTCATCTTTTTTTTTATCAAGAGTATTTATTTCTGTGTTTATATTTTCTAAGTTTTCTTCATTAATTACTTCTTGTTTTTCATTGATTCCTAAATTTTTTGTATTTGTTAAGATTTTTGTATTGTTTCACTATCTTCTGAATCATAATTATTTGTTTCTTCAACATCTATTGTATTTATTTCTAATTCCCTAGTTTCTATTTCTTTATTGTTTATTTCTAATTTTTCTTTGAATTGATTTATCTCGTTTAATAATTTTTGTTCTTAATCTTTTTCTTTTTTTTTCTTTCTGTCTCTTTTCATACAAATCTTTTAGCATTTGTAGTTCTTTTTCTAATTCAGCAATCCTACTATTTTTAGTTTCTTCTATTTTTCGTATTTCTTCTGTAGTTTGTTGTTTTATTTTTTCTATTTTCTTTTTTCTATCTATTTCTTCATTTTCTTTTTCTATTCTTACCATAACTGTCAACTTATCTTCTAAATTTAATTCTTCTTTTTCTAACATTAAATATAAATGTTCACCTATTTTCTTATACCTTCTTCCTAGATTAGAAAATACAATTTCTATTTTTAATCATTCATGGTTTTCATTTATTTTTTCATCTATTATAAATTCTTCTTTGTTCATTTTATTTAAATGTACATAAGCTATGTTGATATATATATTCTAGACTATCTATTATTGATTCTAAATTTGATATTTCTTCTTTTTGTGCATTTATTGAGTTTTTACTAACTCCGACAATTATGTTATATTGTAGTCTTTCTATCCTTATTTTTAATTTTTTACGTTTTTAGATATTATTTGCTTTAATTCTTCATATTTTGGTAATTTTTGTACGTTATTCATCTAAATAATATTTTAGGAAATATCTAAATCTAGTTTTATCAGATAAGTCATGATTAATAAATTAATCAAATAAATTTAAATATATACTACTTCGGTAACTTTAAACAGCATAGGCTTTGATACCAATTGTAGGGAGGTGCGGATAACTTGTGTGGTTAAATAGATCTATTAGGGGGTGCGGATAACTTGTGTGGTTAAATAGATCTATTATAAATACAATGAATCTATTTTTATTTGTGCGTGGATATTTCTTAACTTCTCTAAATATTTTTATTTTTATTTTTATTTTGAGTTTATTTATGTTAGTTTTATCGATATTCATATCTTGTGGGGTGATTATATGATAATTGATTAAATTCTTTACTATAGTATTCTTTATTTTTTTCTCTTAGTTTTTGTAATTCTTCTATATTATTTTGAAGGTATTCTAAATATTCTATATCTTTTGTTTCAAAATATCCAATTAGATTGTCTTTCATAAGTTTTTCTAATAATATTATTAGAAAAATATTATTAACACCTACAATTGGTATCAAAGCCTATGCTGTTTAAAGTTATGGAAGTAGTTTATATTTGGATTTATTTAATTAATTTATTAATCATGACTTATCTGATAAAACTAGATTTAGATATTCCCCAAAATATTATTTACATGAATAACGTACAAAAATTACCAAAATATAAAGAATTAAAGCAAATAATATCTAAAAAATGTAAAGAATTAAAAATAAGGATAGAAAGACCACAATATAACATAATTGCCGGAGTTAGTAAAAACTCAATAAATGCACAAAAAGAAGAAATATCAAATTTAGAATCAACAATAGATAGTCTAGAATATATATATCAACATAACTTACATACATTTAAATAAAATGAGAAAAGAAGAATTTATAATAGATGAAAAATATATGAAAACCATGAAGGATTAAAAATAAAAATGGTATTTTCTAATCTAGGAAGAAGGTATAAGAAAATAGGTGAGCATTTATATTTAATGTTAGAAAAAGAAGAATTAAAATTAGAAGATAAGTTGACAGCTATGGTAAGAATAAAAAAAAATGAAGAAATAGATAGAAAAAAGGAAATAGAAAGGATAAAACAACAAACAACAGAAGACATACGAAAAATAGAAGAAACTAAAAATAGTAGGATTGCTGAATTAGAAAAAGAACTACAAATGCTAAAAGATTTGTATGAAAAAAGACAGAAAGAAAAAGAAGAAAAAGATAAAGAACAAAAATTATTAAACGAGATAAATCAATTCAAAGAAAAATTAGAAATAAACAATAAAGAAATAGAAACTAGGGAATTAGAAATAAATACAATAGATGTTGAAGAAACAGATAATTATGATTCAGAAGATAGTGAAACATATACAAAAATCTTAACAAATACAAAAAATTTAGGAATCAATGAAAAACAAGAAGTAATTAATGAAGAAAACTTAGAAAATATAAACACAGAAATAAATACTCTTGATAAAAAAGAAGATGAAAATATAATATCTAGAACATCAGAAATAAGAAAACCTACATATTATAAGAATAAGTTTAAAAGATACAATCTAAAGGATGAATATGACAAATGGACACCAAAACAAATAGTTAATAAAAATTATAACTTTTTAGACTTAGATTGTGTAATAAATACAGAAAAAATAATACAATTATGGATAAGATATATGACAAAAAAATTATTAGATAATAATATAAATGTAACAGATGCACCAGAATATATAGAAAGAACACTAATAGGAACAGTGAAATTATGGTTTTCAAATTTAACTGAAAATAGTAAAAGGGTATTAAGAACTGACAAACCTACAGAAGAAACATCATCAACAACTACAACTAAATTAACACCTATAGAGTTATTAAAAAAATATGAAATAGCTATAAAAGAAGAATTTAGCAGCATGACAACAACAGAAGAAGAACAAAATGAAGAGAAAGATATAAATAGGAATTTAATGTTAAAATTAGCAATATGTAATATGTGTTACAGAGATGAATATACTTGTGCATTTAAAGAATATTATTATAAAGGAACATATAATACAGAAGAAAGTAAAGAAATAAGAAAATTATATTTTAGTAAATTACCTAAACCATTTAGTTCAAAAATAATAAAAAGTTGGGATGAAGCAAAAATAGTAGATACTCTAGGAGCAAGAATAAAATTTTTACAACAATGATATAGAAACCTATGTGAAAAATATAGAGAAGAAATAAAAATGGAAAAAACATTAATAAGAAATTTAGCATGTTGCAAAGATAAAATAGCACCTCAATTTGGATGCGAAGAAAGATATTATAAGAAAAGAAAAAGACATAAGAAATATAAGAAATACAAAAAATCAAAATATAAATATAAGAAACCAAGAAAAATATATTATGTAAAAAATTATAAACATAAAAGACCATTTAGGAAAAAGAAATCTATAAAAGAATGTACTTGTTATAATTGCGGAAAATTAGGACACTTAGCTAGAGATTATAAATTACCTAAAAACCCAATAAATAAATAAATATCAGAAATAAAAATAGAAAATACAGAATATATGCAGATAGATTATATAGATTACGAATTAGAAAGTGAAGATAGTATATATGAAATTTCAGAGAATGAAATAGATAGTGAATTAGATGAATTAAATGACTGAAGAAGATATAAGAATAAACCAAATAACTTAAGAAGATATAAAAATAATAACAAAGGAAGAATATTTAAATGAAGAAGGAATAGATAAAAAAATAATATTTGATAGTCATATATTTGATGAAATAAAAGGAAAAGAATTAGATTTAAGTGTAGAAAAATATTTAAAATACCAACAATAAAATACATATTTAGTAGAAGAAAAGAAGAATACTACGTAGTAAGCTAAAAAGAACATGTAATAGATTATAGATATGTAAAAGTAAGAGCTAGTATACCACTAGTAACAAAAAAAATAATTAATAAAGAAATAAATGATATAAAAAGTAAAGACCCAATAAAATATGTACACGTTGGAGGAACAGAGATATTGATAAAAACATGTTTTAGAGAAGGAATAGATACACCAATAGAATTATACCTAGCAGATGATAGAATTATAAAACCTATAGAAAAAAGTATAATAACTGCCATAAAAGAAATTTAATATACCCAAAATTTAAATTTATAATAAGTGCAAATTATTCAGTAGCAATAACAGATAAAAATATAGATAAATCATTAGTATTATATTGAAAAATATCAGGAATAGAACTAACCTCAGGAAGTAAAATATATACAGCAAGATGTAAAAATCTATATGTATTAACAACAAAACATAAAATAATGGAAAAAATAAAATTAACAAAATACAAATAGAAAGTCCTTTCGAACAATTTGTAAAAACAATTGATAATAATGATTATAGTTATAGAGACATAGATATAGAAGAAAATTTAGAAATAATAAATGATAGAATAAGTACAACAAAATGAATAGCTTATGAAAAAACAGAATCATCAAGTTCATCAAAAAGAACAAGTTATGAAACAAGTTCAACAACTAATTTAAACTAATATTACATAACAGGAACAATAAATGAAAAAAAAATATTTAATACTCTTAAATACAGGACAAGAAGAAAATTTTATAGCAAGATATCTAGTAAAAAATGAGGAAATAAAATCTGACAATAATATATGCCCAGATCTACCAAGAAGCTTAATAAACACTAAAAATATAGCAAAAAAAATAAATAACAATAGGAGTTAGAAAAATAAAAATAGAATTTGAAATAAAGGAAGAAATGCAAAAATCAGACATAATATTAGGAATAAAATGGCTAGAACAAGTAAAACCATATAATATAGAGCATACACAATTATCTATAACATATAAAAGAGAAAATTATTCTTACGAAGAGCTTTAACATGATATGAAAATATATGTATTAATGAAGATAGTAGCAGAATGGTATTACAGTAGATATTATTCGCCTATGATAGATACAAGAGCAGAAGCTAATTTATGTAGATATAATTATTTATAGAAAGTAAATGAGATAAATTAAAAACACCAATAATAGTTAAAGAATTTAATAACGAAAGAAACTTAATTACTTATAAAGCTAAGAATGTAAAAACACAAGTATGGGATAAAATATTAACAATAGAAGAAATCTATAATTATGAGCTAACATCAAAAGATATACTTTTAGGAATGCCGTTTTTAGATAAATTATACCTACATATAATAACTAGAACGGATTGGTGGTTTACAACACCATGTAAACAGAAAGTAACAGCAAAAAGAGTTACTAATAAAATAATAAAGAAAACTGATTGGATAAAAGGAAGTGAAAAAATTACACAAAATTAGAAAATATAAAAAATACTGAAGATACAATAGAACTAGTCGTATTTAAATAGATAAAAAGGAAATTACTATATTTTCAATAAATAAAATAGAAATAATTAAGAAAAAATTAGAACCATTTTATAGTGAAGATCCATTAAAAGGATGGAAAAACATAAAACTACTATAAAAATTGAATTAATAGATAAAAATAGCATAATAACTCAAAAACCATTAACATATAATTTTGACGATTTAAAAGAATTTAAAATGCATATAGATGAATTATTAGAAAAATAATATATACAAAAAAGTAATAGTAAACACAATAGTTCAGCATTTATAGTAAATAAACATAGTGAACAAAAAAGAGGTAAAAGTAGAATGGTTATTGATTATAGAAATTTAAATGCAAAAACTATGACATATAATTATCCAATACCAAACAAGATTTTAAAAATAAGACAAATATAAGGATATAATTACTTTAGTAAATTTGATTGTAAATCAAGATTTTACCATTTAAAGTTAGAAGAAGAATCTAAGAAATTAACCGCATTTACGGTACCACAGGGATTTTATGAATGGAATGTACTACCATTTGGATATAAAAATACACCAGGTAGATATCAACATTTTATGGATAGTTATTTTAAACAATTACCTAATTGTATAGTATATATAGATGATATACTATTATATACAAAACCAAAGAAGAACATTTAAAATTATTAGAACAATTTACAGATATAATAGAAAAATCGGGAATAAGTTTAAGTAAAAAGAAAGCTGAAATTATGAAAAAACAGATAGAATTTTTAGGAGTACAAATAGATAAAAGTGGAGTAAAAATGCAACAACATATAGTACAAAAAATAATAAATTCGAAAGAAGAATTAGATACAAAAAAGAAATTACAATTATTTTTGGAATTAGTAAACCAAGTAAGGAAATATATACCAAAATTAGCAGAAAATCTAAAGTCTTTACAGAAAAAATTAAAAAAGGATAGAATATAATTATAACGAAGAAGATAAAAAACAAGTTCAGAAAATAAAAACACTTTGTAAAGAATTACCAAAATTACAATTTTCAGACGAAAATAGAAAATTTATATATATAGTAGAAACAGATGCTAGTGAATGTAGTTATGGAGGAGTACTTAAATATAGGTACGAAAATGAAAAAATAGAACATCATTGTAGATATTATTCACGAACATTTAATGAAACAGAAATAAAATGGGAAATAAATAGAAAAGTATTATGTTCATTATATAAATGTTTATTAGCATTTGAGCCATATATTGTATATAACAAGTTTATTGTACGAACAGATAATACACAGGTACGTTGGTGGCTAACAAAGAAAATACAAAATTCAGTTACAACAAAAAAGATTCGGAGACTAGTATTGAATATATAAAATTTTACATTTACAATTGAAGTAATTAGTACTAACAAAAACGTTATTGCAGATTACATATCAAGACAAAGCTACACAGACTGATATAATAGAAGATGATGCTTTAGAAAAGATATTCAAAACCCTAACTACGCTTTCAATGAAAGTGGACAGTATGGGTAACAAAATAGAAAAGCTAAAGACTAATGAAGATAAACTGAAGTCTGTAGCTACAAATCAGCTAACTCAGCAGTGTGCAGAGCTATGTCGATCGGAAGACATTAAAATTCCAGAGCTAGAAGGAGACGTTGGGACACTCCGTAAAACCCATAACGTTTATCAATCTACAATTGCAGGTACAAGCAAAGGAGTTATTGGACAAAGATACCAGAATATGAACTTAAAAAAGAAATTTGAAAAACCATTTACACCAAAAATACAAAAAGACCTCTTGAACATACCCTCACAAATTACCACATATCGAGATAGTCTGAACCAAGATAAAAAAGTTTATAACTATACAACCCAAAAATACGTATAAAATATCTACCGAGTACAAACTTTTCTAAACCTTAACCCCAGAGCTATATATATCAAAGAACCCAACACAAACTATATAACTCAAAGATTACAAGGTCACAACAAGTTAATTGCACTACCCAAAACCAACCCAAGCCTAATAAAAACTTGTTTTGATTATGGATTATTAAATACCATATATACTCAAGATGGAGAAGAACTATCAGCTATGGAAGAATTACAAAAAATATTCAACACCTATAAAAGAGTAACCAAAGGAAATCTATTTTATATAAAGTGTTATACTGCACCAGCAGAGATATTATACGACGAGATAAAACCAGTTATACAAGTTGTAAAAATAGGATTAACCAGAGATATGATTATACCAGAAGATATTGTGCAGCAGCCAGAGATACCCAGAATCGAGATACCTGATTTTTATGCAAACAAACGACTTATTGGACTAGCTATAATTATTCAAGAACTAGCAAACAATTATACCAATTGGAACCGAATATGGAGTTATTATTCAAGAGATCATCAGATGATTTATTCAAATTCAAAAGAACTACGACAAGAAGATATGAAAGATGTTAGACAATGGATAATAACATTAATTAATCCAGAAAAACAATCTACTGCAAGAGCAATTAAGAGAGGATTTATTTCAGACGAATTATTGATGAGATATTGTAAGATAATTGGACACAAATATCTAGATCATCAATGTTCGAGATGTAATGAAGAAGATAATATTATCCCAGAAGTTCGGCTAGAATAAAATAAAAAATCAAGAAGATAAGCATGCCAGGTGGAAAGAAGATAAAAAAGCAGCAGATACGACAAGAAGAAGATATCAGCGAAAATAATAATGGAGATAAAAGACAAGCTATTAAATTGTGAAAGTGACATGTAACAAACTTTCACAATTTTCTTTACGTAAATTATTAGAATTGTATAGGTTTTTGACTATTATTAGTCTAGGCTTTAATTAGTTTTTGTCTTTTTAGAAGACTTTTGTAAAGTATAGTAAATTAGGTTAGGTAGATAATTTTTGAAGACTTTTTGTAAAGTTTCAGATTATAAATAAAAGGCATCGAAGGCAGAAAGAAAGGTAGGCCTTCATGTGTGAAGCAAAACAGAAAACTCTTTCTTGTCTACAACAAATAATTTGATTATTTAAAAAACAGGTATATTTCAATGGAAAAATCTATGGAGGAACAAAGCTTAGAATTATCAAACCTACAAGAACAGGTATATTCATTTACTATTATGAATAGCTAAATTCATAAATTCCTAACAATCATAATATGATAAAATAAGTTCATGTTAGTTGCTTTATAGTAGAATTATTCGAAAAATAGCATGTTAAGAAATTTATTAGCAAAGTAGAAAAGGAGAAAAATTTCTAAGAACTATGCCATCCTAAAGGTGAAACCGGTGAGGCAAGAAAGTCGTGATAGGGGAGTAACCAGAGTAGAGGCGTTGTTTAAGAGAAAAGTATCCAGATTACCATGCTAATAGTGACCGAAGAATATGTTATTTAAGAATAATCTAGTATATAACAATCTAAAGCGATCATATTTTGTTATGTGCATGATTGAAGGGAATATTTTGAAAAAGCATCATATGAAAAATGAATACTAATTTATCTGACGAAATGGTAGATAAATTTAAAATACTTGTTTTGTATGTACTTAAGGATATAGAAATTGTAGATATAAGAAAAATCATATTGGAAAAAATATTTGATAAATATTTTATGGCTAGAATAAATTATATACCACACTTACCTAACTACTCTTACAAATACCTACATACCAAACCTACATATCAACCATGATAAATTATATATATTTAGAATTTTGGAAAATGGATATGAAAAATATACAATCAACAGAAAAACAAATGAAACAAATTTAGATGAATATATGAGGAATAAAGATATAAAATGTATACA
The DNA here is from genome assembly GCA_030864215.1 of Capsicum pubescens. NCBI lineage: Eukaryota > Viridiplantae > Streptophyta > Magnoliopsida > Solanales > Solanaceae > Capsicum > Capsicum pubescens. The sequence continues at coordinate 63,966,850 of CM061546.1, read as the reverse complement.
ATTTCTTAGTAAAAATATAGAAGAATTAATGAGATTAAAACAAACAACTAAAAAATATTATAATAAAGTATTTAACCAATTTTAAATGCCAGATAATCTTAAAATATTAATCTTATATATACTTAGAGATATAGAAATTATAGATATTAAGAGAATAATATTAGAAAAATTATTAGACTATGAAATTGAAGTTATAAATTGGATAGAACAGTTATACCTGGATAATTACCCAGATGGATATTATTCAGATTAAAAAATGTTAGAATATATTAGAAAAACTTGAGAAAATCAAGATAATCTAACTGAAGAAATTAATTATAGAAACTGAATTAGAAAAATAATGGAGAATCTAAAAGAAAAATTAATATGGATAGAAGAAACCCTAGAAAATTTAGGAAAAAGTACATGTGATAGTTTATATAATTTAAAAAACTCGCTACGAGAAGAAAAACACAAGATAATAAATAGCATTGAAAATCTAGAATTAGATATACATTACAGTACAATTAGGATAAATTATTAAACAGAAATTTGTAAATCTACAATTACTACAGGATAAAATGATAGACTATGAATATTTAAAATATTAGAGAGAAAATATGGAAGAAATAATATTATTAGAAAAACTTATGAAAGACAATATAATTGGATATTTTGAAACAAAAGATATATAATATTTAGAATACCTTCAAAATAATATAGAAGAATTACAAAAACTAAGAGAAAAAAATAAAGAATACTATAGTAAAGCATTTAATCAATCACCATATAATCACCCCCCAAGATATGAATATCGATAAAACTAACATAAATAAACTCAAAATAAAAATATTTAGAGAAGTTAAGAAATATCCACACACAAATAAAAATAGATCCATTGTATTTATAATAGATCTATTTAACCACACAAGTTATCCGCACCTCCCTACAATAGGTTCTTCGTAAATAATTATGTTTTCATAAATTATATGTGTACTGCAAATCTTTGTAATGATATGTATCATGTGAGGTTTTGGAATTACGGAATCTCTTAATAGCTGAAAAATTACTCCTGAAAATGAAATACCAAATATAGGTATTAAATGAGTTTATGTCGTATAAATTGATAATATAAAGAAGTGTTATAGACTTAAGGTTTATTTATCATTGTAGTGTATAATTTAAGCCATACTTTTAAAATTATCTTTCAATATTTGAAAGTTTTTTAATTTGAAATTGAGTATTTCTCCATTTCAATTTTTTGTTTGATTTTGATTTGATATGAAATTTAAGAAAGTAAAAAATAATTTTCAATCTTGTGTCTTAAATTAATAACATGTAGAATGTGTCAAAATCTATTTTAATCTTGGTGTTAAATATGACATGTGAAAAGTTATAAGTCAATAGTTAAATAAAAAAAAAGAGGCAATTTTTTGAAACAAATTTAAATGAAAAGTAAGACAAATAAATTGAATGTATGGACTATCATTTAAATATTTAAATATTTATTTATTATTTTATTACATTTTTAGAGTAATTAATTATGAAAATAACAACTAATTCTATATTTTATGTGGGCCCATGTGAGATATTATATCAATTGAGATATGATTGACATTTACAAAAAATAACTTGACATTTTTATCATTAAAAATTTATGGCCAAGCTTTGATGCCTAAAATATAAGTAAGCAAGATAGAAATTTTTTTGAAATTACAAATATACCCTTGGTCGTCCCACTCTTCACTCTTCTATATAATAAATATATAAAAAAATAAAAATATATATATATGTATATATTGGTACATAAGGATATTATATTTTACCCCTTGTCTATCTGTACGTATCTACTATAGTAAAAATAGATGTTGAACAATACTTGCCCAGTTTGAAAAATCAATGGATAATTTACTCTTTTATACCTATTTTAACCTTTGTTATTAATTAGTCATTAGTCATTACCCAGTATATTTCTCAAAGCATTGAGTTAATTATATTCAAAGGTTGATGTGGTAAAATTACTCCTATCATTATTGTTTGTTAACATGTTTGTCAAGTTAATAATAGGCAATCATTAATGGACAGAGGGAATGAGTAACTCATTAACAAGGTACTCCTCCGTCCAACAATACTTATCCATGTTACTAAAAATAGATGTTTAATAATACTTATCCAGTTTAGAAAATTAATAGACAATTTATCCATTTCTATTCATTTTACCCTTAGTTATAATTGTAGTCATTACCCAATATATTTTTTAAATACTAAATTAATTATATCCAAATGGTGATATAGTAAAATTGTTCCTATTATGTATTGTTTCTTAACATATATGTCAAGTAAATAAGGGGCAAATATTGAGGTTAGGGGAAAGTACTTTGTCACGAACCAACCCGTCGTGAATGGCATCCACACTAACTTCTAGTGGGAGAATCATCCTACCTCAAACGTGCAAACCCGACACTTAGCCAAATATAAGGCAAATTAATTATTTTTATTTAAATAAATAATATCATCAACAATCTAATGATAATCCTGCAGAAATAATCAATACCTACTACAATCTGGAAGTCATTCTACCAAAACACTACAAAGGTCAATAAAAGGGTTCAATCCAAAACAAATAAAAATGATGTCTGAAACAGCGGACCAGAAACATGAATGAAGAACTCATAGCAGTCTAGAATGTAGCTCACTCTTGAGTTTGAAATTTGTCCGCTCTACAACTGATATGTCAAAATAGTCTATGGAGTATACTCTGCATTCGATAAGAAGAAGAGTATGTTTAGTAGCAGTACACAAAAAATAGTGGTGTACTGGTAGGATCATCGGCCAACCCAAGATGATAAATACAAAAAAGTAACCACAACTTAGTAAAGTAATAAAACCACAAACACCTACCCTGGTACCTTACCTCAAGTATGCAACGCTTAACCTTATTCAACAACATCATATAGTCTAGTCAAACAAGTCAACATGGATAACAATTCAAGTCAAAATCATAACTACCAACAAGACTCCACGTTAACAACTATGACTCAAATAATTATATTAACTATAACTCAATTACACTAGTGAATAAATAATATAGAGTTATGTCAACCTTGCAATCAAACTCGAACCACTCAAGGATCCATTCCAACAACAACTATGGCAATAATCATGAGTCTCGATTTACATCAAATCAAATATAGCAAGTAAATACATGAATCTGGTTTACTCAAAGAACCAATATAGCAAGTAAATACATAATCCTCGATTTACTCAAGGAACCTTCATATTCACTTGTACCTTGTACATACATGCTAAGGGTCTTAATATCGTCCACTAGCCATGACCTATAGGGGATGAGTTTTTGTCAATGTACCAATTCCAGACATCAAGTCTTTGTCAAACTTATATTAACCAAGACCATGAAGATGTCCAAATACCGATACCTCTCACAATAATGACAGATATCACAATAATCACAACCATAATGATAACAAAAGCAACAATTGTAAAAACCAATAAGCTTTTCATATATGTTTATTGCATGTTACCAACACTTAGGATATCAAATAGTCATTCACTTTTCTTGAGCATGCATTGTAACAAGCAAAACAAAAAATTACCATGCACACATAAAATAAGTTGGATTTCAACTACATTAAACCATCATCTACGTCAATCCAATCCTGAAATGCTCTAACAAACTTGAACTTTCTCCTTTCTTGCATTATCGTCTTGATTGTGGTCTAAAAATAGGAATATAACACATAATCAATTAAATAACCTACAATATCGAGGACTATAGCCTAATACCAAATTCCATGGTCAAATTCATGATCATTCCTTCTGCTCTAGGATTTTCCTACCATAATTCCACCTTAATCTTACCAATTTCATGGTTATAATAGCGAATTATCAACATGTAAGTGTAAATTAATAATGTTTAATCAAAATTCAAGGGTTTTCTACCTAATTCACTTAAATGCACTAGAAAATTAGCTAGGATAATCCAAATCATCCTTAAAAAACTAAAAACTAGTGATTTCTAATAGTTTACGTCGAACTATGAGTTAACGGAAGGAACAGTTATCTTTATGAATATTTGGGATGATAATTGAGTGAAATTTGCTCAAAATTGCCCTAGCCCTTCCCAAATGAGTTTTGAAATAATGAAGAATTTTGGGGTATATTTTGTTTTGATCTACATATACCCGAGTAGAACGGCGCTATCCCGCTATAGCGAGTTTCGTCCACTATGCAGGATTGACCAACTTTGACTCTCGCTATAGCAGGAATTTTCCCGCTATAGCAGCACAGTCATAGCGGCCTGCTTTATGCTATAGAGGGTGTGGTAAGGCAAAAACTTAGGATTGCTTTCAGTTTTGCCTTTTTTCGTAATACACCCCCAAACCTCAATATTTTGAACTAACCCCTTTACGTCAAGTTCAATAGCAGGAGTTCTATCTACCAGAATTGACTTTTGAAAGATCATACAAATTTCTTATTGTCTTAGCTATCATAAAACATGTTAAATCCTTTCACATTTATTATAATACCCCGTACTTCTACCTAACTTAAATTCATCCCAAAGATGTCAAAGACATGCTTTAAAGATAAATACACTTTTATATATGTGGAATTTTCAAGATTTTCACTTTTTGTTGTGTGTAAAATTCAATAAGCTTTCCATCGATACCAAATTTGCCTAAATCCAACAACCGAGTAAGAAGTTATGGCGATTTAAAGTTTCAGTCATAAAACACCGTCATCTCAGTCAGTGGCGTGTCGCGCCATAAGCCAAAATGACATTTGTCAATTTCAGTAAGACTCTGTGATTTCACCGCATCGCGGAGGGTTACCAAATCCCAATTGTCAAAATCTAGTGAAGCTCCGCGATGATCCCGCATTGCGCCGTCGTCCAATTTCTCAGTTGTCGAATTCTAGTGACACGGCACGATAGCACCGTGTCGCACCAAGGGTCCAGGTCGGGAAATTTTTTCACAAAATTTAAAAGATGCGTCCAGGTTTAAATGGGTCTTTTTCCATGATTTTAGTTCAGCCTTAAACACGAAATTTAACCCTACATGGCCTAAGGATATCATTATTCACTCTATTTTCCCCAATTTCTTCATACACTCTCAAAGCCAAGAAACCCTAATCTTAAAAGTTCAAGGGCAAGGATCAAGAATCTCTCCAAGGATATTTATGGAGTTATATTCTAAGGTATGTCATGTGTTGATTCATGGGTCTCTTTCACCCATGAAGCTCAAGAATCTCTTTTCAAAATCCATGGTTTGTATATTTATGAATGTTTATGATTTGATTGAATTAAAAATTGATGTTCATGTTGTTGGTTAGTTTCGTTCCATGTTATAGACTATTTATTTACAAGAATTGATTCTAATATGTGATGATTTACGCGATATTCATGATAAACTCTTTAATTTACAAGTTGGTTTATGTATCCATGATTATTAGATGTGTTGATAATTGTATAACCAAAGCATGCTCCCCATATGTTTGATTAAATGCCTATGTGAAGGAAAAGTGACATACTAGTATGATAATATAAAATCCCCATTCATGTACAAGTTATGTATATCAATTGTTTGATGAAATACCTTAGCCAATGGATTATGTATTGTTGATGTTGGTCCTGTATTCAAGAAAGTCATGCTTTGTCAGTTTTCTTCTATCGAGTCCTGGGGGTACTTGTACCCAAAAAATATTGATGTGTGCCTAGAGTCAGTGACATGTTTCATGATATCCTCAGTCAAGCCATGATCCATAGAACTCAGTTAGTCATGTGACTCAGGAAAACTCAATAATTCAGTAATCTCAATAGTATTCCATCAGTTAATGAAACTCCATGAATTCAGTGTAGTCCAGTTTAGTTAATCATGTTCAGTGTCTATTCAGATGGGAGTAGGAATTAGCACCTAGTGAACCCAAGGATGGGAACACACAATGTCAGATGAGGGTGTGATTCTTAGAAGTCATCCTGACGTTCCAGAACTATGTAGCCAGCATAGGTTGAGATATCAACACTATCAGATGAGGGTTGATGAGGTGGATAAACACTGTCAGATGAGGGTCCCACCGTTCTCTTTTGGGGACACTGTCAGATAAGGGTCACTCACAGCTTGTCCTTGCCGGTGATGCGGTATTGACACCCTTCTAATTAGGGTTACAGATTGGACCCCAACTCAGTTATAATGCATTATTTGGGGCATGTCGGTTAGATGACTACTTTGCATAATCTTAGTCTCAGTTTCAGCAATAGAACTCAGATAGTTCTACAGCACTCAGGACTGTTAGATACAGTCAACTCAGAATAGTACAGAACTCAGCTAGTTCCATCAGAACCTAGATTGTCAGATACAGTCTCTCAGTATCAGTTATTTCAGTTATACGGTTATCAGTATCTCATGCTATCAGTACTCAGGTTCAGTAATCTTGTTATCACGAACTCAGTTACAGTCATTATGTATTCATACATGTATTCTCACATTCATGTTATATAGTCAGTTAGTTCAGTTTATGCATATGTACCCTTTGCATTCAACCTACTTTACATGCATACTAGTGCATTCAATCGTACTGACATATTTGCGCTATGGTGTTTTATACAATAGGTTCAGAAGCACGAACTCCAAAGCATCAGTAGCCACCAGATTTAGCAGTGAGTCCTCATCATTCGAGGATGATATTATTAGTTATTTCATTATCTCAGTTATCTTTCAGTAGATGGAGTTAGTTGGGAACATGTCCCATCAACTCTTTATTCAGACAGTTAGAGGCTTTTCAGACTACCATGTTTAGACAGTTTATTTCAGTTGTTTTGGGTATTTCATACCCCATCCAGATGTTATGTTTTATCAGTTATGTTACAGTTCTGAACCTTATGGACTTTAAGCTTTTATTTCTGCATTATACAGTATATTTTGCAGTGTTTAGGTACAGATATCATTCATGGGTTAGCTTGTGGTCCTTCGGGGTCATAAGCATCGTGTAGTATTCTGGGTACCAGATTCGGGACGTTATATTTATCCAATCCATTCATGTATTTTCCTAAACCATACGTGGCTCGGATTTCATTCAATACTAGCCTAGCCTGAAATTTCTAACTGCTAATTTGAGGAAAATTTTAATTCAAACTTTTATACCCTAGACTCATCCATAACGACAAAATAGGTCATTATAACAGATATCAATTTATCCATCATTGATCTCTAAATGATCAAATAAGGAAAAACAAAAAAAAAGAGTAACTACATCCTCAAACAAGTGAGGGTACTTATTCCGTTGTCCCTCTCGGTTTCCTAATTAGCTTCCTCAATTGAACAATGTTTCTGTTGGACCTTTACCAATCGAATTTCCTTTTCTTCAATTTTGAGATGTCTTGGTAAGGAATTGTAATTGGCTTCTCCTTATATGAAAGATTTTTATCAAGGAAAAATTGAATCTCATTTGATAATGTAATCCCCATTCCCATGGTATCTCTTAAGCATTGACACATGAAACACCGCATAAGCCCTTGACAAACTTGGTGGAAATGCCAAAGTATACACTACTGTACCAATGTCCTTAAGAACCTCAAACAAACCAATATACCAAGTGATAAGCTTACCCTTTTTGTCAAATCGCGTAACTCCCTTCATAAGAGATACTTCAATAACACTTGTTCACAGGGTATGAAAGACATATCCCTCACCTTATGATTCACATATTTCTTTTACCTACTTTTGGCTGCCAATACCTTTCCTTAAATTAACCACACCTTGTCCTAAGCTTTCTTCACCAAGTCCATGCATAAAGGCTTCACATCACCATCGTTTAACCATTTTATGGGTGATTTACACCTCTTCCCATAGAATGCTTCAAATGGATCCATATAAATACTAGAACGATAGTTATTGTGATATGAAACTCACACAATGGCAAAACTTTATCCAATGACCACTAATTCAATCACAGAGGCCCTTAACATATCCTTAACTCTTCTTATAGCCTATCTGTTACAATTCGAGTTGAGGTTCTGGACGCAACGAGTGTCCCAAACCATGAAGTCCTGATAGACCCCTTAGTATACTATAATAAGCATAATTCATACGAAACAAAAGTGTGGGATACGTAATAAAATTCAAGGTGATCTTATAATCAAAATATGTCAATAAAGTTGTGACAATACAATAATCAAATCTCGTCTATGAAGCCTCCACTGAATACTAACTGTCTAGGACGAGACAAGGCCCCCGACTGGACCACAAACTAAAAGAAGTCAACATATGAATAAACGTCTTCTGAAAGATGGATGACTTACCAACTCTGTCATATCCAAATGTTCTACTGATGTGATGGACCATGAGATTGTGCCTTAAAACCTATATTATGAGACAATGCAGCCTCCACGAGGACGTTCAAATCTTGGAATATATTGGTATGCAGATCAATCCCAAAATAACATATATTTCATAATAATCGAGAGCATTGTGAAACAAATTAACATAATAAAATCAAAACATATGGGTATAATTAAAGAGATTCACATCATTCTTGTAAAAACATAAACTTAACTCTTTGTTTTAGTTCTGAGCTAGATGGTACACCTTATAAATATAGTATACACGGGCTATATGGGTCCGCCAATAACTCATTGGCCAAGCTCCCAATCCAAGTTTATTGTAGGGATTATGTAACGCCCCGAAAATGGTCCCGAGGCATCACACGGTGCTTAGGACCACAAGTGATCCCAAGCTAACCCTTCTACTGGCATAACTCATAAGCAACTAAATAAAATACATAAATCTAAACGAAATCAGTGGGAGATAACTCTTTTCTATATCTGATCAATACAAAACTAAATTAAAATGAGTACAATTCTTCATTTATAAACAAAACTAGAATCAAATACCTTAACTCTACTGACTGTCTATGAAGCCTCTACCAGTATTGACTATAGGTAGTCGGAACATGACCCCTAACTATCCCAAATCAATACGACTAAATAAAGAAAAATAAAATATTGCTCAACTATATGACTGACTCGAGTCCTTGAATCAAGAGGACTTATCACCTGCTACTGGAAGCTGTAATCTTTCTGAATATGGTATGTGTGCTATAACTAAACTGATACCTACATTATGAGACAATATAGCACATAGACATATATGTGGATCAGTACTTTGAGGATGTACCGAGTATATGGAGGTGTATGCAATAAATAAATAAATAATATTATCACAGTTTATAAAATCATGCATGCTAAATGTAAATGACTCACACGGGCTTGAGTAAATCTAAAATCTGAAGATCATAAATCATAAATGATAAAATATATAATGTAAATCTTGTGAGCCATTACACTTAGTTCTAAAATCTATAAAATACTTTATCTTAGGGCTTAAGAATCTCAATCCTTAACTTCTAAAACATATGTTTTTATCTTAAAGCTTTAAATCAATAGACTATTGAAGAGTGGGGGGCATCTTTTAGGGAGGTTCTTCTAACCGACATACACCATGTGAGCATCCATAGAGTCCCGTGTCTAGCCCCCATTAGGTAGGGATGTTCTACCCTTGTCATCGGAATAGAACTTCTATCTTAAGTGATCACAATTTGAGTCATCCACGTAGAAGTGGGAATAATCTGAATCCTACATTGGCACGTAGTTCTGGGGTATGAAATCGCAATAACCTACCCATCTCGGTGCTAAATACTACTCCCATTCTTATGCTCAAAATCTTAAGAAATCCACTTCAAAATAGCACAAGGGTTTACAGGGGAACCAACTATGCTTTTCTTTTCTTTAAATCTCAAGTCATATGAACAAAGTGGATTCTTCATCTTAGCTTAGGACCAAAAAGGTCAAATCTTTATCAAAATCTGAGAATAATCTTATCTGAGGGTGCTTATATAACAAATAATCTTAAAATAGCAATCTTAATTAGGACTTAATGACCCATGCAGCAATCTCATGTTAAAACATTTAAAAATTCATGTTTGATAATGTAAAACACTTATAATTCATCATAAAATCTGGAAATTACTGCACATTGCATAGAAATATGAATAAAGTCATGTAATTTCAACTTCTAAATCAATGGAAATCTCATAAGTTTGTAAACAACAATAATGGGTGTAAACCCTAACTTGAATTTCATGGAAAATCATATAAAATCAAATAACTTTGTAATTTAAAACAAGTTTTGGGCACAAGGATGAAAGGAGTATCCTTGTTCATAACCCCACATACCTCAATTGATGATCTTAGATGCTAAAACTTGAATCTTGGATCTCTATTGATGCTTTGAAGATGAATTCTTTGAGTTCTTGTATTGAGAATTCTAAATCTTGAATTTCTTTGGGGAATTAATGGAGGAAATTTGGATTTCTTGGGGAGGAAGCTTTGATGATCTAGGGTTTTGTTTTCCTTGAGAGAGAATATTTTGATTTGGGAAAAATTCAATAAAGAATTACTTGAGAATGATTTTACGGATTAAATCCCATATCTGGACGAAATAAAATTATGGAAAAAAACCAATTTAACCCTGGACGAAGCTTTTAATTTCCGTCAATTTTTTTTGAAATAGGCACCTGGCGTGATGCGCCATGATCGCGTCGGGCCACTGGAAATAGACAACTGGGAACTGAGGGATTGGGGTGACACAAAGGAATCGCGGTGCCCTTTTGAAATGTCATTTTGACCACCAACGTGACGCGGTAAGATCGTGTTGGGCTACTGGATTTTGACAAATGGGAAAATGGACCATTCCGCGATGCGCCAATATCGCGGAGGTCCACTGGAATTGACGATTTCCATTTTTTCCTTCTTCGCGATGCGCTGAGAGTCCAGGTGGCACACTATCAACTTAAAATTGCTCTAACTTCCCAATCGAGTGTCAAATTTGGACGAATTTGGTATTGATGGAAAGTTTATTCAATTTCCCACACAATGAAAAGTCAAAATCTTAAAAATTCCACATGGAATAAATATTATTCATTTTGGAAGCTATCCTTAACATTCTAGGAACGAATTTAAGCTAGAAAAATACGGGGTATTACAATTGGAGTTTTCATAAGTTGGTATACCCCCTTGCAGGCATACCTTAGGCATCCCCAGTACATGATGTCATAATTATATCCCATGTAGGATAACATATCATAAATCTCGCGTTGGCAAAACACAATTTCCAACAATGAGCCCTTTCACTCAATGCTTTCTTCGGGTAACCATTTAACTCTCTTTAAGCCTAATTTTAGTCCTTTAAATCATGATTCAAGCTCAAAGTATTTATGTCTTTCATGTTAAGGGAATTCCATAATAGTCACCATCATACCTAGACTTGCAAGTCATATCATATCATATATGTAGCCCTTTCGTTCAAAAATCATGTTAATGACCACCAAAAAATTTAAATCACATGAGAGTTGTTATTTCGATTAGTATATGAAACTTATGCAAAACACTCTCTCTGTTCAAGACTTTAACATATGGTGGTCAATTATTTCATAAATCGCATGCAATTCTTCATTAGAAAACAAGAGCATTTAGAATAAGAAACACGCCTTCGAAAACGTGTAAAATAACAATGCATAATAGATAAAGAGGCATTTAAAATTCAAGAATTATTATCATTCTTAAAATAAACCCCAACACTAGTCAATAAATAAATCTCATGATCGAAAAAGGGGATTTATAGTTCAAGCTCTCAAATCCACTTCAAAATCCATAATACATGCACATATTCCGTATTTTTTTTAGAACTCTCAACAATTATTAAATACATAATTCTTATCACAAAACGGGGGTTCATATTTCAAACACTTCAAAACCCATAACGTATGCATATAAAATGAATCTCAAATTTATAAAAAATTCCATAGTAGATACATAAGTTCATCATCAAAAAGGGATTCATAGTGCATGCTCTTCAACAATTTTAAAACCCATACCACATACGTATAAGTATGATTTAGAGAATTGTAAAACCAACTTTTCAAGCCCATGAACATTAAGATAGTTCTACATACCTTTTGATGGAGGAAAATTGAATAATAACCTTGAGTTTGGAATCTACAAGCTTTAGAATTGAGAAACCCCTTCTTCATATTCTTGGGAGGAAGAGAATGAGGATTTAACATATTTTAACGCCTAGAAAGGGAGGGTCGCGCCGTAGACCCAAAAGTATGGTTACATCTTTTCCTCGCGACCCCAAACATGGAGCACCAACATTTCCTCGCCACCCCAATCGCACACCCTGGATAGTGCCTCACTAAAATGCATGTAATTTTTTACTTAGAACTCGGATTGACGAATGGTCAGCTACGTTGGAAAGAGGACTCGAAGGGATTTAATTTAATATATAATGAAAATATAACTCATTATATTCTAGTAGTAATGGTAATTGGAAATTGACTGAAGAAAAATCATATACTAAAATTCAATAGGTAGAAAAGTCCTCAACTCAACTTTGAGCTATGAGATATTTATGACTTCAATCAGTCTCCGGAGATGTAACCACCCTAAAGAATTATTATTCACACTTATTTCTAAATACAAATCATTGGGTTCGAGTCTATATACGTAGGAGAGATGGTTCAAACTTTAGCTCAAAAGTGTGGGGTGTTACATTATCCTAAAACTTAGAGGTAATTGCGTACATCTATTAAAAATAATGAAAATTAGCACCCCGTGCATCTTTAATATCTCCTTGACATAAATAATGGCCAACTGCTTTGAGATGTAATCCACTCTAACTGGGATGAAATGAGTTAAGTTGGTCAGCCAGTCTACTATGACCCAAATTAAATCATGCTTCCCCAAAGTCTTAGAAGACCTACAAAAAAGTCCATATATATTCTCTCCCATTTCCACTTGGGAATATACCTTTGATTCTCATACTTTACCTATTTAAAATTAGAGTATTTAGACTCATATTCAGCTATATCCTTCTTTATTTCGATCCACCAACAGAGCTCTCTCAAGTCTCGATACATCTTGGTTGCACCCGGATGAATAGAGTATTGAGAATCATGAGCTTCTACAAGTAAACTCTAAATCAAATCACCAACTCAAGGCATATACATATGTTCTCTCATATCAAAACCCCACACACATCAAATGTGGCATCAAAAGCTTCACTGCATACTACCTTATTCTAAAGTTTCTTCAACTTCTCATCTTTAAACTATTTGGCCTTGATTTAATCAAGAAATATTGACCTTACATAAAAACTAGCCAATACTACACCTTTTTCAAATACACCAAACTACATAAATTATGATGCTAGATACACAATCTCCCTATGTAGAGGTTGCCTCCACACTCTCAAATAGGCTAGACTAGTCATACTTACCAATTTACGTATCAATGCGTCTGCCATCAATTGGCCTTTCCCGAATGACATTGGATGGTCACATTATAATCCTTTAGTAACTCCATTTACCTTTTGTGCCAGATCCTTTTGAGTGAAAATATATTGTAAACTGCGATGATCCATGAATACTTCACACTTGATTCCATAAAGGTAGTACCTCAAAATTGTAAGTGCAAAGATCAATGTTTCCAAATCTAAGTCATGGGTTGGGTAATTCTTCTAATGTCACTTTAATTGCCTTAAAGCATAGACAATCACATTCCTCACCTGCATTAACAGCACCTAAATTGGAGAGTGAAGCGTTGCAAAATACGATAACACATTTACCTTCAACTGGCAATGAAAAAATGAGAGTTGAAATCAAAAGTGTCTTGATATTTTTGAAGCTATGCTCGCACTTATTCGATCAAATGAATGGTACCTCCTTTTGAGTCAACCTTGTCGAGTGGGTAGTAATGGATGCAAAATTCTTGACAAACCTGCGATAGTAACTAGAGACCCACAAAACTTCTGCCCTAAATCATAGATCTAGGATAAACCTAACTCTTAACTGCCTCAATCTTCTGGGGAGCTACCATCACCCCTTTTTCTAAAAATACGTGCCCTAAAATCCAATCAAAGATAAGCAAAACTCGTATTTCGAGAACTTAGCATACAACTGTTGCTTCTTCAAAATTTCCAAAATAATGTAAAGATGACATGTATGCTCCTTCTTACTTTTGTAGTATCCAGAATCTCATTAATAAAAATAATTAAAAAAATCCAAGAATGACTTAAAGATATATGTTATCAAGCATAAAGTTGTTGGCGCATTAGTCAACCCGAATGGCATCACCAAGAACTCATGATGCCAATATCGAGTCTTGAAATTTGTCTTGGGTATTTCCTCAGGCTAAATCATTAACTGGTGATAACGTGATCTCAAGTCTATCTTGGAAAAAATGAATGCACCCTGCAATTAGTCAAAATTATCATCTATCTTAGGCAAGGAATACTTATTCTTGATGGTAACTTTATTCAACTACATGTATTCAATGGACATTCTCATTCTATCATCCTTCTTCTTAACGAATAACACAGGAGCACCCCAATAAGAAGAACTAGGATGAATGAACCTCTTATCAAGTAACTCCTTCAATTGAGTCACTAATTCTCTCAACTAAGTCGGAGCCATTCGATAGGGAGGAGTAGAAATGGGGTGATTGATCGGATCCAAATTAATATAAAAGTCAATTTCTCGGTCCGGAGGCATACCACGAATATCTGTGGAAAACACCTTCTGAAATTCCAGCACCACGAGGACTGATTCAACAAGAAAATCCTGCACTAACATCCTAGTGATGTGATAGAAAGGCCTAACACCCTCCCAACTAACTTCTTAGCCCAAACAAAAGATATAATTTTTACAGGCTTAGGCTTATAGACACCTTCCCGCTCTAACTTAGCTATTTTGGGCACCTCTAAATTTATCATCTTAGCAATACAATTTAAAATAGGATGATGCGGAGATAGCGAAGTCATACCTAGGATAACATATGTAATTAATATTCTGTCATTATGTAAAAACTTTATTAAAATCCCATGTTAAAATTCTTTCCGTTTTGAAGTTATAAATTTCAACCTAGGCTAGATTCAGACGAAATCTGAGCGAAGTATGGTCTAGGAATGAGTTGGGCAAGTTTGGTGGTGTTTAATTAGAATTATAGTTACCCAAGATGATAAGAAACCCATAAGAATTAATGGGATGAATTTGAGTGAGTAGAACTCCCTAAATCGATCTGAGCATAAAAGGCATTGTTTGAAATATCTTGGATTAAAGGTGTGTTGTAAAAATTAGGATTTTTGGCGACTCTGGATTTTCTATCCCGTCGATGTCTCTATAGTGATGTGTAATGTACCTATAATGATGTGTAATGTCACTATACTAGAGAAAATCTTGTTATAGAGACCGAGTCAACCCGGTTTGTCGCTATAGCAATGAAAGTCGCAAAGTTTTTTTAAAATTTTCCAAAATAGTTTATTTTTTAAAACATATTTTGTGGCAAGGAAGAGGCAATTTTGGGCCATTTTCATCAGATTATCATTGTTAAGCTTCATAAAGATAAGGATCTCATCTCCATTGGCTAGTAATAGATAATTTAGTCTTAGAATTGCTAATGTATGATGTTCGAGAAGGGTTTCAGGCTGAATTTGGTGGTTTTTCGATGCAAAGGAGTAAATTATGTATAAAATTTAATGGGTTTTGATTATTAATGGTTAATTTACCCTTGCATTTTGTTAATTCACTAGTTCATCCATGAAATTAATAGTTTTAGGTGAGTTACAGTAGAAAAACCCTAGAACGGGAAGGGAATGACCATGAACTTGATCGTAGGGGTTGGGTGTGAGTTATAATTCCCAACTCAATAGGTCGTTTCATTAATTATATATTTGTATGTGTTTCTCTAGACCGAGATCCAACAAAAATTATAAGGATGGGCAAAGCTCCAACTTAGAAGTATTGTTCAAGCTTGATTCAAGGTAGGGGATGGTATTGTAGTTTAGTCAAATTTGTATTATATGTGCATGTTAACTACTTCGTAGTGTGGCTTGTTAGTACATGTTATTTGGTGTGGTCACTTCAAATGATTTTTACCTTGTTGTATATTTTTGACCTACCTTATTGATTATTATGGAATATCTTTGTATTTAGGACTTTCTCACACAGCTTGTTGGTGGAATAAGGTTGGTAGACACTTGTGCCTAGGATTTAGGTACATGGATGGAATTTATCTCCTACATATTAAGTTGGCCAAATGACCCTACCAGTACACTGTTACTTTTTGTGTGCTAATACTGCAACTGCTCTTACTTTTGTGAGTGCACCACATATTCTAGCGGCTCCTGCAAGAACTCACTTATGATTCTAGCATTAGAATCCCATTCAAGGGTGAGCAGATTTTGGGGATACCATGAATCCTTCTTGGATGACATTCTTTATTTCTGAACTTGCTTTTATTTAGTTTTTGGTGTTGCATCCCCTTGTCGACAATCTCTAGTAGTATTGATATAGACGACTTTCGAATCCTAAGGATGGTTTTGGTTAAGGGCAATGTTCTACCTCAAGTTGTACTTATGTTTTGTTTCTTTAGAGTTGATATTTTATCAATGGTTAGTTCTATTTATTTTCTCTAAATGTTGATTGTGGATCTAGTTTTGGGGTAGTTAGTTCTCCCACCGAGTGAGTAATATGGGTTCCATTCACGATGGGTTTGGATCGTGACAAAATTGGTATCATAGCCTAGGTTCGTCGATCTGGTCATACCAAAATAGGTCCAATAGAGTCTCGTGGAATGGTACGCACACGTTTGTACTTTTCTTAAAAGGCTATAGAACTTTACGAAAGTTGTCGTTCTTGATTCTTTCGAGCTATAACTTGATTCCAATTAGTATCTGGTGATCCAAATTGGTATCTAATTTTTTTCACTCTTTTATCTATAGATAGTGACTATTAGGTCAAATGGAACCCAACCAGTATCCCTGCATGGACCACTCCAGCTGTGAAGGTAGTCAATCATAAGAGGAAGAAGATGAGCGAGAGGAAGAGGTAGTTGAAGGAAGGGATGAGCCACGCCCACCAGGGATAGATACTGAGACCCTTGAAAGGTCAGTATCACCTTCCCCACCTTAGGATTATTTAGAGGAGATGAAAGCATTAGAGGAGCAGGTAATGGAGCTAAAAGTAGCAGCACCAACTGGGGTTTCTGCCTTACCCCCAACATCTGCTGATATTGTTCAACAAGTGTTAGATTTTTTAAGTGGGTTGGCGGGTAATAGAGTCACCTCTACTGTGTCGGTTGTTCAGACTCCAACTATTCGTCCTACTATTGCTATGGCTCCTAAAATGGATGAGGCTCCAGGGACTGATGCTTTTTCTTGTCTGGTCTTAGGTATGGTGATGACTGGAACAGAAAATGAGTTGTTGATAAAAAATTTAAAGATGAAACCTCCAACTTTCCATGGTGCTGAGTCGAAAGAAGCTTTTGAGTTCGTCATTGACTATTATGAGAGGTTACATAAGATGGATATTGTGTAATAACATGGAGTTGAGTTTGTAACGTTTCTGTTGGAAAAGGATTCTAAGCAATGGTGGAGGGCCTATGTTGAATGTCAATCACCGATTTTGCCTCCATTGACTTGGGAACAATTTCATGCTTTGTTCTTAAAGAAGTATATGCCTCGTGCCCTCCTCGATCGCAAGAAGGATGATTTTTTGGCATTGGAGCAGGGTGACATATTAGTTGCAGCCTATGAGGATAAGTTCCATGCTTTGTCTCGCTATGCTACTCAGTTGTTTGCTACTGAAGAGGAAAGGATCTGACGATATGTCAAATGCTTGAATTTTGATCTTCAGGTCTTGTCTGTGCATATGAATTCTATAGGGAAGGGGTTCAATGAGATGTCAGATTATGTGAAGAAGTTAGAAGGGGTGACACAAGCGAGTCAGGCGAAGATGTTA
Organism: Capsicum pubescens; assembly: GCA_030864215.1. Classification (NCBI taxonomy): domain Eukaryota; kingdom Viridiplantae; phylum Streptophyta; class Magnoliopsida; order Solanales; family Solanaceae; genus Capsicum; species Capsicum pubescens. The sequence goes on along the minus strand of CM061546.1, from coordinate 63,949,003 downwards.
GCTAATAAATCCCACAACATTTGGAATTTCAGTGAGTCTTTCTCTAAGGGCATGGTCAGCAGGCCTACCCAGCTCACCCCATTCAGTCAGCCACTGCTACCTTCTACGATGGGTCCATCTAAGGTCTCTTCTTAGTTGCATATTATTAGGATCCAAAGTGTTTCTTACTCTTCTATTGGTCAGTCTTCTCTCGAGCGAGAATACTACGATTGTGGTGATATGGGTCACTTTAAGAGGGAGTGTCTCCTGGGACAGGTGAATGCCCAGGTACAATAGTAAACTTGAGATATAGTTCTAGTAAGTAGAGAGAGAGGAGGAAATGATAGGGTTTGTCAACAGGGTGGACGGGGAAAGCATGCAGGCGGTTGGGTGGTCGAGGAAATAGCGGCAAAGGGAGAGGACCGCAGCCAGGAAAGGAGTTAGCTCAAATCGATTGCCAAATCATTAGATGCATCACCAACATGTAGCCTTAGATCGCCAAAATGAATTGTTTCTAAAAGTTTTTGGGACATTTCGTCGATCCAAATCGGCGCATCTCCAGTCCATTCATCGATTTACACAACTCTGACATATTTTAGTAAAATGGTCATAACTTTCTGCTCAGAAGTTTTATTAATGAATGATCAAATGTGTTAGAAAGAAAACTCAAAGACCTTTAATTTGGTGGATCTTGAGCTACCAAATTCCTCAAATTATTTTAGTTATGATTGTTTGAAGTTGGCCCTAGTAAAATCTTATACGAAAAATTAATCAGTAAAGAAGCTTTCAACTTAGCTTTGAGCCAGAAGTTCCTTTTGAACTTAATTGATAACAAAGCTCTTCTTACACTAAGGATTGATATTAACACCTATGAAAAACGTAATTGTTTCTTCATGGTGATCTCCATGTAGAGGTGTATATAAAACAACCACCTGAATTTGTTGCTCAGGGGATGTACGAAGAAGTTTGTCATTTGAAAAAATCTCTATATGGTCTAAAGCAAAGTCCTTATGCTAATTTAGAAAATTTAGTGATGTGGTTCAAGAATTTAGATTGAAGAAGAGGATGTGTGATTACTCAGTTTTTTTACAAACAGCCAATGACTAGTAATATTCTTCTAGTTTATGTTGATGATATGTTATTACATGAGATGATTTTACGGGAAATATTGTATAGCGACCACGAACATACTAGTATGAGTGTCTTACGGGTGCTGATTGAATTGATCAAGAATTTATAGAAGATCTACTACTAGCTATTATAATTTAGTTGGTGGAAATTTGATATCTTGGAGGAGTAAGAAACAAAATGTTGTATCTCGATCTAGTTCAAAAAGTGAGTATAAAGCTATGGCTCAATCCACGTGTGAAAGACTATGGATACAACACCTCCTAGCTGAAGCTAGTGTGCAACCCTTGTCTCCCATAGAACTTATAGTGTGATAATCAGATTGCTTTGCATATTGCCTCAAATCTAGTGTACCATGAATGGACGAAATGTATAGAGGTCAACTGTCGCTTTGATCGTGAGAAGATTAAGAGAACAAAATTTCTACTGGATATGTTAAAACATGAGAACAATTGAACATGATTAATATCGTTGCTTCAACTTGAAGGTGAGTGTTATAAAATGTATGCGGACACATCTTTATATAGCATACATAGCATAATCATAGATAGAAATATTTACAGATTTTTCTGATTTTGTTTCATCAGATTTACTTGTACACCTACCAATATAGCTATTGCTCTTGGAATAATACAATAAGCAGATTTTACTGCATATTTGAAAATACATCAACGTCTGGAAGAACACCTTGATTTTACTGCATATTTGAAAATACATAAATATGATTTTACCAATATAGCTATTGCTCTTGAAAACTCAAAGTGTTTGCACTTCTAAAATTTAGATGAAAGTTCAATTTATTACTTCAAAAACATTAGGGAAGTTGTAAAAGATAAACCCATTTAAGACTAACCACATGTCATTAAATGGATGATAAAATAATCAAAAGATGCAAAATTTATTGCTACAAATCAAGCAGAGATCCAGAATATTGTATAGCGGAGATACACTTTTTAAATTCAAATAATTATAGTTTGTCTCACGAAAATGAACAATACCAATTACGTTGGACACAATACTGTAGCAGCAAAAATATTGCAACAGGAAAAATCCAGGTTTAGGATTTAAGGAAATATATAAACAATTACAGCAAAGATAAATTTAAAACTCAAATTAGAAACAATTTCCCACTTTTAAGTATCTGAATACCAGCAGAAAATCGATACGCTCCGACATCATTTTGATGCAAGCTGGGTAAAACCAATGTAAGTGCCATGGTGAGAAAGGGAGAAAAAATATTTGTATCTTTGGACCTTTCTCACCCCTAAATTTCTTCTCATCAAGTGAAGCAGAAATCAACAACTTGGGTTGAAATCGATGTTGGGTTGAACTGTTCCATGTTGTTAATGTCTTTTGTATCTTGGGTGCCATCGGAATTGAAGACGTGAAGATAGAAATGGTTTCCACTTTCCAGAGAATTTTGAAACCGTTGGTTTCTCTGTTCCGCTGACTGATGAGAGTGCCAATGAAGGAACTCCATTTCGTTGTTTTATGCGAGCATAAACTATTAATACAAAATAAGTATCTTGGTAACTGAAACACAAGTAAATCATTTTTTTGTTACCTAACCTTGAATTCATCCCGAGCAGGATATACTTCCTTGACTTTCCCCTAAGCTCTGAGGTGCACTCGAGGTTGAGTAATGGACATAATTTGAAGGAAACTTCATAATCTCCAATGTTATCAGCTTAATGTTTGTATCTTCAACCCAAATCTCTGAAGATTCAAAACAAAAAAATGATGTTTTAACCATTGTGCCCAAGATGTAAATACTGACAAAAGTGATGTTTAACTGTTGTAATAAAGATCCAAATACCAACAAAAGTTCAGCGTTTGCTATCAAATGCAGTCGTATCACTTGAAATTAATGTGTTGTAACATGGCTTAAATAGTAGAAGTAGATTGGAGTTTTCCGATTTCTTTAAATTTCAAGCTTCATGTAACTCTTTTCAAGGTGTTGACTACCTGATTGAGAAGGTGAGGTTGCATTTCTTGGACACTTTATCTCTATAGAAGAGACGGAAAATGTGGAACAAAGCCGAACAGATTTCATGATGGCGAATAATTTTTCAATCTGCAAAATTTGAGGGAGAACATAGGTTACTAGACAAGAAAAGATAGTCTAAATAGTCAAGTAAGATTCAGAATGAGATTTATCACAAGAGTATATAAATTGCTATTTAGATGAATCTCCTAAGGCAATAAATATCCAGCTGACATATATTGAGCTATCAACTTTCTGGAGAAAATTATCTCTATTCCAACCTATACTAGATTTCTTTTACAATGTTTCCACACAAATATAAAGATTTCATCCTGATCTGAAGATGCTTCCTCGGCTTCACAGAGGCAATAGATGATGCACATTGGTCAACACTGCTCTACACAGCTCAACAAGATTTATACAAGGAAAAGAATTAACAAAAAGCAAGGGAAGTAAAACAAAATAAAAAGCCTCTGCGGGAAAAGAATAACTTACATCTGTCGGAGAGTCATTCATTTCGATCATCACAGGCATTCCCACTCAATCACTATGATGGGAATTTGAGCAATTTTTGACCAGTACTCCCCCTTCTCAAATTCTAGCAGTCGTTTGAGCAATGGGCAGTGGGTAAATTTGTAGTTTAGAGAGGGAAGAGGATATCCCTTTTACCTGAAGGGATTGGAGATTAGGGCAATTATAGATAATCAGGTAAGAGAGGCAGGAGGGCAACGCTGATTCTGCAAGAGATTGGAGTTAATCGTAGGAGGTAATGTCTAGACATTGAAGAGAAGAGAGGTTCTGAAGACCTTCAGTCGGTAGTGATTGGAGCTCATGATGTTCATATAAATGTAGCTCAGAAAGAGACAAGGGAAGCCCTTCTTCCAGCAGTGACTTAATTTGAGGTAAATTCCAAATACTTAGATATTCAAGAGAGGTGAGTCTTTTGCAAACTTGGCTGCTTAATGTTCTCAGATTGCTTATGGTAAACCTTCGAATAGAACAAGGCAACTTCCAATTCTCACCAGCAAGAATCTCTTCTTCACTGCCATTGTGAAAGATTTCTAACTCTTTGAGACAGGGGAATCTATGTAAATTCCACTCCTTTAGGCTGTTCACCAATTTCTCACAATTGATGATCTGAAGGACTTCTAAATTGATCGGTAATCCTCCTTCAAGAAAGAACTCTATTTCTGGACAATTCCCCAGACCCAATTTATTAAGAGATGGAAGGAGTTCCTGCATACGTTCTGGCAGCCACTTCAGCTTCTCGCAATTGCAAACATGCAATGATGTTATCTGAGTTCCACTTGCCACCGAAAGTATTTCAAGATTGTCACAACCCGAAATATCGAGTCTTTCAGTCCCAGTAAGAATTGACAAACTGATAAGGTTGTGGCAGCGCTCTACAACCAAATAGTGTGCTCCTGGGACCAACTCATCTATAGAATCGCATATTTCTAGTCTAAGTTCCTGGAGAAACATGTTACAATATCCACTAGAATTCATCTCACCAACTGGCATCTCCAGCTTCTGTTTCCTACAACAATTTATGCTTATTCTTTTCAAGGTACTCGGCAGAGTGCCAATAGGTAAGGAGGTAAGAGAGTTACAATTAGTAATAAATAATTTAACAATTTGCCTCATTCCGTGAAGTTGGGATATAAACAATTCAGGGTCATCAAAAAGAACTCCAACCTTGGGAGAACTACAACAACAACAAACCCAGTGTGTTCCCACAAAGTGGGGGGTCTGGGGAGGGTAAGATGTACGCAGTCCATACCGCTACCTCCGAAGAAGTAGAGAGGTTGTTTCCGATAGACCCTCGGCTCAAGATAAAGAATAGTAAATAAGGTCGTAATGAAACAAGAAGCAGGATAGATGACATAATAGAAATAAGTAATAAAATAGCAAAAATAGAAATCATAGAAAATGCGAGATAATAGAAATAAGAGCACTACGAATTAAGGACTAAGAAATAGGACACCCACCAAGTAGGAACATACACACACAGACTAAAGACACCCACCACACCCAAAATCTCCTGGATAGAGACTCCTACCTATGGATACAGTCCAAAGAATACTAACCCGGCTACACAAGAAAATCACCTAACTACTTGCTACAACCCATACACTAACACTAACCTTCTACCCTTATCCGCGCCATCCACACCTTCCTATCTAGGGTCATGTCCTCAGTAAGTTGTAGTTGCTCCATGTCATGTCTAATCACCTCCCTCCAGTATTTATTCGACCTACCTCTACTTCTCCTGAAGCCATCCAAAGCTAGTCTCTCACACCTATAAACTGGGGCATCCGTGCCCCTCCTCATCACATGCCCAAACCATCTCAATCTTTCTTCCCGTATATTATCCTCCACCGAAGTCACTCTCATCTTCTCCCAGATAATCTCATTCCTAACTTGATCCCCTCTAGTAAGTCCACACATCCAACGCAGCATTCTCATTTTCGCCACCTTTAATATTTGGATGTGAGAGTTCTTGACTGGCCAACACTCTGCTCCATAGAGCATGGTCAGACGGACTGCCACTCTGTATAATTTGTCTTTAAGTTTACGGGGCACCTTCTTATCACACAACACTCTTGAGGCGAGCCTCAATTTCATCCATCCTGCTCCAATACGATTAGAGGCATCCTCCTCAATCTCGTCATTCCCCTGGATCATAGACCCAAGATACTTAAAACTATCTCTCTTACAAACATCCTGGGAGTGCAACCTTACCACCACATCGTCCTCCTGCCTCAAGTCACTAAAATTGCATTCCATATACTCCGTCTTTGATCTACTCACCTTGAACCCCTTAGATTCAAGGGTTTGCCTCCAAACCCCCAATTTTCATTCATACACCCCCGCGTCTCATTTATCAGCACTACATCATTCGCAAATAACATACATTTAGGCACCGCACCTTGGATACTCCGCGTCAACACGTCCATTACCAACGTAAATAGGAAAGGACTGAGAGTCGATCCCTGATGCAACCCTGTCTCGACCGAAAAATGCTCTGAGTCTCCTCCCGCGGTCCTCACCTTAGTCTTCCCTCCATCATACATATCCTTAATAGCTCTGATGTATGCCACTGGGACCCCTCTCACCTCCAAGCATCTCCAAAGAACCTCCATAGGGACTTTGTCATACGCCTTCTCTAAGTCGATGAACACCATGTACAAATCCCTCATCCTTTCCCTATATTGCTCCACTAATATCCTCACCAGGTGTATTGCCTTTGTCATCGAGCGACCAGGCATAAATCCAAGCATAACTTGAAATATTTTTAAACTTGAAAGTTGGATAGGTGTCTCCAAACTAAGTTCAGGGCAATTTTCAATTGAAAGGTTTTGAAGTCTAGGGAACTCTCCATTACCTAGTACGTGTCAGTGCTTCCACTCCGGCATCTCTGCAAATTCAAGCTTCTCAAGAGAATTGAAAGGCATTTAGGAGGACGAACTGCCATAGAATTCTTCCGTCACCTCTGTTATTCGATGCATCCCTCTGATGGCAAGGAATTTCAAAGAAGGAAGTTGTCCTAGTGCTGGCAAGGAATCACAGTCCTTGTAGTTGCTAAGAGATAATTGTACTAGCAGCTTAAGAAACGAATGATCAGCTAGCCAATTTGGAAATTTTGTCCCTCTATATCCGGTGATTTGGAGTTTTTTATGTTTGTGTGCGGGCGTAGCTCATCAAGTATGTCTCTTTCAGTTTGTGAATTTTCGGCCATACTTTCACTCTACACCAATGATAGCTTTCTCTCTTATGTTCGCCTTCAGATCTTCCCTTCTATCAACCGTATTTTGCAACTCTAGAATTGAGAGTGATCCATACAAGTAATGCAATTCACCCAAATCTTCCATTCTTGAACCACCACGACCACTTAGAAGAAACTTGGATCCCACTAGCACATAGAGGCTTTTCAACTTGCTCAGATGTAGCGGCATCTTTAAGCAAGAAGTGTTGCTTATGTCAAGATGACGCAAGTTGATTAGTATCTCTATCCACAGTGGTAGCTTCTCAAGATCCTCACAAGATGACAGGAGAAGTGTCTCTAAGTTATACAACATATAAATTGAATCTGGCAACTTTTTAATCTTTGTATGAGAAATATCCCAAAATCAGAGGAGCTTTAATTTGATAAAAAAGTTATTTGGAACCTCCACAATCTCATAATGTAACAACGATAATGCCCTTAAGGATGTTAGTCTTGGCAATATGTTATCTAGCACCCTCTTGCTTAGGTTAATTTGGTAAAGGCATTGAATATTGATTGGGAGCAATGTCCTCAGTTGCTCTGACTTGAAAAGTGGTTTTAATTTCTCAAAGTCACCACCTTCTCCTATTGAATAGGACATATGCTGAATTTGTTCCAACATATGAGATCCTTGATTCTCTTCCAACCTAATACAAAGATTTGAATATGCAATTTAGGCCAAATCATTGTCAAGGTCATGCATCAAGAATTCCTCTACATCTCTTTCAGAAGACTTCGAGGCCCTTTCAAATAGTGATCTTGATCTCAACTCGAGAAAGTATTGGTTACCTGAAGTCAACTGTTGTACGATACCATTAGCAAACCATAGGTGAATAACTTGGTCTTTGCAAAAATGATAATCTTTGGGATATATTGCACAATAAGCAAAACATTGCTTCAAATGTGCAGGAAGATCATTGTAGCTCAACATCAATGTTGGTAATATGTCATTGTCCGGCAACTCCCATATTTCACTTCTCAAAATATGTTTCCACACTTCAACCTTTGATTTAGAGCATAACATGCCAGCGAGTGTTTTCAGAGCTAAGGGAAGTCCTTTGCACTTAGCTGCAATTTGATTTTTGACCACTTCAAGTTCCAAATGTCCCATAGGATTCATGTTTTCAAATGCATGTCTTTTGAATAAAGACCAAGAGACTTCAATAGACAACATGTCCATGCAAATTTGCTCATTTCCCATCATCAAGGCAACACTCTCTTTACGTGTCATCACAATGATCTTACTTCCTACATCTCTGTGTACAAAAATATTTCTCAAGTCATCCCACTTGTTATAGTTGTCATTTCACACATCATCCAGAACAATAAGGAATTTCTCTCCCTTTAGGTTTTCCTTCAATTTGACTTGTAGCTGGTTAAGATTGTTATCAACTTTTCGATCAAATATGCTAATTTCTTGAAGTAACCCTTTTGTTATTCTGAAAGGGTCATACGACTCAGAAACACCAAACCAAACTTTTAAATCAAAATGGTTTTTGACCTTCTCATCATTGTAAACTGCTCTACCAAGTGTTGTCTTGCCCACACCACCCATTCCAAAAATAGGAACTACAGTTAGATTTGCATCCTCAAATAATAAATGGTCAACCAATTCCTCTATTTCATTATGCCTACTCAAGATATCAGATTCATCAACCAAAGAAGTTGACGGTCTTCTAGTTTCTTCTTTACTCGGACCAAAATGCTTTTGAAAGCCAAGACGGCCAATTTGCTTTTCCAATACCTCCAATGTCTCAATGGAGTCTTCCAACTTCTCCTTTATGTTAAAAAGAAAATCATCACTCAAACACATGTTAAGGTCACTTACTTGTTGGTTGCTTGTTTCTCCAAGATTTTGGTGTTGACCTTCCACCTTAAGCCTCAAAGTCTTGTAATTGACTTCTTCAATTAAGTTTTCAGCGTTTTCCACAGCACTCTGAAGGTTATTAAACCACTGGCTCACGTATGGATTTGATGCTTTCTTATTCTGTGCATCACTTAGCATAATATGAAGACCAAGCAAAATGTCCTCCAGCTTCTTTAAGAGTCGAACATGATGCTTATGCTTCTGAAACATCTTGAGCGGATCACCCTTTGGAGCAATCCTATCAAAGAGAACATTCAAAGCTGAAGATAGAAATGCACCACCAACTGCCAAGCCAATCTCCATTTCTGAAATATGCAAAGCAAAACAAGGAAACACAATATGATTTTACAAATTTTGAGGAGATAAATGTTTCCATCTTCAGTTACTAAGAACTTTATTTCATTTGTTGAATGCTGAGAGTAATTTGCAAACTAGGTAATTTTTCTCCCTCTTTTGTTAGTGGTCTTACTTGTAATGGTACAGCTGTAGTTTTCTACAGTCTATAGCTGACAGCCATAGAAAAATAAAAAAAAAATCGAAACTGTCCTTTTCTTTCTTTCCCATGAAAATGACTTATCACCCACAACAAGACTGTCTTCTTGACTATCTACATTGAATAACTGAGACAAGAGAAGAAAGACCCAAAACTCCTCTTTTTCTCCTTTCCATGAGTAAGACTTTGACTATCTCAACTGAATAATTGGGGCAAGAGATGAAGTGTATTTGGGGGTGTAGAAAGGGGAGAGGGTTTAAAATATTGTTTCTTAGTGGGTTCAGGGTTCAATGACAAACATGTAAGTAGAAGTGTCTAACTTACAAAACAAACATGTAAGTAGAAGTGTCTAACTTACAAAACCGACATAGTACAAGGGTCCAGAATAGCATTTTGCCCTTTTTTTTTCTTTTATACTTCAAAATATGTATTTTTCTTTTATACTAGAAACAGTTTAAGTTATGTGCACCATCAGTGCACAAAATACTCTAGTTAACTTGATTTATTATTGCAGGTTACCCAATTATTTACATAAAATTTTAAAAAGAAAAAGTTGGATAACTTGGAATAGCAAGTCAAGTTTACTTGATAGTGTAGAATATTTTGTACACTAACGGTGCAGAAAACTTAAATCATACTTGAAAATATGTAAATAAGTGGAGTTTGCTAACACCAAGATTGATATACGTTGAAATGAGAACAGTTTACCTTTTTGTTGTTTTGTTATATATGCAAGATCTTTCTTTATATAAAAAAAAAAACATAAAAGTTTCTCATATTTAATTAGAGGTTTTGAGTTAAAATCATTAAGATGACTAGATGAAATTTCTTAGATGGTAAGCACCCTTCTCTACCAATCTTAAGGATCATTTGGTGCGAGGTATAAGGAATATTAGTTTTAGAAAAAAATAAAAGATTATTTTATTTCATGTTTGATTAGAGGTATTAGTTAGTAGTGAAATTATTTATCCCATCATAGTGATAGGATAAGATATCTCATATACATAGTGGGATAACTAATTTTAGGTAATTTCAAGATTAATTTTCTCAGGATAACTCTTTCCAAACTAAATTACCCTTTCGGGGTCGTTTGGTAGGATGTATTAGCAAAAATAATGCATATATTAACCTTGTATATTACTAATAACTTGTTTAGTACACCTTTTTATGTTATGCATAACTAATGCTTATATTAGTTTTACACTATATTGTGTATTGAGACGTGTATTACTAATACCATCCATTTTCCATGTATTGGCAATACAAAGCCTTCAGCACATGCATTAACTTGATGGATTATAAAATTAACTCTCAAATCATTTTGTCTCTCTTTCTCTTCTCTGCACTTGCTACGGAGAAGCAACAGATTTTCTTAATATGTTCTTCTTCCTTCAATTTAATCAAACAATTGTGGCTTTTCCATCAAAGCTGCTTTATTAATTTTCAATCAAAAAGTGATTGCTTTGTTATTTTTTTTTCCGGAACCCGTAATTGTCTGTCATTTGTCTTCAACATCACTTTCTAAACTTTTCCTATTAGCATCAAAATTCTCCTTCTCTTTCAGTTTACCTTTATTACTTTTGGTGCAAAAGAGCAAATTATTGCATTTATTGGAGAATTCTGAATCAATGTCAATTTTGATGAAGTTCTAAAAATTGTGTTTACACTTAAGAATCTCTTTCGAAGAATAGGAAGGCGCTTTGGAGGATAAAGATGAAGAATTAGAGTTGGCGGTTGGGAAGTGAATTTGTAAGTTGATGTTGCTATTGTTCGTAATCACCAAGAGATATATGTGAAGCTTTAATGGAAAGAAAGGTATTTTGGTAAACAAACATCATTTACAAAAATTATGTAAACATATATTATTTTTAATACATCAAACCAAATACTGCATAAAAAATAATGTTTGCATAAATAATACCATCATTACTAATACTTGCATTAGTAATGCAAGCATTACTAATATACTTTATTTAGAATTATTCTTATACACTCTACCTAATGACCCCTTGAAGTATGGGTTCAACTCACCAAGTAATTAGGTTGCCACCACAAGCTTGTATAGGTAGGTCGGAAGAAATAGATGGTCTTGGGATATCTACTTTTTACTATAGCAGCAATCATGTGGAGTTATGGTATAGAATTAAATAATTGGTGATGTCATCTTATTTATGAAGAAAATAGGTGATGCAAGTTATGAAGAAAAAAACAATAGGTGGTTGTGTTATTGTAATACCCCGTACTTTTTCTAGCTAAATTTAGCCTATAGAATGTCAAGGATTAGATTCAAAAATTAATAAATCTTGGTACATGTAGATTTTTCAAGCTCTAGCCCCACCAATGTGTAGATAATTGACTCAGCTATCCAATGATACCAATTTCGCCTAAATTCGATACGTGGTTGAGAAGTTATAGCATTTTTAGTGGTGACATGGTCTCAAAATGGGTGGCACCACATCGTGGTGACATACAAAATGGCATTTGTCAAATTTCAGTGGACCGCCGTGATTGGCCCACATCACGGTGAAGTTCCATTTTCCAATTGTCAAATTCCAGTGGCTCACTGCGATGGTGGCGCATCGCGGTGATGGCCTAAATGGCATTTCAGTGGCTTACCGCTATAGCTACGTGTCGCGTTGATTTTCCAGTTCTCAGTTGTTAATTTTCAGTAAGCCACTGTGATAGTGGCGCATCATGGTGGGTGGCAAAATCGAGAACTTTTAGCTTTCTGAAGTTTATTTTAAAAGGGTAGTTTGGTCTTTTCCCAAGCCCCAAATCGTGAATAACACAAGATTAAACCTATTCTAAGCATTATATGCTCTCATTTCATCAATTTATTCTCCAAGAAAACCCTAAATCTCAAAATTTAATCTCCAAGAAATCCAATTCCCTCCATTATTTTTCCAAGTTAGCTTAAAATTAAGGATTCCCAATTCAAGAACTTCAAGAGGTCATCTTCAAAAGCACAATTAGAAATTCAAGATCAAGCTTTTTATCCAATTTCATCAGTTAAGGTATGTGAGATTTTGAACAAGGATAAATCTTTCATCTTTATGCCCAGAACTAGTTTTAATTATAAATTAACATGATTCTACATGAATTTCAAGTTAGGGTTCATACCCATTTATTGTTAAATGAAGATTTTGAGATTTCAAGTGATTTGGATGATGAATTACATGTCTACTTTCTCAAATCTATGCATGTGACCATATTTTCCAGATTTTGAGTTGAATTATGAATATTTTCATTATCAAGCATGAACTTTATGATGATTTAACATGAAATTGATGCATGGGTTATCAAGCTGTAGTTGAATGTTGCTATTTCAAGAATGGTTATATTTTTAAGCATCTTATGATATGCTTACAGACAGCTTTGAATAAAGATTTGATCTTTTGATTTTTAGCTAAGATATGAAATCCACTTTACAGCTTAAATTCAACTTTGAATGAACAGATATACAGTTAGCTTTCAATATGAAATATTATGACTTTTAAAAGTGGATTTCCTATGGAATGAGCATACAGATTAAAGGGAGTAGTATTTAGCACTGAGGGAAAAGTGTGAGTTTAGCGCATCCTACTTTCCTAGAACTATGAGCCAATGTAGGTACAGATTCAGTATTCCCATTTCTATATGGGTGACAGTTACAAATGTGATCACTTAGCTTAGGTTATACTCCTTGAAAAGAGTATGACACCTCTCCCCAACGTGAGGTTTTCCCCTTAGGGGAATGAGATGTTGGACTCCATGATAGCTCACATGGTTTATGTCGGTTAGAAGAACCTCCCTGTTAGTAAAAGTAAATAAACAACTTTTGAATAAAACTCCCTACTAGTAATAATAATACAACATCTTTGAAAGAATTTTCCAACAGTTTAACTGAAAAGAATGACATATAACAGTTCATCTTTTAGACTTTAAATGTGATGGCTCACCAAATTTATGTAGTATGTTTTATTATTCATAGTTTATGATTTTAAGGTTTTAGTTATTCCAGCCATGTGAGTCATTACATATAACATGCATATTCTATGAATTTTAATAACATTGAGATATTACTTTTACTTATGCATTCACCCCCATATACTTAGTACATCCTCAAACTACTGATCCATATATACGTCTATTGTAACGCCCCAAGTCTGTACCCCGTACGATACACGGTGCTTACAACCCCGAAGGACCACAAGCTAACCCATGACTGATATCTGTTGTGAGCACTGAATAATACACTGTAATAAATGCAGAAAATAGGTTGAAATGCCATAAGGTTTAAAAATCTGAATACTGATAAAAGATAACATATGTAATAATAATCTGTAAAACTAAAAACTGTCTGAAAGTCTAGTCTGAAAGCCTCTAACTGAGCTGTCTAAAAAGTAGAGTTGATGGGACAAGCCCCACACTAAATTCGACTAATGCAATACTAAAGCTACTGTAATATTGAAATAAAAGCATATCCTTGATAAATGAGGACTCACTACTAAATCTGCGACTGCTGATTGGATTTGTCTAAGCGTAGTCGGGAACCTGAGCGTCCGAACCTATGATATAAGACATCATAGCGCAAAAAAAAATATGCATCAATACGTGGAATGTACTAGTATGCTAGATGAAGTAAGGTTGAATGCAAGGGTTCATATACATGAACGGTAACTGACTGATGATATAGAATAACTGAATATAAGAATGTGTGGATAACTGATACTACTGAAATCACTGGGTCTACAATACTGTGGATATACATAGATATATATTGTATCTGAGATTTTCTTAAGATGAGTACTGAGTTCTGATAACTGAGTAACTGATGTCTGAAGTTACTGATAACTGGATTCCTGATATTGATTAACTGTACTTGATAGTCCTAATTCTGTAGAACTGAACTGAGTTCTAGACTGAAGACTGAAACTGAAAGTGTGGGAGGTAATTATCTAACCGACATATCCTAAATCTGAGCTGATAGGGGTCCAATCTGTAACCCTAATTGGAAGTATGCTAGCACCAAGCCACGGGTACTAACAACTATTGTGAAGTCAGTCCTAACTAATGGGTGACCCCTGAGATCAGTCCTAAACTAGAGGGTGATCCCTGAGTATGTCAGTCCTATCTAATGGGTGATATCTCATAAAGTTTCCAGGATTTAAAGACTCGAATCACTTCAACCCTAATCTTAGCACTTCCTGATGGTATAGATGGATTCGTTGTATACTGTGATGCCTCTAAAGTTGGTTTGGGTTGTGTGTTGATGCAGAGAGGAAAAGTCATAGCCTATGCCTCTAGACAGCTTAAGCCTCATGAAAAGAACTTCCCTACCCATTATCTTAAGTTAGTTGTTGTTGTATTTACATTAAAAATCTAGAGGCACTATCTTTATGGGGCGTATGTTGATGTGTTTACGGATCACAAAAGTTTGCAATATGTATTCACTCAGAGGGAGTTAAATCTTTGTCAGGGAAAGTGGTTAGAATTGTTAAAGGATTATGATATGAGTGTGTTGTATCATCCGGTAAAGGCCAATGTAGTGGCAGACGCTCTTAGTAAATTTTCTATAGGAAATGTCGCTCACGTGGAAAATAATAAGAAAGAACTAGTTTGGGAAGTTCACCGGTTAGCTAGATTGGGTGTGAGGTTGGTTGACTCAGCTGAAAGGAATGTTTGGGTTCAGAGTAGTTCAGAATATTCTCTAGTTTCTGAAGTAAAAGAGAAACAGGATAGGGATCCTAGTTTGGTCAAACTGAAGGGTTCAGTTAAAGACCAATAGGTAGAAGTTTTCTCCCAAGGGAAAGATGGTGTGTTGCGATACCAGAGTAGATTGTGTGTGCCATGTGTTGATGATTTGAGGCAGCTGATTATGGCAGAAGAAGATGGTGCGTGTTATTCCATCTATTCGGGAGCCACCAAGATGTACTGCGATCTGAGGGAAGTCTATTAGTGGAGTGGTATGAAGAAGGATATTACAGAGTTTGTAGCTAAGTGTTCAATTTGTCAGTAGGTTAAAGTAGAGCACCAAAAACCTGGTGGCATATTGTAGGAGTTTGATATTCCTACTTGGAAGTAGGAAGAGATGAATATGGACTTTGTGACTGGATTACCCCATTCGCGTCGTCAACATGATTCGATTTGGGTAATAGTAGATATATTGACTAAATCAGCTCATTTCTTGACGATTCACATGTCCTACACAACTGAAGATTATGCTAAGTTGTATGTCAGAGAGTTAGTCAGATTGCATGGAGTTTCTTTGTCTATCATCTCAGACAGGGGTACTCAGTTTACTTCTCAGTTTAGGAAAGCCTTTCAGAAGGGTCTTGGTACCCAAGTTCATCTCAGTTCAGCCTTTCATCCGCAGGCATATAGTCAGGAAGAAAGGACTATTCAGACCTTAGAGGATATATTGAGGGCTTGTGTTCTTGATTTCAAAAGTAGTTGGGATGAGCATTTGCCATTGATTGAGTTCACCTATAATAATAGTTACCATGCTAGCATTCAGATGACCCCATTTGAGGATCTTTATAGGAGGAGATGTAGATCTCCAGTAGGTTGGTTCAAAGTGGGTGAGGCCCCTTTGATTGGACCAGATATGGTGTTTGAAGCTATGGAAAAAGTTCATTTGATTCGAGAAAGATTAAAAGTAGCTCAGAGTCATCAGAAATCATATGCAGACGTGAGAAGGAGAGATCTTGAGTTTGAAGTAGATGACCTTATGTATTTGAAAGTTTTACCCATGAAGGGGGTGAAGAGATTTGGCGAAAGGGGAAAGCTTAGTCCCCATTATGGAGGCCTCTATAGGATTTTGAATCGTATTGGGAAGGTAGCGTATGATCTTGAGCTACCTGCAGACTTGTCCTCAGCTCATCCAGTGTTCCATGTATCCTTATTGAAGAAGTGCATGGACGATTCAACCGTTGTAGTTCCTCTAGAAAGCACAGATGTTCAAAATTGTCTTTCATATGAAGAAGTTCCAGTAGAGATTCTTAATCATCAGATTCGTAATCTAAGGAATAAAGAAGTTCCCTTGGTCAAAGATTTGTGGCGAAACCAGTCCGTTGAGGGTGCTACTTGGGAAACAAAAGAAGACATGCATACCAAGTATCCTCATCTCTTTTTCATAAATTCTGATTCAGCCAAAGATAACAGTCTTCCCTAATTCAGTTCTTTTCCAGTCTCAGATTCAGCCATATAACTATCTTCATGTAAATTCATGCACTTGGAGATTAGCTCAGTCGCTCAGTATATTTTAGATTCATTTATACAACTTGTTTCAATTTTGCATGCCTGCATATAGCCTTAGTTCCTCAGTATTTTCAGCTTAACTAGTCTCATTCGAGGACAAATGTTCCCAATGGGGAGATAATGTAATACCCCATATTTTTCTAGCTATTTAGCCCCTAGCATATCGAGGATTAGCTTACAAAATGAATAACTCTTGGTACATGTAGAATTTGAAAGCTCTAGACCCACCAAAGTATAGATAATAGACTCAGCTTTCCAATGATACCAATTTCGCCTAAATCTGATACTCGATTGAAAAGTTATGGCATTTTTAGTGGTGACAGTGTCTCAAAATGGGCAGCACCGCATCGCGGTTACATGCAAAATGACATTTGTCAAATTTCTGTGGACCACCGCGATTGTCCTGCATCGCAGTGAAGTCCCATTTTCCAATTGTCAAATTTCAGTGGCTCACCGCGATGGTGGCGCATTGAGGTGATGGACTAAATGGCGTTTCAGCGGCTTACCGCGATAGCTACACATCGCATTAATTTTCCAGTTTCCAGTTGTCAATTTTCAGTATGTCACCGCGATAGTGGCGCATCGCGGTAGGTGGCAAAATCGAGAATTTTTTGCTTTCCAAAATTTATTTTAAAAGGGTAGTTTGGTCTTTTCACAAGCTCCAAATAGTGAATAACACAAGATTAAACCTATTCTAAGCATTATATGCTCCTATTTCATCAATTTACTGTAATACCCCAGAGTTTTCCTAGCAAATTTTGTCTCTAGAAATATCAAGTATTATCTTCTAAAATAAATGATGTTTATTATGTATGGAATTCTTTAGATTTCAACTTTCCATGGCGTAGAAAATTGAATAAGCTTTCCATCGATATAAGATTCGCCCAAAACCGATACTCGGTGAAGAAGTTAGAGCATTTTTAGTAATCAGTATTCCCAGTGGACAGGCCACCTTGTCGCGGTGAGTGCCAAATCAGCATTCATCAAATTCCAGTATCTCACGGCGATTGGGCCACGTCGCGGTAAGAATAGCGATGGGAATGCCACCACGTCGTGATAGAGGCCAAATTGGCATTTGACAATTTCCAGTGGGTCACCGCGATTGCACCGCATCGCAATGAACCCCAAATCCATAATTGTCACAAACCAGTAGCTCATCGCGATTACCCCATATCACGGTGGGTATCGCATTGGACCCTTCACCGCGTCACGGTGAAGCCTTAAACGGCATGCCTGGTACGAATTTTAAAATCCTAGGGCAGTGTAGTCTTTTGCCCACATCCCCAAATCGTGAAAACAAAAGATTTAACTTATTTGTGAGCAACATATGCTCATTATTCATCAAACTCTCTCAAATTAAAAACCCTAGGCTCCAACCTTCAATAGCAAGCATCTTCAAGATTCCACATTACTTTCCCAAATTTATTCAAGATCCAAGCTTCCCAGACTAAGAGTTTCAAGAATCTTCATCCAAGAACGCAATTAGAGTCTCAAAAGCAAGTGTGTGCATCTAGTTCATCATCTAAGGTATGTGGGGTTATGAACAAGGACAATCCTTTGTCCTTGTGCCCAAAACTTGATTTTTACTATAAAAGTTATTTGATTTTATATGTTTTCCTATGAATTTGAAGTTTGGGTTTATACCCCATATTGTTATTCATGAGATTATGAGATTTTCAATGATTTAGAAGTTGAATTACATAAGTATGTTTATATTTTATGCTTATTGCTGAAATTTCTAGATTTTAAGATGATTTATGAATATCTATGTTATCAAGCATGAATTTTGAGATGTTTATTATGAGATTGATACATGGGCCATTAAGCCCTATTTAAGATTTTGATTTTGAGAATTGTTGTGCTACAAGCACCCTATGATTAGAATATTTTTAGATTATCGAGAAAGATTTGACCTTTTGGTCAGAATAGATTTAAAATCCACTTTACAGATTGAGATTACAGATTTTACAGTTGGTTTCATTATTAACCATGAGATTACTTTCAAAGTGGATTTTCTTAAGATTTTGAGTACGATATTGGGAGTAGTATTTAGCACCGAGTTAGGTATGTTACTACGATTTCATACCCCAGAACTACATGCCACCATAGGATTGAGATTTATTCCCACTATACGTGGATGATTGAGATTGAGATTGTGATCACAGAGATGAGATTGTTCTATTCTGATGGCAAGGGTAGAACAGCCCTAACCTTACGGGGGCTAATCGTGGGACACCATGGATGCTCACATGGTGTACATGTCGGTTAGAAGAACCTCCCAAAAATGTCCCCCACTCTTGAAACAGTTTAATTATTTAAAGTTTGAAGATAAAGTATTTACTATGCAGAATGAGTTTTAGATTTCATCTAGCTACATGATTTGAGAACAAGAAAAGAATACGGATTTTAGAACTAAGTATAATGGCTCACAAGATTCAGATTATATGTTTTACTAATCATGATTTATATCTTTGGATCTCAGATTTACTCGAGCTATGTGAGTCATTTACATTTAGCATGCATTATTTACAAATTAAGATGATATTGTTTACTTATTGCATGCACCCTCATATACTCAGTACATCCTCAAAGTACTGATCTACATATACGTCTATGTGTTACATTATCTCATAATGTAGGTTTAGGTGCTCAGTCTCAGCAGCGACAGTGATTTCCGAGTTTCTCATCTACATCCCTGTAGTTGGTGAGTCCTCATAGTTCGGGGACATAGTTTTTAGATATCCAATTCCTTTAGTAGATTATTTCTGTATTCTTTTCAGACATTATGAGTCAGTTGGGGTCCTATCCCAGCGACTCTCTAGATTTAGTCATTAGAGGCTTGTTGGACTATTAGATTCAGTCTTAGATTTTAGATGTCGTATTTAGATCTTTCAGTATTTGTTTTATCAGATTGATGTGATCAGCATTTTCAGATATACTCAGACTTTTATATAGTTCTCCGCATTTGTCAGTATCTTATATTTATATTTTTCCCTATGTTGAGATTCGGAGTTAATAGAAAGTAGTCAAGGTTAGCTCAGGACTACTTGTAGTTCGGAGCACCGTGTGGCGTCCCAGGAATCAGATTTCGGGGCGTTACATTTACTCTCCAAGAAAACCCTAGAGCTCAAAATTTAATCTCCAAGAAATTCAATTCCCTCCATTATTTTTCCAAGATAGCTCAAAATTAAGGATTCTCAATTCAAGAACTTCAAGAGGTCATCTTCAAAAGCACAATTAGGAATTCAAGATTAAGCTTTTTATTCAATTTCATCAATTAAGGTATGTGAGATTTTGAACAAGGATAAATCTTTCATCCATGTGTCCAAAACTAATTTTAATTATAAATTCACATGATTCTACATGAATTTCAAGTTAGGGTTCATATCCATTTATTTTTAATTGAAGATTTTGAGATTTCAAGTGATTTGGATGATGAATTACATGTCTACTTTCGCAAATCTATGCATGTGACCATATTTTTCAGATTTGGAGTTGAATTATGAATATTTTCATTATCAAGCATGAACTTTATGATGATTTAGCATGAAATTGATGCATGGGTGTACTACCCCAGGAAATTTTTCGTTGAAATTTCGTGCGTAAACGTGTTGGGTTCTATCTTCTAGAATGAACTATAAATTTTCCATGCGGAATGTCTTAGATTATGATCCACCATTGCGTAGCGTATCGAATAAGATTTCCAAAGATATGTGGATCATCCAAAACGGACACCTGAGCGACGAGTTATGAACATTCTGATCAAACCGTGAATAGTAGTGAACAGTAAAACGTGCAGGAAAAAAGGTACTGAGACCTGGCGTATTTTTGCTCCAAATTTAAACAATCATAACTCCTTGTATATAATGATCTGGATGATCTACTATATATCAACGGAAATCTCTTTAAGTCCTCTTTCCGATGAAATTAGTTTCATCTAATTTGTCTATCGGAGCAAAAAGTTATGGTCGATCTACTTCAGCCTATCAATGATGAATTTTTGGGTTAATTTTAAATGATCATAACTCCTCGTACACAATGATCGGGGTGAGATACTATATATCAACAGAAAGATATGAGAGTCCTCTTTCTAATAAAATTAGTTTCATCCAATTTGGATATCGGAGTAAAACGTTATGGTTGATCTACTTCAGACTATCAAAACAGTCCACCAAATGACAGATTCGAGAATTATTTGATTTTTAGGGGCGTTTTGGTCATTCTCCCTCACCCAAAATCCGTCCAAACCCTATATTAAAGCCTATTAGAAGCATTATATGTTATATTTCATCAAATTCCCTCAAAAAGAAAACCCTAAGCTCATATATCCAACTTCAAGAACCTCCAAAGTTCACCATTAATTCTGCAAATTTATTCAAGATTTCAAGTTCCTAGTTCAAGAACTCCAAGAACCATCATTCAAAGGCACGATTAACATCTCAAAAATGAGTATCGATCTAAAGTTCATCATTCAAGGTATGTGGGGGGGGGGGGGGGTCAACAAGAACTCTCTTTCGTTCTTGTGCCCAAAAGTAATTTTCTTTACAAAGGCATGATTTTTATTTAATTTTTATGAATTTGAAGCATGAACCCATATCTTATGATGATTATTATGAAATCTTGATGTTTATGATTTTGAAAGATGAATTTACATGTGTGGTGATATAAAGCATGAATCTTGAACGATATTTATCATGATTTTGATATTTGGGTCGTGAATTCCCATTGGAAATTGTGTTTTTTTAGAAAGTGTGTGTTATAAGCACGTTGATGTTGAATATTTGAGATATTTTGAATGATTTGACCTTTTGGTCTTAATGGAGTTGTTTTGAACTTGAGAGTGAAAGAAATCCACAACGTGGTTGATTTTGATAGATGGGAAGCATGATGGCTCCCGATGTATATTTATATATTACTGAAATTGTTTTGTTGTGAATTGTCTTTGAAATGATCTGAGCTAAGTCCGGGAGAAATCTTTAGCACCGAGTGGGAGGTAGAAAGCGACCTTACTTCCCTAGAACTACGTGCCCCCGTAGGAGTGAAACTGAGGCTGATTTATATAGCGATCACTAGTTTGTGTGGATTTGATATCGATAGTCCTACTCCGATGTCAAGGATAGGACGTCTCTCCCCAGCGTGGGTTGTACGCTGGACTCCATGTAGCTCACATGGTTTATGTCAGTTATAGGATCTCCAGTGTGTGTGTGTTTCCTTGTGTCTATGGTGAATGGTGAAGTGATTTGAAAGTGAAATTGTGAAAGTTATTCTTTCAAAAGATTTAAATGATATTTATATTATGAGAATTGATATTATTGATGAACTGAAAGTGATTGACAAATTATATGATGACTCACATGTGTTATTATACTTATTTCATCCTCTCATGATTATGATGATTTTCTTCAAGCTATGTGAGTTTTTCATACATCCTGCATATTTCTTATAAATATTTATGATGATGATGTTTATACAACTGCATACACCCCCATATACTCGGTTCCTTTCCATGGTACTGACCCACATCTTCGGATGTGGGCTGCATTTTCTCAGAATGTAGGTTCAGGTGCTCAGTTCCAGGTTCGACAGTGATTCTTCAGGCACGCTGTTCTACATCCTCTGTTGTGGTGAGTCCTCATGTTCCGAGGACATGATGTCTGATGTTGGATTCACGGAATTGTTTACATTTGATAACTGAGTATGATTCAGTTGGGGCATGTCTCAATGGCTCGCTGATTTTATTGATTTTCTTAGAGGCTTGTCAGACTAGTATAGATGTTGGGAGTTGACTAATAAGTTGTATTTTGTTATCTTTTTGAAATTCTTTTATTCTTGGATGATGATTACTCTGTTGATATTTGAGGGTTATTTATGGAAACCCCGTTGATTTGTGTTGAACTAAATAAAAATGGCTCAAAGGGTTAGCTTGGGGCTACTCGTAGCCTCAAGCACCGTGTGACGCTCCGGGACCCATTTTTGGGGTGTTACAATGGGTTATCAAGCCCTAGTTGAATGTTGCTTTTTCAAGAATGGTTATGTTTTTAAGCATCTTATGATATGTTTATAGACAACTTTGAATAAAGATTTGATCTTTTGATCTTTAGCTAAGATGTGAAATCCACTTTACAGCTTAAATTTAGTTTTAAATTAACAGATACACAGTTAGCTTTCAGTATGAAATATTATGACCTTTAAAAGTGGATTTCCTACGGAATGAGCATACAAATTAAAAGGAGTAGTATTTAGCAACGAGGAAAAAATGTGGGTTTAGCGCATCCTGCTTTTCTAGAACTGCGAACCAATTAGGTACAAATTCAGTATTCCCATTTTTATATGGATGACAGTTACAGATGTGATCACTTAGCTCAAGTTATACTCCTTGGCAAGAGTATGACACCTCTCCCCAACGTGAGGTTTTCCCCTTAGGGGAACGAGACGTTAGACTCCATGATAGCTCACATGGTTTATGTCATTTAGAAGAACCTCGCTACTAGTAAACGTAAATAAACAACTTTTGAATAAAATTCCCTACTAGTAATAACAATACAGCAGCTTTGAAACAATTTTCCTACAGTTTAACTGAAAAGAATAACAGATAACAATTCATCTTTTAGACTTTAAATGTGATGGCTAACCAGATTTACGCAGTATGTTTTATTATTCATGATTTATGATTTTCAGGTTTCAGTTATTCCAGCCATGTGAGTCATTACATACAGCATGCATATTCTATGAATTTTAATATCATTGAGATATTACTTTTACTTATGAATTCACCCCCATATTCTCAGTACATCCTCAAAGTACTGACCCGCATATATGTTTATGTGCTACATTGTCTCATAATGTAAGTTCAGGTTCTCAGTCTCAGCAGCGTGAGTGACTTCGAGCATCTATATCTACATCCCGATAGTTGGCGAGTCCTCATGGTTCGAGGGCCCATTTATCCAGATTTCCAGCTTTCATAGTATTTGAGTAGTTGCTTTCAGTTTAGTCTGAGTCGGTTGGAGGGTTTGTCCCAATGACTCTCTAGTTTCTTAGTAGTTGAGACTTGTCGGACTACTAGCTATTATATTCAGACTTTCAGTATTAGTTATCCAGACAGTATATTCGGTTGATCTCAGACAGTTTTGATAATATTAAGTACTTTAACATTTCTATCTGATTAAATTACTTTAATATGAGTTATAAACTCAGTAGCAGGCTTACAGGGTTAGCTTGAGACTACTCGTAGTCTTGAGCATCGTGTGACATCTGAGACCAGGTTTTGGGACGTTACAGTTATCTAAGAAGATACTGAGGCTAGAGGTTGATTTGGCGCAGTGGGTTGGGAGCATCTGAGAGGTTGGTTTTTGTTTGTGGGTGGGGTGGGATGATGTTTGAAAAATAAGGAGTTTAAAGAAGAAAATAGTAACAAGGGGGTGGAGGGCTGGAGAAGAACAAGAAAATGAGGGGAAAGGGAGGTCTCTCGGCTGGGTGCGGAGGGGTTGAAGAAAAAAGAAGTTAAGGATTTTGGATTCTTTTTATTTCTTTTTTTCTTCTAAATTTATTATCATTTTTTTAAACAATATTTTTAACTATAAAATATTGATTTCACTCGCTTATATACGCGCGCAAATACACATTTTTTCAACTCAACAATATTGATGTCACATAAGTTCAGTCAATGGTTAGAAGATTTAAAATATTGTGTTTTATTGAGTTTAAGGTTCAATTGGTAAAGATGTGAATAAAAGGGTCCAAGTTACAAACAGAGACAAGTATAGGGGTCTCCTAGACCATTTCGTCTTCTTACCGGGTTTCCTCAACTTTTATTACTTAAATTTGATTGGTTGTTTAGTTTTTCTGGAACACCAACCTAGCATCCTATTTCTGAGTTTCGCAATCGCTCGCTATGCTTGTAATATATATATATATATATATATATATATTCATTTTAATAGATTAAAAGAATGACAATTCTTTTCTTATTTTGCTCTTAGCATCAGCTGCTCATTTCAAATCATTTCTCAAATTTACTAAAGACTACACTCTAGTTAATATGAATATCATGATAAAATAACTCTTACCATCTTATTCTTGATAGTGAACACTATCTCATCAAGAGAATACACTAAATTTTTTTTGACAATGTTGAATCAGGGTCGGCTTTGGGATGAAGCAGCACAAGCCCCTGCATTAGGCCCCCAATTTCGGAGGGCCCCACTTCACATCATTTTTTATAAAAAAAATAAAAATAAATAATATATGTTCAATTGGTATAAATCTTAGGAAAAGTAAAGGGGCACATTTTTACCAAATATGACTACTCCTTAAACGTTTTTTTCTTTTTTTAAAAAAAAGAAACAATCTTGAAAAGGCAAGTACACATTTAATGGCCTGCATTTGACTAAGTCTTGAAAAAGAAAAAATATATATTTATAAGTAAAAACAATACGGAAAAAAGAAAAAAAATTAATTACTAGTTTATGTTGTTATCTTTTCAATTAAAATGAGATCTTTCATTTCCCTTTTCTTGATTGATGAAAACTAACGTACATATTCATTCTATTTCTTCTTTATTTATTTACCTTCAACTTTTTTTTTTAATTCTTGTATCATCAAATTTCAATTGTTCAAGAGATTTTTTTCACAATATTATTATGCATTCAATTTTTTCTTGAATATCAAGGTTGTTGATAGTTTATCAAGGTTGAAGTTATTATTTTCAGATCAAGTTATTAAATCGGGTTCTATTATTTTAATTTTATTATTATTTTCTTGCTAAATAATTGTGCATGCATATATTGATATTTGGTAGACATATTTTGTTGTTTATTGATTTTCTTTTGAGTTTTTAGTTGTGTAGATATAAATTACTTTTTATTGTTTATTAAAATTTAAATATGTCAACTAGAAAATATGAATTCGTGCTTCAAAACTTAAAAAAAAAGAATTAAAACTTTGGTAGAATCTCAAAAAGGAGCTTTAAATAAATTTCTAATAAATAATAAAACAACAAAATTAGAAAATATAGGAGAATGTTCTCAAGATGAGCAAGTTATTAATTTAGTTGAGTTAGATGATAGGAGTAATACTATTCAAAAAGAAGAGGAGGAAATTAATGAGAAATCTAATATAGATCCTCCAGAAAATCAAGAACTTAATTAATCAAATAGTTGTATTCTTAAAAATATATATGATCCTATTCAATGGATCAATATCATACAAAATTGAGGGACTTACTAGTGGAAAAGGGACCAATTAGAATTAGTGATACAATTTTTTCAAATGATAAATTATCAAGACATTTTTCTAATGTCCATTATTTTTAAATTTTAGCAAATGGAGAAAGACATGAAAGAAAATGATTAATTTATTCTAGAGATTTAGATAAAGTATTTTGTTTTTGTTGTAAATTATTTAATACAAATTCTAATAGTAGTAATAGTAAACTAGCAAGTGAAGGTAGTAGAGATTGGAGAAACCTTAGTGCTAAGCTTAAAGCTCATGAGATATCAAACGAACATATTATTAATATGGGTGCATGAATTGATATAGAAATAAGATTGAAGAAAAATAAAATAATTGATAAAGATGTTCAAGATTAAATCAATACGGATAGAGAACACTGGAAAATGTATTATCAAGAATTATTGTCATAATAAAAACTGTCAAAAAAATAATTTGGCATTTAGGGAAAAAATGAGAAATTTTATCAAGAGAAGAATGAAATTTTCTTAAGTCTAATTGAAATGACTGTTGAATTTGATCCAATCACGCAAGAGCATATTCGACGAATTAAACATTGATGAAATTCACAATCATTACTTAGGACATAATATACAAAATGAGTTAATAAATTTATTGACAGTAAAATTTAAAATAAAATTATTGAAAAAGTCATAGAAACAAGTATTTTTCAATTATATTTGATTGCACTTCAGATATTAGTCATCAAGAATAAATGTCTTTTATATTGCGAAGTGTGGATATTTCAGCAACTACAATAAAAGTTATTGAGTATTTTTTAGAATTTTTAAAAGTGGATGATACAAGTGGTAAAGGTCTTTTTGAAGTTATTGTATATGAAATTAAAAATATTGATCTTGACATTGATAATTTAAGAGGACAAGGATATGATAATGATTCTAATATGAAAGGAAAACACCAAGGATTTCAAAAACGACTTTTAGATAATTTAAATTTAGTACTTTGTGATGTTGCTAATTCTTGCACAAAAGTTATTTCATTTTTTGGAGTGGTACAACGTATATATACACTATTTTCGTCTTTTACTAAGCGATGAAAAGTTTTAAAAGATAGTGTACCTGACCTATCTCTTAAATCATTGTCACAAACACGATGAGAAAGTCGTACTGAAAGTGTTAAGGCCATAAGATTTTAAACTCCACAAATAAGAGATGTTTTACTGAAATTAGCAGAAGTTAGCGAGGATCCAAAAACAAAAAGTGAAGCTAGTTGCTTAGCAATATATAAGCTTGAAAATTTTAAATTTTTATTGGGTATAACTATTTGGCATGATATTTTATTTGCAGTTAATTCAGTTAGCAAATTCTTGCAATCAAAAGATATGCATATTGATGTTGCTATAGATCAATTAAGGGGTTTAATTTAAAAAAAAAAATAGAGAGAGCAGGGATTTGCAAGTTCTGTGATTTTTGCTAAAGAAATGGCATTTGAGATGAATATAGAACCTGAATTTAATACTAAACGTGTAATACATAGAAAAAAATAATTTGATGAGAATGTAAATAATGATATCACAAGGTCTCCCGAAGAATCTTTTAGAGTTAAATACTTCTTATATATAGTAGCAAGCTATTGTTTCTCTTCAAAATAGATTTGAACAATTTGAAGCTTATGAAAATATTTTTGGATTTCTATTTAGTGGTAAAAAATTGAGATCGCTAGATGATAAGAATTTGAAAAAACATTGTCTTAATCTTGAATGTTCTTTAAGATACAATAATCATTCTGAAATTGAAGGTTTAGACTTATTTTTCAAGTTAATAGTGTTAAGGGAGATAGTACAAGTAGATGACAATACTTTAATTGATATACTCAATCAAATAAAAAGACTTGATTCTTTTCCGAATGGTTATATTGCTTATGGACTAATGTTAACTGTTCCTGTAACAGTTGCCTCAACGGAAAGAAGTTTTCAAAATTAAAACTGATAAAATCTTACTTGAGATCAACAATGTCTCAAGAGAGATTGAGTGGATTAGGTATATTATCAATTGAAAAAGAATTATTAGAAGAAATTGATTATAAGATAATTATTCATAACTTTGCTTCTCAAAAAGTTAGAAAAATAAATTTTAAATAAAAATTCTATATTATATATTTTTTTCTTGAAGAAAAATATCAAGGCCTCTCGTCGAAGTTTGACTTTACCCCCCCAATAATGTTGAACCGCCCCTGTGTTGAATCGTCATCAATCACTTTGTTTGATCTTCTTGAACCTAGATCGTGGAATCTCTAGTTTCTAGTCGAGATAGACTTGTAGGTTATTATCCTATTTTCTTCGATGGTCTTGTAACCTCTTTAGTTCTTTTATAAGTGAATTCAGCTAATTTTCTCTTGACTTTACATAATCAATTGTGACAATTCCACTAAAAAGTAATTGTTTAATGATATTATGTCTTTATCGTATGCGCCCTAAAACGTGCTTGATATTCATAGGGGCACGCTCAACAGTTCCTTTTAAAATCACGTGTCATATTTTCTTATTAGCATTTGGCCCTCAAAATATTTTATACAAATGAATAACAAAAGTCCAATTTATTCATAGAAAATTAAAAGTAACTCAAATAATGAGCCATAATATTGCATAATTACTAATTATCATGAGAATAAATATCATTTGAACCGCCTTTTAGAAATAGCTAGACAAACAAAATTTGGATTTTTTCGTTCTATTGGTTTTCATGTCTTTTTGTGTGTCTCCCAAAAATTTTAGGACTTTATTATTTTACTAGTGAATATGATCGCGCTTCGCGCGAACGTCAAAATAAATCATAATAAAGATAAATAATGTGTTGCTTTAATTCTCGTAAATGTCTTTTAGAATTTATTTTTTAATGTATCATTTTTTCTCTCTTTATGTTTGGTGTGAGATATTAATTAGTACCAGGATTATATACCCCACCATTTACACCATAGTGATGGAATAAGTTATCTCATATACATGGTGGAAAAACTAATTCCGAAATTAATTATTTTGGGATAATTCTTTCCAACCAAACGATCCCTAAGTTAATATTGAGTTCCTCCTAAATTATCCGTCCAAAAGAAATCTAAACATTGCAACATGTATATTCTAAACATTTTACATTTTAAGTTATTATATACTTTAATTTAATACCAAAGTAGCGATAGTAACTCAATTCAAAATCTTTTGATCTGTCAAAATTATTTATAATAAATTCTTTTTAAAATTACCCATATAAAATACAAGTTTAACACACATAAGCTAAGATTATTCTAATTTAAAAAATAAGTATTTAAACACAATTTACTTTTATTCATTGAAACAAAGTTTGAAACGTTAAATTGACAACTTACGTTTAAATTTTCTTTTTCAATTAGTCAACTCTACAGAAGAAAGTATAATTTAATTATGACATTGTTTTTTAAATTTAAGATCATACCTACTGATTCTTTAAATGCTTTAAGAAATAATGACAATATAATTAGAGTTTTTATTTAACACCCCTAATCATGTCATTTATCATCCCCTATACTTGCCAAAAAATAAGAAAAAGAAATAAAGAAAAACAATCTTTTACATAAAATAATGAACAAATAAGAAATAAAATCAAAAGAAGCACATGTATGATATACACTTGAATTAAAATTAATTCGTCTAAATACATAAATTCTACATATAAAAGAGATATCTTTACTTATGGTTAATTTTAGCAAGCCATGAAATCATGTATTCTTTTTAGTGACGATATGCGAGAATCAAAGCCAGCAGAGCCTTTAGATGATCCTTATACTTCATAACATTAATTCTGCATATGTAATCAATAAATATTAAAATATTAGTCGTACAAACTTTAGCAAGAGGAAGTGTCAAAATAAAATTAGATAGAAACATAAAAATATCAATTGAACAAGTATTCAAACACAAAAAAGTTACTCTACCATTAGTAACTTTGCAATATGCTAATATATTGAGATACAAACTAATCACTCAAACACATATTGATTAATTAATGTTAATATTAATAGTTTATATTTAAAAATATAAATAAATAAAAAAATAGTAATTGACACATTCATTTTTGTACAATAAATAAATAAGAAAAAAATAAAAAAAATAACAGTAAAATAAATCTAAAATGATCTCATTTTTATTAATAATATAATCAAGATATAATGAGGTGTAGTCAATAGGATAAAAGTGAAAGTGTAGAACTACAATAACAACAACAACAACAACATACCCAGTGTATTCCCACCTAGTGGAGTCTGAGGGGGGTGTAGAGCGTAGAACTATTAAATAAAAAGAAGAAGAAAAATGGTGGGAGTAGCAAAAAGAAGAAAATAATGAAAATATAATATTATTTTATTATATTATAAATGATTGTTGATTAATAAATTAATGATAATGACTTTTCAAAAATATCATTACACCTGCACGGGATCCTTAATAATACATCATTTCTGAAGAATTTGTGACAGATATTATATAGAAATTATAGTACATATGATATGAGCAAAAATCAGGTCATAGTGTTACTTATTTTCTTCCTTAAAATTCATAACCAAATCAGGAGGAGCAACGTCAAGTTGTTGCTTTAACATGCTTTAAATAGTGAAAAGGAGATATCACATAAGTTTTCTTCGTAAAATTAAATTAATAAAATACTAATTTTAAACTATTTAAATGAAATAGAAAAATTACCAAAAGAATATTTATGTTAATTTGTTGGTAATGATACTATCTTTGTCCTTCTAAAATCTCTTCATAGTTGTCTCCTAATCTTCTTTTCATATGTATGTGCACCATTTGATCTTCTTTTTCGTTCCTGCAAGAAACAATACATCATAAAAATAATGCACTATGAATAAAAATTCTAAGAAAATAATTTAAAATCTCACATGTCACATCCTTGCTTATTAGAATCAATGCAAAATATCAAAAACTACTTAAAAATAAGATCATACATGATATCTTTATTACTTAATATTTATTGTTGCACAGTAAAATGTGAAAGGGACAACACAATGAGAATAACATACTCAAAAAGAAAAAATAAGAAGATATATAACAACCTTTGCATCCAATTATAGTGTAAATGAATTCTGGAAATGAGATTTTTATAGATTAGTAGACCATAAATTAAATAGAAAGAAGTTAATGAGACATACTATTTAAGTAAAGAATATGAATAGATAGAAGTTTTTTTTGTGTAACTCATCATATATAATTAGATGTAGTAAATATGATATTTTTATTTATTAAATAAATTAATTGATTAATGAAAAGAGAGAAAAAAAATTAAAAAGGAGAAAAAAGAAAAATGAGAATAGAGACCATTGAGAGGTGGCCCCGGGATGGACTAAAGTTCTCCTTTATATATATATATATATATATATATATATTGATTATCTAAAAGTAACTCGACATTGTTTAGGAAAGAGCAATGTTTTAATTATAGTGCTGATAATTAGGGGTATTTATGGTTTGAATAAAAGCCGATCAAATCTCTCTCTATATAAAAGAGGATTAGAGGCATGTTGATGTGGTATGCCTCGAAAGCCCCCATTCCTATTTTTCCCTTTTCTCAAATTTTTGAACTTTTTCTTATTTTCTTGTATTATGTAATATGTTAGAAAATTAAAAAATTATCTCATTTATTAAACATAAAACTGTCACAATGAATGAATTTATGTGAATTAAACATGCAGCCTGAACAACTCTGAAATTCAAAACCGTCTAGTACCAAGCCAAAGCTGACATGTTTGCTCTCTAATTTGAAAAAAAACATCTCCTCCAATGAATCTATAGTTACTGGAAATGTTATTTTTTGTGATATGGCCTCTTCTCTCAAGATAGTAAAATAATAGTAACTCATTGTGAGATTTTTATTTTTATTTTAAAAAACATGGAGCCTATCATGTACGGTACTGATACTCATTCCTCTCCCTATGTTACTTTCTTTTCAAATGCCTTTTATATTTGTAGAGAGTGTTTTTTATAAATTAGATCATAACACTAATTTTTGAATTAATATTAAAATTTTCTTCTAATATTATTTCTTAGTCGCAGATTTATGCCCCAAAATTTTGTGATTCTTACAAACAATTCTCAAGGTAAGCACATGTATTCTTTTCTCACGTTTTTTTTCATATTTTGTAAGAAAAACTTATTACACTTATAAAATCTTAATAAAAATCTCTTTCTATATTTCTTAGTTGCAGATTTATGCTATGAAATTTTGTGATTTTCACAAGCAATTCTCAAGGTAAGCAAATGTATTCTTTTCTCATGTTTTTGTTTATATTTTGCAAGAAAAAATTATTACACTCATAAAATCTTAATTAAAATTTCTTTCTATATTGTGATGAAATAATTTAATATGTTTTTTGTTATATTTTGTAAGGAAAACTTATTACACTCATAAAATCTTAATTAAAAAATCTTTCTATATTTCTTAGTTGCAGATTTATGCTCCAAAATTTTATAATTCTCATGAGCGATTCTCAAGGTAAGCAAATGTATTCTTTTCTCACCTTTTTTGTTTATATTTGTAAGAAAAATTTATTAATCTTAATAAAAATTTATTTTTATATTCTGATTGAATAATTTAATGACCAAAGAAGCAAAAGAGTTACTTTTCAGAATATAAATCTTCCATGAAAATTTGAGATTATAATTTTCTTCTAATATTTTTTGGTCACAGATTTATGCTAAACACTTATGTAATTCTCATAAGCAATTTTTAAGGTAAGAATTTATATTCTTTTTTTGTGTTTTTTGTTTAAAAATAGGGTTATTGAACAAGTAATTTACGTTTTAATAATATTTTAGAATATGAGAAATATAATAGGGTGAAATTAAAGAAATTGAAGAAATTATTAATTGATCGAAGTTTATTAAATTGATAATAGTTTTTTTTTTTTTCAAAATTAGGCTTTGGATGAAATCACAATAATCTTAGATAGAAATATGTTTTAACTTTTAATTAATATATATTAAGTTTTGATCATAAATATGCAACACGAAAAGATACTAACATATTTGAAACATTTCTTTAGTTTTCTTCTCAATTCTATGGTAGAAAGATGCTACATAAGAAATGGTGCTAAATCAAAATAATTTTTAATTTTTTGGAGTAATTTTATAATTATGACTTATGTTCGATATTCAATTAGAATGTAAATAAAGTATAGAAGATGAAAAGTTTTCTGTAATATATAATATAATGTAATGTTAGTTAATCTAAATGTTTATGAATAAATTATCGGTACTTTAATTTTGTTTAATTTTAGATTTCATGATATATACGTATATTGGTAGGAACAGATAAACAAGAGTTATATATCAAAAAATATATTCCATATTATAATTCTATAGAGACAAAGTAAAATTTTATTTTAATTTTTTAATTAAAGATCGCAAGATTTTCTAAAACTGATCAGGTTAGCCTTTTAAGTTATGATTTGGTACTAATGATATTTATGCTTTGAGTTTGACCTGAAGAACAAGATGGAGAGTATTGAATGGTGATCGGTTAGTGGGAGTGGATGTCAACAAGATCTTGAATTGTACTTTTTGATTTTAAAGTATGCTACATTATTTATCTTCTATACGTTCCCGCTACCATTTCTTTTAATTTTATACTTCATACAATTTTTTTATTATAGCAAGTTTATAATTTTTGTTGGTTCGAAGTAGTAACTTATCACATTATTGGAAGTCTGCTAACTAATTCGGCGTCCCCTCTCTCTCTCTCTCTCCCCCTCTATCCATCCATCATCCATCCATCTCTCTCTCTCTCTCTATATATATAGAGAGAGAGAGAGAGAGAAAGAGAGAGAGAGAGAGAGAGAGAGAGATGGACGTATGTTGAATCTTGCAGTGCTCCGAGACTTATTAAATTTAGTGCAGATAAAGTATAATTACATAAGAAATATATAAAAATAGATAGAACATTTAAAAAAGCAACCAAAATATCAAGAAGACAGGTGGACGCTTTGATTTTTAGGCGGAATCTTAAAATTTTGGACATTAATAAAATTTGGATTAATAAATATTTAGACTTTTAAAGTGTACAATAAAGAATATCCTGGAGAGCTATAAAGAAGAATAAAGAAAGAGAAACATATACTTTCTTTAATTGTCTTATTTAATAGGTTTGCATATTTTTTGGACTTCTGTTGATATTTTTAAAATTTTTATTTTTCATTAGTTTTTTTCATGTCATCTTTTATAGGTTATTGTGGTTGAGCTTAAGGTTGATATGTACTTACGCCGATGAGGTGCTTTATAAAAAAGCAGACGCGATGAAAATTTTGAAAATTTAGAGATACACATCAATTTATTTTTTATAATAATAGGCCTGATCCACTCATTAAATTACTTAGCTATTTTCTCTTTAGGACTTGATTATGGGATGATGAAAATATAAGACACGTACTATTTGTTAGAAGTAACTCGTGAATTTTTGAAAAGTGAAAGACAAATGAATTTCATTAGTGTACAATATTTAAAAGATTAACGAAGATTCGCAGATGACCGTACATAAGCTTAATAAGGTTGTGTTCCCACCGCGCGAAGCGCGGGTAGTTTACCTAGTAAATTAAATAAATTGACTTTTATTTGATTTAATTGATTTGGTTTTACATTTTTAAAAATACGATAACATTTAATTTGGTTTTGATTTTGTTCAAAAAAGTCGAAGATAATCGAACCAAACTAAAAAATTATGTACAATATATATATATATATATATATATATATATATAAATATATCATAATTATGATTATTATACATAATAATTATTTTTTTGAGTAATTTTATATATTTTATATACGTTTCTATCGAAAAATATGTAAATATCTTGTATTAGATGTACGTGATCTTACTATTTTATGTTGTAATCTCATGATTAATTTTTTCTTTTTGAATGAATTGTCCTATGCAACAAAATCAACACAAAGAAAAGAACCATTCTTTATTTTTCTTGATATCCTTGGCTCGAGCACAACCGATCTCTTTTCGAACTCCCTTTACTTGTAGGAGATGTTATCTTTTTTATTTCTTTTGAATGAATCGCTTCTTTTATTTTTGTGTATGGTTAATAACCAAATAGCTAAACCAAATCGAACCCAAACTGATAAATATATTTTATATTTGATTTGATTTGATTTCAATTATTTGGAAACCGATTATATTGATTTGATTTTGATGATGAATGACCGATCCAAATCGATTCTTGAATACCCTATTGATAATGTTTACTGTTTATTGATTATTACTTTTAGGGAGTGTGTGAAGGGAAACTTTGAAGTAATTGGTAAAGTTGCTGCCATATGACCAGGAGTTCACGGGTTCAAGCCTTGGAAACAATCTCTGACAGAAATGCAGGGTAAGGATACATATGATACACCCAGCGGTAGCTTTAGTGCACCAGCTGCCCTTTTTACTTTTAGTGGGACCTTTCCATGGACATTGCGCATAGCTGGTGCACCAAACTGCCCTTTTTACTTCTAGGGAGTGTGTTGTTTGATACTGTTTTTTTTTCTTAAAAGAAATAATTTTGAATTTTCAATTGTTTGGAGATTGAGATGATATAATTGACTTGTTTCGTGATAAATTTAACTTTATTGCACTTTTAAAAAATTTCTTAAACCTTTGAATGCATTTTTTTAATATTTTTTTTATTATTATGCTATTTTACTAAAGCATAAATTAAAAGAAAAAATATATATATTTATTTATGATGCTATATGTTTCATGTTGTGAGACTTATGCTTCGTCCCATACTAAGTAAAACGACCCTCTCTTTCTTCTCCCCTTTTAAAATGTTGATTGGAATATTATATGGAAGCTTTCATCCAGTAGGTATGAGTTATGACACTGTAAAATGAATTTATCAGCTCGATTGAAACTATTGGTGATGTATTGATATATTAGTTTAAAGTCTTTCATGAATTTATGGAGCCTCGATATGAAATATGTTAAGGCTCGTAGAAAATAATAATGAGAAATTAGATTAGAAATAGGAAAATGACATTATGAACCATAATCTAAGCAGGTGTTTGTCCACAAAGTTCAATATTTTTTACTTTATTTGAAATTTACAGAGTTGGACTTGAAGATAGAATTGTGTTGATTAAACCTTTTGTAACCAATATTTGGAATAATATAAAAATATAGTTAAATACAACAACAAAATTGAAAAGTGAGCTGGAAAATGAACTTATATTTGTAATATAAATCCAAATTGGATTTACATTTTTCATGATCAAATACTGAGTATGAAATAAAGCGAAAGTGAATGAATTTTATGGCCATACAGTCCAAAGATTTGGAAAAATAATCATCACACCTTGATTAAGAAGTCACAATTTAAATTATTAGCACAGTATCATCATAAGTTCAAACTGTGGCTTTCCTATTAGGGTAAAAATCATTTTTTCTCCCCAACTTTGTCTTAAAAATTAAATTTTTCCCTCAACTTTAAACAATAATTATACTCCCCCTTTATCCTAATTGACTTTTAAAAAATCCTTTATCATCAATTTTTTTATTCTTTTTTTTTTTTTTAACTTCTTTAAAATCATCATATTTTCATTTTAAAAAAAAATCATATAAAAAAATTTCAGAAAAACATAAACATTATCTTTTAGAAAAAAGTAGAAAATACTAATTAAGTATATAAGCTAATGATGATCTTTATAAAGTAAATTAACATGATAAGAAAATTAGTTTTATTAATAATAACAAAAACTATAATATTTATTTTACAAATGAAAATAATAAGTAATACTAATTTTATAAACATATTTCAATGCAGAAAATACAAACAATAAATGAAAGCGATAAGCCTCTAGTATCACCCCGAACTATGGTCAAAATTGTTACGATACACTCCAACTTCATAGGGGTCCTACTATCTCTTGAACTCAAATTTAGCATATTTTTGTGCTAATTAGCACCTTTATTACATAAAATGGAGCCCACATCAAAGGTGTCCCGCCATCTAAAATAATTGACAAAAGGTATTACATTAGCTAAAAAGATTGACAAAAATACGCTAAAATTTAGTTTAAGGGGTAATAGGACCCCCGTGAAGTTGACGTGTGTCGTAGCAAATTTGGTCATAGTTCGGGGGTACTAGATGTTTTTCTCGAATAAAAATAAGGTTAAATTTTAAAGATTATATTTATTTATGTAAATTATAAAATATGTAATACTCTATTAATGACAATCACAACTTATTTACTAATATAGACAATAGATAATATCGTTTCTTATCACTTGATTCTCATACTAAAAATAAATGTTTTAATTTATCTGCTCAATTTGTGAAATCAAGAGAATTGTATTATGTTTTTTTTCTACCCTTTAGTGTTAATTAACTTTATAAAGTAACAGTATACATAAATTTAAAGTTTCAAATTATCATTAATAAGGTTAATTTAGCAAAATATACCTCTAAGTAATTTTTTCTTAAGGATTGTGTTATATCAACAAAAAGTTAAGTACTATGAAACGAATTTAGTAAGAGAGTCATAAAACACGAAAATATCCGCACATGCATGTACATACATATGTATATATACACACTTAAGGGTGGGTTGTTTGGAAACAAGTTATTCCGGAATTAGTTATCACAAAATAAGTTGTACTAACATATATGTGTGATAACTTATCTTATCACTGTGGTATAAATGGTGTGACAAATAATTTTGAGACTACCTAATACATTTAATTAAACGCAAGATAAATAATCATGAACTTTATCTCTGAATTATTATAATTATACCTCACACCAAATGACTCTTTAATATATATAATACTAAAATAACGATCTTAAAAAATAACATTGAATTTCGTGATAAATTTTTTAAAAAGCATTAATTTGCTTATAAAGATAATAAACTTAAATAAAAGGCTACAAATATCCATGTTAAAAAAAATATTCATTACATATAATATAAAAAGATATTACATAAATATAAGATTAAAATTATAAGGATAAAATGGACATTGCATGAGATAAAGGGGGAGTATGATTATTATTTAATGTTGAAGGGGGAATTTGATTTTTTAATGAAAGTTGGGGGTTGAAAATGATTTTCACCCTTCCTATTAATCTTCCCTTGCAATGTGTAATTAAGAAAAAAAATCAAAATTAGAAAAGATGCCAGGTTAGCGATCCTGGTAACACTAAGCAACCAATCAAATTTAAGTAATCCAGGTAAAAAGGAAAAAAAGGATGCCACGTTGGCGATCCGTGTGGA
Organism: Capsicum pubescens; assembly: GCA_030864215.1. Classification (NCBI taxonomy): domain Eukaryota; kingdom Viridiplantae; phylum Streptophyta; class Magnoliopsida; order Solanales; family Solanaceae; genus Capsicum; species Capsicum pubescens. Next base: position 63,911,060 of record CM061546.1, on the reverse strand, counting down.
TGCTAAACGAACCAATCAAATTTAAGTAATCCAGGTAAAAAGAAAAAAAAAAGGATGCCACGTTGGCGATCCGTGTGGAGCCTAAACGAACCAATCAAATTTCTCACCTCTACTCTATATAAGCAGAATCCAAACAATGGAAAAAAGCACCGCCAAATCAAAATTCAAATTCGTATACCACAGCTCTTCCTTCTTTTCAATCATCAAGATGCCTACACCAACAGCAACAAAATCCGTTGGTGGGAGAGGAAAAGCCCAAAAAGTTTCAAAATCCGTATCCAGATCTCAAAAGGCAGGTCTCCAGTTCCCTGTTGGTCGAATTGCTCGTTTTTTGAAAAAAGGTCGTTACGCTCAACGAGTTGGCTCTGGTTCACCTGTTTATCTCTCTGCTGTTCTTGAGTATCTGGCTGCTGAGTTATTGGAACTAGCTGGAAATGCTGCGAGGGATAACAAGAAGAACAGGATTGTTCCGAGGCATATACAACTTGCTGTGAGGAATGATGAGGAATTGAGCAAGTTGTTGAGATCTGCTACCATTGCTAATGGTGGAGTTTTGCCAAATATTCATCAGAATTTGCTTCCTAAAAAGATCGTCAAAGGGAAAGAAAGCGGCTCTGTTTCGCAGGAATTTTAGATGTCTAGGTGTTGGGTCGGGGATTTTGATTTTAGGGTAAATTTAGTGGGGATTTGTTAAAAGTGTTTTATGTTACTAATGGCAAGTTTGTTTCTTATTATCTTTTGATGAAAAATGTGGATGTTACTGAAGAACTGATTAATGGATTTCTTATGATTGTTAGAAGAACTGATTTCTAGTTTCTTTTGATTCTGATTTTATCTCATAAACATAGTCATAATTACTGTCGAAGTAATCTTGGAGAATTTGCTTATCAAAATGCTCTTTCACTACACCATGAAAATTTGACGTAAATTGTTTTAACATATTTTCATCAGTTTAAAGCAAGCACGAATGAAAGCAAACTCATAAGGAACACCGCATATTTTGTTATTCTAGAGTTTAGTACTTTCAGCATAAATGTGAATCCATTCTTGAACTAATATAGTAGTAGAATTTAAACTCCAAACAGAAAATACTACTTCAATCAAATGCACTTGAAATTAGCAATATTGGTTAAAATATTTGTTTTCGGTCAAATGGGGATGTAGCTCAAATGGTAGAGCGCTCGCTTTGCATGCGAGAGGTACAGGGTTCGATCCCCTGCATCTCCATGTTTTTCCTTTCCTTGTTTTTCCTTATCCCTGTGTCTTTTTGTCCAACTTCTCCCTCTCTTTCTTTTGTAAATTCTATGAGTCATCTATGTCATTTTCAGTTCCTTTCTTCAACATTGCTCCAGATTTGACCGTCTCAAAACTCTGCCTAGGTTTAACTTGTATTCCATTTGCATGTTTATTTTGTAAGTCCCACAAAGTTGTAGTCTCTTTAACGCCCTTGAGCTTTTTGTCACTCTAGGAGGTACCGTGACTTTCGGTGAGCAAAAGCACGTTGGCGGAATCATTTGAACTCCGGAATTAACTTCTTCGATTCTGCTGAAATGTTGGTCCTCAATCCTTACATTTTATGCTAAAAATGTGCTAGTATTTAACAGCCTGTTTGGATGGTGGTTTGCCATGGTTTCATAATGTATGGTACAGTATGGTATGGTACAGTATGGTTTGTACCATGTTTGGATGGACTGTATCGTTCACTGTGGTTTAATAATAGTTTTTTTGTTTGGATTGATGGTATGATATTGTATGTTAACGGGTAATTTTACTAAAATACCCCTACTTGTTATAAATTTTCAATGAGGGTATTGATGACGTCGTTTTCTCTGTCAGCTACGTTGAGCTCATCGACCCACCTCCTTCTTCCACTTCCCATCGTCCCCGTTGTGGTCGGCCTCGCAAAATACCTATACCTATATCTATTCTACCCGAAAATTCTAACCCTGAAAATGGAAAAACCCTAAAAGACATCAATGGGGTAGTAGCGTCTATTATTTCTTCTGAGGCTACTACTATGTTAAATGCTAGGGTGGTGCCGGAGATGGATGCTGTAGTGAAGAAGAGAGTTAAGTTGAAGAAGAGTAAAAGGGTATAATGGGTTTTAAGAAAATTATATAAGGGCAAAGTTGAAAAAAAAGAAGGGAGAACCATGCCACACCACCAAATTGGTGGTTCAAGAAATTGCCTCATTCCATGGTTATCAAACCATGGAATAGTAACATACCATACCACCATTTTTAGAAAATCATGGAAACAAACATGATTCCCATGGTAATCATACCATATCATACCATGGAAAACCACCATCCAAACAGCTTGTAAAGTTGCATTTGGCCATGAAAATTTTGTGTATTTGAAAGAAGTAATTTTGTTTTCAAAGTGAAAAATGATATTTGAAAACTGAAGTTGTGTTTGGCCATGAATACAAATTGGAGTTCTTTTTGAATTTTTGTGAGTCATTTGGAGTGTAACAAGTGAAAACAACGGTTTGGAGTTTTTTGAATTTTTGAGTTGAATTTCAGAATTTTATGGCCGAAAGTGTTTTCTGGAGTTCAACTCTGGAAGAAAGTAAGAAAATTTCATGATCAATTGCCCCTTAATTACTCCTCTTTTTGATTATGCTAAAGTGTTAGTCGACAATCCTTACCTCCCTCCTAATTTTATACTTAAAATGTGCTACCATATAATTTACTCCTCTAATGTGTTTCAATGAGATTGTGGGAGTAGGTTAGTAGGTAGTGGAATGTTGTCTTGCTTTCGACGGTTTTAGGCGTGGTGTCTGTAGTGTTAGCCTTATTCTTGTAATGTGTTGCTTTTGATATCTATCATTATCTGTTGTTTATGGTGTTTCGGTTATTGTACCATTTTGCTATTGTTACTGTCTCTTTTTTTGTTGCTATGTTTTCTTCACCGTCGGGTCTCTTTTTATATCTACTTTGATTTGATGTACTCAAGGCAAGGGTCCTTCAAAAACACTCTCTCTATCTCCATAAGATAGGGTAAGATCTACGTACACTCTATCCTTCTCCTACTTTGTGGGATTTCGCTAGCTATGTTGTTGTCATTCTTGTTATGTAAGTTTCACAAAGCAAAACGAATTTTAAGATGGAACAGAGAATTAGGATTACTTAACTAGACTAACTATAATTCTGAAGCGGGATTGGATGCAGAAGATTTATGTAACTCTTAACTAATTTAGGATTGATGTTCCTTTTTTATTATATGTGCCGCCAAGAGTGTGGTGGAATTAGCATTGAAGTTTTATTGATTGATAGAATATGTTGATATTAAATTCCAGTTGTTCATATATATATATACTGTCTAAAAAAATGTATGAAAACCAGGTATCCAGTACCATAGCATGCAGAAACTCATGGAAGAAGTGAAGAGTATTTTGGGTGTTGGATTAGAGAAAGAAAAGTCCCTCGCGATAGTGTTGTTTTGTCCACTAAAGTAAGGTCCTTTATTCTTTAGCACTTCAGCATTTCTTCCTAAAGATTAAAATATTGCATGAAAGTAATGCAACTCTGTGTTAGTATTTCTGAATATTGAATCTGGTTTAAGCCTCAACATGTTTGAATGTGCTGTATATGATGTGTAGGACCAGTTAGGAGAACTATGCTGAAAAGGCTAGATTTTCCAAAATATGTTTGCCATTTTTGGTACTAAAATGTGACAAAGGAGTTAATTATGCAAGCGATTAGCAGCTATTTCCACTGCCTAGCTGTCTATGAGACACGATTGAATACTTGGTTTCCATTTGAAACCAATAGCATTATGAGACACATCCTTCCCTTTCTGGAGTCATAAGGAGTATTGTATTATTTTCTTTCTGACATGTAGTTATTAGTATATTCCCTCTTCTTTTTTCATGTTTGGAGCTGGGATCTTATTCCAACTGCACTAGCATTTTGATATCTTCCACAACTATGTTGCTATAGGTCAGCGGACCATCTGGACAAATGTCTTGGATTCGAAATGGACCAGAAAGCTTGGATGCTCAGAACATAACTGAGGCTATTGACAATAGGTTTGAGTGAATTCTTGTTTTTGGTTTATTACCTTTTCATTGTCCCTTTAATTTCTGTTTGACTGCATCAGACAATAAAGCTTGCTTGTGAAGATGGTCTCTATCTGCTTTGATTTATACTTTTGTACTGCTTCTGATGAGGTACCTTACTGAATTGATGCAGCCTGTTGCGTATAAAGACAGACTACATTAGACTTGTATCAAATTCACTGGCCTGATCGGTTTGTAGATAAATCCTACATTTTGTGGCATTGTTTTCTCATAGATGTTAACACTCAAAAAAGATTCTTTATCGAAATTTAAACAGATATCTTAAGACGTTTGCTTCTTTAATTGTCAACGTTAATTCTGCTGTTCACAATTTAAAACTTTCTGGCAGCTATGTTCGTAGGTTTGGAGAAACTGACTATGATCCCCTGCGACATTATACGCCAGTAAGTTTTGAGGAACAACTTGATGCTCTAGAAAGAGCTGTTGATGCTGGTAAGGTCAGTCATGACAGCTAAGATGTTAACTTCACTCATTACTTTTCCTCATGAAGGCCGAGATGTTAACTTCATAAATTTGATCTCTATTTTCTATTGGTTGTTCAAATTATTCTCTTAAGATCAGATACATTGGCCTTAGTAATGAAACACCATATGACATTATGAAGTTCCAACAAGTTGCCAAAAGTAGAGCAGGGAATCTTCAAATAGTGGTTGTTCAGGTTCTTTTTTTGGATCAAACCTGTTTTAATGTAGATACATTTCTGTCTTTGCCTCCTTCAAATATTTTTTTCTTCACTAATATAAGTTAACACTTGATTCAGCTTCTTTCTTTTCAGAATGCATACAACTTGTTATGTTAAAATTTTGATTTAGCTATGGCTGAATGCCGTCACAATGAGAGGTAGTCCTTGGATTGCGTGGATAACTTTGGGATAGGCATTTTATATGGGTATGCGGTGTTACTTTCTGTACTATAACATCCATTTGTGCAAATGATTCACCTGGGAATGAGACTAAGTGCAGTCTTGATTGCTTTCCTAGAAACACACAATATAGCAGACAGATAAAATGGGGGTGACACAGATGTTATGGGAGCACAATAGGCAATACCTGAATACAATGGATGGGTTGATGCATAGCTAGGCCTTTAGGAGAAAAAGATGATAAAATAGAGCATGGGTGTAGCCCTACTAGAAAGGAACAGAAGAATGGTGTAATATGGTTTTGAATAGATTAGGACATCTCTTTTTTCCTTGATTAGTTTTGCTGCATTCACAGGATCTCCGTCTTTGAGATGATTGAGCGTCTTTGTAGAGAACCATATTTTTTGTGTAGGTTCTCTACCTCTGATATGCTGCTTGCTTATGTGGTTTCTTACCCAAAACATCAGTTAAGTATTACCTTATCAGTAAAAATTATCTTACCCAAAACATCAATTACGTATTACCTTATCAGTAAAAATTATGCTAGTCAGATTTGTGCAGGCTTCTATACCCTCTTGTCTCATGTAAAATGCATGCTGAAAAGGGTGCATTGGGAACCTTCTAGGATATTGTTTGCAAATCATGGACAACTCTAATAAAAGGATATTGGTCCTAAATTTGCTGACAAGATCATAGGAAACTAAAAGAAATGTGTCTGAAAAGCACAATGATAATCTGTTGATCCCAATAATCTCTTTTTAACAATTGGGCTGTTCAACAATCATCTAGTAACTCCTGTATTATGCTTCAACTGTATTAGAGCTTTTTAACATCCTTTATAGCTACAATAGAAGCTTTCTATTTTTAGTGATACTGGCATGTCATTGTGTCTGGTTGTTTTTCCTGCAAAGGCAACATTTGTTTGAAATATATGATTACTGTCTTTGGAGCTCACTTGACTTGTTTTAGTTACCCTGACCATGATTCTTTTGCTACTTTTAATTTTGTTTGATCTTAGCATATTTATAGAGATTTCATGTACCCTTTTCTGAGAATCAATCTAAGAAGATAAAACATGTATTTTTAGGATTTGAAACTATCGGTATTCTATGGGAATAACAAAAGGGATATAGTCACATAGCTAATAAAATCTCTCTTCAGCCTGTCTGTGTTCTGCGAGAACAACCAGCGTATTGTCAAATTAATGGGAAAAAAACTTTTTTGAACTTACTGGCAAAGATGAAGTTCTGTCCGTTAAGTTGAAATATTTGTGGAATTGACCTCTTTGCTTTCCTCTTGCTGAATGTCTAGGATAAGTGATAAAATAACTCATCTAGTGTAATTACTCACATTCACATAGTTAGTTAGGAATTACAGTTAACTAACCAAACTAACTAATCAGGTAGTTAGGAATTAGAGTTAACTAACCAAACTAACTAATCAGGTAGTTGGTTATGCTAACTAAGCTGTGATCTTCCTAGTACTAAGCTTTTCTATACTTGTATATATAAATATATCCTTAACTCTATGTAAATGGCTTAATGATTACAGATTAATCAATAAAAATTCTCTACTACTCTTTCTCTGTTCATATTTCTTTTCTCTGCATTGCTTCTCTCTGTTTTCAGATTCTTCTTCTGCTTTCTTCTTAAACTCTGTATACTGAGTTCATGCTTGAACTCATAGAAGAAGAATAAGAATTCTTCAATAAGGTTGTTGGGCTACAGCCCTCTGGCCATGGGCATATTTTCTGGAAAGTACTTTACCGAAGATGGAGGTCCATCTAATGCCTGTTTAAATCTGTTTAAAGGTCAGACTGGTTGTCAATTTTATTGGAATATTTAACTAATGCCGGTGGATTTTCTCACTATATAATCTTTAACTTCTGGTAGGGAGATACAAGGAAGGGGAGTCCAGATATGACCTGTCAAAATCTCAAGTTTTATATGCTGCCAAAGTAATGAAATTCTTCTTTCTAAAGCCATCTTACCATTTTGCATAACTCAATTAATAGAGGTCAGGAAAAACACAAACTTATTTGGCGGAGAATGAGCACTGCTTATTTATACATAATGCTGCAATATCTTTTTGTTCATTTTATGCTTGACGTGTAAAACACAAAACTTCTAAGAATCCTTCAAAAAGAAAAGGACACTCTTCTTGAAGAAACAAGTTATCTCACGGGTGTGATAAAATTTCTTTCACTATTTAAGTTGAATACCTGTTCTCTTTAAGACTGTAAAATATGTCCTCTAATGTCTGTTCCTGGAATTTGCTATTTTCTTCACTAAATTATTTAGTTTCTTACGACATACATTTGACTTTTAACTTTGTGATCATGAATTTCACTCGTTTTACAGTCATACCTAGAGATTGTAGGCAAATATGGGTTTCTCTTGCAATTGGTATGACCAGTCCTCTTCCAAATTCATATTCTAGTTCCTATCCAATATTGATCATAGATTAGCCTTTCTAGCTATTTCCTAATGGACTAAAACTGAAATATTATGCATGATAAGTCATTTATAGGAGTCTGTGACATGCTCGCTTGTGTTGCTGAGCTTAAGTTTAGATTTTAACTTTTCATTTGGTCAGCAAAACATATACTGCTATATTTCATTTGACTTTGATTGTTTCGCCAGCCTTCGTTATGAGACACCCTCTCGTGGTTAGTGTTGTCTTTGGAGCCACAAAAGTTTGGCAGCTTGAAGAGGTTATTGCTGCGGGTAAGGTCAACCTCAGTCCTGAGATAACTACTGAGATTAACAAGGTCCACTCCAGGTATCCAAGTCCTTGTCCATAATCATCTCAATGTCCCTGTTTGTAAAGAGGCAAGTAAAAGTGGACTGCTGGTGCAAATTGTCGGGCTTACTAGGTCCAGTTGGGTCATTCCACTCGCACAACTAGTGTCCAGGAGCTGAAAGTCACACTTGACTGCAAGGAAAGAAGTCACCGTTCTCTTTCTTTTTTCTTTCAGTCAGGACAAGTGGGTTGGTTCGTTTTGTCCTCCTACACAATTCTCTTGTCTTCGTGATCAGGTTGATAGAAAGGTAGTTATGACTTCTGGCTAGAACATCGGGACTTGATCAATTGATAACTGATGGAGTTTTATTAATATACTGTCAAAGGTAGGCCTAGAATTTTAACTTGATTGGTTCAACATTTAACCTCCTTACCACTTACCATTGAATCATTGCATATTTAAAATTATAAATTCAGAATTTAATATTTATCGATATATTAGTGATTTTCACCCGAATTCCGTGTCAAAAATGATTGAATTGAACCTATCAAATGTATGATCCATTCGTCCCTGTCTACCGTCTGATGATTTACACTACAATAACGTGTGAAAACGACAATCACGTGAAAACAACTAAAACTTTGGTGCTCTGTATCTATCATTAAAATATTAAAAAAAGGATTAGAAATTTAGAATCCTGGACCGGGAATATTAAATAGGCATTTGACTATAGAGCTTGAAATTTCAATTTCAAGTTTTGATTTGAAATCAATTGTTTGTTTAAGAAATTTGTACAGAATTACAACCTTAATGATTTCGGACCTGTTTGGCCATAAAAATCTTTCACCTTTTTAAAATCTTTTTTCACTTTATTTGAAATTCATCATTTGACTATGAAAATTTCAAATACAAAAAGTAGAATTTCTAATTTCAAATTGTGATTTCAATTTTTTCTAAAAAAATATGAAACTTGACCCATAAGTTCATATTTGTAAAAAAGAAATTCATCATTTTAAATTTTGTAGAAAATACTCCTGTTCGACATGAATAGATTGTTCAAACCAAGTGAAAGTATTACATTGACGAATATGTAGATATTACTATTGTTGATATTTTAGACAAGTGAATCTTTGTACGTGGGCGGCTTCAGCATGAAGCCACCGAAGCCCCCAATTTTTGGAGTCCTCATTTTTAGAAATTATAGGTTTATAATTTCGTATTTTTTTATTAGAACATATTAAGTACTTTTTAATATTTTTTATTTTATTATAATGTCATTTTAGCCCCAAAAAACTATCACATTAATTAAGAATTCAGGACTAAAATTGAATATTATTTCCAACTTTACCTTTAAAATTAAAGAATATTTTTCTTAATAATGCTCAATTATTAAAAAAAAAAATTAGGAATAATTTATTAAACTGTAGTACTATACCTTGTATTTATTAGTTTGCGTAATGAACATAAATAAATTAAAACAACAGTTAAAGTGGGACGGAAGGAGTAGAAACATAAGCAATATTTCAGGCAGATACAAGGATTTCAATATTATTCTTCAAATGAGTATAGTGCTTATAGAGTTTTCATTAAAAATGTCTCAGCTGAAACATTCTAAAACTAATAATTATAAAATCTTACGATCAACAAAGTCTCGAGAGAAATTGAAGGAAATAGGTATATTATCAATTGATAAGAAATTATTGGAAGAAGTCCATTATAAAATAATTTTATTCATATATCTTTGCATCTCAAATAGCTATAGAAATAGACTTCGAATAAAAATAATTAAGGCCTCATTTTGAAGTTTCGCTTAAGGCCACTCGATATATTGAGCCGCCCCTGTTTGTAAAACTATGTGTATGAAAGTTTGTAGTAACATGTAGTCACAAACATTTATTTAATAAAATGTACATGAAGATATGTAATTTATTACTACGTCACCACAGGATATTTCGATACCTTGTCTATGAACTTTTATTTGTTCTTTTGATAAGATTATATAAGAGTTGAAGAAGTTTTGATAACTTTTATAAATTATAGAATTTTTTATGTTTTAAAAAAAAAATACAACATAAAAAATTCAAATTACAACAAGGCGACCCAACGGTTTTAATGGTCTATACCGCGTAGCCGGATGTTCCTTATATTAGCAGCAGGATATGTTTATTTTGTCCAATGACTTTTCAAGGACAACAAGTGAAATGTCAAATGCGCTGGAGTCTTATGAGGAGGAGTCATAACAGAATTGTAATGCCAGCATTTATTTTCCTTGTTTTTGTGAGTGTAAATTTGTTTTTAGTTTCTTTTAAAATAAAAAATAAATTATTTTTAAACGTAAAAGATCTGAAGAGATTCCTTTTTTCTTTCCTTCATCCAATTGAAGCGGTCATATAAAGATCATTTTTCAAAAGTTTACAAGCGGCGTTAGCACTAAACAACACTATTTAGCCAATAGCCATGGTTAAGAATAAAAGGAGTGAATGTATATGAGTTAACTACCCAGCTATAATGATGTATATAAAAACATATATTATGTACTCTGACTCGCACTGTACATCGTTATTTGTCCAATATGCTATAAATAGATGTTCAATAGTACTTGTCCGGTTTGAAAAATCAATAGATAATTTATCATTTTGTGTTTACTTTATCCTTACTATTAAATAGTAATACTCATTATTCAATGCATTTTCTAAAACATTAAATTTATTATATTCAAAGGGCGATATAGTCAAATGACCCTTATTATTTGTTGCTCGTGCCAAGTCATTTTCTGAAGCATTAAATTTATTATATTCAAAGGATGATATAATAAAATTACTCCTATTATTTATTGCTCGTTCCAAGTCTGAAGGAATGGACGAACAAAATATTTTTAGATTGAAATAAATAGTGGATTGGATGAGCTTTTTGTTGATCCCTAGCATTCAATACAATACTAAATAGGACTTTGTTCAATAGGGAGTTCGGCTGTTTTCTTGATGTTAGGTGTTCTAGAACACCATTAAGGAGCCGTTTCTCCATTCGATTTTTTCATAGCATTTGATTATAGTTTCATTTTAATTGATTCTTTTGCTATAAACATTCGTTTCAATTTAATTATTTCATTTATGAAATTAATAGAATTTTATTATGTTCTTTCGATATTGCCTCTATCATTAAATGACTGCATAAAGTGTATATAGTCAAATTTATATTTTCAAAACATAATTTTTATTTTCTAAGGCTAATTTGGTATAGTAAGCTCATACTTCTTCCGTTCCAAATTGAGATGACACATTGATTAAGAAAAATAATTAATAACATGACTAGTTTACCATAGTGCCTCTATTAAATAATGTTTACATTTTAATTTGAAGAAAAAGTAATTAATGCAAAGGGTAAAACATGATTTTTTTTTTTTTATTTCTTCTTGATTAATGAAAAAAAACAAGTAAAATGGGAAATAAAATTAGAAAATTTGAGACGGGTAATTTGAAACGAAGGGAGTAATAAATATTTTCTTAAAGAGAACGTCAAGTCAAAAAAGATCGACTATTTTCAAACAGGAAAAAATGTTGTATTGATCTTTTGAAAAAGCACTTTTGATAAATTTTTTATTCATTTGACAAAATTTTAACTTTTCTTTTTCAAATTAAATACATATCTAAACATAACTTCAATATTTAGATATACTTTTCGACTTAATTTCAAATGTTACCTTTTTTTTTTATGTACAAGGACCTACTAAATCATCAATATGTTAAAGAATACAATTGTTTCTCATGGGTTTGTTCTCAACAAATTTTCGTTAGTGCTAAAAATTAACTGCAAGCAAAAATGAAATAAATAAAAAGAATAATTTTATTTAAATAAATTTTGCGGGTACAATTCCGTTATTCTCTCGATTCTTCTCTCCTAAGCTTTTTCGTGATTCCCTTTGTAGCGTATTTCTCGAACGTAGGATGATTTGAACCTCCTAGAAATGCGTTTGGATCTCTAGGAATGTCAGATAGTACTTCGTCTTGTCGAGTTGATCTTCAGACAGAACTCTGTTAGTCAATTCTTTAAAAAACTGTGTAGTCAATGTAGAAGTTTCCTCCACTGCTTGCAGAATGACCTCAGAAAATTGTGTAACCCTCCTATTTATAGTTGTAAGGGGTAGGCAGTCCAAGTATAAATAACCTCTTCTGCCTCATTCTGATTGGTCCATTCAATTTTCAAGCTTATCACAAATGTTATGTGACAAGGTTGCTTGTGATTGGCCAAAAACATATCATTTGGGAAACTTGGCGATGTTTCATTGTCTCTTGAACTTGACTTGGATTGCCATATCATTTGAGTGTGTGGTCTTGCTTCATTGGTCTTTAATTTGACCGGGATGACACGTCACTTGACACATGACATAAGTTTGGGCCTCAAGGTGAGATGGACCTTGAAGTCCTTGATGAGGAATAAAACAAGCCTATTATTTTAAGGAGAAAGGACATGGGGTGGCCATTTTTAAAAAAAAAAGACCAAAATTTGAAAAGGTGGACAACTGTAGCCAGTCAGCTATTTTTAATTCCCTTTTTTAGCCATTTGGCCCAATTTGGTACATGCAGTCTCTATACTCAATTGATATACTTTTATAACACATTGATACACTTTTATACTATATTGATATACTTTTTAAAAAAGAGAAAGAAAGTTTTATGCAAGCACATGCAGTCCAATTGATATTTTTTTATACCACATTAATACACTTTTATACTACATTGATACACTTTTATACTACATTGATACATTTTGATACCGCATTGATACACTTTTATATTAGATTGATACACTTTAATACCACGTTGATACAGTATATATACCATATAAATACACCTTTTACAGAGAAAATTCGTGCAAACATATACAGTAATTCGTTATTCGTGAATTTGTTAACTTCACCTAAAATTTTGTGAAAATTTGTGCAAGCATATACAAAATTTATTAAACCATGTACCCTTATTGTCCAAACATTCCTTAATTTTCCTTCTACAATTCACAAATACAAAACTACACTCATTGAAGCTCCGACAAAACCTGAATGGAGAAGATACTCCAAGTTCTTTCAAGTTTTTATTCACAAGAGCCAAAATCCAAAATATGAGCCCATAATTCTAAACCAAGGCCAAACACCTAAATCAACCTCACTTTAAAAATTCAGGCATATCCCTACTGGTTTTCGCTAGAGCTAAAAGTGAACTATAGCTAAGAAAATCACAATGGAGGAAAAACCACAGGCTAAATACCCAAGCAATAAAATCCATACCTATTGAAGGACAGAAAGAATCAAGCATAATCGAGAATACGTTGAGCCTACGAAGGATACTTAAGTAGCCAAAATTTAATCAACTCTTAAGAATACAATGTTAGCTTTAATTTTTCCACTACAATACTCGATCTATGAACATGAACACCTATAGGCACATATCACCAAAGGGAAGCACTCCACAAAGTGTGTATCTGTAGATTTTGGTGATGGGTTTTTCTGATTTTTTTTTATTTCTTCTGTTAACTTTTTGTTAAATTTGGCAAAGATTTAAATTTTGGTATCTGAGATTGGGAATTGGGAAGAAATTGGTTGAATTTTGGTGGGTTGAATTTTATTTTTTTCTAATTTCTATGTGAAATCCATTGTATGGTTGAAATGGAGAAAAGCGGGGAGAAGAAGATGAAATGATACATCAGTTTATACTGGAGTGGCTAGTTAGTGGGTATTTAATTGTGGGTGCTATTTTTTTGATATTATTTTAGTTTTTGGTGTCATTTTTGTCCTTTTTCCTAATTTTAATAACCCAAAATAATTTTAGATCCAATAAAATATGGGCCAAATCTAAATTTTATATGAATTTGACCCAATTAATTTTACGTGTCTACAGATGCCCCCTACTTCAAAGCTCGTCAAGGTGTTTGACTTGTCGGACCTGTTAGAGACGAGATGTGAAGTATTTGTTGAGCCCTTTTTTTTTGCAAGACTTGAGCACTTTGTTGAAATCCGACTCCTCGAAGTCATCATAATTCGGGTAGAATAACATGAATCCCTTCCTTAGGAGTGCAAAATTCTGTTTAAAACTAAATATATTCAAACCTTGTAAGATTCAGGTATTAGTCTTATATCGAATTTTAATAGGATTAAATAATAGTGTTATCCCACTTCGAAAAGGATTTGGAATTTGACTTATTTTGGACACTTGGACGTCCCAGTTCTTCTTGAAGACAACAAATTCCTTTTAGAAATCAAACTGGGCCTTTCAAAGTCTATAAAAGGACATCACCGCCCCATTAAGTCATTGTAATTCAGACTGAGCAAAAATTCAACTCCCGTTCTTCTTCTTTTTTTGCTCTTTTTTCACAATTGAGCTTTCGGTCACTTTGGGGCGTCTGTGGAAAAAGCTTCATAACTCATCATGGATGTGTCTGAATCATGAACGGATTATAGTATTGGAAAGTAGACTTGCTAGGCTACGTTCTATCCGAAAACCACGCTCAATTTATCTCCAGATCAGCCCAGGTATCGTTTCAAAATCAGACCTTCAGTTCTGTTTCGTCACTTTTTACTTGTTTTGTGCAGTCTCACGAAAACTCTCATATCTTGACTTAGGAACATCAAAATTAGGAGCCGTTTTTTGTGTTGGAAACTAGACTTGTATATCTATGTATCACGAAGAAATAAGAATCAGATTGCATTCGAACCATCTCAGATATCGCTCCAAAAATGGCCTTCTAATCTTGGTTCGCTAGTTTTTTTCAGCTTTGCGCAGCGTCACAATAAGTTCCATATCTCGACGTGGGAGTACCATAATTAGGTGCTGCTTTTTGGATTAGAAAGTAGATTCATAGAGATACGTCTCATAGAGAAACCACAATCAGATTGCATCTGAATCATCCCAGATATCACTCCAAAAATAACTTTCTAATGTTGGTTCTCTAGTTATTTCAGCTTTGCGCAGCTTCACGATAAATTCCATATCTCGATATAAGAGTATCAAAATTAGATGCCATTTCTTGCATTGAAAATTAGATTAATAGAGATACAATTAATGTGGAATCCACAATCAGATTGCATCCGAATCGTCCCAGATATCGCTCCAAAAATGGCCTTCTAATCTTGATTCGCTAGTTATTTAAACTTTGCGCAGGATCACGATAAACTTCATATCTCGTCGTGGGAGTATGAAAATCAGGCGCTGTCTTTTGTATTGAAAAGTAGATTTGTAGAGCTACATCTCAAGTTAAATCCATCAGTATAAAACTTCTATATTTTCTCAGGTAAATTTTTGAATTTGCAGCCTAAATCTTGCGATACTCTATTTCTCATCAGATTTTGGGTACTTCATGAATTTCATCATCTACTTCAAGTTTTGGGCAGCATCACTTCTGCAATATGTTGAAGGCCGTACTAGAGCAATATTCAAAGTTCTACAAGTCTTTTCCTTGTCAAGAAGACTATTGCTTGAGAGATAATGAAGAATCATTTTGCTTTAAGGACGACATCTTCAAAGGACTCCAAATATGCTTTCAAGCTTCATACTTTTTTTTTCTTTTTTTAGAGCCGTTCACAGTTTAGAATCATGCGGGCTAGGAGTGTTTGACTTGCAGTTTAGTCTCATGTGTCGAGGAGCATTTTTGACATGCAGTTTAAGCTTGCCGTCGAGGAGCATTTTTGACTTGCAGTTTAGGCTCGTGTATCGAGGAGAATCATGCAGTTTATGCTCGTACCTTAAGGAGCGTTTTGACTTGCAGTTTAGGCTCGTGCATCAAGGTACATTTTGACTTGCAGTTTAGGCTCGTGCATCGAGGAGCATCATGCAGTTTATGCTCGTACCTTAAGGAGCGGCTTGGGTAAGAATTCTTGTAATGTAACTTTCCTCCCAACCCTTTGTAATGAAGTATTGTTGCACTTCAATTTGATATTTATTGCCCCCATTGGTTGAAGCAAATATGCATTTGATCTTGTGTCGTCTTTTGAAAGTTGAAATTTAGAAGCTCTTTGACATTTTTTTCTTTTGTGAGTGCTCAGTGTCCAAGTGTCACCCTTCTTGCTATTGGAGAAGTCTTTACTTGTTATTTTCTTCAAGGATGGAACCCCAAAAGGATCAAATCTCCCAAATTGTAGCATGATGGTTTCTTCAAATTTTGGTGATTCCACAGAGCGCATGACTTGTAGAGCTTTTGAAATTTGTAGTTTGGCGCTAACATGATTTGCATCAACTGTATCTCTATCATCAATGATGATCCTTCCCTCCTACATTAATGTCATGATCTTTTCCTTCAAGATGAAGTATTTTGTGGTGTGATGACTAACAATGGGGTGAAATTTGCAGTACTTAGGATCATTGACTTTGTTTGATTCTTTGGGTCGCTTTAACTTAGGGAGTTCAATGACTTCTTTACCTAGCAACTCGTCTAGAATTCCAGGAACATCAGAGTCGGAAAAAGGATATACCCTTGCTTGTAACTCTTTCAAGGTTGGTTGATTTTTCACTTCTTGCATTTGTTGTTTTGGAGCTTTCTCTTTCAGTTTTTGTCTTGTGGAGGCCTTCTTAGAACTCACAGTCGACACCATAGATTCCCCAATTTGGTCCTCTGATGAGTCTTTGAATTTCATGATTTCTTTTCTAGGATAAAAAATAGGTGACACCATTCTATGACTTGCAATGTTTAAATCCATGTCATGAGCGCACGCAGATATTTTTTCAAAAGTTTGAGGCTTAATTACTTGGAGGATTTACACAAGGCCCCAATACATCCCTTGAATGCAAACTTCAACCGCGGAAGTAAGGGTGTCAAGTGGGCCGGGTCAGGTCAGCCCGAAACCGGCCCGTGAATGTTAGCCGGGTTGTGGGCCGGTCCAGATCTGGGCTTGGTTAAACGGGCCGGTCCGATTCTGGTAAAACAACCCTGAACTGGCCCACTTAACCCAACCTGATCCAACCCACCTAAACCCGGTCAAAACCGGTTAAAAATCCGATCAAAATCGATCAAAAACCATCTTTTTTTTATTTTCTCTGATATACAATATATATACCCACCTATATACATTTTAAATACATTAAACAATATATATACACTATATATATAGTATATACCTAATTAGAATTTAAAAAATATATACACATATATACAATTACACATGTAATCGTGCATACGACTATACGTTAGTTAAGTATATATATTACTCTAAATAAAACATATACTACAAGATATATACTACAATATAATGATATATATAATAATTTATAAAATATATACACATGTATACGTTAAATATATATGTCTATAGAAGATATATACACATATATATGTATCATTTAATATATACGTACTGCTTTAAAAAAATTATACTACAATATATATACTACCATATATACACACACACACTATATATATATTTATATACTAATTTATAAAACATATACAAATGTATACGTTAAATATAGACGTCTATAGAAGATATATACAAATATATACGTACCATTCAATATATACGTACTACTTTAAATAAAATATACAACAATATATATACTAAAATATATACACACATTACATTTATAGTTATGTAACGCCCCAAAATCGGGTCCCGAGACGTCACACGGTGCCTAGGATCACAAGTGACCCCAAGTTAACCCTTCTACTAGCATAACTCATAAGCAACTAAGCAAAAAGTATAAATCTATACAAATCTGCGGAAAATAACTCTTTTCTGAATATGATAGATACAAAACTAAATTTACAAGATTACAACTCTGCTTTTATAACCAAAACTGAAACGGAATACATCAACTTCTACTGACTGTCTATGAAGCCTCTACTAGTACTGACTATAGGTAGCTGGGTCATGACTCTCGACTATCCCAACTCAATACGGCTGGATAAAGAAAATACAACACTTCTCGAACTGTATAACTAACTCAAGCCCTTGAATCAAAAGGACTCATCACCTGCTGACTGGACGCCGCGAACTGACTGGATCTGAAGGTGCATACTATACCTTGTACCTACATTCCGAGAAAATATAGCCCACATACGAATATGTGGGTCAGTACCATGGAAACGTACCGAGCATATGGGGGTGCAATGCATATATAAAATAATATCTTAATATCATCACAGTTTATAAAATTATACATGCTGATATAAATGACTCACTTAGCTCGAATTAAATCATCGAAATCATGGATCAATAATACATGTAAAGTAAAACACGTGAGTCATCATATAAATCTCAATTCAGTTTCATCTCAATTCCATTTCATCAAAGCAATCAAATCTCATGAAAAATCTCTTTAGAATGTATAGTCTTTAAATCTTTCGAAAATAATGACTTTCTCAAACTCAATCTTTCAAGCAATTATATTTTCATCTC
This sequence comes from Capsicum pubescens, assembly GCA_030864215.1. Lineage (NCBI taxonomy): Eukaryota > Viridiplantae > Streptophyta > Magnoliopsida > Solanales > Solanaceae > Capsicum > Capsicum pubescens. The sequence goes on along the minus strand of CM061546.1, from coordinate 63,892,993 downwards.
AGATAGAAGAATACACACACACACATTGGGAGTCTCTTACAACTGACATAAACCATGTGAGCTACATGGAGTCCAACGTTCTACCCACGTTGGGGAGAGTCGCCCTATTCCTTGCCATCGGAGTAGGACCTTAAATCATAAATCCAAACACTAGTGATCACTATATAAATCAGCGTCAGGGTCATATCCTACGGGGGCACGTAGTTCTAGGGAAGTACCAAAATAGCTATACCTCCCGCTCGGTGCTAAAGACTACTCCCGGACTTAGCTCAGATCTTTTCAAAAGAAAATCCACTAATAAACAGTTCAACAATTCACAACGGGAGCCATCTTGCTACCCTTTTCATAATAATCAATAAAAGTGGATTTCTTTTCTCATCTCGGGTTCAAAAAACAATTCTTCCGCGACCATCAAGGTCAAATCATTCGTCATCATCTCAAATCATTCAAATCTCAAGGTGTTTATAACACATACTTCACAAAATAATAATCTTAAATAGAGTTCAAAACCCATATATCAATATCACAATAAAATCTTTCAAAGTTTCATACTTTATGTCATAAGCATAAAAATAATCACTTAAAAATCAAAATTTCAGCTTTATAGGCAACCATATCAACATTCTCATGAAAACATCATAAGTCATAAATTCATATATTCGAATTCGTAGTAAAGCATATCAAATCATATATCTTTGTAAAGAAAATTAACTTTGGGCACAAGAACGAAAGAATGTTCTTGTTGAAAACCCCCACATACCTTAAGCTTGAAGCTTTGAATGACTTTCCGAATGACGTAATGCTATTCACGAACTTTTGGGTGTCACTCGTAGCCTTCGTAACGGGGATTCCGAATATGTAAAAATTATAGAATTCTCATGGTTGAATCTCTAGCTATTGGATTTTTTATGTTGAAGCCCTAAAGGTTGTTCTTGGTGATTTTGAGAGAAAGTAAACTTATTTTGATGTTGTGGGAGTTTAATCCCGTGTTATAGACATATATAGGGGTGTTTTTGGCACTTGGAAGTGAGGTATGCGGCGTACAACCCATGGCAGACCTTAAAGTATGCGTCGCACACCTTATGGCAGACATTTAAGTGTGCCTCGCACTCCCAATCGCACACATTTGATTGGGCGGCGCATTGCCCATCGCACACCCTTACTGCCTCTCACGAAAATGGGGATAACTCTTCGCTCGGGTATCGGATTTTTGCGAAATTGGTATTGTTGGAAAACTAATTTAATTATCTACAATTTGATAGGTCTTAGGATGAAAAATTCCATGTATATTAAGAGATATTCACGTTTGAAGTTGACCCTTGTAGAATCGAATGTCAAACTTTGGATGAATCAATTGGTTTTAGCTCAACCTTGTTCTAGGTAATTACTATAAACATTTTCCACCTCTAAACTACTCCATAGACTAGGATAATGATCATGCAACTTGTATTCACGTGAGAATCACTTGGATTAGAGCTTAAACGCTCAGGAACGACGGTTAGAATTCTAGCACGAAAATACGGGGTAGTACAAGTTATATACTAATTTATAAAACATATACACATGTATACGTTAAATATATACGTCTATAGAAGATATATACACATATATACATACCATTAAATATATATGTACTACTTTAAATAAAATATACTACAATACATATACTACAATATATACACACACAAACTATATATAGTTATACACTAATTTATAAAACATATACATGTATACGTTAAATATATACGTCTATAGAAGATATATACACATATATACGTACCATTCAATATATACATACTACTTTAAATAAAATATACTACAATATATATACTACAATATACACACACACTATAAATATAGTTCTATACTAATTTATAAAACAGATACACATGTATACGTTAAATATATACGTCTATAGAAGATATATAAACATATATACGTACCATTCAATAGATACGTACTACTTTAAATAAAATATACTACAATATATATACTACAATATATACACATAATATATATATAGTTATATACTAATTTATAAAACATATACACATGTATACGTTAAATATATACGTCTATAGAAGATATATACACATATATTCGTTCCATTCAATATATACGTACTAATTTAAATAAAATATACTATAATATATATACTACAATATGTACACACACTATATATATAGTTATATACTAATTTATAAAACATATACACATGTATACGTTAAATATATACGTCTATAGAAGATATATACACATATATACGTACCATTCGATATATATGTACTACTTTAAATAAAATATACTACAATATATATATACTACAATACACACACACACTATATATATAGTTATACACTAATTTATAAAACATATACACATGTATACGTTAAATATATACGTCTATAGAAGATATATACACATATATATGTATAATTCAATATATATGTACTACTTTAAATAAAATATACTACAATATACACACACACTATATATATAGTTATATACTAATTTATAAAACATATACACATGTATACGTTAAATATATATGTCTATAGAAGAAATATACACATATATACGTACCATTCAGTATATATGTACTACTTTAAATAAAATATAGTACAATATATATATACTACAATATATACACACACTATATATATAGTTGTACACTAATTTATAAAACATATACACATGTATACGTTAAATATATATGTCTATAGAAGATATGTACACATATATACGTATCATTCTATATATATGTACTATTTTAAATAAAATATACTACAATATATATATATACTACAATATACACACACACACACTATATAGTTGTACACTAATTTATAAAATATATAAATGTATACGTTAAAGATATACGTCTATAGAAGATATATACACATATATACGTACCATTCAATATATATGTACTACTTTAAATAAAATATACTACAATATATATACTACAATATATACACACACAATATATATAGTTATATACTAATTTATAAAATATATACACATGTATACGTTGAATATATATGTTTATATAAGATATATACACATATATACGTACCATTCAATATATATATATATACTATTTTAAATAAAATATACTACAATATATATATACTACAATATATACACACACTATATATATAGTTATACACTAATTTATAAAACATATACGCATGTATACGTTAAATATATACGTCTATTGAAGAAATATACACATATATACGTAAGATTCAATATATATGTACTACTTTAAATAAAATATACTACAATATATATACTACAACATACAAACACACTATGTATATAGTTATATACTAATTTATAAAACATATACACATGTATACGTTAAATATATACGTTTATAGAAGATATATACACATATATACGTACCATTCAATATATACGTACTACTTTAAACAAAATATACTACAATATATATACAACAATATATACACACACTATATACATAGTTATACACTAATTTATAAAACATATACACATGTATACGTTAAATATATACGTCTATAGAAGATATATACACATATATACATACCATTCAATATATACGTACTACTTTAAATAAAATATACTAGAATATATATATACTATAATATATACTCACACTATATATATAATTATATACTAATTTATAAAACATATACACATGTATACATTAAATATATACGTCTATAGAAGATATATACACATATATACGTACCATTCAATACATACGTACTACTTTAATTAAAATATACTACAATATATATAGTACAATATACACACACACACTATATATATAGTTATATACTAATTTATAAAACATATACACATGTATACGTTAAATATGTACGTCTATAGAAGATATATACACATATATACGTACCATTCAATATATAAGTACTACTTTAAATAAAATATACTACAATATGTATATACTAAAATATATACACACACACTATATATATCGTTATACACTAATTTATAAAACATATACATGTAAACGTTAAATATATACGTCTATAGAAGATATATACACATATATACATACCATTCAATATATGCGTACTACTTTAAATAAAACATACTACAATATACACACACACTAAATATATAGTTATATACTAATTTATAAAACATATACACATGTATACGTTAAATATATTCTACTTTAGAAAATATACACACATATATACGTACCATTCAATATATACGTACTACTTTAAATAAAATATACTACAATATTTATACTACATACACACACACACACAATATATAGTTATATACTAATTTCTTAAACATATACACATGTATTAAATATATACTACTTTAGAAAATATACAAACATATATACGCACCCTTCAACATATACGTACTACTTTAAATAAAATACACTACAATATGTATGCTATAATATATATACTACAATATATATACTACAATATATATACTACAATATATATACTACAATATATACACACACACTATATATAGTTATATACTAATTTATAAAACATATACACATGTATACGTTAAATATATACGTCTATAGAAGATATACACACATATATACGTACCATTCAATATATACGTACTACTTTAAATAAAATATACTACAATATATTCACACACTAAATATATAGTTATATACTAATTTATAAAACATATACATATGTATACGTTAAATATATACTACTTTAGAAAATATACACACATATATACGTACATATATAAAATATATGTACTTCTTTAAATAAAACATATGCTATTTAATATAATAAATTAATAATACTTTATAGTAAATTAGTTCGTTTGTTAATTTTTTTTTTTTTAAAATTTAATCGGGTCGGTTAACCGATGGGCCTGGACCGGGCTTGATCCAATCCGGGTTAACCGGGCCCAAAATAAAAAATAAACTGGCCCGGGACCCGGTACCCTACAACCCATGGGCTGACCGGGCCGGGTTGACTAGGTGGGCCAGGTTGGGCCGGGTCAGCCGGGCCCCTTTGACACCCTTACGCGGAAGTTTCAGAAAGTTGATCCTTGCAATCAAAGCTCAATGTTCGCCAACGATTTATGTAGTCCACTACTGGCTCATCTTTACTTTGTCTTATGTTTGTCAACTCCATCATGTTGACCGTACGACGGGTCCTATAGAAACGATTTAGGAACTGACTTTCTAGTTGCTCCCAACAACCAATTGATTCAGACTCCAAGTTCGTGTACCAATCAAAAGCGTTGCTTTCAAAGAGCAAACAAACTGCTAGACAAGAAGATCACCATGTGTACCGGCACTGCTACAAGTCTCAACGAAATGAGCGATGTATTGCCTTGGATTTTCTTTTCCATCAAATTGTTAAAACTTTGGCGGTTGATATCCAATTAGCATCGGTAAGCCCTCGATTTGCTTAGAATACTTCTTTGAGTATCCTACGAAACTTTGTGATGGACCACCATATTGTGCCTTGATGGTATTTGCAATCATATTTTGCAGTTGTTGAACTGTTAGAGTAGCAACCAAAGTAGACTGCTTCTCTTTTTGAGATTTAATCTTACTAGGTGACTTATCGACATCCTTATTTTGCAGAGTAAAGCTGGGTGGATAAGCAGGGCCGTGGCTCGATTTTCCAGGGGCAAAGGACTCTAACTTATCCATCAGTTGAGTGATTTAAAGATCTTTATCCTCGACAGATTTCTTCAAAACTTCAGTGGCTTGTTTAATTATTGCGAACTTCTCATCCATATCAGTTGCGTCGCCCATCAAGGCGTTGACCTTTGTTGAAGCTGATGAATCAGTCGAATCTTCAGATTCACTAAAATTGACTCCAGTCTGAGGGAATTCATCCCATAGCAAGGACGTCAAATTGCCCCCCCAGGAGCTGCAACTTCAGCCGTCATATCAGATTTGTCTTTTTTTGCCTTTTCCAAAGAAGTGAAGTATTCAGATTCATCCCAAACACTGGTCTTAAATTTGCGCCTAGTGAGGGGACCAACAAGGCTGAGCCCATCAGATGCGGTAGTAGTAGAGTTCTTACATGAGACATCTTTCATATTTTTAAAGTCCACAACAGTAGTTGAATTTGATTTGCAGGAAGAAGAGATGGAGAGAAAAACTTGTCCCACTGGGCGTGCCAAAATTTGTTCGCAACAAATTTTCGTTAGTGCTGAAAATTAATTGCAAGCAAAATGAAATAAACAAAAAGAATAATTTTATTTAAATAAATTTTGTGGGTACAATTTTGTTATTCTCTCAATTCTTCTCTCCTAAGCTTTTCTGTGATTCGAGGACCTTTTGCAGTGTGTTTCTCAAACGTAGGATGATTTGAACCTCCTAGAAATGCGTTTGGATCTCCAGGAATGTCAGATAGCACTTCTTCTTGTCAAGTTGATCTTCGGGTAGAACTCCGTTCGTCAATTCTTTGAAGAGCTGTGTAGTCAATGTAGAAGCTCCCTCCACTACTTGCAGAATGACCTCAGAAAATTGTGTAACCTTCTTATTTGTAGTTGTAGGGGGTAGGCAGTCCAAGTGTAAATAACCTCTTCTGCCCCTCATTCTGATTGGTCTATTCAATTCTCAAGCTTATCACAAATGTTATATGACATGGTTGCTTGTGATTGGCCAAAAACATATCATTTGGGACACTTGGCGATGTTTCATTGGCTCTTGAACTTGACTTGGATTGCCACATCATTTGAGTATGTGGTCTTGCTTCATTGGTCTTTGATTTAACCGGGATGCCACATCACTTGACATGTGGCATAAGTTTGGGCCTCAAGGTGAGATGGACCTTGAAGTCCTTGATGAGGAATAAAATGGGCTTACTATTTTAATAGCCCAAAATAATTTTAGACCCAATAAAATATGGGTCAAATCCAAATTTTATATGAATTTGACCCAATTAATTTTACATATCTACAGGGTTGTGTTAAAGTTTTCAAAGAGGTTTTATATTATCCCAAGTTACTCGAGAAAATTGAAGAAAATGTGTTATTTAAGTCTTGAATGAAGAATTTGTGACATTGACCAACTTAAATGGTCAAACAGAATTAGAAAACTTAATTAAGTTAATTGTGGACTTGATTAATAATTTTTAAAACTTTCTAATCTTTTTAAAAATACAAATCAACCCGCACCCCTCTCCTCTCCAAATCAACCGTCTCTCCTCTCTCCAAATCAACCATCTCTCCCTCTTTCTCTCTCGACAGTTTCTCCCAATCAATAGTTCTGCAAATTTCTCATTTCAATCTTCGGCGACTTCAACCTCCGGCGACTAATAGTAGGGCTTTGAGTTTCTTTTTGACTTTCAACCGTCAATCGACGTGAAAACCTTGCTCTCCGGCCACAACAACTTTGAATTCTTCATCGTTTCTTTTTTTGCACAAGTAAAAAATTATGGCCTTTTTTGTTTTAAAGAAAACGAGGAACTTGAGCCAACTTCTCTTCTAGTATTGGTTAATAATTTTAATATTTGTTGCTTTAATTTGAAATGCGGTCTGAATAAATCCTAATTTTTGGTATTTCTTCTCTTCTCTTTTCAGAGTGAAATATGATTTTTTGTTATTTGTTGCACCTTTTTGAAGTTTGATTTTATTGTTTGTGTTTGTACAAACAAAGAATGATGCTGGTATTTTTGGAGTTGCGCCTGTTGATGGGTTGATTTGTTTTTGGTCTTGGTAAAAATGATGATATTGCTGTTGTTCTATTGAACAAAAATATGTTACTATTTTTTCCGAAATAGATTAACTTTCTATTGCAACAGATTAACCTTCTGATGCAATAGATTAACCATTTGATGCAATAAATTTAATATCAGATGCAACAGAGAACCATCAGATTAAAAATTTATTGCAACAGATTTACCTTCAGATTAAAAATATGATGCAATATATTAATCATATGATGTAACAAATTAACCATATGAGGCAATAGATTTACCATCGAATGAAACAGAGGAGTCATCCGATTAAAAATCTGATGCAACAGATTAACCATCGGATGCAATAGAGAAACCATCTGATTAAAAATTTGATGCAACAGATTGATCATATGATGCAGCAAATTTACCATCTGATGCAATGGAGGAACCATCAGATTAAAAATCTAATGTAACAAATTAATCTTCTGATGCAACAGATGAATCTTCTGTTAGATAAAATCCTATCGACATGTCCAAGACTTGATTTTTCTACTGATCATTCATCTGTCGCGATAGATGACCCTTTTATTGGAAGAAATCTAAATTGACACTTGATAACAGTTCCAACAAATCACTCATATGTTACAACAGATGTGTGATCTGTTGCACAGACCAATCATCTGTTTCAATAGATGAGTGATTTATTTTTATTATTGTAACAGGTTAGTTATATGTTGCAATAGATGTGTGATCTGTTGTATAGACCAGTCATCTGTTTCAATAGATGAGTGATCTGTTTTTATTATTGTAACAAATTACTCATTTGTTCAATAGGTTAGTTATATGTTGCAACAAATAACCTACCTGGTGCAACAGATGTGTGATCTGTTGGAACTGTTATTTTACTATTGTACAAGTTAGATATACTGTTATCCTTTTTATGATGCATTGATGAATTATAATCTATTTTATGTTCCTGTTATTTTTAGATCATATGGTTCCCAAAAGAAAAAAAATCAAATCAAGCCCAAGTAAAGGAACAAGTAAAGCAGCTAGGCTACATCCACCACTCTATGAGCTTGCTTTACAAGCGTTATCTTAATCAGAAGCAGAAGATAATGAACATGGGGAGGAAGAATGTTTCAAAAGAGATGACCCAAATGCTAATAGCCCTTCTACCGAAGAGTTGATCAAACCTTTAGCATTGATAGTTATCCTATGAGAATACAGTTCGATGGTACCACAGATTTAACAGGTGATTTCGTGGTTAAGTAAGCCATGGGAAAATCTTTCGACGCCTTCAGAAAAATACTTTGAGAACAAAATTTGGATATTTATTTCAGGGACAGCTGCTTTGGGTAATATCTTGATTTGCCGGAAGACAATCTCGTTTCCAAATAAAAATGGTATATGAACTTCTCAAGCGTAGGTTTATGTATGAAAATAAGATAAGATGGATGAGGTGTGAATAAATTACTGTGACATGCCTATTTGTTTTGGATGGAAGGAGTTTGCCATAGTTACTAGACTAAAATGTTATCCTTCTTCTCCTTCTCAAGTTATACCTATTCTAACCCAAAAAAACACCCCGCACACCCCAAAAAAGTAAATGCAAATTGAGTGATCATCAAGACTTAGTGTCCCTTGTGGTCAAAGCTTCAAAAATAAAAATTCGATAGAAGCGTTGAAAGGTAAAAAACTTTCAAAGAAGCACAAGCAATCATTGTGCTTGGTTTGGTTTGGTTTGGTTTGTACATAATATTATTTGGGAGAGAGACGTTAACAACAACATACCACTTGGTTTAATAAAGCTCTCCGAGGATCTTCAGGCATTTAACAACTATTCTTGGGGTTATGAAAGCTTCAAAATGACTGTCAATTATTTGTTGACTCCGTTAACGCCAAAGACAGTCAACTTATATGGATTTCCATCAGATTTCATGGTAAATATTTCTTTTAGATATGATTCATTTTTTTATTTAATAATGCTTTTAATTTATTGGCGTTATTTTATAGGCTTGGGCGTTTGAAGCCATTCCTTATTTGAGACAACAAGTGAACTACCAGGAAGAAGTATCCTGCCCAAGAATCCTGAGATGGTTATTGGTCAAAACTGATAAAAATATAAAATTTCTTGATCTCTTCACCCCCCGAAGAATGCAATAAGTCTAATTCTAATTAAGTTTTTGTTTTAATGAATAATTTTTTTGAATGATCTAATCATTATTCTAATATATGTATTGATTTATGTTAGATTGTTCATCCGTCGCTTGTTCCGACCAATTGAGAGTTGAAGATGTTATTTTTTCTTACTTTACGATTTGTGCAAACTTTATCAGACCCTAAGGTCATTGACAAAATGAAAAAGAAATTATTTGAAGCAACAACCATCACAAGAAAGACAATTTTGGAGGGTAGGCTTGTTGTTGTTGATGGTGGTAGTGGTAGTGGTGCTGCTGTCGGGGCTAATGATGCTTTTCTTACAGTTTTTGAAACAATAAATCATTATGATTATGATCATACTGGTTATACAGATTTTGCCCCTTCTAGCAAATTTCTGATGAAGTGATTAATATTATTAATGCAAGGCGAAACATGATGGAGTGATTAATACTATTAATGCATTAACTGTTTCTGTAAAAGAATTCACATCTAAGAGGGACGTCATTCCATCAAAGAAGATTTCATATCCATACACTCCACTAGAGAATAAGATGGCTAAGAGGAGAAGGAAAGAAATTTCTAAGGCATCATCAAGCATAAAAAAAAGCAAAATTGCAACTCCTCTGCCTTTGTCTTACACCTTTGATCAATGTACAAGGGCTACAGAAGAGCAACATGAGCTGAAGAAGGTGAATGTATATCATCTGTTCCAACAAACAAACAGAGGCATATCTATTTCAAAAAATGATACATCTGCTAAAAATTATCAAACAAATATATACATCTATTGCAACAATTGTCTAACCTGTTGCATAAGATGTGTTATCGGTTGCAATAGTTGTCTAACCGGTTTAGGGGTGTGCAAAAACTGAACCAACCGATAAACCGAATCGATAAAAATATTTTTGATTTATCGTTATTGGGTTAACAGTTTTTTAATGATTCTTTAAGAAAAATTATTGGGTTATTGGTTCAGTTTGGTTGTTTCTTATTGAATTATTGGATAAATCGATAACCCAATATATATATATATATATATATATATATATGACTTATTATATATTTCTCTTAATTTCTCTTTAATTTCTACAAATTAACAAACTTATTATTTCAATTATACAAACTCTTAATTTCTCCTAACAACATTTATTTCAAACTTGAAGATTCTTGTAAATTAAAACACATCATGTAGGATTTTTGGTTGTAACTAAGATTTGGTTTTTTTCATGTTAGTTACTACTATTTCTATGTTATGAGTATTTTATTATCGGTTAAACTGAAAATCAAACAGTTAAGGACCAAAAACCGATAAACCGAAATCGATAAAAAATATCTTATTAGTTTGGCTATTGGTTTAGCATATTTAAAAACCAAAAATCGATAAACTAAATTGATAATATATAAAATTGAACCGAACCGATCGATGTACACCCCTAAACTGGTTGCATCAGATGCGTTATCTATTGTAACATATGTCCGTCTGTTTCAACAAATCAAGTAGGTCTTTGTACTAATTTAATTTGTACCAACAGATGAGTCATATGTTGCAACAGATGGGTCATCTATTGGAAATTATCGAATAACTCTTTTTAGCTATTCAAATCTATCCCAACAGACGATCCATCTGTTTCAACAGATAGATTATCTGTTGTATATTTATGATTAACATTGACAATTCTGGCTTTCCAGATGGATGTCATAGTAGAAGCTACTGCTGAACAACGTAATATCACAGTTGATAAAATATCAACTGCTTCCCAAGAAGAAGGAAAAGTGGATCCTGTCAGTTCGGGAGAACGAAAGAATTACCTATTTGAAGGGTCAACATCTTGGATGAGGCTCTAAAAAAACTAACAAAGTTGATCAACGACTATTCAGAATGGATTGTCGATGGGCTGTTAAAGCATCATGTTGGCAGGTACATAAATCATTTATAAAGATATTGATTTATACAATTCTTGTTGTAAAAATATGACATTAACACATATAAATCATGTAGAAAACAAAAGACAAACACTACAAAGTGAACGAATCAGGTCTTTGTTTTGATATGTTTGACTTTATTGTTGTACATCTCAGAATAAATGATTGGTTCTATTAGATGTCACAGCCCCAAACTTGCTGAAATGATGAGGTTTAAATGCCATACGTATTACTATTAATTAATACTTTATTTAATTGTATCTGTGTATTAATTTTATTATCACGCAATCTAAAATGTTTGATAATATATGCAGAGCATCGATGTCATTTTTTTACTACCTTCAAAAGAAGGTCAAGTTGCAAACTCAAGAACAATATAGATACGCGACAGGAAATTATTTGTACAAAGTTTACATCAATAATGCCTACGATAGGTATTGTCAACAACAACCGAAAGTTTTCCAAATTAAGGAATGCTTGATCAACATCATCAAATGTTTTAGCATTCCAGCTGGCTTACCTTGACATTTGATTGACTAAGTGTACATCCCAATCAATTTTGGTGATGAATTCCATTGGGTGTTGGCTGTCGTCTTTCTAAAAGAGAGGCGCATCTGAGTTTATGACTCGATGTCAGGAAGGAGACGTTCTGGGCCATCGTCTAAGATACAAAAGTTGTCCAAAATATTGTCTGCTTACTTTGATATAAGTGGATTTTTGGATCAAAAGGTTCATACTGATTGGTCGACGATTGAAGCATACCAGGATAAAATGGGTAATCCATTTGATATAGAATATGTTGAAGGAATTACTCAACAACCCATTGGTATCTTGTAAGTATCATGATTTAGTTTCATTTCATAAATTTCATAACACTTACATTGATTACAAGATATGGATTATCTAATTTTTACAAATGCAGGGATTGTGGTCTTTTTGTTGCCGCTTATGCCGAGTATTTGAGCGATAGATTACAAGTACCAAATGATAGTGTAATACCCCGTAAAATTCTAAGCTTAATTCAGTCCTTTAGGCTTGTCAAGGGATCCTAGACTTAGAATATTTTAGCTAAGTGCTCAGACTTGGTGTCATTTTAGCCTATAAAGGTTGGAAATCTTATTCCATGACCTTTAGTCCATTAAAATATTGATGTTTAGGTTTATTCACGATCAGGAATGTCTATAGGTATTTCCGGACAAGTTTCAAAATTTTTGGACTTCATTTAAAGCTTATTTGGAGTCTCAAAATAGTGGATCAACGTGATCTTGGCGCGCCGCATCGACTATCACGTTGATTAATATTTTCCCCAGCTACCAGCATCCAATTCCAGTGAATCGACACGAATATGGCGCGATGCATTGGCTATCGCGTCTATGGCTTCGACGCACCGCGTCAACCTGCGTGTCGGTAGCCTAGTTTAAGTCATTAAAAAGACCGCGTTCTTGGGGGTATTTAGGTATTTTTCCCTTGACCCTCAGCCCTCAAAACATAAAATTAAACTCCCTATAGAGCAAATATAGTCATTATCTCTCAAAATCTCTCAAGAATAAAATCCTAGGTGTTCAAAATTCAAACCAAAAACTCAAGATTCAACCTTGAACTTTCAGAAATTCTTCAACAAAGGTATGTGAAGTGTTCATACAAGGTTTCTTTCCATCCTTGGAGTCCAAGAATCCCTTTTGAACATCAAGTAATTGATTTTATGATTTTTCCATGGTTGGAGTTAAGTGTATTCATGGTTTTTGTTTGGATTAGGTTCCTTATTCATGTTTTATTACATGTGTCATGTGAAATTTATTATCATGTGTGTAAATCCATGTCAAATCCTTTAATTATGAAAGTTGGAATCCAATCATGATGCTCAATTATTGTTCAAAGTTATGTGCATATGTTATGCTTACTAAGTGCTTGATGAATTGTTCATGTGAACTATTAAGAGAATGAATCATGTCAAACTAGCTTATGTGCAAGTTATATCATGCAAGTGTTTGTAAAATTATCTCAATGAACGAATGATGATCAAGTTCATAGTTTACATGTTTCATGTTTATGCCATGTCTCTTAATTTATGCTATCGAGTCCTGGGGGTACTTGTACCCGACAATTTAGCTTCTTGTCTAGAGCCATGATCAGTCATAGAATAGTATCAGTCACGTCATGATCAGTAGTACTCTCAGTCAGTTACAACACTTAGGAAAACTCAGTAGAGTCAGTAATAGTTCAGTCTAACTCAGTATCCAGTTCAAACCTTAGTAAACTCTATCAGTTAATAGAATTCAATAGTATTTCTTCAATCAACGGAATTTAGTGAACTCAGTTTCAGCTTAGCCAAACAGTAATCTCAGTAACAGTTCAGTCCAGCCTAGTACAGACTAGAAATTAGTTTAGCGTCTATTCAGTTTGGAGTAGGATTTATGTAACACTCCGATTTTTGGAACCAAAATGCTACACGGTGCTCATGACCCCGAGGGACCACAAGCTAATCCATGACTGATATCTGTACCTGTACATTGCATAATATATATCTCTCTATATATATATAAACATAATGCGGAACAAAGACTGATAGGCCATAAGGTTCAAACTAAATATCAAACATCTGGTGGGGTATAAATACCCAAAAACAACCTGAAATACTATCTGAAAACATGATAGTCTAGAAAGCCTCTAACTGTCTGAAAAGAGAGTTGATGGGACATGTCCCCAACTTACTCCAATAACTAAATAAAACTGAGTACTGTAACGATGAAACAAAATAATATGTCCTCGCATGATGAGGGCTCACCACTGACGCTGAAAGCTGAAACTGATCAACTATTGCTGCTATGGATCTCATGTCTCGGAACCTATGGTGTAACATAAAAGAAAGCACCATAGTGCAAATGCATCAGTACAACTGAGAGTAATGAGTATACGAGTGAGGTAGGCAATATGCAATAGGTTACATGTATGAACAATGCTAAATAACTGACTAATATGAATGTGAGAGTACATGCAAAATTATGAGACTGAGACTGATATCGTGATACATAAATACTGGATCTGATTTGACATGGTACTGATAACTGATAACTGATATAACATGGGCGACTGTGTCTGACAGTCCTAATTCTGATGGAACTAGCTGAGTTCCGTACTGTATCTGTATTGACTGTATCTTATAGTCCTGAAGTCTGAAGAACTATCTGAGTTCTTTTACTGATGCTGAGACCAAAACTGTGGGAAGTAGTAGCTCAACCGACATGCCTCATGTATGCTAATATAGCTGAACTGGGGTCCAATCCTTGACCTGATTGGAAGGGTGTCAATACCGTGCCATGGGTAAAGATAAGCTGTGAGTGACCCTCAAATCTGGCAGTGTCCCCAAAAGAGAATGACAGATGTCCTCCTCATCAACCCTCAAGCTGGCAGTGTTGATGTCTCAACCTATACTGGCTACATAGTTCTGGAATACAAGGATTGCTTCTAGAAATCACACCCTAATCTGAAGCAGGTGAGTTCCTATCCTTGGGTTCACCCGATGCTAACTTCTACTCCCATCTGAAGAGACTGAACATGATTGACTAAACTGTACATGAGCTGAGTTTCCTGGATTCCATTGACTGATGGAATGCTACTGATATCTGACACTGACTGAGATCATGAGATTTCTGAGACTTCCTGAGTCACATGACTGACTGAATTCTATGGAACATGGCTGGACTAAAGATATCGTGACAACATGACATGGCTCTAGGTATACAGCTATATTTTTCGGGTACAAGTACCCCCAGGACTCGATGGAAGGAAACTGACACACATGAATGACTTGTTCATAGGAATAAGGTCCACAATTCACAATATCATAAGTAGTGGATTCAATACTACACATGGTTCTCGACATTTCACACGTGGGAGGGGATACATTCAACGTGGAAGTACTTTCTTAACTTCAACATCATGTTCACTACATATCACAACCACAATACATATTAATAACATGGGATTCATTTAGAATCATAAAGCATAGAGCATGGACTTGTTACTTGGTACTCTTAAGTCATGAAAACATGATTATTATTATTCTAGGCATTTCATCGAATACCTTGCATGCACAATTTAGGCATAGGTGAAACCATAAGATTTTACATCATGAACAACCAAGTTTTACATGTTTTCAACTCACTTGGTGTCATAGATTCATAATAACACATAAATATTCCAACTTGGGAATCATTCAACATCAGCAACTTGATTATCAACATCCAACAATATAGATATCATAAACATCTAATTTCATAGATTTCAACTTACATACTAACATAGCTTCATGAAAATACATAAAGATCCCAACTTAAAGCCATACAACATAAACATAATTATACCACAACAAAGTATTCACAATACATGATTTAAAACTTGATTCTTGAGCTCCATGGATAAACACTACGCATACCTTAGATGGAAGATTCTTGATGATTAATGGTGAAATCCTTTGAACTTGGGTCTTCAAATTGAAACCCTTTCTCTTGTTCTTGAGAGAAAATGATGAAAAGGGATATATTTTGGTCCAAATAAGCCTTAATACTGTGTTTGTGTATATATATAGGGTGGGGTAAAAGACTAAAATACCCTTAAGGAAAGGGAGAAAGACGCAACTGTCCCTCTGTTGACAGTTTTGATATGCTGAAGTAAATGGATCATAAATTTTTACTCCGACGTTGGATTCAGATGAAACTAATTGAATTGGAAAGAAGACTAAAATATATTTCCATTGATATAAAGAATCCCTCCCAGTTCATTATATACATGGACTTATGATTGTTTTAAGTTGACCCTGAAATTTTGGCCTGAAATGCGCCCGGAATGCGGGAGCATTTCAAACCAGTGAGTTCAGCCACTGAAATGCGCCAAAAATGCATTCTAAATATTACCAAGACATACTAGGGTCTTTCCCCATCGCAACACAACTTGAAAATAAAAAAAAGAAGGTCGGGAAGGTCACCAAATAAATCCCCAAAGTTCGGAGGCCTGAAATATGACTAGTGTTGAACACTTAGCAAAAATTCTTCTAAGTATTGGATTTTCTTATCAAGCCTTAAGGAGCCGAGTTAGACTTAAAATTTTATGGGGTCTTACAATTTAGCACCGAGTTAACCCAGGGATGGGGGCATTCCTATCAGCAGAGGGTTTGACCCTTAGCAGCAATCCCTGTATTACAAAACTTCATAGCCAGTGTTGGTTGAGGTATCTTTTTGCTAGACATTATGAGGGTTGATACTTTTTGTCTGAGTTATCCTGCCAGCGAGGGTTGACGAAAGAGAATCCTGTCAGAGAGGATTAACTCATAACTTGTCTCTACCCATGGCACAATATTGACACCCTTCCAACTGGGGTTATAGGTTGGACCCCAATTAGTTCAGAGAGGGGTATGTCGGTTAGATGATTACCTCCCACAGTTTCAGTTTCAGTCTTAGAATAGAACTCAGTTCATTTCGACAGATTTAGGACTATCAGGTATAGTCGCTTAACTCAGCTCAGTATGGAACTCAGTATAGTTCCCCAAAATTCAAAATTATCAGATACAGTCACCCAGTTATCAGTTATACCACATCAATTATCCAGTTAATCAATTGATCAGTATTTAGACTCAGTGTTTAGTGTTATTATATTTTCAGTTACGGTATACGTATTCATGCATGTACTCGTATTCAGTCATACTCATGTTATTTAGTCATTATTGTTTAGGCATATGAACCCATACATATCAGCCTACCTCACTGAGCATACCAGTACATTCAAAGTATTGACGTATGCTTTTGCTCTAGGATGTCTTATATCATAGGTTTCGACGCACGAGCTCCAGAGCACCCTTAGTAGACAAGACTTTCAGAATTCAGCGTAGTAGTGAGTCCTCATAGTTCGAGGACATAATTACTATTTATAGTATTTCAACTTATGTCAGTAGACGGAGTTAGTTGGGGACTTTTCCCATCAACTCCATAGTTCAAGACTAGAGTATTTCAGATAGTTATTCAGATTTCAGTTTTGGCTTTCAGTTTTGGTATTTAATACCGCATTTAGTATTGTTCAGTATTATTTCCAGATTGAACCTTATGGCATGTTTCCGCCTAATTCCGTATAATTATTCAGGATTATTATTCAATTATTGCAGCAGGTACCAGTCATGGGTTAGCTTATGGTACCTCGGGATTATGAGCACCGTGTAGCATTCGAGGCACAGACTCAGGATGTTATAGATGAACTTGACGCCGGATTACTCCGTAAAATATATGTTATTATAGAAATACGAAAAAGCAAAAGCTCAGAAAGCGTACACAAACGACATTAAAGATCCACGACGACCTAAACCAAATTCCATAGCACCGAATGAAGAACAACTTGTCCATATTGAGTATATCATCTGTACCCATAATAATTTTTTTATATTTCATTTATTTGTTGAGTTATTTCATGTAATTTTTGTAGGCTTTGATTTATTTTATGTTGTCTATGAATTTAATTTAATCCTTAGATTTGAACTTATTAATTGAAATGAAATACTAGATAGATTTGAACTTATTAATTGAAATGAAATACTAGATTCAAATATCGCAACAAATAATGCATCTGTTACAATAGATAATTGATATGTTGCAATAGATGAAATATCTATTGGAAATTATCAAATAGATTTAAACATATGGTGCATTATGTAGATCATCTGTTGAAAATTATCAATTAGGTCTTCCTACTATTTTGATTTGTTCCAATAGATTACCTATCAGTTGCAACAGATAGACTATATGTTACAATAATTGTATATCTATTACGACATATAAACTTAGAAACATCTGCATAATGCAACAAATGACCAACCTATTGCAACAGATAATCAATCTGTCAGAACAAATAGGCTATTTGATACAACTGATAGATAATTTATTGCATTATAAAAAATTCAACTTTCATCAAACCTAAAACATTGCCACTACATGTAAAGTGAAGTGGCTTGAAATAAAAAATTATTATGTTGTTTGTGTTTCTACATCTTCTTCTTTATACACAGGCTCTAAGCGTCCAGTTAGTACCCCATAATCCTGGATATCTTGCACGTTTACCACAGCGTTGTCGTGCAGAGAGGTCATTGGCTCAACCATTTCTACGTCGGTCAACAAATATTCGATGTGTGCAAGCTCGTACGACCCACACGCCGCAACAATTTTAGTTTTTGGAAGGTCCATGTCCTTGTTTTGACCTTTAAAATCTCATGTTTTCTTTATCAAAACTTCCGCTGGAAAATGATCCATCAATTTACTCTGCCTCAAAAAGTTGGGAACAAATCCAACAGTGGCTTCATGTGGGTAAAAAAATGGCATCGTCAAAGACACGAAGTTTCAGTCATAAATCTTAATCTTTCCCTTCTTGTGTAGTGTCTCAACTACCAAAAAATATTTGACGTCCACGTTCATGACTGCAAGAATTCTCTTTGCCTTGGTCCAGCTCTTGACATGCGGATATGGCCTCTTCCCTCTGACATAGTTAATCATATCTTCTTCCCATTGGAACCTAGAAACTAATGAATCAAATCCCGGGCCACTGGGAGTTTATGCTAGCTTAATGAGCTCATTGTACCTATCCTTGAAATTAATGTATAAGTTAAGGTTCATTATCCTACCGGCAACATCATAAGCATTCGGGTACGCTAATTGCCTTCCCCTCATGAAGCAGAGAATTTCATCAATATACTATGATATAGGAAAATAATTTTTAAATAGGTTAGTAATTGTAAAGAAAAAAATATAGTGAAAAATGCAACGGATGGTCCATCTGTTGCAGAGGGTTTTCTAAATCTATTCCCAGATTACCCAACCAACGTAACTTATGCTACATATAGGTAATCTGTTGTAAAAGAACCACCATCAGTTGCACCAGAATAACCAGCTGTTGCAATAGATGACACATCTATTACGTAGCTTCTTCTTTATGAAGTAGACTAGAAGGCTAGGTTAGGAAACGTAAACTTACCTTGTCCACGTACCACTTATGCATATTTGTCATATTCTTGAAGTCTTGGTTGAAAAAGGTATGCATGGTGTAATCTTGTGCAGGTTGCTTGGCATTCATGGTCCTTTGCAGTTCCCTCTTCTCTTTGGCACCAAGTACTGCATATATGTCCACTTACTATAATGGCCCCTGTACTTCCACAACTTTTGGAGAGGGAAGAGTTACATTTTATTTGGTTTTAGATTAGAGAGTATTTGGCTAATTTCTCTTTTCTTCCTCCTAACCACCACTGTAGGAGTGTATGGCTCCCTCACCTTTTTGGATGGTATGACACCCCTCTTGGATTTCAATTCCTCGACAACTTCAGTGATAGTCTCTAATTTTTCAAAGAGTTTATCCTATTTGTTCTTGCACTCTTTGCATTTGCAATAAGAATATGAGGGTGAAGAGAGGTGAGAGAGATCACCATAAGGATGGGAGAGACCACTGTATGGGTGAGAGAGACCAGTGTAAGGGTAAGAGGGACCTGTGTAAGGGGTGATTTTAGGGGTGTGCATCAGTCGGTTCGGTTCTGTTTTACGTGTTATTGGTTTGGTTTATCGGTTTTCGGTTTTTAAATATGTAAAACCAATAACCAACCAATAAGATATTTTTTATCGGTTTCGGTTTATTGGTTTTTGGTCCTTAACGGTTCGGTTTTTGGTTTAACCAATAAGAAAATACTTATAAAATAGAAATAGTAACAACTAACATAAAAAAAAGATATCTTAATTACCGCCAAAACCTACCCAATGCATTTTAGTTTACAAGAATCTTCAAATTTGAAATGAATGTTAGTTAGGAAAAAAAATTGAATCCTAATTGTTGGAAGCTATAAATGCTTCATGATTTTTATTACAATAATAACCGAACTTTATATTGTGCCTTTGTTGCCCTGAATAGGTTAATACTTTGTGAATCACTGAATTATGAATTAGTAGTTCATATAATCTATATACATACACATATCTATATCTATATCTATATCTATATCAATATCTATATCTATATCTATATCTATATCTATATCTATATCTATATCTATATCTATATCTATATCTATATCTATATCTATATCTATATCTATATCTATATCTATATCTATATCTATATCTATATCTATATCTATATCTATATCTATATCTATATCTATATCTATATCTATATCTATATCTATATCTATATCTATATCTATATCTATATCTATATCTATATCTATATCTATATCTATATCTATATCTATATCTATATCTATATCTATATCTATATCTATATCTATATCTATATCTATATCTATATCTATATCTATATCTATATCTATATCTATATCTATATCTATATCTATATCTATATCTATATCTATATCTATATCTATATCTATATCTATATCTATATCTATATCTATATCTATATCTATATCTATATCTATATCTATATCTATATCTATATCTATATCTATATCTATATCTATATCTATATCTATATCTATATCTATATCTATATCTATATCTATATCTATATCTATATCTATATCTATATCTATATCTATATCTATATCTATATCTATATCTATATCTATATCTATATCTATATCTATATCTATATCTATATCTATATCTATATCTATATCTATATCTATATCTATATCTATATCTATATCTATATCTATATCTATATCTACATCTATATCTATATCTATATCTACATCTATATCTATATCTATATCTACATCTATATCTATATCTATATCTATATCTATATCTATATCTATATCTATATCTATATCTATATCTATATCTATATCTATATCTATATCTACATCTATATCTATATCTATATCTCTCTCTCTCTCTCTCTCTCTCTTTATATATATATATATATAGATAAAGAGAGAGAGATATTTAAATATATAACATAAATAGGGATAAAACAATAACTTAGTGTATCCTTATTGGGTTATCAGTTTAACCAATAACCCAATAAGTTAAAACCGATACCGAACCGTTTACCCAATAAATTTTTTTATAAAACCAATAAAAAACTGTTAAACCGATAACCCAATACCAATAACCCAATAACATTTTTATCGGTTTGGTTTATCAGTTGGTTTGGTTTTTGCACAACCCTAGGTGATTTCAAACATATTTATTTTTTCTTGAGTATCAACATGCTCATCATCACTACTGAAAGCAGCATCAGCATCAGCATGGCTGTCACAAACATCAATAACACCCCAGAAGAAGCGTACAAATCTGTTGCAGTAGGTTGGTCATGAAGAGCCTCAACATTAGTCTGACCTTGCCTAACTACTCTTCTTATGGCTATTTATCCAGCCAATTCTGTAATACCCCATATTATTCTTAGCTCAGTTCAACTCCTAGTTGCATGCATAAGAGGCTTAAATCCTAAAAATTTCACTAAGTAATGGGGACATAGTCATTTTTAAGGCCTCTTAACTTTGAGGATTTTTAAATTGGTCTTCCCGACCTTGAGATGTTAGTTTTGAGTTAATTCATGTTCAGGGGTGTAAGGAGTATGTCTCAGAGAAGTTTTGGATTTTTTGAATGAGGATTGGGTCACGTTTGGATCATGATTCCAATAACTCACCGCGATGGAGCCGCATCATGGTGCTATTAATGATGGAACCTTCACCACATTGCGGTGAGCCTTTAAATCACCGTTCAGTTGCAAACTTAATTGACTGAGGGGCAATTGTATCTTTTCCCCTCAATAAAAGTAGTCATATTTTGACTTATATCACCAGTTAGGATGTTATTTGCCCTAATTCATCAATTCACCCCTCAAAGAACCCTATTCATCAACCAAAAATCATAAATTCCATTACTTCCTCTCTAAGGAAACCAAGAATTCAAGCTCCCAAATTCAAGAACCTTCAAGGAGACATCAAGATTGGTGTTTCTCTTCCAAGATTAAGGATTTAGGGTATTTGTGATGTTCATCCATGGGCTCTTTTCATCCATGGAGGTTAAGAATCTCCTTTTTTATTTATAAATTATGAGTTTTACATGATTAAGTTGAAATATGTCTATGAATATCTTGTTAATTTGATTTCAAGCTATGATTTTAAATATTTTCACGTGGAATAAGCCATTACCTATTTTAAACGTTGAAATATTTATATTGAACTCCCTAATTCATGGTTTTTAGTAATTTATGGCATGTTTTACTCATCCTTAGGTTAAGTTTATGGCTCTTATGTGTTTGATGAATTGCCTAAGTTGGGTCTTGAATAATGATTTCCTATTATGGTTTTCAAATCTTGTATATGTCCTTATTGTTATTTCCATTTAGTGCTGGTGGGTTATGAACACCCGATACCTAGTTGTTTACATAATTTCATATCTTCAGAAATATCTTCAAAATGATTTCAGATAAACCATTAGCATTGTTATTCAGTTAGTTATTATAATCAGTTATTTGCTCAGTTAAACTTAGTTCAGCCTAATATCCATGTCATTCAGTTGGGAGTAACAGTTAGCACCAAGTGAACATAGGGATGGTGTCTCCCCCGCCAGTTAGGCATGAGGCACTAGTAGCAGTACCTAACTTCCAAACCTACGATGCCACCGTAGATTTAGAGGGGTCCCCCATTAGTTAGGCATGAGACCCTCATACTTTGGAACATCAACCCAGTCTTGTGAAATCCACATCGCCAGTCAGTGCTTGTACCCTTGGAAAGGTACCGATACCCTTCCAACTGGGGTTACAAGTTGGAACCCGATACCAGATTGGGGCATGTCGATTATAGCTAGCTCCTAAGTCTCAGTATAGTATTTAGTATAGTTTTAGTTCAGGTTTGCTTGAACAAAGCATACAAACTCTCAGTTATTTAGGTATCAGATCTCAGTATTTTGATTTATAGCTTATTTCATAAATGTACATATATATATATGTTTGGTCTTGCATTCTCATATACTACAGTTTTGTGCATTTATGTTCAGTTATCTTATGCTATTAGTTAGTCATTATTTCATGCACATTTAAGCCATGTATTTCAGCCTAGCCTCATCTCATATACCAGTACATTCAAAGTACTAATCACATACTCTTCTTTGTGCTATGATGTTTATATCATAGGTTCGAACACTAAGTTTCCCGACCATACTTAGACCGTCCATCATTACAGCAACAACAACAGTTGTGAGTCCTCATCCTTCAAGGACAAGTTATATTTCATTTAGTCATTTTAGCATTTCTTTTACTTAGTTAGTTGGAGTTAGTTGGGGGTTTGTTCCATCAACTCCACAGTCAGACTTAGAGGCTTTTCAGACATTCAGACAGTCAGTTAGATAGATGTTTCAAACTTATGAATTCAGTTGTATTTTCAGTATTTAGACCTTATGGCTTTATTATTCATTTTTGTATATGTCCATTATTATTATTTTGTTCAGTGCTCATAGTAGGTACCGTCTTACGAGTTAGCTTGTGGTTACTTGTGATCGTAAGCACTATTGTCGCGACTAGGGTCTAGCCTCGGGTCATGACAAAACTTAGTATCATATCCAGGTTTTACAGTGTCCTAGGGATTCTAAAAGTTTTGTGCATGGGTGTGAAGTGCGCCACACTTATAGGTAAGAGACTACAAGACATTTTAGGAAAAAGTTTCCCTTCTTTCAGTATTCATGTCATGCAAATAAGCATGAGTTCTATCTAAACCCTCTTTCTCACTCATCATTTATTCTATTACAGATCATGCCTCTCAGAAAGAACAATGGGACAAGGAAGGAGAATCAACCCGCACCTCCACCTATTCAGGGAGATCCCCTGAATGAGCATGTCTTTCACGCTGAGTTTAGAGCTACTTTTACTACCTTATCTCACTCAGTGGCTGATCAGAACAATTAGTTGGCTAATTCCCCAGGCAATCCAGTGGAAAATATAGTTGCAGCTAGGATTCAGGATTTCACCTGAATGAATTCCCCTTTGTTTTCGAGATCCAACTCTGAGGAAGATCCACAAGAGTTTCTTGATATAGTTTAGAAGGTGACTGATATTATGGGTATCAGTTCGAGTGAGAGTGTAGAGTTGGCTGCATATCAGTTGCAGGATATAGTTCACACCTAGTATAAGCAATAGAAGGGTGATGTGGAAAGGTAGGAATGATTGCTAGTAGAGTCAGAATAATTCTCTAGCAGCACCAACAGGTCATCTAAATCAACAGGGCGCTACATCCAGTTCCACCTGTGGATAATACCAGAATATACTCTATGCACTCCAGTCCCGACAAGATTATGAAAGTTCTCCTGATATGATTACGGGTACGTTATGGGTCTTTTATCTTTATGTGTATGTTTTACTAGACCCTAGACCCTCACTTTTTTTTGTAACCCTTATATAGATGTTAATTTTGGTGTCAACCCAAAAATATTAGAAGAGCCTTTCTCAATGCCTATCTTAGTGGGTAAATCTATTATAGTTAGATGGGTATACATAAATTGCCCGATTACAGTATCCTAGAAAATTACTATAGTAGATCTTGTAGAGTTAGAGATGACTGATTTTGATATCATTCTCGATATATATTGGCTCCACTCATGCTATGCTTCAGTTGACTATAGAAATAGGGTCGTTCAATTTCAGTTTCCTAATAACCAGTCATTGAATAGAGGGGTAGTACTTCAGCGCTTAGGGGTTAAATTGTGTCATATCTTAGAGCAAGAAAGATGATATCTACGGGGTGTGTTTACCATCTTGTTCGATTCAAAGACTCTAGTTCTAAGACCCCAGTCCTGAGTTAGTTTCTGTAGTAAGGGATTTTCCAGATGTGTTCCCTGAAGATCTACCTGGAGTCCCTCTCGAAAGGGAGATTGACTTCGAAATAAATCTCCTCCTAGATACCCAACATATCTTTATTCCTCCCTATAGAATAGCTTCAGCTGAGATTAGAAAGTTTAAAGAACAGTAGAGATCTCCTAGATAAGGGATTTATCAGGCCCAGTGTTTCCTCATGGGGTGCTCTATTCCTTTTTGTGCCTAAGAAAAATGGTTCTCTCAGAATATGTATCAATTACTATCAGTTGAACAAAGTCACAATACAGAATAAGTATTCACTCCACAGGATTGATGACCTATTCGACCAACTTCAGGGTGCCAGTCATTTCTCTAAGATAGACCTAAGATTCAACTATCATCAGCTTAGAGTTAGAGAATATGACATTTCGAAGAGAATCTTCAAAACTCGGTATTGTCACTTCTAATTCCTAGTTATGTCTTTTGGACTAACGAATGCCCCAACAACTTTCATGGACTTGATGAACAGGGTGTTCAAGCAGTACTTGGACATATTTATCATAGTCTTTATTGATGATATTCCTGTCTATTCCCATAGTGAAAGTGGTCATGCAAACCATATCAGAATTGTATTGCAGACCCTTAGAGCTCATCAGTTGTTCACCAAATTCAGTAAGTGTGAGTTTTGGCTAAGATCAGTGGCTTTCCTTAGCCATATTATTTTAGGTGATGGCATTAGAGTTGACCCTCAAAAGAATGAAGTAGTGAGAAACTGAACCAAGCGTATCTCTCCATTAGATATTAAGAGTTTTTTGGGTTTGGATGGCTATTACAGATGATTTTTTGAAGGGTTTTCATCTTTTGTATCCTCCATGTCTCGATTGACTCAGAAGAAAGTCAAGTTTAAGGGGTCAGATTCTTTCGAGAAGAGTTTTCAGGAGTTGATAACTTAACTCACTTCAGCCCAGTTTTGATTTTGCCATATGGTTCAGAGGGATTTGTTATTTGCTGTGATGTTTCCAGAATTGGTCTTGGTTGTATTTTATTGTAGAGAGGTAAGGTTATAGCCTATGCCTCTAGACAACTTAAACCCCATGAAAATAATTACCCTACCTATGATCTTGAGTTAGCAGCTGTTGTGTTTGCCTTAAAAAATTAGTGGCATTATCTTTATGGGGTTCATGTTAATGTGTTCACGGATCACAAAAGTTTGCAGTATGTGTTCTCGTAGAAAGATTTAAATCTTTGCCAGAGAAGGTGGTTAGAGTTGTTAAAAGATTATGATATGAGTGTGTTGTATCATCTGGGAAAGGCCAATGTAGTGGCAGGCACCCTTAGTAGATTATCTATGGGTAGCGTTGCTCATGTTGAGAATGATAAGAAGAAGTTAGTTTAGGAGTTTCATCAGTTTGCTAGATTAGATATTTAGTTGTTTGATTTAGCTGAGGGTAGTATATGGGTTCATTATAGTTCAGAATCTTCTTTGGTTGCCGAAGTGAAGAAGAAGCAAGATAAGGATCCCAGTTTGGCTAAGTTGAAGGAATCAATTAGAGATCAGTAGGTGAAGGTTTTCTCCCAAGAGGGAGATGGCATATTGCAATATTAGGGTATGCTGTGTAGGCTCTGTGTTCATGATTTGAGACAACAGATTTTGGAAGAAGCACATGGTGTGTGTTACTCTATACACCCAGGAGACACTAAGATGTACCATGATTTGCAAAAAATCTATTAGTAGAGTTGTATGAAGAGGGTTATTGCAGAGTTTGTAGCTAAATATGCTAATTGTAAGTAGGTTAAGGTTGAGAACTAAAGGCCCAATGGAATATTGCAAGAGTTCAGCATCCCTACTTGGAAGTGGGAAGAGGTGAACATGGATTTTGTGATGAGTTTTCCTCGCACGTGGTGTCAGCATGATTTGATTTGGGTTGTTGTAGATAGAATGACCAAATCAGCTCATTTCTTGCCAGTTCATACTTATTCAGTTGATTAATATGCCAAGCTCTATATTAGAGAGTCTGTTATGTTGCATGGAGTCCCATTGTTTATCATTTTAGATAGAGGTACTCAGTTTACCTTTCACTTTTGGAGGGCTTTTCAGAATGGTCTTGGTACCAAAGTTTATCTCAATACATCTTTTTATCCCCAGATAGATGGTTAGGTAGGTAGGACTATTCAGACCCTAGAGGATATGTTGAGGGCGTGTGTGCTTGATTTCAAGGGTAGTTGGGATGATCACTTACCTTTGATTGAGTTTACCTACAATAACAATTAATTATCCAGTATTAATATGGATCCATTTGAGGCTCTCAATGAGAGGAAATCTAGATCTCCTATTGGTTAGTTTGAGGCAGGTGAGGCTACTTTAATAGGGCTAGATTCAGTAGTTGATGTGATGGAGAAAGTTCAGTTGATCAAGGAAAGGCTGTAGAAAACCTAGAGCCATCAGAAATCCTATGTAGATGTACGGAAAAGAGACCTTAAGTTTGATGTTGGTGATTTGGTTTATCTGAAAATTTTTCCCATTAAGGGAGTGAAGGGATTTGACAAAAGGGGAAGCTCAGTCCCCGATATGTTGGCCCTTATAAAATTTTGAATCATTTTTGGAAGGTATCTTATGAGCTTGAGTTGCCTGCAGATTTGGCACCAGTGCATCCACTGTTTCATGTTTCTTTATTAAAGAAGTGTGTTGGTGATCCAATTGTCGTAGTTCCTTTAGAAAGCATAGATGTTCAGGATAGCCTTTCTTATGAAGAAATCCTAGTTGAGATCCTTGATCATCAGATTCATAGATGAAGGAACAAAGAAGTACCATTTGTTAAAGTTTTTTGGAAAAATCAGTCCGTTGAGGGAGCCACTTGGGAAGCAGAAGTAGATACACATATCGAGTACCCCCATCTTTTCTCCGCAAACTCAGACTCGGCTTAAGGTAATAGTCTTTCTTAGATTGTCTTTTATCCATTCTTAGTTCTAACTATATAATCATTCTCATGTCATTGAGTGGATTTACGAAATTAGACCAGTTCATGTATCATGTTTGAATCATATTTCAGACTTAGTCATGTAATCATGTTCTCAGTTATTCATGTTCAATAAGTGGTCTCAGTTGCCTTAACTCAGAACTCTCACCCTAATTAGTCTCATTTGAGGATGAATGTTCCTAAGGGAGAGATATTGTAATACTTCATATTATTCTTAGCTCAGTTCAGCTCCTAGTTGTATAAATAAGAGGCTTAAATCCTAAAAATTTCATCAAGTGTTGGGGACTTAGTCATTTTTAAGGCCTCTTAACTTTGAAGATTTTTAAATTGGTCTTCCCGACCTCAAGATGTTGGTTTTTGAGTTAATTCATATTCAAGGGTGTAAAAAGCATGTCTCAGAGAAGTTTTGGAGTTTTTGGACGACGATTGAGTCACGTTTGGATCACAATTTCAGCAACTCACCATGATAGTGCTGCGTCACGGTGCTATTAGCGATGGTACCTTCACTGCATCGCGATGAGCCTTTAAATCGCTATTCAGTTGTGAATTTAATTGCCTGAGGGGAAGTTTTGACTTTCCCCTCAATCCAAGTCATCATATTACGACTTATATCACCAGTTAGGGAGTTATTTGCCCTTCTTCTTCAATTCTTCTATCAAAAAACCCTATTTATCCCCCAAAAATCAGAAATTCCATTACTTTCTCTCCAAAGAAATCAAGAATTCAAGATCCCAAATTCAAGAACCTTCAAGGAGACATCAAGATTGGTGTTTCTCTTCCAAGATTAAGGATTTAAGGTATTTGTGATGCTCTCCCATGGGCCCTTGTCACCCATGGAGTCCAAGAATCCCCTTTTAATTTTTAAATTATGAGTTTTACATGATTAAGTTGAATTATGTTCATGAATATCTTGTTAATTTGATTGTAAGCTATGATTTTAAATATTTTTGAGTGGAATGAGCCATTACCTGTTTATACATTGAAATCTTCATATTGAACTCCCCAATTCATGGTTTTTAGTAATTTAACTATGTTATTGTAGAATGTTTTACTTATCCTTATGTGTTTTATGGCTCCCATGTGTTTGATGAATTGCCTTAGTTGGGTCTTAAATAATGATTCCCTATTATGGTTTTCAAAGCTTGTATATGTCCTTATTGTTATTTCCATTCAGTGCTGATGGGTTATAAACATCCGATACCTAGTTGTTTACATAATTTCAGTATCTTCAGAATGATTTCAGATAAACCATGAGCATTGTTATTCAGTCAGTTATTATGATCAGCTATTTGCTCAGTTAAACTTAGTTCAACCCAGTATCCGTGTCAGTCAGTTGGGAGTAACACTTAGCACCGAGTGAACATAGAGATGGTGTCTCCCCCGTTAGTTAGGCATGAGGCACTAGTAGCAGTCTCTAAGTTCCAGACCTACGGCACCACCATAGATTTTGAGGGGTTCCCCGCCAGTTAGGCATAACACTCTCGTCCTTTGGGACATCAACTCAGCCTTGTGGAATCCACATCGTCAGTTGGTGCTTGTACCCTTGGCAAGGTACCGGGCACCCTTCCAACTGGGGTTACAGGTTGGACCCCGATTCCAGATTAGGGTATGCCAGTTATAGCTAGCTCCCACAGTCTCAACACAGTATTTAGTATAGTTTTAGTTTAGGTTTGCTTGACCAAAACATACAAACTCTCAGTTATTCAGTTATCAGATCTCAGTATTTCAATTTACAACTTATTTTAGAAATGTATATCTATATATTATTGGTCTTGCATTTTTATAGACTACAGTTTCGTGCATTTATGTTCAGTTATCTTATGCTATTTAGTCAGTCATTATTTCTTGCATATTTAACCCATGTATTTCAGCCTAAACTCATCTCATATACCACTATATTCAAAGTACTGATCGTATACTCTTCTTTGCTCTATGATGTTTAATATCATAGGTTCAGACGCTCAGTTTCCCAGCCATACTTAGACCATCCCGCATTACATCAACAACAACAGTGGTGAGTTCTCATTCTTCGAAGACAAGTTATCTTTCATTCAGTTATTTTAATATTTATTTTACTTAGTCAGTTGGAGTTAGTTGGGGGGTTTGTCCCTTCAATTCCACATTCATACTTAGAGGCTTTTCAAACATTCAGACAGTTAGTTAGATAGATGTTTCAGACTTGTGAATTCAGTATTTAGATCTTGTGGCTTTAACAGTTATTTTTGCACATGTCCATTATTATTATTTTGTTTAGTGCTCATAGCAGGTATCATCTCACAGGTTAGCTTGACGTCACTTGTGACCATAAGCACCGTTATCGTGACTAAGGGGTAGCCCGAGTCATGACAAATTCCTTCTTTATTAACTCCACTACTGGGTTTGCTATTGTATAAACAAGACCTAGAGTAATAAAATAAGTCATCCCCAACTCCTGCTTAGTAGGCACGATCCATGGATGCACAACCTATAAAAAAAGATAAATACATTTAAATCATATAATAATTTACAGTCAGTTAGTTACATATTAACACAGATAACTTATGCAATAGATGATCTATCTGTTGCGACAACTGATCTTTCTGTTGCAACATATTAATAATATGTTGCATCAGATTACCTATCTGTTGCACCAGTTGCAGTAGACGGGTAATCTGTTGTAATAGATGACCCATCTGACGTAGCCGATGGTACATCTGTTTCTATATCTTTATTTAAGTCCAATTATTTTACTTGAAAGAAGACGTACTGCACCATCCGGAGGGTAAAAGAGATCAGCCTCCTTAATTCTTATGTTGCTCTTTATAGCCAACCACCCAAGGATCCTTGAATGAGAAACCTCATCCGGGTAATCCTTGACCTGCTTTCGGAGGAAAGGAGTGACTTCTAATGCCCAAGCCTAAAAAATGTAAATAGGAAGCAAGCAAAAAAAATCATCATAATTTTCAATATAAATTAAAGGATGAGTAAACAAATAGTGATTAAATTTATCATGAAAGCCTAAGGAAAGTCGTATAATGTGATCATCTTTAGGGATAATTTTGTCAGTAAATATTTGACAATCAAGTTGTAGCTATCATATCCCCAGGGATAATTGTTGATTTTCTCAAAATTCTTTGCAAGTGCCAACAAATCATCTTTTATGACTTTGTTGACGTCTCTTGCCAATATAATGGAATGGGCAAACCAAACTAAGCATAATTGTTTCCTGTACTTCTTTTGTATGGTTTTATCCTTAAGATCTTGTATCAACGTTGCGTATTTGTAGCTACATCCAACAATGTCGAACAACCCATCTATTTTTTTCTTGTGTTTGTTGGTTTTGGTGGGTGGTCGCGTGGATAATGCCGTCCCTTTATTTGATGGCGGTGGTTTGACTGTCCTGCTTTTCTTGAAATTTTTGCGGGCTTTTTACTTGATGAGAGGTTCATTTGGATGATTGAATCTCAAGCCTTTTTCTATGGCAAACTCTTTCATGCCAAAACAAACCGGCATGCCACAATAGTTGTTCCAGATTTCATCCATCTTTTTGCCCCCTCCTTTGAATCTTATCATCCCCCACGTACTTGATCCTGTGCTTGAGAAGACCATATACCGTGCTCATTTGGAAACTGGCAATGTTGTCCTCAGGCAGATCAAGAAAGTGTCTAAAGAAACCCTTCTTAAATAATTCATCTAGTTTTTCATTCTTCATAGTTTTCCTAAAGTCATCAAAAGGTTTTCCCAACTAACATTTAAGTACCAAATCACTTGTTAGTTCTGTAGGGTCATCTATCGGCATCACAACTTGAATCCTGTCAATCCTAATAGTTTTGATAGGATCATGCTAGGATTATTAGTAACTTTCCTCAAATTCAGTTTTCCTCATCTTCATAACTTTCCTCATCTCCACTTTTCCCTAGCTAAGATTATTCAGGAAGTTACTCCGAATTAATCTGTACTTTAGCCTTTTTTGTTAGGTAGTCAAAAGTTGATCTACTTTCAGTTTCTTTTCTTTTAGGAGACATCTATTAACTACAATCAACAGAAAAAAAAATATGTTACATTTGATGGCTGCATAATTTTAAAAAAAAGGTAAGACAAATTTGAATGAATTTTTATACGCCACATTACAAAACAATACTTCAAGGGATAACCCATCAGTTGGAACAAATAGGGAATCTGTTTGATGAACTATTTAATATCTCGCAACAGATGTTCTAGCTATTGCAATAGATGGACCACGAAGACCACCAACATCACCACCACCACCAATGCCACTAAGACCACCACCAAGACCACTAAGACCCCTAACACCATCACCAATGCCACCAATACCACCACGACCACAAACACAATCATCAATGCCACCACCATCATCACCAACACCAGTAATGCCACCAATACCACCACCAATACCACTGAAACCCGCATCAAGACCATCGACACCACCACCAAGACCACTAATACTGCACCACCACCAACAGCCACCAACAACACCACAAACACTATCCAACAAAACCACAATAGTCAACAAAATATTGTGACAAAAACTAGAGTTTTCTTGGGTTGTTCCTATGTTTTTAGTATCAAAACTTAAAATTATTAACCCATTCTCGAAGATGATACAACTAAAAGTCTTTATTTTCATCATTAACTAAAAAGCCATAATTTTTAAAATAAAGAACAAATGTTGAACTCTTCCCGAACTCAGTTACCTACGAAGATAGAAAAAATAATGAATACAAGAAAAAATAAAGTCAAAAATAACAATTATATGGACAGAAATAGAAATAAAATTGATCTATTTTGAAGGATTGAGCAATATGTTAAGTAGTTGTCTGAATTATTGAGATAGAAAGAAAAGAGCGAGAACTCGAGATATGAAATGATGAAACATTTTTCCACAAATGGAAGATTTGTATGGGCTGATTTGTATTTTGGAAAAGAATGACAAGTTTTGAAATTGTTAATTTGGTCCGAATTGATCATAATTATTTTTTTAAAAAGATAATTTTTAATCGTTTCATCATATTAAATTGTATTAAGTTCACCTATAACACTGATGAATTTAGGTATTAGCTCAGTAATAAGTGAATATGAAATGTTTCAACTCGGATTGATCGATTGGCGACTCAGGTTGGGAGGAACGCAATACCAATTTCATGCAATTGAAAAGACTCAATTGAAATTGTAGTTGACCCAATGAACTCATCACTAGTTTTAGATAAATAAATTTAGATATTAGCTCATTAATAAGTTAATACTAATTTTTTTGACACGGATTGATCGAATGACAACTCAGGTTGGGAGGAATGCAATACCCATATCATGCAATTGCAAAGACTCAATTGAAATTGTAGTTGAAACTATGAACTCATCCCTTGTTCTAGATAAGTGAATTTAGGTATCATCTCAGTAATAAGTTAATACGAATCATTTTGACTCAGATTGATTGATTGGCGACTCAGGTCGGGAGGAACACTATACCAACATCATGCAATTGCAAAGGCTTAATTGAAATTATAGTTGGCCCTATGAACTCATTCATAGTTCTAGCTAAATGAATTTAGGTATTAGCTCATTAATAAGTTAATATGAATCATTTTAACTGGATTGATTGATTGGCAACTTAGGTCGGGAGGAACGCAATACCAATATCATGTAATTGCAAAGACTTAATTGAAATTGTAGTTGACCCTATGAACACATCCCTATTTCTAGCTTAATGAATTTAGGAATTAGCTCAGTAATAAGTTAATATGAATTTTTTTACTCGAATTGATCGATTGGCGACTCAGGTCGGGAGGAATGTAGTACTAACATTATGCAATTGAAAGACTCAAATGAAATTGTAGTTGACCCTATGAAATAATACCTATTTATAGATAAATAAATTTAGGTATTAGATCAGTAATAAGTGAATACAAATCATTTCGACTCGGATTGATCGATTGGCAACTCAGGTCGGGAGGATCGCAATACCAACATTATGCAATTGAAAGATTCAATTGAAATTGTAGTTGAACCTATGAAATCATCCATATATATAGATAAATAAA